>CM077031.1:31443855-32043855 GCA_039090855.1 Macrothele yani | reverse complement strand
GGACTAAGATTGTTGCCAGATTCTACATTTCAATTTTTTCTATTTTTGTTGCCAAAACTCAGAATTGATCTCCAGATCATCGGAATGTAGAGAGGAGATTCGGAATTGAAAGTCATTGAGTTCTTACAGATTTTGTTTCGTCAGTGGAAAGAGGCAAAAATCGCAGGGGGCCAAGTCGGGTGAATAGGTGGGATGTGGAAGCACATTAGTACGATTTCTGGAGAGAAGCTCCGTGATCAGCAGGGACCGATGTGCAGGCACGTTGTCGTGGAGAAGGTACCATTGTCCATTTTGCTATGGACTGACTCCTGTAAGCAATGTAAAATGCCCAGATAACGTTTCTTGTTAACTGTTGTGCCATCAGGAATAAATTTGGAATGGACAATGCCATGAGAATAAAAAAAAAACACCTACAGCACGACTTTCCCTTTGTTGTGATCCAGCCTGAATTTCTTTGATTGTGGTGAAGATGGTGATTTCCATGTTGAAGAAGCATGCTTTAGCTGAATATCAAACAATTAGCACCATCATATATTCATACAGCATTGCAGATGTCAAATGCCATCTAGCTGCTTAATTATTCATGTGCTATTTAGACAATCTATATTTTGAGGTTACTCACCTATATTCTCTAAATCTTTTAGGAGGTTTTCGTCTCTACACATTTCCAACACATATTTTTCTTATTACATCGTGGTTCGAGGCCGCAACAAAAAAAAAAAAAAATAATAATAATAATTTTAAACTCACACAAACTTCACTCCCTTCCCTTCTTTTCCCTATGACCAAATTCAGATTCAAAATAATCCTCCACAAATATACACAATTGAACTCCCTAAAACACTTTAATATAATTAAAACATCAATCAATAAAAACCTATTTACACATTTCCTAAAACGTCAAAGTTAAAAAGCTGTAACCCAAAATTGCACATCGGTGCCGTATTAAAATAAACCCAAATACCTGACACAACCACTATATTCAACACTCACGAATCTCTCCCCCTTCAGAAACAAGCATAACAACCAAGCACTTTCAGCCACTGCCCTGGCCATTTTCAAGGAGCGGACGCAACAGATGTACCACCCGTCACCGTCCACGAAACGTAGCAGCGAATGTTCCAGTGCCCGCGCGGCATCGTCTCATTTTACGTTCTCCGTCGTTCACGTGCAGTGGCGCCATCTAACAGATGACCCAATAGCCTTCTTTTTCTTTCGTACCTAAAAATATCTGTTTGATTTATTTGATTCTTGAAACTAATCATCTTATATTCTAACACGTTTTTTATTTAGTAGCACCATGTTTCATCACTTGTGATGATGTTATCCAAAAACGTAGGATCACTAATGGCTTTGTCGATTAGTTCAATCCTGCCTAAATTTCTTTGTTTGTGATGAAGACGGTGATCTTTATGCTGAAGAATCATGCTTTGTCTAAATATCAAACAAGTAGCACCATGCTTCATCACCTGTGATGATGTTATCCAAAAACATAGCTATCAGCTTTGTCGATTAATTTGCCCAATACCCACATCCATTCATCCTTTTGTTCAGAAGCCATGTTTCTCACATCGCAGAAGACTAACCACGGCAGCAAACATCTACATGCTCATTCCACCAATCACTTTCCATGGGCTAAACCATTCTGACTATGGAGGGGAGGCATGTATTTATGACACCGTAACTTTAACTACATGCTTGCGTTGTGACAAGTAGGCACTGGTTTTTTTTTTTTTTCACTGGAGGTGTAACGACCACCGTGAGCAACCCATCGGGCTATAAGCAGTCACTCGTCCCAAATTTAGGGCCTCTACTTCCAGGGAAGGGAGAGAGCCAGCGCTGTAAGACAAACACAACATCCATGCCACACCAGGATTCGAACCCAGATTACCCCTCAGATGAATGGTCAGAAGCCATCGCTTAGACCACTGCGACACTGGGGGGGGGGGGCAGAGTAAAACTTTTGGATTCTATTCTGTATGCAATAAAATGCAATAATTTTGGTTTTACAAAAATTACCTGCAGGTTCGTAAGAATTTGTATTATTAAAACACCCATAAGACATCATGATCAGAGTAAAATCCCTGAAATAGTAATGGGCTGGACAGACCATCGATGGACAGTCGAAAATTTTAGATTGGATTCCAAGGGACAGGAAAAGACCCAGAAGAAGACCACGTGGAAGATGGGTGGATGAAATTCGAAAGTATGCGGGAGTAACATGGAGGAGACTGGCACAAAACAGACCGTTGTGGAAGAGGCTTGGAGAGACCTTCGTCCAGCAGTGGATTGATAACGGTTGACAATGACGATGATGATGAAAACCTAGTTCATCATATGGAGTTCAAAAGTTTTAATATTGAAAGTCAATAGATTTTTGAAAAAGGGCTTCAAAGATATACTTCGCAGGTGGTGGGGGAAGTTTTTCCGGTACACCACTGCTTGCTTTGCAGTTTTCTTTCTGTAAGCCGGCTACCTGACTCATGGTCAAATAATACAATCCCTGTCATAGGCACCGACTTTGGGGGTTCGAAGCACTTTTCGAACCCCCAATGTCGTTGTAGGTTCCTTAAACCCCCAACATTTGGAGTACTTTTTGTAATACATGTATGATACGTGCAAATGTGAAAACAATTGTTTAATTCCCATTTACTACTTTAGTTTTCAAGTTTGTATACAAAATGTTTGACTTAGATTGTTTATTGTCCCCAGACTTCCCTTAAAAACAGGACTATCGTTACAGATGAAAAGGGCTGTTGTTACATAGATCATGTTCTTTGACATTTTGCGATCGTGAAATCTGACTGACTGAATTTGACAGTGTTGTAAATTTCTTCAAAAAAGGGGTATTCCTAGCTAACATGCCACTAAAATTTGGCAAATTTATTTGCATAATTACAACTATACCAGTGTCGTTCTGTACAGCATAAAGATTGTTTATCCTTGAAAAATCCACGAGTAGTTCGTTTTTAATAAATTTAATTCAAAACACATTTTGACAAATTTTTTAACACTACAGCGTTACACGTCAGATATAAATTAAAAAAATTCCAAACCCCCAATAATTTTCACAGTGCACAATCCCTGTACTACATGAAGGAAAAAGAATGTTTTCTGCCTTTCTTGGGAAAGCCACCTGGTTGATGTGCAAAAGCTTGGAGTTCATTTATATTTTTACACCAATAAATCTGACTACTAGTATAGTTTTACTATTTTGTGAATAATCGTTGGACAGTTCCTTGTTATTAATTTAGATGATAAATTTTGTAATTATTAACCTTTGTGAATATGTTAAGTGCAAAGCCAAGAATTTAAGAACATTTGCTTATCATCTAACAGAGGAAGACTAGGCTCTCTAATAAAACAATGTGCAACACATATTTTCTCCCTGCAAACTTCAAACCAGAGATGCATTTGTATGGTTTCAATACTGACTGGCAAGACCATAGCAAGCTTTTCTTATCTGGGAGAGTGAGACTTGAAATTATGGCCATTAGAGTTAAATCCAATAATACATGGTTTTTACTTTCTCATATAGAACCATTGCTGACAAGAGTAAAGAAGTGGGATTAAAAATGAACTTTCAGAAGACAAAAGTGATGTACAATGCTTTTACAAGAAATGAAGATTTATCGATTGATGGAGAAAAGCTGGAGATAACAGACACGTACGTTTATCTTGGACAGCAGATATCAAGTGAGGGTCACATTGATGAAGAAATTAATCGGCGTACAAAACTTGCCTGGAGAGCTTTTCGAAGAAACAGCATAATTTTCAAGAGCAATATGCCATTATGTCTTAAAAGAAAAGTGTTTGATCAATGCATCCTTCCAGTGCTTACGTATGGTGCAGAGATGTGGACCTTAACTAAAAGAGACATACAAAGGCTGCAGACAGCTCAAAGAAGCATGGAGAGGTGTATGCTTGGTGTAACCAGGAGAGATAAGAAGAGGAACTCGTGGATCCGAAAAATGACAAGAGTGGAAGACATCATGATCAGAGTTAAATCCCTGAAATGGCAATGGGCTGGACATACTGCCAGAAGGACAGACCATCGACGGACAGCCGAAATTTTAGATTGGATTCCAAGGGACAGGAAAAGACCCAGAAGAAGACCACATGGGTGGATGAAATTCGAAAGTATGCGGGAGTGATATGGAGGAGACTGGCACAAGAAAGACCGTTGTGGAGGAAACTTGGGGAGACCTTCATTCAGCAGTGGATTGATAATGGTTGACAATGATGATGATGATAGCGCAGTTATACGAAAGCATTGTGATCGTTCAAAAATTGCACCTCAGATTTTTGACATAATGTTATTAAAATTGTAAAAACTAGGTAAATACTCAAGAACCATGGGTTGTAAATACCAAGTAAAGCATAAACGTTATGTGAACACTGACAACACAACATTCCACAGAAATGCGGAACGAAAAACAAACCAGCGCAGAACAAATGAGTATCGGATAGGAATGTAACAATAGGAAGAATTGTAAATACTCCATACTTTCCGTAAACATGTCCAATATCATAAGGTTTAAATTAAACGTGCAACAGTGTTAATCAATACATTCAGGGTAACTTACCATTTCATGGTCTTGCTCTCAATTCCACATTTCGAGCACGTGAGTTGTGATCAAAATGTTGCACGTTTTTAGAGGTAGCATGGGGGCTCTACACTTTTCTCAGCTGAAGCTGAAGTCATTCACTTTATTATATTCTGTTCCTGGTCATATAGGGTTTCTCCCCCCCCTCCGGAGGCGTCACGGTTTAATCCTCAAATACCTCGTTTTCATACCAAGATGTAGTCATGCCAAATATGCTCACTAAATATGCTCGGAGAGTCACTCACTTGCTCTGAGGATACCGTGAGTATAGGTCAGAGTTCCTGTCCCCCTTGATGTTGGTAAAGGGTAGCTACTGAAAGTACTAAGGCTGGAATGTTGCTGAGAGTAGAGTTCAGCATGGGTGAGCAACTTTTGCAAAGCCATTTTACAATGGACATGAGATATGTGCAAGCAAAAGGGTTAAAAAAACATCGATATAGTTGACCAAGGAGGAAACGTCTTATGTATATAGTAAGTTCATAGAGCATTTGTTGGTTGTATATGGTGCTTAATGAAATGTATGAATGCGTGATATGTACACTGAAGACCAATTGAATTAGAGATACCTGTCTAGTAACGTGTAGCACCATCTTTCGCCCTGATGACGGCGGCGATTTGTATCGGCATGGACTCGACAAGACACTGGAAGCGTTGGGAAGCTATACGGATCCACGACCCCTGAACAAGCTCCCACAATTCATGAAGATTTGATGGAGGGCGGTCAGAGCCTCGAACATCTCTCTCGATGGCATCCCAGATGTGCTCGATGGGATTGAGGTCAGGTGACCTAGCTGGCCAAAGAAGCGAGGTCACGTCGGTGGAGTGTTCATCCAACCATTCGGGAGCGATGGCATGGTGCATTGTCTTGTTGCAGGATGAGGTCCCCAGTGGGATGTGGGAGACGCACAAACGAGAGCAAACGGTCATCCAGAATATCCTGGTAATGTTGATCTGTGAGGGACGATGTCAAACGTAGCAGGGGTCCCATTTCAGTCCACGTAAACAGTCCCCAGATAAGAATGCCACCCCCACCAGCTTGAAGAGTACCCTGCTGGCAAGAAGGATCCATCGCTTCATGTGGTTTGTGCCGTTCTCGTATCCTGCCATCCGCATGTACCAACGTGAATCTCGACTCATCAGTCCAGGCAACATCTTCCCACATATCTAGGGTCCAGTGGCGATGTTCCTGCACCCATGCTAATCTTTGCACCCTGTGATGTGCGGTCAGCAGAGGTACCCTTGTGGGATGATGGCTTCTGTACTCCATAACGAGGAGATGGTTCTGGATGGTGTGGCTGCTTACACGTTTTTTGAGCACCAGCATTAAATTGCCGAGTGATTTCTTGAACTGTGGCCCGTCTATCCACTGTTACAATGCGAGCTAGCCGACGATGACCCCGCTCATCCACATGCTGTTGTCCATGGCAGTTGGCTCCTGCAGGGATGATTTTACCAGATTCGGCATACTCACGGTGCACCCGTGACACAGTGGCTCGTGGAAAATCCCAGTGCCTGCACGACTTCCAAGATGGAGTGACCCATTAGTCAGGCCCCGACAATTTACCCATGATCAAATGCGCTTAGATTTTTACCCATACTGCATCCGACTCTTACTGATTCCCGTTGCATCACTCCTTATATTGTCGGATTGCTGCATACGTCATGTCGTTTCCGTTTACAGGGCCGCCTACAGCGCCACATTTGCATAACGCCAGCTGTCTCCAATTCAATTGCTTTTCAGTGTATGTATGACTAAAAAAAAAACAATAGTTTTGTTTTTAGTGTTGCTATGTAAATAGGACAGCAAGTGTGTCTAGTGAGCATTTTTGGCATGACTACGTCTTGGTATGAAAATGAAGAAATATTTTAGGATTACTACATGATGATTCCAGAGAGGGGAAAAAAAAAAAGAACCCTATACGACTAGGAACAGAATATTATAAAGTGAATGACTTCAGCTGAGAAAAGTGAATAGCCCCCATGCAACCTCTAAAAACATGTGACATTTTGATCACAACTCACGTGCTGGAAATGTGGAATTGGGAGCAAGACCATAAATTGGTAAGTTGCCCTGAATGTATCAATAGGAAGAAGCTTTATGGGTTGGGCTTGGAAAAATTCTGCTCAAGTTAAACTTTCTGTGACAGAGTACAAATGATTAATTAGCTGATCATCCCAACATGTTTGGAAAGTTATACATTAAATGTCAACAATTCTTCTGTTGCATAATTTACTGTTTCTCACGTTATCATTGAAATGCTTTCGGGGAAACGCCTATAATATAAATATATAATAAAAGTTTTAGAATGTTACTCACATTTCGTCATGAAGTTTCCAGGATATTGCAGAGTTAGTTTTCTGTAGTCGAAGTCTTCAAATGGATAGGTACGAAGTCTTCAAATGGATAGGTACGAAGTCTTCAAATGGATAGGTACGAAGTCTTCAAATGGATAGGTAAAAAGCTGCATACATAAATGTGACAAAGTCTTCAAATGGATGTGACGAAGTCTTCAAATGGGTAGGTAAAAAGCTGCAATTGATTATCAATATTTTTGAGTCGTTATTTAAAAGATGATTTATGAATGTTAAAATAACTAAAAATTCAGAACCTTAGGTTGAAGATGAGTCGAACTGGTAAGAAATTTTTAGTTATTTTAACGTTCTTTTTTTATTGGAGGTTTAACGACCACCGGGAGCAATTCAATGGGCTATAAGCAGTTGCCCGTCCCTAATTTAGGATCACTGGTTCCAGAGAAGGGAGAGAGCCAGTGCCGTAAGACAAACACAACATCCATGCCTGACTGGGATTCAAACCCGGACCCCATTCGGACGAATGATCAGAGGCCATCGCTTAGATCACTGCGCCACCGGGGCGGCATTTTAACATTCATAAATCATCTTTTAAATAACGACTCAAAAATAGTGATAATCAATTGCAGCTTTTTACTTACCCATTTGAAGACTTCGTCACATCCATTTGAAGACTGTCACATTTATGCAGCTTTTTACCTATCCATTTGAAGACTTCGTACCTATATATTTGAAGACTTCGACTACAGAAAACTCTGCAATATCCTGGAAACTTAATGACAAAATGTAACATTCTGAAACTTTTATTATATATTTATGTTATAGGCGTTTCCCGAAAGCATTTCAATGATAGCGTAAGAAACAGTAAATCATGCAAGAGAAGAATTGTTGACATTTAATGTATAACATGAATTTTAACCACGTAAAGAATTCAACAAATTAAAATATTTGATGAATTGATATAAATGTTTGGAAAGGTCATGAAGATTAGGCATATTGCTTTCTATGCCTCCATTCACTGCTTCTCTGGAATATTTCCTGAAGTCATGAATATGAGATGTTCACACCTCATAGTGTTATGTTACTCTATACACTGGTTAACTTCATGGAATACTGTATGAAACTAAACTCTTTAAAAACAAAAATACTAAAGGGTGTAACTTTCTTTTTTAGATATAATTTCATTTTTTACATCCCCCAGAGCAGGAGTGCACCCAGAAATTCGGAATGGGGGGGGGTCCGGCTCTGCAAGTAAAAATGCTCATGTGTGCTTACGCGACGTGACTGTTATAATAAATGTTTTGATCTGTGAAAAAATTTAATACATTGTATTCATATTGAAGATGCATACATTAATATCATTAATAACATCTATGAAAATGCAAAGATTCTGCTGTTTGAGAATACAGCACCCATAAAAATTGGAAAGGGAGTGAGACAAGGTGACACTATATCTCCCAAACTCTTTAATGCCACATTAGAAAACATCTTTCAATCACTGAACTGGGAAAGCAAAGGGATAAAGATTAATGGAGATTATCTAACTCACCTTCGTTTTGATGATGACATAGTCATTTTTCAGAGCTGCAGAGTTATGATCCAGGAACTTGCTGACAAGAGTAAAGAAGTGGGATTAAAAATGAACTTTCAGAAGACAAAAGTGATGTACAATGCTTTTACAAGAAATGAAGATTTATCGATTGACGGGGAAAAAGCTGGAGATAACCAATACCTACATTTATCTTGGACAGCAGATATCAAATGAGGGTCACATTGATGAAGAAATTAATCAGCATATAAAACTTGCTTGGAGAGCTTTTGAAAGAAACAGTATAATTTTCAAGAGCAATATGCCATTGTCTTAAAAGAAAAGTGTTTGAGCAATGCATCCTTCCAGTGCGTACGTATGGTGCAGAGGCGTGGACCTTAACTAAAAGTTACATACAAAGACTGCAGACAACTCAAAGAAGCAAGGAGAGATGCATGATTGGTGTAACCAGGGAGATAAGAAGAGGAACTTGTGGATCAGGAAAATGACAAGAGTAGAAGACATCATGATCAGAGTAAAATCCCTGAAATGGCAATGGGCTGGACATATTGCCAGAAGGAATGACCATCGTGGACAGCTGAAATTTTAGACTGGATTCCAAGGGACAGGAAAAGACCTAGAAGAAGACCACATGTGAGATGGTTGGATGAAATTCGAAAGTATGTGGGAGTAACGTCGAGGAGACTGGCAAAAGACAGACTGTTGTGGAAGAAACTTGGGGAGACCTTCATCCAGCAGTGGATTGATAATGGTTGACAATGATGATGATTCATGAATTATCCAGCTGTAACTGGTGTTTTCATTGTTGTTTTTACTTTTAATAAAAATACATATTTCAGAAAAGGAGTTAACCACAAGTGTAATTATTTTATCTATTGCTATGTTATAGCTTCAGAGAATGAATTTTCGAACAAATTCTATAATGCGTGATTTTAGCAATTATGAACATTGAGATTCACCAATTAGGAAACTTGGAGAACAGTTAGAGGGTAAGGAATCGCTCATGCAGGAATCATATTACAAAGCACTTAGCCTCATGAAGGGGGTCAGGACCCCCACCCCTTGGGTGTTCCCCTGCCCCAGAGCATGAATTTACAATCCTGGAATGGCAGTTCTGGGAGGGCAACCATCCCTACCCTCCTGGTTGCGATGGCCCTGCTGACTGGGTGGGATTAAAAGAAAAAAATACCCCATTGCAAAGATATTCAAACAGACAATAAAACGTCAAATTCTGCAACCTTATAGGCGGCGCAAAAATAAACTCATATTTTAGGGAGGGTGGTGTACTATGTCAGCGTATACTCCGCAAAAAAAAAAAAAAAAAATGCGAAATTAAGTGCTATCCAGAGCGTAATATTCCATCTGTTTCTTGAAATTTAAAGCTCCTCCTTTCAACATCTACTGCACGATAACGGATTGCGAGGTTTCTGCAAACGATGTCAGATCTGACGTTTGTAGAATGATTCCCTCGAGTTACAAAAAAAGTATTAACACCAACAAACAAATAAGAATAAACTTCATATTTCGTTCAACTGAAATATTTTCAGAAAGACTGGTACAATGAGTTACAAGCAAAATGCCTGTGCTATTACGATTAGTCAAGAGCTAACTATGAGAATCTTATTTCATACAACACATACCTAAGCCTGAATTATTTAAAAGTTGAATGAAAAATCCAAAACTTACTTCGACAACTTGGAAGACATCGTACGACTTCTTCCAGAAGTTTGTTTGGGTTTTTCACTTTCATGACTCATTCTCTTTAAATTGACTTGACTTGTGAGTTTCGCAGAAATAAAGCCACGTGACGCAAGTACAAAAACCTCCTCTTCTATGCTGAATATTATATAATTTTCAATGCAGTCGTGTCATACACCCCCATTCAGGTGTATCTTCTTTGTATACTAACCTAACGTTGGCTGGATTCCCGCAAACTGATGTTCTTGCTGTTTGAGGACGTCAAGTGTGTTGTCATAGTAACAGATGCGTGACCTTCATTGTGGACAAAATGTAACAAGTGCGGATATGTGGGAATGTAAATACTGTGTTTGTATCGTAATATTAATTTTTCGAATTTTCGTTCATTTTAACGCACATTTGAAACAGTGCGTTCTCCGTTATAGGAAATCATGGCACAGGAAGGTGAGTTCGCAAAAAAATTTTTTAACCGCTTTACCGTAAATGGCCGCTGTTGTATTGCGTTGTCTGCTAGTTAAGCCAATAGTGTTTTCACCCAAAAACAGCGTTTCGTGGAAGTTTTTATTTTGTCAGTGTGCATCGTTTAGTGGTTCCATCAATCGTATCCCCATAATATTAGTTGCCACTTCGCCTGTGTCATTTCCGCGCTTAATTGGTTTGTGCTGTCGTTTTTCGGACAAGGCTTCATTAGACATGTCTGCAAAAGAGAAGTACCTAAACATGGGACTGGAAGAAAAGAGGCAGCTGTATAGATGCAGGGATAATTTTGTTACGTTAAATGACGTCCCTACATGGCCACAATATTACAACAACATCAAGGCCGAGCAAAGAGTGCAAGGGAGAAAATATGAAAGAAACAGTTCCTTGAACGAAAAAGTTTCAATTTTTGTCGGGGACATCACTGCGTTGGAAGTTGATTCCATAGTAAATGCAGCGAACAAGACGCTCAGGGTTGGAGGTGGTGTGGACGGTGCAATTCATCGGGCGGCAGGGACTGAACTCTTCCAAGAATGTGTTACACTTGGTGGTTGTGACACAGGAGATTCTAAAATTACAGGGGGTTATCGCTTGCCTGCGAAATACGTCATTCATACCGTTGGTCCTGTTGGTGAAAAACCAGAATTGTTAGGAAGCTGTTACTTCAGATCTCTTGAGCTTGCAAAGCAGAATAATGTGAGATCCATTGCATTTCCCTGTGTATCCACAGGGGTGTATGGCTATCCCAATGAAAATGCAGCGCATGTTGTTTTGAAAACAATTCGTGAATGGCTGGAAAATAACAGTAGTTGTTCCATCCAGAGAATCCTGTTTTGCCTTTTCCTACCAGTTGATGTTGAAATTTATGAAAGGCTCTTGCAGCAGTACTTTCCTGTGTAATCTCCAGTAATGTTGCCCAAAGAAGTATTTCAAGTCAAGTTTTATTTGATGTGTTTATTTTCCTTGTCTCAGAACAGGCAGTAAATTACTGTCAGAAATTCAATGGGGACCTTATTTTAGCCAACAGTCACTGTGAAATTCTTTGAAATTTCTTCTTTTATGTGTGCATTTGTTTTACATAAACCAAATTTTTTTGCCTTCAGAGGCTGATTTAGAGGATGATTCATCTCAGTTTAATGCATTTTTATTAATTAAAAAAAAACTTGTTTAACAGCAGAATACTAGACATTCAAAAACCTGTTAACTTGTTAACAGCTTCAAAGTACTGAAGGTTGCATCACAAAGTTGAATTCTCACCAAATTTGTGATAATAACTTCTTGGCTAGTAAAAAATGTTGATTTATTTTGTTTGGCTGTATAATGTGAAGAAAGAAAGCATACAGTTTTGCAAAAACTACTATGGTGTTAATTGTAGTGATACGAGTTTTGTTAAAATAATTAAGGAATAAAATATTAAACATGTGGGAATAACAATGGACTGCCTTTTTTTTTTTTTTATCTTTGTATCAGCCATGCATTTTGTTTCTCTCTTGATTTGACATATTTGGTAAAAAGTAAACCCGAAAGGTGATGTGGCGCTTCACTCCACTGCTACATATTATGAATATCCGTATATGCTTTTCACTTCAAAATATTTCTCAGGTAGGTATGAAAATTTTTGCATTTTTGACAGAGTAAGTAGTTGGAAAAATATAACATAATTATCCTGATGGGACACATTAAAAAAAATGATGAATGCTGCAGTTTTTTGAAGATGTGAATCTGTTTTTGGTGTAAATATTACATGGATGGTAAGTCAGATAATATCCGAAAACTTGAAAA
Organism: Macrothele yani; assembly: GCA_039090855.1. Lineage (NCBI taxonomy): Eukaryota > Metazoa > Arthropoda > Arachnida > Araneae > Macrothelidae > Macrothele > Macrothele yani. The sequence goes on along the minus strand of CM077031.1, from coordinate 32,031,432 downwards.
TTCCGTGGTACTGGAGTGGGAATTGAACCCACATCTCCCAGATAGTGCCCGAGCATGCTACCCACTACACCACCCAGAATGACTAAGTTTCAAATTTCCAATTAATTTGAATATGACCACAGAATTCGCTAGTCGAAGCAACCAGCATTCATGTTTAGCAAATCTGGAGGTTAAGAATTCTATCCTGTGATTGCCTGGAGGAGCAGATAAATCATGAATGGAAAATATATATACACCAGCGTTCGAATTACCCAGTGGTCTGCTGGCCATTGGCCAGTAAAACTTCCGTCAGACCACTGAACTATTGATTTTACTGGCCGGGGTGGCCAGTAAGATTTTTTTCTAATTTGTTACAAGTTCAAAAATGAATTTCTGTTTCTTTTACCTTGCTGTATGGTTTTCTTTTTAGGCTATAAGCTAATAACAGGTTTAAAAACCAAATATTAGAGATAATTCTATTGAAATGATATATTATTTTATACGTATATATTGTAAGTGTCTTTAAATATTTATGATTATTTTTTTTTTTTTTACAGATCAGTGGGCATTTTGGTGGGCCAGTAGATTTATTTCCAATTCCGACACTGTACACCAAAATCCATGTCATATTAACACCAAAAACAAATTCACATTTTCAAAATTTGTATTGTATGATGTAATCCATAATTTTTTTTTTTTTTTGATTGGAGGTTTAACGACTACTGTGAGCAACTTAATGGGCTATAAGTTGCAGCCCATCCCTAATTTAGGGTCGCTGGTTCCAGGGAAGGGAGAAAGCCAGTGCTGTAAGACAAACATAACATCCATGCCTCATCGGGATTCGAACCTGGATACCTTTCGGATGAATGATCAGAGGCCATTGCTTAGACCACCGCGCCACCGGGCGGCATAATCCTGTATTCCATTCATGATTTATCTGCTCCTCTGTGCAATCAAGGGATAGAATTCTTAACCTCCAGTTTCGCTAAGCATGAATGTCGGTTGCTTCGACTAGCGAATTCTGTGATGGTCATATTCAAATTAATCGGAACCTTGAAACTTAGTCATTCTGGGTAGTGTAGTGAGTAGCATACTCGGGCACTATCCAGGAGACGCGGGTTCTATTCCCGCTCCAGGACGAAATTTTCAAGTTTCCGGATATTATCTGACTTGCCATCCTTGTCACATTTACACCAAAATTGGATTCACTTTTTCAAAATTTGTATTGTATAGTGTAATCCCGTATTCCATTTATGATTGTTTGATGGTATAGTTTTACGCTTCTGCATTAAATTATTCTCCTTTAAGGCATGTTTGAGAATTCAAACTTTATATTGATGAATTTTAATCCACCTGTTAGAGAAATATATTAAAATGTAAAAAAAAAAAAAAAATTGAGTTTTCGGCTGAAAAATTCGGCTACTCTTCCAATTATCAGCGGAAATACTTCAGCAGGGCTGGATGGAACTATCTTTTGTGGAGTCAAGAGCAAATTTTCATTGTGGGCTCTGGGAAATAAATCTTGTACTTTAATAAAGTTGTTACGTGAAAAATGTTCATAAAGAGCACACATGAAAACTGCCAAAAAAAAAAAAAATCTGAAAGAAGTATTTGCTTTAAAAAAAATGAGCATGATATGGAAGGAAAATTCAGAGAGAGAGTAAAAAGCATTGAACTCCACAATTTTTTTCCGGGGAGGAAAAAAATTTCTTATATGAACTTCCTCACAAAATAACTAATCTGTGTTACAAATGCAGAGGGGGAGTCGAAAGTTTTGTAATGTTTGCATTAACACATGTGGTGCAGTCGATATGTCATGTTTAAACTAGTTCAAGTCGCGCACTACAGTCAGTTGAAAGGGATGTAAAGTGGTAGTCATTGTTGTGAACGGCATTGCATGTCATTCTGTCTGTGGTTGGTACGCCTAAAAGATGGACAGCCACATCCGGCTAATTAGGCAACTTTTGTTTTATGAGTTTGAACTCGGCCATAACTCTGCTGAAGCAACATGAAACATTTGTCACGTGAAAGGGGAACATTCTGTGGACCACAGCACCACAACCATATGGTTCAAGAAATTTCACTCCGGTGACAGAAGCCTCGGTGATCAGCCAAGGGTCAGGTAGGTCGCGAATTGTGGATTCAGAGACTGTGCGCCAGGCCATAGATGAAAATCTGACAATCAGCACTTGGAGAATATCAGGCAAGCTGGGCATATCACAGACCACCATAGTTCGTCACCTTCAGGACCTCGGCAAGGTCTACAGGAGCTTCCGCATTGTCCCTCACGAACTGACGCCAGCTGAAGCAAACCGCTGAGTGGAAGTGTGCACGAAACTCCTAAAAATGCAGAACTTTAAAAGCATGGTTTGTCATCTTCAGGACCTCGGTAAGGTATACAGGAGCTGCTGCATTGTCCCTCATGACTGTGGTTCGTCACCTTCAGGACCTTGGTAAGGTCTACAGGAGCTTCCGCATTGTCCCTCACGAACTGACGCCAGCTGAAGCAAACCGCTGAGTGGAAGTGTGCATGAAACTCCTAAAAACGCCGAACTTTAAAAGCGTGGTTCATCACCTTCAGGACCTCGGTAAAGTCTACAGGAGCTGCCGCATTGTCCCTCACGAACTGACGCCAGCTGAAGCAAACCGCTGAGTGCAAGTCTGGCCAAAACTGGTAAAAACGCCGAACTTTAAAAGCGTGGTTCGTCACCTTCAGGACCTCTGTAAAGTCTACAGGCGCTGCCGCATTGTCCGTCACGACCGTGATTCGTCACCTTCAGGACCTCGGTAAGGTCTACAGGAGCTGCCGCATTGTCCCTCACGACCGTGGTCCGTCACCTTTAGGACTTCGGTAAGGTCTACAGGAGCTGCGGCATTGTTCCTCACAACCGTGGTTCGTCACCTTCAGGACCTCTGTAAAGTCTACAGGCGCTGCCGCATTGTCCGTCACGACCGTGGTCCATCACCTTCAGGACCTCGGTAAGGTCTACAGGAGCTGCCGCATTGTCCCTCACGACCGTGGTCCGTCACCTTTAGGACTTCGGTAAGGTCTACAGGAGCTGCGGCATTGTCCGTCACGACCGTGATTCGTCACCTTCAGGACCTCGGTAAGGTCTACAGGAGCTGCCGCATTGTCCCTCACGACCGTGGTTCATCACCTTCAGGACCTCGGTAAGGTCTACAGGAGCTGCCACATTGTCCTTCACGACCGTGGTTCGTCACCTTCAGGACCTCGGTAAGGTCTACAGGAGCTGCCGCATTGTCCGTCACGACCGTGGTTCGTCACCTTTAGGACCTCGGTAAGGTCTACAGGAGCTGCCGCATTGTCCCTCACGACCGTGGTCCGTCACCTTTAGGACTTCGGTAAGGTCTACAGGAGCTGCGGCATTGTTCCTCACAGCCGTGGTTCATCACCTTCAGGACCTCGGTAAGGTCTACAGGAGCTGCCGCATTGTCCCTCACGACCTTGGTTCGTCACCTTCAGTACCTCGGTAAGCTCTACAGGAGCTGCCGCATTGTCCGTCACGACCGTGGTTCGTCACCTTTAGGACCTCGGTAAGGTCTACAGGAGCTGCCGCATTGTCCCTCACGACCGTGGTCCGTCACCTTTAGGACTTCGGTAAGGTCTACAGGAGCTGCGGCATTGTTCCTCACAACCGTGGTTCATCACCTTCAGGACCTCGGTAAGGTCTACAGGAGCTGCCGCATTGTCCCTCACGACCTTGGTTCGTCACCTTCAGTACCTCGGTAAGCTCTACAGGAGCTGCCGCATTGTCCGTCACGACCGTGGTTCGTCACCTTTAGGACCTCGGTAAGGTCTACAGGAGCTGCCGCATTGTCCCTCACGACCGTGGTCCGTCACCTTTAGGACTTCGGTAAGGTCTACAGGAGCTGCGGCATTGTTCCTCACAACCGTGGTTCATCACCTTCAGGACCTCGGTAAGGTCTACAGGAGCTGCCGCATTGTCCCTCACGACCTTGGTTCGTCACCTTCAGTACCTCGGTAAGGTCTACAGGAGCTGCCGCATTGTCCCTCACGAACTGATGCCAGCTGAAGCAAACCGCTGAGTGGAAGTGTGCCCGAAACTCCTAAAATAAAAATTAAAAAAAAAACCTGCATGATGTACGTTTTATCAAGAGAATTGCTACGTGTGATGAAAAATGGGTCTATTTCCATAATCCTAACACACAATGACAGTGGTTGAGCCCAGGCCAGCTTTCTGAACCTGTTGCCAAACGTGGGCTCTTCGAGCACAAGGTGATGCTCTGCGTCTGGTGGAATTCCGAAGGAATAATCCATTACAAATTTGTTCCGGACGGTTGGACCATCAATGCCAGTCTCTACTCTGAACAGCTGGAGCGGATGTATGCTGATTTGAAGTACCCAGCACTGGCGAACAGAAACTGTGATCTCCTAAACCAGGTCAATGCTTGGCTTCATACCGTGTGAATGACCTGGGCAAAACTGCAGGAACTTGAGGCCACACCCATAATATAGTTCAGACCCTGCCCCGTCAGATTATTACTTGTTCCAGTCCATGGCCCACTTTCTTCGTGGGCGGCACTTGAACAACTAGGAGAAGGTGGCAGCTGGGGTAAAGGAGTTCTTCGCCTCGAAGGACAAGAACTGGTACCGCCGTGAAATCAAAGGGCTGGCAGACAGATGGCTAAAGACGGTGCAACATGATGGCCTATACTTTGAATGCTAGTCAAGTTTCATCATAAAGGTGCATATGAAGACATAAGGTGATCCAAATATTGCAAAACTTTCGACTCGCCCTCTGTAATAAGGACCCCTCTAAAATAAATTCATATAGATAGCCCCGCCCTCGATATTGTTTTGATGTAGGATGGAGTAATGGCAAATTAGTGACTTCTTTTTTTTAAAACTTTGAATTAGTAACTTTTTAAGTATGAAAACTGCTTTTTTGTTCCATTTCCAGTTTTGTATTTAAAGTCACTGAACAATTGGTCTCCAGCCTAAAACCAATTTTGATATTGTTCTTTTTTTTTTCTTTTTTTTTTAACTTCTAGTTTACAATCAAATTGTTAAATATATATATTAAGGTAGGGTGTCACAAAATTAAATTTAGTTTGCTATTTCATGAATGCAGGAAAAATTAAGGTGGTTTTGAAAATCTGTATGTAAATTTCATTTTCAGTATGATGATGGAAGATAACCTATTTGAAAGTGGAAGGGGGAAGGGTAGGAAACAAAAAAACGAACCTTTTTAGGCTAACCTTCTGAAAGTGGCCCGCTTCGTTAGATGGCGCCATGGTAGCACTTCACCTCTCCTCTCTTCTCTTCTAGGGATTTCACGTGAAATGCGTTATAGTTACTTACGTCACTTTGTTATCAGGCAGTTCTTCCCTGGCAGATAAAACTTTTCTTGCTTTTATTCTGCTAGGTAGACAGTTTCATATTCACGAGGAAAACTTAATCTTCCATCATAATAAATATTTCACACATATGCCACAATGTACATTCATAAAGGTCCTTTTAAGGACCACCTTTCATCCATATTATTCACTTCCTTTGCCAATTTCACAACGTAACACTACACTTCACGATGTAGTGATAACGTTTCGCCATCTATCGTCGCATCCGAAAACTATTTTTGGGCCGCATTCGGAAGGTTTACCCCTTTTTAAGGGTGTCACATCCTAAAACTTTAAGAAAAATTATAAATACATAAAATAATCCTGTTAAAAGGGTTTTGTTTTTATTTCCTTAACTGTGGTGCCCAGGGCTACTGCCTCGGCCTCCCACCCCGATGGTCCAACCAGCCCTGGCAGTATTGCAGGTATCTCTCCACAGCATTTGGCAGCAGTTTTCTTCACATTTGGGATTGTAGCTTTGTTTGTGTCATTACACAATATGAAGACTGGCAATAGTCTCCTGCAGAAGTTGCCAGTGTGCTTGTTTATGATTTAGACAATGGGTTCTTGATTTTGAGATGAGTTAACTATTGCTCAGTGACGATCGGAATGCAAAAGTGGAAGAAACTTGTTTTGGAAAGGGCTGTGCTATGTATTGGCAAGTTTGTATGTGTTTCCCATTGTGACTCATGTGCCAATACACGATACAGTTGAACCCGTTTATATCGAATTCGAAAGGAAGAACTCAATAGTTCAATATACACAATAATTCGATATACAGGTTTTACAGCCCTACTCAGTGGTGTTCTGGTGTATACAACAGGTGAACATACAAAAAGTAAGATTATTTACTTCCATATTATACATTGCGAATAGAATTACACGATCAAATTAAAGACAGGATACACAGCAATATGACAGCAAAGGAAGTCTTGCCAAAATCGATGCTTCAGGGAATAAAATAATTAGTCATCTTTTTCTGCTTCTTTAAAGTTATTGTATTTGTCAAAATGCTGTTTTCAACCTATTTGATTTTGTGAATCAAAGTGTATCTGGTACCTGAGTTGTATAAAAATAAAATGTATCTGCATACACAACCATTGAAGCAGAAAACTTGCTGCAAACCCGCGAAGCGCTATCCACGATAACAATAGAATAAGATAATTTCAGGAAAAATTAATAAAACAATAAATATTTATTAGAACAGTACAAGTTCCAATGAGAACAAAATAAGTACATTACAAGTAAATGTGCAGCAATGTGTGTGAAATGGGCCTTTATGGCAAAATGTTAAAATATTGGACTATGAACTTCATAAAAAAAAAAAAAAAAAAAAAGACTAAAGACAATTTTAATATCCAGAAAAACAGTTCGATTAATGAACCTTCAAAAATTATAAATAGCATTTTCAACATCTTTACTCAAAAATAGTAGACTTACAAAATACATAAGGAAATTAATTTAATAACTGGTAACTGCTAAGAGGAACCTGGCAATAAAATTGAAATTCTTTCTGTGTAAACAAAACTTTTGATACAGTTCCTATACATTGAGAAACAGGCCTTGATAAAATCTTGAGGCCAGAAACATCTGTAAAAAGAAAAGGTTTCAGATGTGAAAAATAATTGAACATTTTTCAAGTTAAAATATAATAATCTGAGTAAAGCCTTGAATAAGTGTTTTAATTGCTGTAAATATATATATATATATTTTATCTACAAGCAAAAACTATCTGCAAAATCTGGTAATAATTTGGAAACTATCTGCGTACAGCAGACGTCTACATTCTGCTACTCTGTTTGGTACCTTCAATTTTGCCACAATACTGTTGGAGTTCCGTAGCCACTAGAGATCTGCACGAGCCTTATTTGGGAGAACGGCCCATCCCAAGCCTGTGCGTTTAAGGCCCAGCCAGTTTCAAATATTAGACACTACCCGGGTCCGTCAATTGCAGCTCAGGCCCGGCCCAAGCCCGTGGGTTTAAGGCCCAGCCCGTTTCAAATATTAGACACTCGACCCGAGTCCGTCAATTGCAGCTCTTACTTAGGCCCGGCCCAAGCCCGTGCGTTTAAGGCCCAGCCGTTTCAAATATTAGACACTCTACCCAAGTCCGTCAATTGCAGCTCTTACTTAGGCCCGGCCCAAGCCCGTGCGTTTAAAGCCCAGCCCGTTTCAAATATTAGACACTCGACCCGAGTCCGTCAATTGCAGCTCTTACTTAGGCCCGGCCCAAGCCCGTGCGTTTAAGGCCCAGCCGTTTCAAATATTAGACACTCTACCCAAGTCCGTCAATTGCAGCTCTTACTTAGGCCCGGCCCAAGCCCGTGCGCAGCCCGTTTCAAATATTAGACACTCGACCCGAGTCCGTCAATTGCAGCTCTTACTTAGGCCCGGCCCAAGCCCGTGCGTTTAAAGCCCAGCCCGTTTCAAATATTAGACACTCGACCCGGGTCCGTCAATTGCAGTTCTTACTTAGGCCCGGCCCAAGCCCGTGCGTTTAAGGCCCAGCCCGTTTCAAATATTAGACACTCGACCCGGGTCCGTCAATTGCAGTTCTTACTTAGGCCCGGCCCAAGCCCGTTTCAAATATTAGACACTCGACCCGGCTTGTCAATTGCAGCTCTTACTTAGGCCCAGCTCGTGATGTGCCATTTGGTATTTTGTTTTTCTATTGTATTTTATTAAATTGTGAAAATTAAATAATGAAATGGGATATTATTGAAAATATTTAGTTAAATGTAAGCCTACAAATATTAACTAAACTTTAACAAAGAATATAACCTTTAAAGAGAGACAAAAAAAAAAAAAAAAGACTGAGCTGGTTCAGAATCTCTTTCTCTGAACTAGCAAGTGGCAACACTACAAAAATCAATCCCCATACAGATTAGGGGAATGAGAAACAATCGATGTCTTCCCACTCTCGTACCAACATGCAAATGGACACTCCACATTATTGCAAACACCTCCCAGTCCACACAACACACACCTCGCTCTGAGTCGAATCTTTTTGTTGTTAACGAGACCCAAAGTTGTTTTACCATCTTACTACCTACAGATGATAAAAACACTGTAAGTGCCTCTCTTTTACATCCACGAGCGGAGCTGTGGACGTAAACTCTGCCCATGGACGTAAATTCCATACAGATAAGTTTGTTAATTATAGCAATTATCAGCTTAACCAAGTTCCGACACGAGCTTCGAACCGGGGACCTAAGTTTGCTTATCCAAACTACAGAACCAATAATCTACACCTTATCCCCCAAGCTGAGAGTATCATTTCTTTCTTACCTTTGGACGAACAAGAGAGTGCAAGACTATGTACTGTTAAAGCTATTGAAAAAAAATCTAACCACCATTTGCACTCAAATTCCAGTGATTACAGGGAAGAGAGCAGTGGTGGCGGAACCCCGGGACCCAGTCAATAATTTCATCAATTTCAGCCAAGATTTTTTTTATTATTATTATTATTATTTAATTTGGCATATGTACGATTGTTGTGATGTGCCTTAGAAATTAAGTGGTTGGTTGGTCCTAAACAAAGCTCCTTAGGCATTGTTTTTCTTCTGGGAAGCGGGAAGGCAGAATGGGTGCACCACAATTCGAAATCTCGGGCCCGGTCAACGAACTTCACTTTCCGCCGCCCCTTAAGAGAGGAAACAACTTAAGGACTTATATAAAAATCCTAACCTGGCAATTACAACGGCCAATAAAGACTAAATTGATTGTATTGAATAAAGAAGATTACATTCATAAAATTCTAGAGGCCATTAATCTGATGCCTCATGTGACATTAAATCAAGACCCAACACATTCAACTGTTGCGGCAGTTAACCGCCTTAAGAACCATTCGTCTCTTCCTGAAACCATAAAAAAAAGCAATGAAACCATTTCCTGGAACCAGAGTACCGGAAATGTTTGGGAAGATTAAAATACACAAACCTGGCCACCCTGTTTGACCTTTAGTATCAGGTTGTGTCTCTCCCACAAGACCCTTGAAGAAAGCCCTCTTCAATTTTCTTAAACCTTTAACACAAAATTCTGCTTTTTCGGTTAACAGTACTACTCAAGCATTGGACAGGATTAAAAGTTTTCAATTTAACAACCAGCCATTCATACTTGCTTCATTAGATGTCATTCAACTTTTCCCTAACATCCCATACTCACAATATCATTCAAGACAAGTTGCTTTCCTTAGGACATAGTTCCCAAGAAATTCAGGATATTTATAATGCCCTTAGGCTTGTTCAAAACTGATCTTATTTTAAATTTAACGGCACTGTTTACAGACGTCAGACAGAAGGCGTCCCCATAGGCTCCCCTCTTTTGCCAGTTTTGGCCGAAATCTTATTACAGCACTTAGAAAACAAAGTGCTGCTCAGTGAGTTCCACCCACGACCTTACTTTTTTATCAGATATGTGGACGATATTCTGCTATTTTGGCACCATGACATCTCTGATCTTGAAGTGTTTACGGAATATCTTTCTTCACAGTTCCCAACTATTTCATTTACCTTGGAAATGGAGGACAGAGGTGTTTTACCATATCTTGACTTTCTGTTAGAAAGAGATACTACTGGGAAAGGTGTTGACTATTATGTATATAGAAAACCCTCTGCCACATCAACCATCATACCTGCCAATTCGGCCCACCCATGCAGTTACAAACTTTCTTCTATTAAATTTTTACTCCGTAGAGCTTTAGCTCGTTCATCTGCAAATAGAAGTAAGAAAAAAGAAATATCCAAGATTTTCACATAGCCAAAGATCATGGCTTCTCTGGGTCCAAGGTGAAAGAAATACTTACGAAATTGGAATGGAATACAGCCACTGTTCTCCAGATAATTGGACTGGAGGTAAAGTTTATTGGCTCCATGACCTATTATCCCTAAGTTACACCTACCCTAAAAAATATATGTAAATAATTTAACATGAATTTTAGTGTTTAAGACCAACAATATCAGTAGAATGGTCAAAAAGGATCGTGATCCAGTGCAACAGCAATCCAAATATGGAGTTTACAGCACTGCTTTAAAGAGCACTGTAGTTGGTACACCAGATTGCATGTATGTGGGCTCTACAGCTCATTCTTTGAACATTCGACTTACAGAACATAAATATGATATTAAGAATGGATTAATGAAGACTAGCATTAGCCCGTAAAGTTCATGGTGTACATTATCCAGATTGGGAGAATGCCAACATACTCATAACTCCTCATCCTGGTTCTTCGCTGCTGTTTAATGAACGTTTGATTATTTTTAACAAAGGTTCCATATGGTGTAATGACAGCTTACCTGCTTTTGTACCAGTACAATGGAAATGATTGATTAATAGCATTGACATTAACTAATATTGGCCACAATGAAGACAACGAAATAATTCTGCTTTATTTTTTATTTTATTTATTTTATTCTTTAAAGAGTTTTTTAAAATACTAACATCATTATAATTCATTGTTTGAAAAGTCACAGTATTACTATAACCATTCAAAAGTTTACGTGCCTACAATTACTTTAATGAGAGTAATAAGAAACTTACCTTTACTAGAAGGTGTGTTCTCATTTGAAAAAGATACATTTCTCTGCATGTTTTTTCCCCATTTTGAGTTCTACAGTTGGTTTGGGCTTCTGGTGCGGCGGTTTTATGTTGTCTTCAGCTTGTTCTTTATTTGACAGGATGAGCAATTCTTTAATCCGTACTGCGGCAATGATACTTGGTCTAAGAAACCTCTGACTTAAAAACCTATTATTTCACTGACGTTTATTATAACCCTAACCGGTAGTTTAATTGACTTATAAAAACTTATTATTCAGTAAATCTACTTGCGTGAACATTCACTAACAAACTTCTTATTTACAAACACCAAAAGCATCTAACAAAAAAATTAAAACTAAAATACAATTATTTACACAAACTCATCTCATTGCCCTCTATCTCTCATTCTTGCACCACACCTATGCCGTTCCCAACGTAGATTGCCTCTAGCAGCTTTCTACCCGGCCAGGGTTGTCCACCTAGCCTCCTGAAGACAACCCTGGCCGGGTAGAAAGCTGCTAGAGGCAATCTATGTTGGGAACGGCATAGGTGTGGTGCATGAATGAGAGAGTGAGATGAGTTTGTGTACATAGAGGGCAATGAGATGAGTTTGTGTAAATAATTGTATTTTAGTTTTAATTTTTTTGTTAGATGCTTTTGGTGTTTGTAAATAAGAAGTTTGTTAGTGAATGTTCGCGCAAGTAGATTTACTGAATAATAAGTTTTTATAAGTCAATTAAACTACCGGTTAGGGTTATAATAAACGTCAGTGAAATAATAGGTTTTTAAGTCAGAGGTTTCTTAGACCAAGTATCATTGCCGCAGTACGGATTAAAGAATTGCTCATCCTGTCAAATAAAGAACAAGCTGAAGACAACATAGAACCGTCGCACCAGAAGCCCAAACCAACTGTAGAACTCAAAATGGGAAAAAACGTGCAGAGAAATGTATCTTTTTCAAATGAGAACAGACCTTCTAGTAAAGGTAAGTTTCTTATTACTCTCATTAAACTAACATCATTAGTTGGTAAATTACCTTCATGGTTTCTTACGTTTCATGTGAAGAAACAACCATTTTCGGTTAACATACCCCCCTTTTTTTGTTATATTATAGCAATGTGCTTAGTTTAAGTTTTGACATATTATATGTGAGCATGTAATAATTGTATTAATGTATCATACTGCTTTCCTTTTTTACAAATTAATCTTCCACTTATCATGGCTAACGTTAATCCGTGGAGTGCAGTTCTGCGCACCTATGGTCGTGAGGTCCTTTGTGACATTATTCATCACATGTTTACAGTGTATATATTAGCCATCCACATAGTTGTCAAGTTTTTAATCATCTGAAGATGGGTACCTGGGATGCCCGAACGGTTTAATGTATGTTTCTAAGCGTTTAATTTTATCAATAAATATCCTTTGAGCATAATGGGAAAGTTTTTAATTTTAGGCTCTCATACCATCATTTTCAAGGATTGTATTACCGTGCAAGGTGGTGGCTGCCTCCTTTTGATGTCATTTTTATAAAACTAACTTTTAAAAAAGCAATAAAAAGTTCCATTGATACTCTTACTCAAAAACCTATGGTTCCTACTTTTCCATTTAATTCTTATGTTTCTGATAACTGCAGTGCATATATATAAAAAAAAATCTTGCATATCTTTTTGACAGAATAAAAAAAAATATGACCTCAATTTTCCAATGAAAATAATAAGAAAAAAATGGTTTCAAGAAACTCTTCACATTCTCACTTTCCTGCACTGACTGATGAAATTCTTACTGTCCAGCTTTGTTGTTCCATGGCATTCGTCTTTACTGTGGACAACTGAATCTCTTCAATGTAAGGAATTGTTTGCCACAGGAAAACTCCTCCACAAAAAGTCATCCACTCTTTTCAAGTGAAGTACTCCACACACACATTTCATTTTACACAAATTTTCTAATATGGAAGACTTTTCCAGTAGCCAATGTTTTCAAGTATTTTATTTTCCCATGATATGCCTGTTACCTATTAATTTGCTCATAACATAAAAACAAGATGATTTTCCAAAGCTGAAGCAATAGAAAAAGCATGTTTTGTAAATGAAACACATTGAAATTTTATGACAAATACGCAACATGCTACTAAATTTAGAGAAATTCCATTTTCAGCTCCCTTAGCATTAAATTTGACAAGTTGCTTGCAAATGAAAAACTGCTAAAAAAATCAGTTTTGCCTAACATATCAAATTCAAAAATAATTTTTGCTGTAGCTGAAATGGTCTCTTCATAGCATAAAGCTGAAATTTACCAAATTTCCACTTTGAGAACTCCTAGCAGAAAATTTATAGATTAGTAGTGAAATTTTAAATGCAATAAATGTTATTACTATTTATTCATTAATTGAACCAATTTTTACTGTTTCTAACGTTCGATTGTTAATGTCATACCATACGCAAAAATGTTTCAAAAATCTGTGAAAACCAAATTCTTCGTGCCTCTAGCAGCAAATTAATGAACTAATTGGAAAATTTGAATATTTGAGAAGGAATAGTTTAACCTAATCTGAGAGGCAGAAAAATATTTGCCGCCCCGGTGGCGCAGTAGTCCAAACACTGGCTTATGATCATTCACCCGTGAAGGGGTCCGGGTTCGAATCCTGTTGAGGCATGGATTCTATGTTTGTTGTACGGCACTGGCTCTCTCCCTTCCCTGGAAGTAGGGAGCCTAAATTAGGAACGGACAACTGCTTATAGTCCACTGAGTTGCTCACAGTGGTCGTTAAACCTCCAATCAAAAAAAGAAATATTTTTTCCCTCTAAATTACTAAGTTATATAGTTCTTCCCAGCAGAAGTTTAATTTTTTTGGGTTTTCGACTTTGACAGTTGTTAGCCGTAAATTCATGAAGCACATTGATATTTAAAATGCTAAACTTAATGTTCTTTGAGGCTTTGATTTCCTATTAGTCGTAAAATTAGTTTTTGAAATACCTCTTAAAACAAAAAGTTTGATGTGCACAGACAGTCAAAATTATTATGCTAGCACTGTTTCTTACAGAATGTTCTAATAATAGGAAGGTAGAATGACATTTTAAAAAGCGTAAAAACCTTGTTCTTGACTTTCCCCATTTTTTTGTTAATCCGACGGATGTAAATTTCTGAGGCAATATGAAGGGGGACGGTATGGCATGGCACTGAACCTTTTAGCGCCTAGGGCCCCAGAAGATCTAAAGTCACCACTGGTGATCCATAACCATGAGCTGTGCACAGTCATGGTGAACAATATTCCAGGGATTGGGGATCTTAATGAGATGGTTTAATAGCCATGTCCAGGAAGGATATATGTGCTTCCTAACTGTGAGCTGTAGACAGTCATGACGAAGAATATGCTGGGGATTGGGGATCATAATAAGGTGGTTTAATAGCCATGTCCATGAAGGACATATGTGCTTCATACCCATGAGCTGTAGACAGTCATGGTGAAGAATATGTGGGGGATTGGGGATCATAATAAGGTGGTTTAATCGCCATGTCCATGAAGGACATGTGCTCCATAACCATGAGCTGTAGACATGGTGAAAAATATGCTAGAGATGGATTGGGGATGGTGAAAAATATGCTAAGGAGGGATTGGGGATCATAATAAGGTGGTTTAATATTGGTTGTTCTTCAGGTGCTATGTCCATTAAGGACATAGGCAATCTGTAACCATGAACTGCACAAAGTCATGGAAATGAATATCCTGGGGAATAGAAATTGATGAGGTGCTTTTGCACTGCCTTCCTCATCATATGTTAAGGGGCAACAACAGAAATTTAAATAAAAATAAATAGACAAAGTAATCTCTCTTTCCACGCTTTTCTTTAACACACAGCAACTGAAAAATTAATTTTTCGGTTGCTGTGTGTTTAAAAAAAATGTGAAAAGAGCAATGGCTTTGACTATTTACATTGTCTCCACATATTTGGAGGATTTTTACCATTTCTCTTATCCTTTGGATTGATTAGCTATAATTAAATAGCTTGTGTTGTTAATCTCCACCAGATGGATGTCTCAGTTTCTGAGCCCATCCCTATAGGTTTGTGAAGTCAGATGCTGGCAGATAAACACACATAGCGCCGTGGATTGTTGGCACCGTAGCGTAAAGTGAACGCACTCAGCTAGATACCGAGAGATCTGTTCGATCCCAGTGGTGTTGAAATACAATTTTTTGGTTGCTGTGTGTAAATTAAAGACAAATGTGTAAAGTAGGAAGTCAATTTTTCGTGCTGAAGGATATTGAGAACACAGTTTGCCGTCTTTACACGATTTTAAAAAATTACGGTTAAAATGATATATACATTAAAACATGAGCACTTTCAAGTCCACTGTGGACCCGTCATCAGATGGTGTGGTTGCACGATGCCCTGGGAGGATATATATTATATAGTATGCACACTGACGAAACAGTATGTTTTGGCATGCGCATGCTCATCTACACAATCATGATGCTCACTACACAATCATACCAGCTGATCCAATGAAACAACACGATTGTGTAGTGAGCATGCGCATGCCAAAACATACTGTTTCGTCAGTGTGCATACTATATAATATATACCCTCCCAGGGCATAGTGCAACCACACCATCTGATGACGGGTCCGCAGTGGACTTGAAAGTGCTCATGTTTTAATGTATATATCATTTTAATTGTAATTTTTTAAAATCATGTAAAGACTGCAAACTGTGTTCTTAATAAATGTGTAAAGAGCGATGATTTTGTCTATTTACATTGTCTCCACATATTTGGAAGATTCTCACCACAACAGAAATTGTTTAAAATGTCCAGGGCCAATTTTGGTGATATTTCTATGCATTTTTGTTGCATTTGCAAATTCCCCAAAAAACAAACTGGATGGTCAGCAGCAGAATTGGAATCCACAACAATCCCCTATTACTCACATAGAAAGCTGGCAGTCAATGAACTGATCCATACTGGTGATTGAAAAGATCCATCCTTCATTAATTCCGTTGATCTTTAATTTTGCATGTAAACTAACTCAAGGTGGTTACTAGTTAAAAGAAACCACATATTCCAAAAGCATGTGGTCGGACATTTTCACCAGGTGGACTTGGAATCAAAATACGAAAAAATGTGTATTGTTTTCTAGATACTGAAATCAATAAATCTTTCAGACATTGCATGCTAACAAACTTGCATAGTAGTGGACATAGGGGAAAACTTTAGAAATGGCCTTTCCTTCAGAAATTGGTAAGGTAAACATCATTGCTATTAATAAAGTAGTGGAAACAAAACTACATTGATATTAAAAACAAATGTGCTTCTGGATTATTCTAAAAAAATAAAATAAATCTTCCTGATTTTTCAGGATATTTTCTCAGCAAAAACTGGTCTTAGACTGGCAACCTGAAGAATGATTCCCTACGTTAGACTGCAGGTGAAGGGGTAACCTTTAGTTACTTATATGTTGCTGGATAGTTACACAATACAGAATTAAAAGATGGGCCAACACTCAGGATTACTTAGAAAAATTATGAATGATTTTAAGAATGAAATTAATATACCAGGACAAAATTTACAAATACATTGCTCCTATTTGTATCATCCTAACATGCCCTAAGAAATTAATTTATTGAATGCAATACACAAGAATGCCATGAAGTATAATGAAGCTTCAGTTAAGAACATTACAAGTAAAATAGGTTTGGACAGACATACAAAATATAGGATATAAAGTGATTTGGGACTCTGTAGAAGTTCTGACATACCAGTAGCACTTTTTCAAAAGAAAATTAACAGAAGAACTGGAAATAGAAGAAGAGGTACAGCATTGAATGATCTCACTGGTTGGGATTAGTCTTATGAGTGGCAACACAGACATATACAAAATACAGAACATAAGTGATTTGGGACTCTAGCAATACTGACACACCAACAGCACTTTTTCAAAAGGAATAGTATAGGAAATAGAAAGAAGAGGTACAACATTGAATGATCCAGAAAGTTGGAATTTGTCTCGTGAAATGGCAGCAAGTCCTACATAGAAATTCACTAAAGAAACTATATGACTTCAAAGATAAGAAATATATATGACTCTTTGAATAAAGCTCATGTTGAGAATTGGCTTCCTAGTTTCTTAATTCAATTACTAATCAAAAACTACTATTATGGGAATTTTTACAAGGAATTTTTTTTATTTTAATTGCAAATTTTCAGAGAAAACTCTTCTTCTTCAGGCTGTCTTTTTTTTTTTTTTTTTTTTTCACTTGTTCCTGTTACTGTAGCAGTTAACCTTGATGGTTACGGTTATTTGTTATCAAATCCTGCCAGATGTTAGGCAGGGAAAATCCTCTGCAGTCATTGATGATGGAATTTTGATTTTTCTCAATCTCTATTCCTTCTTTTAGCTTTCTTTTTGAAAATTGCTTTGGAAACTGATGTCTTTAAGGGAATTCCAATCCATGCTGTGACTAGTTTCTCTAACATGCCTATCTAAACCAGTCTTGTTGGATCAATTTTTTATAACAGCTTTATGCTCTGCTGTACGAGTTTCTAGTCTGTGACCTGTTTCACCTACGTAAGGTAGTCCACAACTACATTTTACTTCATAGACTACACCTTGCATTTTTAAAATATCTTCTTCTCTTTCAGCTATTATAGGGAAACATTTTTTAACCTTGTTCTCTAAACTTGGAGCTAGCCTAATATTGTGCTTTTTACTACTTCTCTTTAAAGACTCAAATAAACCTTTGTGATAAGAATTTTTTTTAATGAATTTTACTTGTTGCTTTTGCGAGTTCTTCGTACCCTTAAAGTTCAGAAGCATCTCAATTTCTACTTTAGGATAGTTATTTTCTGCAAGTATGACTTTAAGTTCTTCTTTATGGGCTTTTTCTTCTGCTGTAGAAACTATTTTATTATTTTTTTCTAAAAACTGACTTTCCAGATTCTTCTTAACAGAAACTGGATGATGGTAATTGAAATCCAATAGTCTATTAGTATTCATTGTTTTTTATGCCAACTAGTGAGGAATTTCCCATCTTCATAACAGATAGTAATATCTAAGAAGTTAATTCTTCTTTCTTTTTGAAGTTCAATAGTAAACTTAAGGGAATCATCTAATTCATTGAATGAGTCTAGAATTCTTTCTGGAACTATTTCTGAGCTATCTATTATAAATAAGATGTCATCCATGTATCTGCTATATAGGCAGAAGTATGTGGGTTGTACTAGTATATTTTCTTCTAGTTTTCCCACATAATATGTAGTTAGCTAAGAGTGGGGAGAGCGGGGAGCCCATAGCTAGACCAGATTTTTGAATTAATTTTTTTCTAAAATTGAAAGTAGTTCTGCAAAGAGAAGGTAAGCATTTCAAAAATTCCAACTAATATGTTTCTATCTTTGTTGTGAAAAACTATTAGGTCTGGCAAGTCTTCTGCTCTAAAATCTATCAATATAGATCAACTTATAGAGTTTATAGTGGAAGACTTGGCAGACCCAATAGTTTTTCACAACAGAGATAGAAACATGTTAGGTGGAATTTTTGAAATGCTTACCTTCTCTTTGCAGAACAACTACTTTCAATTTGAGAAAAAAATGTCATTCAAAAATCTGATCTAGCTATGGGCTCCCTACTCTCCTCATTCTTAGCTAACTATTATGTGGGAAAACTAAAAGAAAAGATACTAGTGCAACCCACATACTTCTGCTATATAGCAGATACATGGATGCCATCTTATTTATAATAGATAGCTCAGAAATAGTTTCAGAAAGAATTCTAGATTCATTCAATGAATTAGATGATTCCCTTAAGTTCATTCACTGTTGAACTGCAAAAGAAAGAAGAATTAACTTCTTAGATATTACTATGTATTATGAAGATGGAAAATTCCTCACTAGTTGGTATAAAAAACCAATAGACTATTGGATTTCAATTTCCATCATCTAGTTCCTGTTAAGAAGAATCTGGCAAGTCAGTTTTTAGAAAAGATTTATAAAATAGTTTCTACAGCAGATAAGAAAGAAGCCCATAAAGAAAAACTTAGTCATACTTGCAAAAAATAACTATCTTAAAGGAGAAATTGAGAAGCTTCTGAACTTTTTAAGGGTACGAAGAACCCGCAAAAGCAACAAGTAAAATTCACTAAAAAAATTTCTTATCACAAAGGTTTATTTAAGTCTTTAAAGAGAATTAGTAAGAAGTACAATATTAGGCTAGCTCCAAGTTTAGAGAACAAGGTTAAAAAAATTTCCCTAAAATAGTTGAAAGAGAAAAAGATATTTTAAAAATGCAAGGTGTAGTCTATGACGTAAAATGTAGTTGTGGACTATCTTACATAGGTGAAACAGGTCGCAGACTAGAAACTCATATAGCAGAGCATAAGGCTGCTATAAAAAATTGCTCCAACAAGACTGGTTTAGATAGGCATGTTAGAGAAACTAGTCACAGCATGGATTGGAATTCCCTTAAAGTCGCTAGTTTCCAAAGCAGTTTTCAAAAAGAAAGCTAAAATTAGAAGAAATACAGATTGAGAAAAATCAAAATTCCATCATCAATGACGACTGCAGAGGATTTTCCCTGCCTAATATCTGGCAGGATTTGAGGGAAAATAACTGTAACCGCAATAGTTACAGGAATACTTGACACACACACAAAAAAAAAAGGACGGCCTGAAGAGGGAGAGCAGTTTTCTCTGAAAATTTGCAATTAAAATAAAAAATTCCCATAATAGTAGTTTTTGATTAGTAAATATATATGACTTCAAATAAACATAACAGCTGTCTCACTTGAAATTTAAAAGCAAAAGTTATTTTGATAACAGAACTGGAAATTATCGGATATGTAAAGGCAGGGCTAGAGCATTAGAAACCAACCATAGAATTAGCAAATTTACTGAAACAGGAGACGATTGTAAACTATGCAAGTCTGAGGCAGATAACACAGAACATCTTGTGTTTGACTGTCCTGGGCTAGAAGAACAAAGAAATACTTGGAATTAGCTAGATTTTACCTGCAATTGGAGTGACAAAAAACAGCTTGCCTGGAATCTGGGTTTTGAAGTTGAGCATTACTCCATTGCACCAGCAGAATAAAGTAAGCTGAAGGTGTTTTTGAATATTGGCAGGAGAGGTTTGAAATAAGTGAATCGTAAGTTGATGCCTACTCCCTTCCAAGAAGGAAGGAAGGAAATAAAAACTATCATTATCTGGGAGGAGGGTAGGGGTACTGCCCAAAAATTTGACCAGTAAAACAATTGATTCCTATGTAAGCCCCATTTTAATTTGAATAGTTATAGATTAAAGCCATTAAAAGATTTTAAAGATAACTTTGTATGATTATACTAGGGAGAATCAAAAAGTAAAGGCAACATACCCTTTAATAGAGATAACTGTGAGCAAATGAACGTAACGGTTATCTCACTTCTCCACATAGTACCCCCGCAGGTCAATGCACTTCTTGTATTGTTCTACTACTTTCTTCATTCCCTGGGGGAAGAAGCTTTTTGGCTGCTCCCAAATCTAAGTCTGCACCACTTCCTTAACCTCATCATGAGAGGTGAACCTGCTATGATGTAGAGCCTCTTTAGGTGAACCAAATACATGATAATCTCATGGTACCAGATCAGGACGATAAAGGGAGAAGTGGAAGACATTTAAACCACAGTTATTGCATTTTCTCCACTGTTGTGGCTGCTGCATGGGAACATGCATTGCCATGGTGCAGCAAGACTGTTTGTGACAGCATTTCTGTCTCCCTTTTTTTTTTTTTTACTGCAAATTGCAGGTTTCAGTTTCTCTCTAAGCATAGCGTAGTATGTTGCACTGGTCACTGTTTGTCCGTGTTCCAGAAAATGTGCCAGAATAGGACTCTTAATGTCCCAAAAGAAGGTCACCATGATTTTTTTTTGATGGAGGACTGTCATTTAAATTTCTTCTTTACTGAAGAATGTGGGTGTTTCCACTGCATGCTTTGTCTTTTGCTTTCTGGTTCTCAGTGATGAACCCATGTCATATTGCCCCATGACAATCCACTCCAAAATACTGGGATCTTCTTCATAACATTACAGGAATTAAGTTCCAACCTCCATGCACTGTTGCTTGTACAGATCAGTAAACTGTTTGGGTAGCCATCAGCCCTTGTGAAACTGCTGAAATTTCTACTAGCCAATGTGGCTAGTGGAATAAAAAATTTACTAACCAAATGACAAAATCTACTGGCCATGCAAAGTTAAAAAAATAATAATAATTCAGTAACTTCTCTACTACATTTCTATGAAATTAAATGGGTGAATGTGTTTTCTTTCTTTCTAATAAGACGCCCCTCCCCCATTGACTTCATGAAAACCGACGCAGAGCAGTTACTGCATAGGATCATTAGATTGACTTCCAATATTGCACATGCTTTTGTTCCAAAATTATTGATTTTTCCACAATTTACTTTCAGTGCTGTAATATCATTACTCTTACTATCTTAATTTACACATACATAATTTATTTTCGAGAGGCCATTAAAGTTAGATGTTGAATTTCTTTTATATTATGTAAAACAAAGGGACAAAATGTAGGATATATATGCATAAAATAGCACTAATAATGTTGATACAGTTTACCGCTGATTAGATATGTACTATGTCTGATCTTCCCATCAGAGGTATCTGCCCACCACAATGGAATAGCATTTTGAGGATCAAAATCTTCAATTGAAGGGCCATTGCATCATCTCATCATCAAGTCATTATTATCATTAAGTCATTAAAGTGTCACTATTCAGACATGCCCGATTACTCATTTCTGAAAAGCCGTGCTCACAAGGAGCAGTACTACATGGCATTAGATGTAGCAACTGCATCATCTTAAAAACATTGCCATAATACAGTTTGTTTCTTTTTGTTCAGCATATATGCGGCTAAACAGAAATTCAAAGGTAATTCTTTTACCTGTAGATGACATTATACTTTGTGCAAGGCATACCATGGCAAAGATACACATACCATGGCAAAGATCAAATATGCCATGGTAAAGATACACATGCCATGGCAAAGGTTGACATGGCAAAGATACACATATCATGACAAAGATCAAATATGCCATGGCAAATATACACATACCATGGCAAAGGTTGACATGGCAAAGATACACATACCATGGCAAAGATCAAATATGCCATGGCAAAGATATCTTTAGTAGCCTTGACCCTTTGGTTGCTCCAGGCTGACTGTCAGCAGATTAAGTTTTCTCGAATCCCACCTTCACTTCCATTAATTTTTGAAGCAGCTGCAGGAAGATAGGGTGAGAAAACAACTCGATATTTATTCACAAGTGGGGGGAAAGTTGGACAAAATAGTTGCTCACTTGGGGGGAAAAATGTACTGGCCATCATTGGCTACTATATTAAAAAATTTACTAGCCACTACAAAATATGTGGTTGCCATTTGGACACTGGCTACTGACATTCAAAGGGCTGGTAGCCATCTTGCACAAACATTACGGTACCCATGTCATCATGCACTAAGGCATATGCAGGTCCACAGCTGATATCCAAGACAGCTCACAACGTAATCCTTCTATCTTCTCTGATCAAGCCATTCACCCTGTCTTATTTGAGCTTGTGTGTATGATGTTGATGGATGACCAGATTGAGCTTCGTCGGTTAAACCTGTTCTTCCCTCTTCAAACCTTTCTTCCCGTTCATAAACTTTTTATTGAGTCGTGCTGTTTTCACTTCTGTACTGAACCAACATCTTCTGGTGAGTTTCAGCAATTTTCACTTCCTCTGCCCAAAGAAATCTCACTATGGCATGTTATTCAGCAATGGTGCAATCCTGCTGCAAACTGTCCTTGTTTATTTGGGCTTCAACTAGACTAATGGCAGTGTGATGCACTGTGTGTGTTCAAACTACGCGTAAACCATTGCAAACATGTTGCATTGCGTTAGCCTCTGTCCATTGTGGTTAGTTACCGCATAATTTTCAAATTGCCTTTACTTTTTGATTGGCCTACTTAATAATGTGAATTGAAACCAATGGCCACATGGATGTAGTTTGAATAGTACAATACAGGGCTGATTTAAACAACAGGCCTCTTGGATGCCATATTTAGGGAGGTGCCAAGCTGGAAGAGTTTTTTTATGAATATTTTAGCACCACTACCCAAAAAAATTTTTACTTAACTAATTTTACAAAACTTGTTAATTTTTAAAGCTTATGTTATTTGTAGCCATCATTCCATGTGCATGGATTGAGAGCATTAACTGAGCAAGAGTAAACACATTTTTTTAAGATTATGGATTCTTTAATCAGTATTTTAGCAAACTGGAAAAAAACATACGAAGTTGTTCTGGAAAGGTTTGAACTTTTCAGGGATTTGAAAGAGACCAGTGCTCGTGACATAGAGGTCAGATCAAACAAACTTGTTCATAGGTACCAATGAGACAAAAAACTTTCTCAGCAATGAATGTCTACATTTCCAGTCGTATATGGATGCCGAAGACTTGAACACACCACGGGATATGTACACTTTCGTCATTTTTAACAATCTTCAGAGTACATTTCCAAACTTAGAAATAGCTTTGAGTGTTTTAACCTTACCAGTCATTAATTATTCTGCTGAAATATCATTTTCAGTAGTCTGAAGAATAAAAACTGAAAAAAAGGACTTTATTGGGAGAAAAAAAGTTTAACACACTTGTGATCAAACCCGCTTTACTTGTGATAATCAGCCCTTGCAAATGTCAGTAGCCAGTGGCCAAATGGCAACCAGATATTTTGTAGTGGCTAGTAATTTTTTTAATATAGTAGCCAATGATGGCCAGTAGATTTTTTCTCCCCAAGTGAGCAACTATTTTGTCCAACTTTTCTCCCCACTTGTGAATGAATATAGAGTTGTTTTCTCACCCGCGTTCCTGTAGCTGCTTCAAAAACGAAAGGAAGTGAAGGTGGGATTCAAGAAAAACTTAATCTGCTGACAGTCAGCCTGGAGCAACCAAAGGGTCAAGGTTACTAAAGTAACCTTTGCTATGGTATAATGCATCTTTGCCATGGCATATTTGATCTTTGCCATGGTATACCTTGCACAAAGTATAATGTCATCTAAAGGTAAAAGAATTACCTTTGAATTTCTGTTTAGCTGCATATATGCTGAACAAAAAGAAACAAACTGTATTATGGCAATGTTTTTAAGATGATGCAGTTGCTACATCTAATGCCATGTAGTACTGCTCCTTGTGAGCGCGGCTTTTCAGAAATGAGTAAACGGGCATGTCTGAATAGTGACACTTTAATGACTTAATAATGGTTTGATGATGAGATGATGCAATGGCCCTTCAATTTAAGATTTTGATCCTCAAAATGCTATTCCATTGTGGTGGGCAGATACCTCTGACGGGAAGATCAGACATAGTACATATCTAATCAGTGGTATACTGTATCAACCTTATTAGTGCCACTTTATGTATATATATCCTACATTTTGTCCCTTTGTTTTAAATAATATAAAAGAAATTCAACATCTAACTTTAATGGACTCTCGAAAATAAATTACATATGTGTAAAATAAGATAGTAAGAGTAATGATATTACAGCACTGAAAGTAAATTGTCAAAAAATCAATCATTTTAGAACAAAAGCATGTGCAATATTTGCAGTCAATCTAATGATCCTATGCAGTAACTGCTTGGCATCTGTTTTGATGAAGTTAATGGGGAAGGGGCCTCTTATTAGAAAGAAAGAAAAAAATATTCACCCATTTAATTTCATAAAAACTTAAGTAGAGCAGTTACTGAATTATTATTAATTTTTTTTAAACTTTGCATCGCCAGTAGATTTGTCATTTGGCTAGTAAAATTTTTATTCCACTAGCCACATTGGCTAGTAGAAATTTCAGCAGTTTCGCAAGGGCTGGTGGTAATGCGTATATAAAAGGACATAACTCTGGGTATAGACTATCCTTCAGTCATTGACAATTTTTCCCATGCAAAGGCGCATAAAAACCACCGATCATGCCATAATTATGGTGCAGTCGGACATTGGGTGGAAATGTTGGAAATTACGTAAGTTTGTTAATTAAATTTTCTTTTGCATTGTAAGTGTTCATTAAGATTGTTTTAATATTTGCTGCTTTTCCCACATTTTTGTTTTTTATGATGTATATATTTTTTTTGTAATAATAAATGGTATTATCATAATGTATTTATTTTTCTCAAAATTCTGAGGGTCAATAATTTGAAACATACACTGCTACACTATGAAATAGACCTACTATATTGTTCATTAATAATAAATATCATTGCAAAATTAATTAACATAAAGCAATAAAACACACTCAAGACAAACAGACTCATACACATAATGAGCCTGCACCATTTAGCAAAAGAACAAATTTGGAGGGGGGGCATCTGGTCTTGTGCCCATGTTCTCAGAGATGCTTACTTTGTTCCTGGTACAATATGTATCATTTAGAACAGCACTAACATAAAATTTAAACTTTAATAAATATTAAGAATAAATAGACTATACATAAACATATAAAACGAGCGAAACACACAGAGTCACGTATGGTAAAAGGTTCGTTTAGCGGTAGCTGTCGGTCACCCTACGACCTTGATCACCCGCGATCAACTGGATAGGCTGGTTGCCAGAACTACAATTTGAAGTTGGGGTGTTGGAACTGTTGCCAGGTTTTAGAAGAGAGATCCAAATAAATGGGATTTGGTGAGGGGTCTCTGAATTGCAGTTTTTGGTAAACAAAATTTCAATGCTGTCTTGAAAATGCAGAGATGCCTTGTTGATGAAAGGGGTAACTTTTTTGGTTTCTTTCCAAATGGAAACTGCAGAGGTGTCTTCAAGGGTTAGTGCAGATAAAGCTGTCTTTGGAAGACCATTGGAAACCTCTTTTGTGTTCACCAAGTCTTGTTTTGATGCTTCGGTATGTGCTTCCAATATACGCTGAGAGACCAGAGGAAGTTGAAATGGGAATAGCATAAACTCCAGGGGTGTCCAAGGGTGAGACAGGAACCCTCTCTTTAAGCAGGCACATTATTGCAGAAGAGTTTGGTTTCACTGTGAGAGTGTAGCCCATAGTTTTGAAAAGTTTACACATCTTATAAGAGAAGGATCCGTGGAAAGGGATGGAACCAATGAATGGTGGTTTGTCCATTATTATTGGTGAGAGAGCAGGAAAAGAAACCAAAAAAGCTGCCCCTTTCATCAACAAGGCATCTCTGCATTTTCAAGAGAGCATTGAAATTTTGTTCACCAAAAACTGCAATTCAGAGACTCCTCACCAAATCCCATTTATTTGGATCTCTCTTCTAAAATCTGGCAACAGTTCCAACACCCCAACTTCAAATTGTAGTTCTGGCAGCCAGCTCATCCAGTCGATCGCGGGTGATCAAGGTCGTAGGACGACCGAAAGCTACCGCTAAACGAACCTTTTACCATACGTGACTCTGTGTGTTTCGCTCGTTTTATATGTTTATGTGTTATTGTCGCATGATGCCTGAGTTTTAAACCATAGACTATACATGTTAAAATAAATAAAAAAATGTCAATTTTGAATAGTTTTGTAACATGAGGCGGAAATAATTAAGTATATTAAGATGTGTTAAATTAAGCAAAATGATGGTAAGTAATATTTTTACTTTGTTATTTCAAGATTTCATGTATTTAATATTTTAATTTTAAAGATGTTTTTCCTGCTGTGACTTATATGGCTCTGTGTTATTGGCATTGTCAATGGAAATATAAATGTATTTTTATTCCTTATGTTACTGGCAAGCATAAGATTTGCAGTAGGACCCATTTATGATGAGCCTGTATTGTAAGATTTCAGATTTAATGAGTAAAACAGGAGCTTTTGTTTGGTATGATATTAATGCAAAGCTAATTTGATCATTTTTAATGAACAAAATTTAATGAAATTCCACATTTAACCTGACAGCTTGCTTTCACTTTTGTTATACAAATGCTCGCATTGGGTCTGACAGACCCATTTTTATTTTTAATGTAATTTACTGTTTTAATGAAATGTTTCAATAATAAAGACATTATTCGTATATTCTTAAACATTTTACAAATCTTGAATACTTCATCCATATATAAGTATGGTCAAGGAAATTAAAACTTACATGACTAAACTTCACAGTAACAAAAAAACTTAACGGGAATTATAGAGGATAAATTTATTAAGGTACATTACCTCTCAAATTTTTGATCTATACACTAGATCATTGTCAGGAGTTCTTGCGTCTTACTACTTCCACAGGTCGTGCGACCAAGCCTGGCTGATTTCCCATCCAGCATGGTTGCCAATGTTGCTCCCTTGTGTCTTGTAAATTTCCAGGGATTCTTCTAATTTCCGCATATTTTCTGCAACGACCATGTTGGATGGTAAGTCAACCAGGCTGGGTCACCAGACCTGTGGAAGTAGTAAGATGCAGAAATTCCTGACAATGATCTAGTGCTGTGGTTCTCAACTTTTTATGCTTCACTTACCCCCTGGAAATGTGTATATAACTGGGGTACCCCTTGTATAGATAGATAAAACAGGGTTGCCACTCAACCTGGAAAACAGGGAAAACCTAGAATTATCAGGGAATTTGAAAATGGTTCCAAAAATCAGGGAAAACTCAGGGAAAATTACCCTTTTTTGTAAAAGTCAGGGAAAACTCAGGGAAAATTACCCCCCTTTTTTTTGTAAAAATCAATGGATACTTTATTTTGCCAAAAAAAACTTATTTTTCAAGATTTCAAACTTTTGCTTGCAATTACTGCCTGCCTAGAATTTGGTAGATCTTACTTTCAGTTATATTAAGTATTTCCTTTATTCTCTAAAAACAGATGCAAAATTGAATTTTTAAAATTACCAGTTATTAAGCTTTTGTTCAATTTCTGCAGGCAGTTGTTATAACATGGAATAATTAGGCACAATGGCTCCTGCTTGAAGAAACACTTCACAAGAGAACCAACCAAATGATGGATCAAAGTCTTTTGTCTGTTGGTTCTCTTGAAACATGTTTCTTTGAACAGAGCCATTCCATCATTAAGCTTAGCTGCATTGTGCTATAGAAAAACTGAAACTATTCAACTGACAGATTTTTTGTTACATATGACCTGTTTCTATGGGAATGTATTTACAAATTCCGTGTGGGCAGTATTCACAAAAGTTCACGGACTTTTGGTACAGAAAATAATGTGCACAGTTAGTTGTTATTAATGAAAAGCAGGTAATTTTATAAAGACAAATTACATGAAGAATTTACAAGTGTGTGCTTTGGTGAGAAAAATGAATGGAATGGAATGAAATGTAATAATTCTTTGCAACATGCCACTCTGGAAAACTTTAAAAATTACCTGGAGAACCTGGAAAAGTCAGGGAATTTTTTTATTACTTTTGAGTGGGAACCCTGTGAAACTATAGTTATACACAGCCAAGTCGCATTATTGTGACCACCAGCTAATACCCAGAGTAACCACTATGTGCAGTGTGGACAGCAGCTAGAAGGGCTGGGCATGACTCAATAAGGTGCTGGAAGGTGTTCACAGGCATGTGGAGCCATGCTGACTGCAGTGCATCTGACAGCTGCTGGAGGGTGTGTGGTGGAGGATCCATAGAGCGAACAACATGATCGAGGTGCTTACACAGATGCTCGATTGGATTCAAGTCTGGTCAACTAGGGAGCCAGGGAAGTACTTTGAAGTTTTCATTGTGCTCTTCCAACAACTCTCGGACATTTCTAGCTGTTTGGGTGTACGTGGTCTGCAAGGATGGATTCATAATGAATTCGGTCCATAGTGCCTTCCACAGGAATGAGTGGACCCAGAGAATGCCACGAAAACATTCCCCTAACTATAACGCTACCCCACCAGCTTGTGTCCTGCCAGCAATGGTTGAAGAGTGTTTGTTCTCCCATGTTTCTCACCTTATATACCAACATCCATCCATTGTGAAACTGAAAGCGTGACTCATCAGAGAAGGCAATCCTTTGCCGATTAGCAGAGGCCCAATTCTGATACTGCCGTGCAAATGTAAGCCTTTTCTGCCGATGCCCCTTCGTTTGCATAGGTGCAGTGACCGTCCGTCTGCATCGGAGCCCCATACGCAGCAGGGTTCGCTGAGCTATCATTTTAGACACACTTCCGGTAGCGCCCTGGTTCATTCAGCCAGTGAGGTGCTCCACTGTAGCATGTCGATCGTCCCTCTGGCACTTTCGAAGCCGACATTCACCTCTCACATCAATGACAGGTGGTGCTCTGTAGTTTCCACATCGCTTATTTGCACTGGCGCCATTTCTCCAATCACGATACACTTTAACCACATTAGCATGCAAACAGTTCACAAACTGCGCTATTTCAGAAATACTGCCACCTTTGGCCCAGAAAGCCAATAATCATCCCTTTTTGGAAATGATAAATCGCTCCTTTTATCCATGACAGCAACGAGCAATATGTTTTCAGATTGCCTACAGCACACTTTATATATCCTCCAAGCCAGCTCATTACACTACACCTGCCTTCTTCATTGGCTATGCGCTGTTGACATCAAAAGTAGGAGGTTGTCACAATAATGTGACTTGACTGTGTAGTATAACAATGGGAATAAAATTAAAAAAAAAACAATGTATATATAAAGTATATACTGTAAACATAAATTAAATTTTGTATTCATAAATTACATATATTGATAAACACAAAGAGGGATATAAACAATTTTACAAATCCCATAAAGTTACAAACATTTTACTGGGTAATCAATGAGATGGTTGCGCATGTTTACGCTTGAACAGTTCATTAATGGTTGGTTATCTCATGGCATACCCCCAAAAGTCATGCCCCATATTGATAACCTCTAATCTAGCATATAAATCGAAAATTTGAGAGGTAATGCCCCTTAATAAATTTATCCTCTATAATTCCCATTAATTTTTTTTTTGTAATTAGACGAAGCCATTAAGTCATT
Source organism: Macrothele yani (assembly GCA_039090855.1). Classification (NCBI taxonomy): domain Eukaryota; kingdom Metazoa; phylum Arthropoda; class Arachnida; order Araneae; family Macrothelidae; genus Macrothele; species Macrothele yani. The sequence continues at coordinate 32,001,602 of CM077031.1, read as the reverse complement.
AATACTAGAGTTGAATTTGAGAGGTAATGTACCTTAATAAATTTGTCCCCTGTAATTCCCATTAATTTTTTTTGTAATTAGAGGAAGCCATTAAGTCATTAATACATTAATACTAGAGTTGAATTTGAGAGGTAATGCACCTTAATAAATTTGTCCCCTATAATTCCCAATAAATTATTTTGTAATTAGAGGAAGCCATTAAGTCATTAATACTAGAGTTGAATTTGAGAGGTAATGCACCTTAATAAATTTGTCCCCTATAATTCCCATTGAATTTTTTTGTAATTAGAGGAAGCCATTAAGTCATTAATACTAGAGTTGAATTTGAGAGGTAATGTACCTTAATAAATTTGTCCCCTGTAATTCCCATTAATTTTCTTTGTAATTATAGGAAGCCATTAAGTCATTAATACTAGAGTTTAATTTGAGAGGTAATGCACCTTAATAAATTTGTCCCCTATAATTCCCATTTTTTTGTAATTAGAGGAAGCCATTAAGTTTTTTTGAATAATTCCCATTGAATTTTTTTGTAATTAGAGAAAGCCATTAAGTCATAAATACTAGAGTTGAATTTGAGAGGTAATGTACCTTAATAAATTTGTCCCCTATAATTCCCATTAAATGTTTTTGTAATTAGAGGAAGCCATTAAGTCATTAATACTAGAGTTGAATTTGAGAGGTAATGTACCGTAATAAATTTGTCCCCTATAATTCCCATTAATTTTTTTGTAATTAAAGGAAGCCATTAAGTCATTAATACTAGAGTTGAATTTGAGAGGTAATGCACCTTAATAAATTTGTCCCCTATAATTCCCATTTTTTTGTAATTAGAGGAAGCCATTAAGTTTTTTTGAATAATTCCCATTGAATTTTTTTGTAATTAGAGAAAGCCATTAAGTCATAAATACTAGAGTTGAATTTGAGAGGTAATGTACCTTAATAAATTTGTCCCCTATAATTCCCATTAAATGTTTTTGTAATTAGAGGAAGCCATTAAGTCATTAATACTAGAGTTGAATTTGAGAGGTAATGCACCTTAATAAATTTGTCCCCTGTAATTCCCATTAAATTTTTTTGTAATTAGAGGAAGTCATTAATATTAGAGTTGAATTTGAGAGGTAATGAATCTTAATAAATTTGTCTATAATTCCCATTAAAAATTTTTGTAATTAGAGGAAGTCATTAATACTAGAGTTGGATTTGAGAGGTAATGTACCTTAATTAATTTGTCCCCTATAATTCCCATTAAATTTTTTTGTTATTAGAGGAAGTCATTAATATTAGAGTTGAATTTGAGAGGTAATGTACCTTAATAAATTTGTCCCCTATAATTCCCATTAAGTTTTTTCATTACTGACAGCAATTAGAGGAAGCCGTGAAGCCATTAATACTAAAAACTTCACATGTATTTGCAGAGTTATACAAAAAATGGTAAAATGAGCTCTAGCAGCACTTGCTCACTAAATTAAAGGTAGAATGGTAGATAGTCAAAGTGTTACAAACTTGCTTGTTTTAATGTTTGTTCAAATTGCTGTCAGTGCTTTTTTTTAAGGCACTCCTTATATAGAACTGAAATGTGCTCTACACATAAGAAATTGAAGCATTTACTCAGTAGTACTAAGTTTTTCCATCTTTGCCACAGCATTCTTGCCATCTACCACATTTTCCCATCTTTCTCTATGCAAAAACAGTGTTGAAAAACATAAAACAGAACTTGCCTGCAAACAAGAAAGGTAACACGAATATTCACACTGGGTCTCTGGGACTCAAAACATATTCTGCATTCGAGACTCACAAAGCAACAGTGATGGCAGCCACGCAACGTGAAATGGCGTGCTCTCCTAGGAAGGTACTGAAAAGGACACCTCTTGAAGCTATCCCCTTCTATGGTAAAAATTGAAAACTAAAAGGCTTGGGTCTCGCAGACCTTCCATAAGCTCTGCCGGGTTAATGAGGGAAAGAAAAGCTAAGGTTATTACTTTTAATAAGCAAAGTGAAAAGATGTAATGAAATTCCATTTTTATTGAGGCAGAGAAAATCTATTGTGTACTGCCCTGGAATGGAGGAATAGAAATGGTGACATGCAGGATGAACTCACAACAGGGCAGGGAATTAATTGCGTGTGTACTTGTGGAAGAATGTTGATAGAAAAGCAGTGGGGTGGGAGTACACCAAATACTCAATGAGCAGAGTAGGAGAAGATAGACGTACACGCATACGCTGTATGCAGATAGTTTCCAAATAATTAGCAGATTTTGCAGATAGTTTTTGCTTCTAGATAAAAAAAAAGTAAGAATGTTATTTACTGCAATTAAAACACTTACTCAAGGATTTGCTTAGGTTAATATATTTAGTTCTATTTTAACTTGAGAATGTTCAACTATTTTTCACATCTTCTGAGTTCTTGTTTTTACAGACATTTCTGGCCTCTAGAATTTACCAAGCCCTGCTGTCAATGTACAGGAATTATATAAAAAATTTTGTTTGCACAGAAAGAATTTAAATTTTATTGCCAGGTTTCTCCTGCAGTTGCCAGTTATTAAATTAAAATCTTTTCCTTACATATTTTGTAAGTCTACTATTTATGTTCCATAATGAACCTTCAAAAATGTAAATATTATCCATAATTTTTGAAGGTTCATTAATGGAACTTTCTGGATATACATTTTTTAATTAGTCTTGTTTTTATGAGGTTCATAATCCAATATTTTAATATTTTATACTAAAGGTCCATTTCACACACATTTCTATACATTCAGTTGCAATGGACTTATTTTGTCCTCACTGGAATCTGTAACGTTCTAATAATTATTTTTTATTAATTTTTCTTTAAATTATCTTATTCTATTGGTATCGCGATTCGCGGGTTTGCAGCAAGTTTTCTGTTTCAATGGTTGTGTACGCAGATACATTTTATTTTTATGTAACTCTGTCAGTGAGTGAGCTGTGCAAAAGAATCTCTTCACCGCCACTCTAGCAGGCTATGGCTTGAGTGCATTGCATCAACAGAGATGAAAAACATGGCTCCTACTCTAAAGCTAAAAGAGGATAGGAGGGACTTGCACATATGTAAGACATGGATTTCTAGGTGATAGTTGCAGAGCAGGACAGAGAGCATTGTAGTGGTGATGTCACAGGAGGAGAAACAGGAGATGACAATTTCTGTAATTGTGTCCATTGCTCATGTCACCCTCAATATGAACGTTACACTGAGAGGACTGCTGCTTCGTGTATGTTGTGTAATTAAGCAGTGGCCAATCTCACGTGGCTATCAAATTGAATATATTTAAAAGATTGAAATAATTAATACTAATGTGGTTAACTAATTAAATCTAGTTGTAAATGCATTTATGGCACCTCTATTCATAGTGATTGTGGAATAACTTTTTTACGGGTCTTTTAGAGGTTATTTTTAATGAAAGTTGGTTGTCAAATTTTCGAACTAAAGCCTAGTTCGTCATCAGGACTATGTCACTGGAGTAGTTGCTGCCACTCAATTGGAAGAGACCATCCGCAATTATCGTTAATTGTGGTACTTCTTCTTCTTGCTATTTCGATCCCTTCTTCTAGTTTTCTCTTTACTAAGTTTGACTGGTGGGCGATTATTTTCACTGAGTCCCAATTTATGGAGTGTCCACTTGCTTGTACATGTCTGTCTAGCCCTGTTTTGTTCCCAATGTTCCTAATAGCTGCTTGGTGTTCTTTCATTCGGACCTTAATACTTCTCCCTGTTTCTCCTATATAGCTGAGTCCGCAGTTACAGTCGATGCAGTAAATTACTCCTTCCTGCAATTGGATGTCCAATTCTTTCTGCTTTAAAGCTGGCAAGAATTTCTTTATTTTGTTATTAAGATCTGGAGCTAGCCTGATATTATATTTTGCTCCGATCCTTTTCAGTTTCTCGAAAAGTCCCTTGTGGTATGTAATTTTGCTGGTGAATTTGAAGTTGGTTTTTTCCTGCTTCTTTTTTGGCAACAAGTGCCAAAAAAGAAGCAGGAAAAAACCAACTTCAAATTCACCAGCAAAATTACATACCACAAGGGACTTTTCGAGAAACTGAAAAGGATCGGAGCAAAATATAATATCAGGCTAGCTCCAGATCTTAATAACAAAATAAAGAAATTCTTGCCAGCTTTAAAGCAGAAAGAATTGGACATCCAATTGCAGGAAGGAGTAATTTACTGCATCGACTGTAACTGCGGACTCAGCTATATAGGAGAAACAGGGAGAAGTATTAAGGTCCGAATGAAAGAACACCAAGCAGCTATTAGGAACATTGGGAACAAAACAGGGCTAGACAGACATGTACAAGCAAGTGGACACTCCATAAATTGGGACTCAGTGAAAATAATCGCCCACCAGTCAAACTTAGTAAAGAGAAAACTAGAAGAAGGGATCGAAATAGCAAGAAGAAGAAGTACCACAATTAACGATAATTGCGGATGGTCTCTTCCAATTGAGTGGCAGCAACTACTCCAGTGACATAGTCCTGATGACGAACTAGGCTTTAGTTCGAAAATTTGACAACTAACTTTCATTAAAAATAACCTCTAAAAGACCCGTAAAAGTTATTCCACAATAATTAAATCTTTCAAGAATATCTAATTGTTGTGGATATACAGTCAATGGCTTTGAAATCCTGTGGTATTGAAGATGCATACATTAATATTATTAATAACATCTATGAAAATGCAAGTGCAAAGATTCGGCTGTTTGAGAATACAACACACATAAAAGTTGGAAAGGCAATGAGACAAGGTGACACCATATCTCCCAAGCTCTTTGATGCCACATTGGAAAATGTCTTTCAATCACTGAACTGGGAAAACAAAGGGATAAAGATTAATGGAGATTATCTAACTCACCTTCGTTTTGCTGATGACATAGTCATTTTTGCAACTTTCCCATCAGAACTGCAGAGTATGATCCAGGAACTTGCTGACAAGAGTAAAGAAGTGGAATTGAAAATGAACTTTCAGAAGACCAAAGTGATGTTCAATGCTTTTTCAAGAAATGAAGATTTATCGATTGATGGAGAAAAGCTAGAGATAACAGACACGTACGTTTATCTTGGACAGCAGATATCAAGTGAGGGTCACATTGATGCAGAAATTAATCGGCGTACAAAACTTGCCTGGAGAGCTTTTGGAAGAAACAGCATAATTTTCAAGAGCAATATGCCATTATGTCTTAAAAGAAAAGTGTTTGATCAATGCATCCTTCCAGTGTGTACGTATGGTGCAGAGATGTGGACCTTAATTAAAAGAGACATACAAAGGCTGCAGACAACTCAAACAAGCATGGAGAGGTGCATGCTTGGTGTAACCAGGAGAGATAAGAAGAGGAACTTGTGGATCCGAAAAATGACAAGAGTGGAAGACATCATGGTCAGAGTTAAATCCCTGAAATGACAATGGGCTGGACATACTGCCAGAAGGATATACCATCGATGGAAAGCCGAAATTTTAGATTGGATTCCAAGAGACAGGAAAAGACCCAGAAGAAGACCACATGGGAGATAGGTGGATGAAATTCAAAAGTATGCGGGAGTAACATGGAGGAGACAGGCAGAAGACAGACCGTTGTGGAAGAAACTTGGGGAGATCTTCGTCCAGCAGTGGATTAATAATGGTTGACAATGATGATACAGTTAAGTCACATTATTGTTACCAGCTCCTACTTTTGATGTCAAGAGCACATAGCCAATGAAAGAAGGCACATGTCGTGAGCTGGCTTGGAGGGTATATAAGGTGTGCTGTAGGCATTCTGAGAACATATCGCTCCTTGCTGTCAAGGATAAAAGGAGCAATTTATCAGATTTGCAAAGAGGAACAATTATCGGCTTTCGGGCCAAGGGTAGCAGTATTTCTAAAACATCACAGTTTGTGAACTGTTCACGTGCTGCTGTGGTTAAAGTGTATTGTGATTGGAGAAATGACACCATTGCGAATAAGGGATGTGGAAACTGCAGAGCACCACGTGCCATTGATGTGAGAGGTGAATGTCGGCTGTGAAAATGCACAAGGGCCGAACGACACGCTACAGTGGAGAAACTCACTGGCCGAATGAACCAGGGGGCTACCGGAAGTGTATCTAAAATGACAGTTCAGCAAACCCTGTGGTGTATGGGGTTCTGATGCAGACGGATGGTCACTGAACCTATTCAAATAGAGGTGCATAAGCAGAAAATGCTTACATTTGCACAGCAGTATCAGAATTGGACTTCCGCTGATTGGCAAAGGATTGCCTTCTCCAATGAGTCACATTTTCTGTTTCATCAAACAGATGGACTTTGGCGTGTAAGGCAAGAAACATTGGAGAACACACACTCTGCAACCATTGCTGGCAGAAGCTGGTGGCGGCAGCGTTATAAGGTCTGGGGAATGTTTTCGTGGTATTCTCTGGGTCCACTCATTCCTGTGGAAGGCACTATGGACCGAATTTGTTATGAATACATCCTTGCAGACCACGTACACTCATACATGCTGATTGTTTTCCAGCACGACAATGCACTGTATCACACAGCTAGAAATGTCCAAGAGTGGTTGAAAGAGCACAATGAAGACTTCAAAGTACTTCCCTGACCCCCTAATTTCCCAGACTTAAACCCAATTGAGGGTCTGTGAGAGACCATCTCAGTTGTGTTGTTCACTCTACGGATCCTCCAGCTGCTGTCAGATGCACTGGAGTCCGCATGGCTCTACATACCTGTGAACACCTTCCAGCACCTTATTGAGTAACTCCAAGCCCATCTAGCTGCTGTCCGTGCTGCACACGGCGGTTACTCTGGATATTAGCTGGTGGTCACAATAATGTGACTTGACCATATATACATATGATATACACTGAGTTAGCTTCACATTAGGAACACCTCCCATTTGACCTATTTGGATTGATAACAAAGTACCAAGTGATATCAACGTCACATGCGGCTACTGTAAATTGTTCACATTCAATTTAAAAGGTCAAATATTTGCCAGTAATGGAAAACAACATAAGCCAAGTAGACTGTGGCCAGATAGTTGGGGCTAGGAGGGCAAGTGCCAGTATTTCAGAAACAGCTGCACTTATTAGCTGCTGCTGTACTACTGTATCAAGAATGTACCACAACTGGATTAACCATACACAGACATCCAGCAGAAGGGCTCACATTGGTCATCCATGCACAGTTGTCGCATCTGATATCTCGGCCATGGCATGCAACACTTATCCACCAGTACAGTGGCAGTGCAGTTCGGCCTATTTCTACATGCAACATGTGCCATACTTTGCTTCGCCTGGGGTTCCACAGCCGGAGGCCGACAAGGGTACCTAAGATGATGCCTAGTCATCATTAACAATGCCTCGCATGGGCCAAGAAACATTGGCAATAGACCCTCAACAGATGGAAGGTCGTCTGGAGTGATGAGTCCCACTTCCTGCTGCACCATGCTAATGGTCAGGTTTGCATATGGCATAAACAGTATCAAGCCCTATCCCCTGGTTGCACAGTTGCAGTTGAGAGTCAACAGGCTGGTGGACATGGTGTTCTGGTTTGGGGAGCTTTTATCTGGCAAGCCCTAGGTTCGTTGGTTGTCATCCGGAGTGATGAGTTCCATTTGCTGCTGCACCATGCTGATGGTCAGGCTTGCATATGGCATAAACAGCATCAAGCCCTATCCCCTGGTTGCACAGTTGCAGTTGAGAATCAACAAGCTGGTGGGCATGGTGTTCTGGTTTGGTGAGCTTTTATCTGGCAGGCCCTAGGTTCATTGGTTGTCATCCCACCAACACTAAAGGGTGGCTGCTACAGGGACCTGTTAGCGACCATTGCCATCTGTATCTGCATGAGCTTGACCCAGACGGCGGTGCCGTCTTTCTTCAGAACAACACGCTGTGTCATTGAGCTCATATAACTATCGACTGGTTGGAGGAAGGTGGCAATGAATTTACCACATTGCGTTTTTGTGGGATATGCTAGAAAGGGATCTTCCTTCATGGAATGAGCGTGACCCAACAGAGCTGCTGTAGCAGACATGTGTCAAGTTACTCATGGAGGGTGTTCGACACCTTGTAGAACCTGTTCTTGGGTGTCTGTGAGCCGTGATCGCACAGAAAGGTGGATCGGTCAGTAATTAGTTAGGTGTTCCTAATGCAAAGCTAACTCAGTGTAAATATACACTATATTGACAAAAGTCACCGGGCACCTAGAAGAGAAACACAACATAACATTTATGGACATACATTAGTACGGTGTGTGTCCACCTTTGGCCTTAATGCATGCACTGACCCTTCGAGACATGCTTTCGACAAAGTTTTGGAACACAGCAATAGGTATACGCTTCCATTCAGTACATAATGCTGCCGATAACTGTTCCTTAGTAGTAGGACTTGGTTCCTAACTTCTTATGTAGAGCTCTAATTCATCCCGTAGGTGCTCTATAGGATTAAGATCAGGGTTCTGTGCTGGCCAGTCCACACACGATATGGAATTAGCATCAAAGCACGCCATAACCGTCCTTGCTTTATGGCTCGGTGCATTATCCTTATGGTACTAACAAAGCTCAGTTCCATAGTATTGCCACAGAGTTTGTAGGGCATAATTGTCGATATTATCGAGGTAGACGTGCGGGTTAACAGGTTTGTACACGATAACAAATGGGCAGGGACCATACCACGAAAAACACCCCCACACGAGTACACTGCCAACTCCAAACTTGACCGTAGGAACAGTACATTGCGGTAAATAGTGTTCCCCCGGCTGCAGCCATACCCACACACGGCCATCAGACTGATGGATGGTGTATCTGGATTCATCAGTTCATAGGACCCGATTCCATTGATCTACGGCCCATGACAAATGTTCTTTACACCATGCTAAACGACGAGTAGCATTCCGAGTGGAGATGAAAGGCTTATGAGCAGCCGCACGACCACGGTAACCCATGGAATGAAGTTCTCTGCGAATGGTACGTGTACATAGCAAGGTTCCAGCATTTTTACTCACATGTACGCTGAGGTCTTGTGCAGTACTCCGTCAATTAGCTGTAACGACTCTCCTGAGTCTTTGACATCCTCTATCACCAATTTTCTTTGGTCTGCCTGTATGTTTTGCTGCTTCAGGCACGCCATATGTCTTCCACTTATTCAGTTCATCCAAAACAGTTGACTTGGGTATGGTTAAACGCCTCTCGGTTTCTCTCGTGGGCAACCCACTAATATAACACCCAAAAATCTCTCCTTTCTCAAAGTCAGTTCTTTCCCGCTGCGACATTTTCACTCAACCTCACAGTGCGATATGATCGCGGTCAGCTGCAGGCTTGTTTTTATACCGTTTTCAGCTGTACCACACATCTTAATATCACAGCGGATCAGCTCATTTGTTTTTGAAGTGGTGCCCAGTGACTTTTGTCAATATAGTGTATGTGCAAATTATCATGCATTCATATTTCTAAATGGTGGGAATTTTTACCCCAAAACGGATTTAACAAGTGCTCAGATTTAAAGAGGGTTTCCGTCAATCCCAAACTCCTCATTAAGAGCAGGCTCTACAATAACAGCAGCACCTCCTAAACCAGTTCATTTGCTATCACTACTGGGTATATAATGTCTAAATCAGGTTATCTTTGTAGCATATTTAAGAAATATTTTATCAATCATCCTGTTTAGTGTCATTCCTGAAAATTGTTCATAAGACCTGTTTATTGCTTTTAAGGTAGTGATAGTTCATTAGAAAATGAGGAAAGCAGCAGAGATGAGGAAAGCAGTGCAACCAGAAATTTGTCAGCTGCCTCTTCCAGTCTTGCAGAGGAGACATCGTCTGCTGCCGCTGAAAGCACTGAAAAGACATCATCACCACCTGCATCAGGCAAACTGCAGTCGGTTGGCTACAGAAACAAGCTGACAGGAGTTGAGTATCGTCATGCGAAAGTTCAGACTGTTCCAGCCCCTTGGAAACATAATACTGAAAGATTTGAGAGGTAAAGATTGGGTTTGTTCATAGAATCTTTCGTATTCATTTCTTTGAAAAATCACACCACAAAAGCACTTGTTAGGGGTTTACGAAACAATGATTATTAAACTGTGCACTATGACAACTCATGCACGATAAACAGGTGTTGGTTGCTATGGTTACTACTACAACTACCGTTTTTTCAAGACTTGTGCCAAGGTCGAATGCACTTTGCACATTTTTTATAAAAACATTCTCAGTTGTGTTGGGACAAGCTATGTACTATTGGGACTAGCATATGTACAATTGGGACAAGCATATGTACTATTGGGACAAGCATATGTACTATTGGGAGAAGCATATGTGCTATTGGGACAAGCATATGTACTATTGGGACAAGCATATTTACAAGCATATGTACTATTGGGACAAGCATATTTAAGGGACTATGTACTATTGGGACAAATATATGTACTATTGGGACTAGCATATGTATTATTGGGACAAACATATGTACTATTGGGACTAGCATATGTACTATTGGGACAAGCATATTTACTATTAGGACAAGCATATGTACTATTGGGACAAGCTATGTACTATTGGGACTAGCATATGTACTATTGGGACTAGCATATGCACTATTGGGACAATCTATGTACTATTGGGACAAGCATATGTACTATTGGGACTAGCATATATACTATTAGGACAAGTATATGTACTATTGGGACAAGCATAAGTACTATTGGGACAAGCATATGTACTATTGGGACAAGTATATGTACTATTGGGACAAGCATATGTACTATTGGGACAAGCATATGTACTATTAGGACAAGTATATGTACTATTAGGACAAGCATATGTACCATTGGGACAAGCATATTTACTACTGGGACTATGTACTATTGGGACAAGCATATGTACTATTGGGACTAGTATATGTACTATTGGGACAAGCATATGTATTGTTAGGACTAGCATATGTACTATTGGTACACACATATGTACTATTGGGATAAGCATATGTACTATTGGGACAAGCTATGTACTATTGTACTGTTATATTTATTCTATATACAGTACTACTATTTCTTTGGCAAGTATCTTTTCCCGCCACTAACCTCAATTATACAGGATTTTAAGCTAAGCTGTTGATTAAGAATAAATATAAAGCTAAGTTTAACTTTGTTCAAAGTCTGAGCCAAACATAATTTGTGCAAAAATTCACAAGCTCTGTTTTCACATCAGATTTTCATGTTACTTTGCCTTCCAAAGTTTCCTTGCACTAGAATTTAAACAACAGCTGTTGACGTCTTAAAGTTCCGTAGCTGATTATATTAATTTTTTGCTATTAATTCACATCATCATCATCATTATCAACCATTATCAATCCACTGCTGGATGAAGGTCTCCCCAAGTTTCTTCTACAACTGTCTGTCTTGAGCCTGTCTCCTCCATGTTACTCCGGCATGCTTTCGAATTTTATCTATCCATCTCCCATGGGGTCTTTTTCTGTTCCTTGGAATCTGGTCTAAAATTTCGATTGTCCGTCAGTGGCCCTTTCTTCTGGCGACATGTCCAGCCCATTGCCATTTCAGGGATTTTACTCTGATCATGATGTCTTTCACTCTTGTCAGTTACCTTATCCATGAGTTCCTCATCATTACCTTATCCACAAGTACCCCATTTTATCTTTCCTGGTTATATTCTTTCAGTTGTCTGCATCCTTTGTATGTCTTTTTTTTTTTAGTTAAAATCCATGTCTGTGCTCCATATATAAGAACAAGAACTGAAAGGATGCATTGATCAAACACTTTTTCTTTAAGACATAATGGAATATTTCTCTTGAAAATTGTACTGTTTCTTCCAAAGCTCTCCAGGCGAGTTATATACATACATTGATTAATTTCTTCATGAGTGTGACCCGCACTTGATATCTGTTGTCCAAGGTAAATGTAGGTATCGGTTACCTCCAGCTTTTCCCCATTAATTGATAAATCTTTATGTCTTGTAAAAACATTGTACATCAGTTTTGTCTTCTGAAAGTTCATTGTTAATCCCACTTCTTTACTCATGTCAGCAAGTTCCAGGATCATATTCTGCAATTCTGAAGGGGTAGTTGCAAAAATGATTATGTCATCAGCAAAACGAAGGTGCGTTAAGTAATCTCCATTAATCTTTATCCCCTTGTTTTCCCAGTTCAATGATTGAAAGACACTTTGTAATGTGGCATTAAAGAGTTTGGGAGATATGGTGTCACCTTGTCTCACTCCCTTTCCAATTTGTATTGGTGCTGTATCCTCAAATAGCTGAACTTTTGCATTTTCATAGATGCTATTAATAATGCTACTGTAAGCATCTTCAGTACCACAGAATTTGAAAGCCATTGTAACTGCTGATGGTTTCACGGAATCAAAGGCCTTTTTATTATCAATGAAAGCCATGCATAATGGGAGTTCATATTCCCTCGTTCTTTCGATTAGTTCTCTCAGTACATGAATACAATCTATGGTGCTGTAGCCACTCCTGGAAATTTTTAAATTCGTATAGATATAATTAATTATTCAGATATAATACAAATGTATGTTTTTTCAGTATGTTTATAAATTATACCAGGGGTGTGTGATAAAAAAAAAAAAAAAGAAAAAGGTTTCAAAACTGCTGGTAAAGCAAAGAAAAAGGTTAGGGAACTGCTGCTTAGTGTAAAACCCATAGGAATTTTAGAATTTGCTGTTTAAGAACAACTTTTATGACATAAATTAATAAAGAAACACTTGTGTACCCATGTAATTTCATTTTAGTATAACAGCAATGAATATTTTGATTTGATATTTCGATAAATGCTCTCATTTTAATTGTATCCCAGCTTTATAAAATGTCTCTTCTTAATTCATATGGCTGTATGTATGTGTGTTTATATACACTGAGTGGCCCCTTTATTATGACCACTTGACAGTTTTAAGCAAATGAGCTATGGCTGCACGCTGTTGCCGCCAGACGGCGAGGCTAGTATAAAAAGGGAAAGCTTAGTGCTTGCGACAGTAGTAGAAGTGAATTTTGGGTGACGAGATGTGTAAAAAATGCGATTTGACGGACTTTCAACTTGGGATGATTGTAGGAGCTCGGAGCCATGGAGCGAGTATCACAGAAACCACCACATTCGTGAAATGTTCCAGAGCAGCTGTTGTTAAAATGTTTAAAGACTGGACTGTCAGCCAAAAAACTGGGTCTCTACGTGTGGTCGTCATCGACTAGTGACTGCTCGGGTGGAACGGAGAGTGTCCAGACTGGTAACAGACAACAGAAGGGCAACAGTGCAGCAAATTACAGACCATCTTAATCAAGGATCCCCTCAAAGGATCTTTGCACGCACTGTTTGCCGTAAACTGCATCGGATGGGATATGGCAGCCGAAGGCCTGTTCGAACAACTTTGCTGTCTGCAGTTAACAAGAGAAAATGTCTCCAGTTCGCACAGGAGCACAAGGATTGGACAGTCGATAATTGGAAACAAATCATTTGGTCCACTGAATCACGGTTTCAGTTGCACCATGCCGATGGCCGAGTGAGGATTTGGCGGAAACTGCACGAAAGCATTGACTCCAAATGCATTGCTACAACCCTTCAAGCTGGTGGAGGCAACGTTATGGTTTGGAGAATGTTTTCCTGGCATGCTTTGGGCCTTTTAATTCATGTTGATCAACGTCTGACTGGCACATCATATCTAAACACCGTTGCGGACCAAGTGCATCCTGTCATGTGGATGGTTTATCCCAGTGGCGATGGCTACTTTCAACAAGGTAATGCGTCCTGCCATAGTGCTCGTATTATACAGGATTGGTTTCAGGAACATGCCGGTTAGTTTACTTTGCTTAGGTGGCCCCCACAATCTCCATATCTCAACCCCATTGAGAATTTGTGGGATGAAGTTGAACGAGCCATCAGACAGCTGGATTCACAACCCTGCAATCTCAGACTTCTGGAAAGTGCTATTCATCAAGCATGGTCTCAGATTCCACAAACAACCTATGAACATCTCGTGGAGTCCATGCCACGAAGAATCGACACAGTATTAAAGGCAAAAGGTGGTCCAACGAAGTACTGAGTGGGTGGTCATAATAAAGTGGCAACTCAGTGTATACAGGGTGCATAGGAAAATCCCTTTAGCCTGAAATAACTTGCAAAAGGAGAGAGAGGTACAGTTATGTAAGTGAGATAACGGTGTAGTAAAGCAACTGCGCCCGATCAAATGCAACCGATAGCAGTGCCCCTAGTGGCAAAATGCGGAAGTTAGCCATTGCAAATTGAAAACGAAAAGAGATAGAGAAAAATTTCCAATTACAAAGCTGTAGAGCATCAATTAATTAGTACAAAAGGGCATTTGTTTCACACGGATAAGATAAATTGTCGCCTGAATACCCTAAATAAATTCTGCATATTCACATTTCGCAAATGTAGCCGTATGCAAATGCGGATTGTGACGTTGTACCGTACCTACGATATAAAACCCAGTAGCAGGATGTACACTGATCAGAAGTTTAGGTCTACGTACGCTGTGTGAGAATGGTGAGCTTCACTCACTCCCAATATTGCGAGATGGTGCTTATTTACGGCGAATGCCAATGGACAGAGATACCTCCAACTATTACAGGACATCATACCTGACTTTTTAGATTACATTCCTCTGTCCGCATTACGTTCCTTGTTGTTCCAACATGACGGTGCCCCTGCACACCAGCCAGCAGCAGTGCGACACTTTCTCACAGATTGTTTTGGGCAACGAATCATGGGGTATGGTGGTGCTGTTGAATGGCCTCCACGATCGCCGGATCTCAGTCCATTAGATTTCTTCCTCTGGGGTTACGTAAAAAATCAGGTGCATGCAACAGCGCCTACAAGTCTGCTGGATCTACGTCGTCGTGTTACAGATGCTTGCAATAGTGTGACACCTTCTATGCTGAGGAATGTGCATGCAGACAATGGCGAACTCTTCGAACATACTCGACATTAACTTTTTATCACTGTGCGCCAGTTTGCCTTTTTTGTTTTTGTTTTGTCTGACATCATCAAACTGTATTGACATAAGTTCGCATTTATGCAATAAATTGTGTGTAGGCCTATTCGCTCATACCTATGCCTGTTCCCTTCAAACGTTCACACAAAAGGTCGCACATTGATTTCGGACATTTTAGGGTATTCAAGCGACAATTTATCTCATCCGTGTGAAACAAATGTCTTTTTGTACTAATTAATTGATGCTCTACAACTTTGTAATTGGAAATTTTTGCTCTATCTCTTTTCGTTTTTGATTTGCAATGGCTAACTTTCGCATTTCGCCACTACGGGCGCTGCTGTCGGTTGCGTTTGATCGGGCGTAGTCGCTTTACCATACCGTTATCTCACCTGCATAACTGTAACTCTCTCCGTTTGCAAGTTATTCCAGGCTAAAGGGACTTTCCTATGCACCCTGTATACACTCTACGTCAAATAAATAAATAAATAAATAAATAAAAATAGTTGCACTCAGAAGGAAGCAACCGACAGGAATGAAACTTGGTGGGTAGGTTTGACATCGTGGGACATGCAAATGATTCAAGTATCACATTTGGCCGCGCATGTGATGCAAGCAAAGAGGGGTTGTAGTGCTGTGCCTCACCAGCTATATGAGGTTGTCCCGTTGCGCGTGCTTGCCATTCTGACTCATGCTGTTGTATTGGTTACATCCTTTTCAAGTGAAGTATGCCTCGGAGAAAAGTTCGGAAGCAATTTGAACAGTTGGAGGAGTTCAAAAAGGGGCCGCGTCGCCGGGCTTCGTGAAGCGGGATGGTCTTATTGCCATATTGAGTCCCATTCCAGTCGTCTGTATATCACCATAGCACACTGTTGGCGGCAGTAGATAGAACAAGGCCTACAGCAGCGACAGGAAGGGTCTGGGAGACCTAGACAAACCACGGAGAGAGAAAACCAACGGGTTGTCTGACATTCGCAGAGTTACCCAACAGCCACAATTGCGGATATTCCGTGAGCAGTGGTGCCCTCCATGCATTGTCCGACTAGTGCCAGCATCATTGGCAGTGGTGCCCCCCATGCATTGTCCGACTAGGGCCAGCATCATTGGCAGTGGTGCCCCCATTCATCGTCCGACTAGTGCCAGCATCATTGGCAGTGGTGCCCTCCATGCATCGTCCGACTAGTGCCGGCATCATTGGCAGTGGTGCCCTCCATGTATCGTCCGACTAGTGCCAGCATCATTGGCAGTGGTGCCCCCCATGCATCGTCCGACTAGTGCCAGCATCATTCGCAGTGGTGCCCCCCATGCATCGTCCGACTAGTGCCAGCATCATTGGCAGTGGTGCCCCCATGCATTGTCCGACTAGTGCCAGCATCGTTGGCAGTGGTGCCCTCCATGCATCGTCTGACTAGTGCCAGCATCATTGGCAGTGGTGCCCTCCATGCATCGTCCGACTAGTGCCAGCATCATTGGCAGTGGTGCCCTCCATGCATCGTCCGACTAGTGCCAGCATCTTTGGCAGTGGTGCCCTCCATGCATCGTCTGACTAGTACCAGTATCATCGGCAGATGGCTGCACGACGTAGAACTACATTCACGCAGACCGTTACGACGAGTGTTCTTAACACCATTGCATCAAGACTGCTATGTTGTCATGCCAAACTGTCATGGAGCCACTCAGAATGGTGGCAGGTGATCTTCAGTGATAAGTCCTGCTTTTGCCTTGAAGGCGATGAACAACGAATCCATGTGTGGAGGCACAGTAGACAGCGCCAAGATGAATGGTTTGTTGTCGAGCGTCACATGTCCGCCTGGTGTGATGGTGTGGGGTGCAACTGCCTACGATGCCAGATCACCTTTGGTGTTCATTACAGGCACTTTGACAGCCCAATATTATATTAATGAGGTCCTGCAACCAGTGGCCCTACCTTTTCACTCCAGTGCGATTTTCCAACAGGACAACGCTCGTCCACATACTGCTGCTCTCTTGAGAGCTTGTCTTCAAGGCACAGACACTCTCTCATGGCCAGCCGCATCGCCAGACCTATTGCCGATTGAAAATGTGTGAGATGCTACTGGACGTGCTATCCACACTCTACCCCTACTGCACAATCTGCAGAAACTGCATGAGAAGGTTCAAGCTGCATGGATGACTTATCGCAGGACACCATTAGCAACCTGTACAACTCCATGCCGAGGCATCTGGCATGCTGTGTGAACAAATATGGTGGCCCGGCGCCATACTGAGAGACACTACTTATTGGCATGTAGCTCAATAAATATTGCCCGTATCAGTCTCAATGTTTAAAATCATTTATTGTTCCTGGCAACCTTTACTTTCCTCAAAAATAGCATTGCAATCTGGCATGTCCTTCTGGGTGTAGCTATTTTTTTGACGTAGATAGTATATACACTATATTGACAAAAGTCACTGGACACACCTTCAAAAGCAAATGAACGGATCCGCTGCGTTGTTAAGATGTGCAGTACAGCTGCAAACGGTATAAAAACAAACCTGCAGCTGACCGCGATCATATCGCATTGTGGGGTTGAGTGAAAACATCGCGACGAGAGAGAACTGACTTTGAGAAAGGAAAGATTGTTGGGTGTTATATTAGTGGGTTGTCCATAAGAGAAACCTAGAGGCATTTAAACAGACCCAAGTCAACTGTTTTGGATGCACTGAATAAGTAGAAGACACATAGTGTGCTGAAGCAGCAAAACATATCAGCAGATCAACAAACAGAGGTCATCACTCTTTCTACGTTTATAAGTGAGTCACGGAAAAATTCTCATTGGCCGCCACCGAATTCCCGGTGGCTGCCAATGAGAATTTTTTGTGACACTTATAAACGTGGAAAAAGCGATGACCTCTGTTTGATATTCCTAGTCCACACCAAATGTCTGTATTAATCTGTATTAACATACCAGCAGACCAAAGAAAATCAGTGATAGAGGACGTCGAAGCCTCAGAAGAGTCATTACAGCTAATTGAAAGAGTACTGCACAAGAGCTCAGTGTAGAGGTCAATAAAAATGCTGGAACCTTGGTATGTACACGTACCATTCGCAGAGAACTTCATTCCATGGGTTACCATGATCATGCGGCTGCTCATAAGCCTTTCATCTCCACTTATGCTACTCGTCGTTTAGCGTGGTTTAAAGAACATTTATCGTGGACCGTAGATCAATGGAAACGGGTCCTATGAACTGATGAATTTAGATACACGATCCATCAGTCTGATGGCCGTGTGTGGGTATGGCGGCAGCCGGGGGAACGCTATTTACCACAGTGTACTGTTCCTACGGTCAAGTTTGGAGCTGGCAGTGTACTCGTGCGGGGATGTTTTTTGTGGTATGGTTACATCCAATTGGTTATTGTGGGCAAACCTGTTAACCAGTATGTCTACCTTGATATGCTGGACAATTATGGCCCTACCAACTCTGTGGCAATACTATGTAACCAAGCCTTGTTGGTACCAGCAGGAAAATGCACCAAGACATAAAGCAAGGACTGTTACTGTGTGGTTTGATGATAATTCCGTATCGTGTGTGGACTGGCCAGCACAGAACCGTGATCATAATCCCATAGAGCACCTATGAGATGAAATACAGCATCGCATAAGAAGTTTGGAACCAAGGCCTACTACTAAGCAACAGTTAGCGGCAGCATTATGTACTGAAAGAATGGAAGCGCATACCTGTCGCTGTGTTCCAAAACCTTGTCGAAAGCAATGTCTCGATGGCTCAGTGCATGCATTAAGGCCAAAGGTGGACAGACACCGCACTAATGTATGTCAATAAATGCTATGTTGTGTTTCTCTGCTAGGTGTCCGGTGACTTTTGTCAATATAGTGTATATACACTATCTACCAACAAGTAATTGGACACCTGTGATAGCAAAGGAAAACGAAGTTTATTCACCTTCAATAGTTGGTGGAACCTCCACGAGCGGCGATTACAGCTGCGACCCTCCGGGGCATACTCTCAACCAGGTGTTGTACGACTGCTAGTGGCATTTTATTCCACTCGGCTTGGAGGAGATAGGTCAGTTCCTTCGCCGATTTCAGACGGTGGGGGCACCCCTTAAGTCGACGCTCCAACTCGTCCCAGAGATGCTTGATAGGATTAAGGTCTGGGCTCTGCGCAGGCCAGTCCATTCGATTAACCCCATTGTCGCCATACCAAGCCATGGTGGACCTCACAACATGACAGGTGGCATTGTCATCCTGAAAGTATCATGGGTCCACCCCGTAAAACTGCCACAACGTAGGAAGCGCATGGTCATCCGAAATGGTGCAGTAGGTCTCGGCGTTGAGTCTACCAGGAATTGCGACCAAGGGTCTTGTGCCATACCAGGAGAAACACCCCCATAGCATAATTTCACTGCTGCCGAACTTCACAGTTGGCACAATACATTCCGGCAGGAGGCGTTCTCCAGGTAGACGCCAAACCCAGACCCTGCCATCCGAACGGTAGAGGGTGAACCTTGATTCGTCGCTCCAGAGAACCTGTTTTTGCTGTTCAACGGTCCACTGTCGACGTTATTTGCACCACGTCAGCCGAGCAGCGCTATTGGACTTGGTGATCAAAGGCTTGTGGGCGGCAGCACGTCCAGGATAACCGAGCAGATGGGATTCCTTACGGATGGTATTCATCGAAAGAACACTCCCGGATGCCTGTTGAAACTCCTCGCGGATGTGGCCCATCGATTTGGTGCGGTTCTTCCGAATTTCTCTTGCCAGCACCCGTCGGTCTTGAACTCCCAGTTTTGTATGTCTGCCGGGTCGGGGCACATTCCGACAGTCACCTCTCGTCTTCCACTTGCCAATGACGTAGGCCACTGTCGATTTTGGGTACTTCAACTCGCTGGATATGTCACGTATGGATCAGCCATTTCTGTGATACCCGACGATTACACCTTTCTCGAAATCAGAGAGCTCCGAACTGCGTGGCATCTTGCATGCGACTGGTTGCGTTGTTGTTTCCCACACGATATTTAACGGCGGCAGCCGTGACGTGTATCAGGACCGCAGATATTGTCGATTGCAGGGGTGTCCAATTACTTGTTGGTAGATAGTGTATATATGATATTATGTTTTTCACCTCACTTTTTTATTCTTTGGTGACATAGTTTTGTTTTTTAATTCCTTTATTTGTTCACTTGTAATTAATTGTTTTATTCTTCAGGGAGGCCCAGACAGCGGTGATAAAAAATGCAGTTCAACAAACTGCCAAAGATAATTGGACACAGGTCCAGGTTAAAGGAATATATCTGCCAACAATTGAAGAAAAAACATTAGAACCATCTGAAAACTATATTAGTGCTGATGAAATTATAGAAAGAAGATTAAATGCTGTAAGTTTTCTGTGTAAACTTTGAACAATGAATAAGTGTACATTTAATGTTTTTAAATACTGGAGTGATCAAATCTGAACTTCACTGTTGCCATCAGCATTTCTGTACAATGCTAATTTTCTTCTGTTAACACTGACAGACAATTTATTATGTGGAAATCACAGTGGCAAAAAGTATATTTAACAATATCTCATTGTTTAATGTGGGCACTGCTTGGGTCCGGGGAAGAGGGAGTGTAGGAGCATATGCCCCCATTACACAGAACTATTTTTTTATCTTCTTAAACATTTTAGAAAAGTCCATGAATTGAGAACTGGTTACATGTCAGTTCACTGTCAATGTATCCCATTTTTATTAAAATATAAAATTAATTTGTAATTTGTTGAATGATATCAAGATTTTATGTTCGCCAGCAGGGCTCGATTTCGACCGGTGGTTAGTAGCAATATGCTAGCAAGCAATTGCATTTTGCTAGTGATAAAAAGTGCTTCTAGCAAAAGTTGCTAGTGATAAAAAGTGCTTCTAGCAAAAGTTGCTAGTGATAAAAAGTGCTTCTAGCAAAAGTTGCTAGTGATAAAAAGTGCTTCTAGCAAAAGTTGCTAGTGATAAAAAGTGCTTCCGGCAAAAGTTGCTAGTGACAAAAAGTGCTTCCGGCAAAAGTTGCTAGTGATAAAAAGTGCTTCCGGCAAAAGTTGCTAGTGATAAAAGTGCTTCTAGCAAAAGTTGCTAGTGATAAAAAGTGCCTCTAGCAAAAGTTGCTAGTGATAAAAAGTGCTTCCGGCAAAAGTTGCTAGTGACAAAAAGTGCTTCCGGCAAAAGTTGCTAGTGATAAAAAGTGCTTCTAGCAAAAGTTGCTAGTGATAAAAAGTGCTTCCGGCAGAAGTTGCTAGTGACAAAAAGTGCTTCCGGCAAAAGTTGCTAGTGATAAAAAGTGCTTCTAGCAAAAGTTTCTAGTGATAAAAAGTGCTTCTAGCAAAAGTTGCTAGTGACAAAAAGAGCTTCCGGCAAAAGTTGCTAGTGATAAAAGTGCTTCTAGCAAAAGTTGCTAGTGATAAAAAGTGCTTCTAGCAAAAGTTGCTAGTGATAAAAAGTACGTCTAGCAAAAGTTGCCAGTGATAAAAAGTGCTTCTAGCAAAAGTTTCTAGTGATAAAAAGTGCTTCTAGCAAAAGTTGCTAGTGATAAAAAGTGCTTCTAGCAAAAGTTGCTAGTGATAAAAAGTGCTTCTAGCAAAAGTTACTAGTGGAAAAATTTTGAATGTTTTAGTGCAAAATGTAAAGCGCCAACTGCATTGCGCATATGGAATAAAGGTCTGCGCTGTGGGGAAAAAATTCGACAGGGTGGCGCCGGCAGCGTGCTGGAAAAAAATCAACGGCTGCACGTTCCTTTCCCAAAACTTGTTGAATGACTGACTATAACTCACTCTTGGGTGAAAGCAGGGAGGCATTGCCAAGCTGAATTTTTTTTCACTCTTGACCTCCCCCCGCCCCCCGTCCTACAGTAAACCGTAACAAATTAGGCATTATGCTCACAATTGCCTCCCTTATCTAAAAGGTAGCAAATGTTTTACTTCCGTTTTCAGGAAGTAAAACATTTCAACTATCTTTCTCTCTCTCTCTCTCTATATATATATATCATCATCATCATCATTGTCAACCATTATCAATCCATTGCTGGACGAAGGTCTCCCCAAGTTTCCTCCACAACGGTCTGTCTTGTGCCAGTCTCCTCCATGTTACTCCAGCATACTTTCGAATTTCATCCACCCATCTCCCATGTCCCGCACGGGGATAACTGGTTTTCCAGTTATTTGGAGAGTGGCGTCCCCACGGCCCGAGCTGACCTTGTGACTGGTCAATATCTGATGTCATGCCACCGCTTGTTTTTTATTTTGGTGCTGTTGGTGTTTGCAGGGACGGCTGTTCATCCAGCTGTTGGGGAGTCCCGGCCCCACGATCCCGAGCTGGTCTTGTGTCTCGCTTTTTCGTTTTTATTTATTTTCTGCACTGGCTAGTTGCCCGTGTTGTATACTCTACCTAATCGCTCCCACGCTATGTACTAACACCCTAGTCTTGTGGTTTTGTTACCCTCCACAACTAACTGTTTATATTAACCGCTCAGTTCGTAGGTTGCTGAGATTCCGTTTAGGTTCCCTTCCAGGATTTGTCTTCTTTGGATTTCTTTTTTCCTTTTAGCTGGTTTGGGTGCTAGACCTACCTGCATGTTAGCTGCGTGCGGAGACCCGTGAGGCGGAAATGGGATGTCTGGCGGCTGAGGTCGCAGGAGACCGGAGAAGTGCCTCCTGTGTACCAACACTCCTCTTCGACCCCGGCTTCGCTGTACACGGGAGGCTAGAGACTAACCCACCTGTAGTCAGAAGTCTTGTACCAAGTTGTGTACAGGGCTTTAGCGGCTTTTGTCGTATAGCACGGCAGGGTAAGCCCGGGGGTTGTGGGATCATGCCAAAGGCGTTGGCATGACGGTACCCGGAGGCCGAAGTGTCCGCCGAGTGCGTGTGATCACAGCCAACGGACTATATCTGCTACGTATAAGCTCCAGAACTGTGTCCAGCGTCATTTTCTTGGCTTGCAGACTTCCAGTTCTCCCTTGTAGGGCTCGGTGGTGGGTGGAGTAGTCTGCAGACGAATCCTCCTCCTTTTTCCATGGGTAAAAACAAAAACAAAAACTCCAAATTCAAGTCACCAGAGAAAATGATAGTTGACAACGACTCTCCTTCGTCTTCTCAACCTACCAAGTCCCATAAATTTAAACGGTCTTTAGATCATGACCTGGACCAAGAACGTGGAACCTCTTCTTCGGCAGCTGTACCAGTCGCTCCGAAGCGTCGTCTCCCCTCGATTGCTGTGAATATGCATGCTACACACTTAGTTGTAGAATCCATCAATCCGAATGAAAGACTGTCCACCAGATCTCCCTTTTTCATTTCTAAAGCTTTGGATGCTGCGGTTGGCTCCTTGAAGTCTGTGAGGAAGCTTCGCTCTGGGGACCTGCTTGTCCAAACTTGCAGTGTTTCTCAGAATAACACTCTTCTGCACCTCACTAGTCTTCAAGGCATTCCTGTCAAAGTGACACCTCACCCGTTTCTTAACACCTCTCGGGGTGTTATTTCGGAGTTTGATCTCTTGCCATGCAGTGAGGACGAATTGGTGAGTGAACTTGCAGATCAGGGTGTTATTGCTGCACGTCGTATGATGTTCCGGCGCGATGGTACTTTGATTAAGTCTAAAAATGTCATCTTGACTTTTAACTCCCTGAAAGTTCCGACCAAAATCAAGGCTGGCTACTTGGTCTGTGGAGTTCGCCCGTACATTCCCAGTCCTCTGCGCTGTTTCAGGTGCCAGAGGTACGGGCATTCACAATGTTCATGTAACAGTTCCGCTCGTTGCGCAAATTGTGGCTCCAGTGAACATGACGGGGAAGGTTGCACTTCTGCGGCCTGCTGTGTTAACTGTGGTGAGGCCCATGCAGCTTACTCCCGCAACTGTATGAAATGGAAGGACGAGATGGCGATCCAGCGCCTCAAGACCTTGGAAGGCCTCTCATACCCTGCTGCCAAGGCCAAGTTGGGTATTCCCAACAACCGACAGCGTACTTTTGCCGCAGTAGTTCAGTCTCTGCCACAACCCGTGCAGCCCTTTGTCCCACGCCCTGTAGCTCTTGCCGCACTTGCCAAGAGATCTACAGCTGAACAAGCGACACAGGTGGATTTTTCCGAGCTCCAGCTTATTCGACCAGCTGACTCTGCGCCTTCTCTTTTGAAGACGACGGACTCTTCCAGTTCCCAGCAGAAAGCCTGCACGTGTGGAAGACCCGGCCCTAAATCCGCAAAGGTGTGCAGTGTCCATCCAACTGTTGCGGTCCAACTGACCAACATTGCAACTGTCTCAGACTCAGCGAGGTCCCCACCCTCAACCAACATTATAGAGGAACATAAGGGGGAGGAGAGTGACAGTTCGTCCCTCTCCTGTGACTCATCTTATGTGTAGTTGTGTTCGTTTTCGTGATGTGTTTTATCATTCTCATTCCTCAGTTTTACTTAATCGGCTAGTTTCTAACCATTGTACCATGTTTTTAATACGGTTTGTTTCATTGTCTTTTTTGGCCCTTCCATCATTCTCATGGTTCGGTTTTACTTGGTCAGCCAGATTTTGGGATTTATGCCACGTTTTTTTTTTTTTAATCCTGTTTGTTTGTCTTGTGTCTGGCGCTCTTTGGCCAAACATGGCCCTTGCGCCATAAAAATCAACCAACCAACCAACCAACCAATCATCTCCCATGTGGTCTTCTTCTAGGTCTTTTCCTGTCCCTTGGAATCCAATCTAAAATTTAGGCTGTCCATCGATGGTCTGTCCTCCTGGCAGTATGTCCAGCCCATTGCCATTTCAGGAATTTAACTCTGATCATGATGTCTTCCACTCTTGTCATTTTTTGGATCCACGAGTTCCTCTTCTTATCTCACCTGCTTACACCAAGCATGCACCTCTGCATTCTTCTTTGAGTTCTCTGCAGCCTTTGTATGTCTCTTTTAGTTAAGGTCCACGTCTCTGCACCATACGTAAGCACTGGAAGGATGCATTGATCAAACACTTTTCTTTTAAGACATAATGGCATATTGCTCTTGAAAATTATGCTGTTTCTTCCAAAAGCTCTCCAGGCAAGTTTTGTACGCCAATTAATTTCTTCATCAATGTGACCCTCACTTGATATCTGATATGATATGTCCAAGATAAACGTACGTGTCTGTTATCTCCAGCTTTTCTCCATCAATCGATAAATCTTCATTTCTTGTGAAAGCATTGAACATCACTTTTGTTCAACTTCTATCGATTATGAAAAAGCCTTTGATTCGGTGAAACCATCAGCAGTTACAATGGCTCTGAAATCCTGCGGTATTGAAGATGCATACATTAATATTATTAATAACATCTATGAAAATGCAAGTGCAAAGATTCGGATATTTGAAAATACAGCACCCATAAAAATTGGAAAGGGAGTGAGACAAGGCGACACTATATCTCCCAAACTCTTTAATGCCACTTTGGAAAATGCCTTTCAACTGGGAAAACAAAGGGATAAAGATTAATGGAGATTATCTAACCCACCTTCGTTTTGCTGACGACGTAGTCATTTTTGCAACTACCCCATCAAAGCTGCAGAGTATGATCCAGGAACTTGCTGACAAGAGAAAAGAAGTGGGATTAAAAATGAACTTTCAGAACACAAAAGTGATGTTCAATGCCTTTACAAGAAATGAAGATTTATCGATTGATGGAGAAAAGCTGGAGATAACAGACACGTACATTTATCTTGGACAGCAGATATCAAGTGAGGGTCACATTGATGAAGAAATTAATCGGCATACAAAACTTGCCTTGAGAGCTTTTGGAAGAAACAGCATAATTTTCAAGAGCAATATGTCATTATGTCTTAAAAGAAAAGTGTTTGATCAATGCATCCTTCCAGTGCTTACGTATGGTGCAGAGATGTGGACCTTAACTAAAAGAGACATACAAAGGCTGCAGATAACTCAAAGGAAGCATGGAGAGGTGCATGCTTGGTGTGACCAGGAGAGATAAGAAGAGGAACTCGTGGATCCGAAAAATGACAAGAATGGAAGACATCATGATCAGAGTCAAATCCCTGAAATGGCAATGGACTGGACATACTGCCCGAAGGACAGACCATCGATGGACAGCCAAAATTTTAGAATGGATTCCAAGGGACAGGAAAAGACCCAGAAGAAGACCACATGGGAGATGGGTGGATGAAATTCGAAAGTATGCGGGAGTGACATGGAGGAGACTGGCACAAGACAGACCGTTGTTTAGGAAACTTGGGGAGACCTTCGTCCAGCAGTGGATTGATAATGGTTGATGATGATGATGATGATGATGATACGAGGGTTGTCCAAAATAATGGCAACACCTTGAAACAATAGGTGTTACACTCCTAATATGGTGTGGGAGCACACTTGGCATTTAAAACTGCTTGAATCCTCCTTGGAATGGACGCATACAAGTCCTTGGTGGTGGTAAGTGGTATGTTGTACCATTCTTCCTGCAGAAACTGCTCCAATTCCTTGAGAGACGCCGGAAGAGGATAACGGGATCACACTCTGTTTTCCATCACAGACCACGTGGACTCAATGATGTTTAAGGTCGGTGATTGTGCAGGCCAAGGAAGGTGTGCAACTTCATCCTCATGTTCCTCAAACCATGATTGAACAGTTCAACTTCTGTGAATCGGGACATTGTGATCTTGAAAGGTGCAATTCCCTGATGGGAACAATGTCTGCGCCATTGAATGCACATGGTCAGACAAAAGGGTGACATAGTCCAAGTGATTCATCCATGTAAGGTGATAATGGGACCTGCTGCAAACCACGAGATCGTGGCCCAAACCATTACGGAACCTCTCCCATGTTTCACTGCAGGAAGGAGACAGTCTGGGTTGTAGGTTTCTGTGGTGGTTCTCCACACATAAACCCGTCCTGTGATGGGGAATAGTGAGAAACTTGATTCATTGGAAAACAAGACATGTTTTCATTGATTGGCAGTCCACGTTTTATGTTCCTGGTACCACAGTAGCCTTCGTTACATATTCACCTGTGACACCAGGGATTTTGCAATCGTAGCTCTGCGGTAAATAGTGTGCATATGCAATTCCTTTTGTACGGTATGGGTGGACACTGGGTTTTGGAGATGTGCATTAAGCTCAGCAGTCACTTTTGTCGCCGTGGTCTTCCTCCTTGTGGTCACAATCCTTTTTAATGTCCTCCTGTCTCTCGTAGTGAGTTTGGTTTTCCTTCCACAGTTGTGTCACTCAGATGATGTTGTGCCATGACCATTGTATGCCGTCATGACCTTTGACACAGTACCGCTCGATACCCCCAATACCTGTGCCACTGTGGTTATCGACGCACCAACCACGCAGGCTCCAACAATCTGCCCTCTTTGGAACTCCTATAGGTCACTCATTGTGCCTTCACCTGGAACGAATTATGCAGACGCCTATTTACAATGCAATCACACAGACCCTTGAGACTATAAGCAACACTTTTTTACAAAAAAAAAAAAAAAAAAAAAATGTAGCTACATGTTCGTTTTACTCAAAAAGCAGCACATACAAAAGTCACTGTTGTCAGCAAGGTGTTTCCATTATTTTGGACAACCCCTGTATATATATTTTTTTATCGAAGCATTAATTATCCTCGGCTTCTGACCCTATCTATCTACCCAACTTGCCAGAATCGCATCTGCTGTTCACTGTTTCAGTAGGAATAAAAATGTAAAAATTTTATCTTCTCGAAAATTTAAGAAAATTAGGTGAATTTTTTACTATGATTTACTAAGAAAAGCAGATTCCCCAAATTTTGCCAAAATCTACCAATAACTTTTAAAGTTACACCTAATTTTTTTTTCTTAAGAAATCTATGTCCTTCTACCTTTATAAACAAAATTCAGACTTAAGTTTAAAAGTTATCAACGCATTTTGGCAAAATTTAGGGTATCTTCTTTTCTCAGCAAATCACAATGTCTGCAAAAAAAAAAAAAAAAAATTGCATAAGTTGTGTAGCTTTTCGGGAAAATAAGTATTCGTACTAGGAGTTAGCGATCGCCCAGAATGTGCCAGCACAATTCATGGGCGCCTTGCGCTGTGCTGTGCCCTTGATGCTTTAAAAAAAAAAAAAAAAAAAAAGAAAAAAAGTTGGTCTCCTCAGAAGATATAAAAAAAGCCCACACAGATGAACTGAAAATATTGCTAACAGAAAATAACTACCCAAAGTAAGAAATAGATAAATTACTCGCACAAGATAAAGAAAAAAGTACACGCAGAAAAAAGTACACGCAAGCCGGAGTTTAAATTCACAAGAAAAAATGCATATCAAAAAGGTTTGTTTGAATCTTTTAAAAAGAATAAGCAGTAAGTATAATAGTATTATAAATCTTGAATGGGAATTATAGAGGATAAATTTTTAAGGTACTTTACCTCTCAAATTTTTGATCTAGACACTACATCATCGTCAGGAGTTCTTGCATCTTACTACTTCCACAGGTCTGGCAACCAAGCCTGATGGATTTTCCATCTAGCATGATCGTTGATGATGCCACCTTGTGGCTTGTAAATTTACAGGGATTCCTCTAATTTCTGTATAATTGCATAGGATTGATGTTTGATTACTTGCAAGGAGTCCCAGTCCATTTTGTGGCCAGTTTGTTGTATGTGCCTATCTAATCCTATTTTATTTGAAATGCTCCTTATTGCTGCTTTGTGTTCATTAATTCTGGTGGTTAACCTTCATCCTGTTTCTCTTATGTATGGATTCCTTGCAAGTAATCAAACATCAATCCCAAGCAATTGTTCGCAAATTAGAGGAATCCCTGGAAATTTACAAGACACAAGGTGGCAACATCAACGACCATGCTGGATGGAAAATCCATCAGGCTTGGTCGCCAGACCTGTGGAAGTAGTAAGACGCAAGAACTCCTGACAAAGATCTAGTGTTTAGATCGAAAATTTGAAAGGTAAAGTACCTTAAAAATGTATTCTCTATAATTCCCGTTCAATATTTATAATGCTGAAGTAATTAGAGGAAGCCATGAAGTCATTAAGTAAGTATAATATTAGATTAGCTCCCACTTTAGACAACAAACTTAAGAAATTTTGTCCTAGCTTGATTCAAAAAGAAGAAGACTTGTTAAAAAATGCAAGGAGTAATTTATAAAATAACTTGCAGCTGTGGAAAATACTACATAGGTGAAACAGGTTGAAGGCTGGAAACTCACATCATTTAGCACAAATCAGCAATAAAATTTTTTTCGAACAAAACAGGATTAGACAGGCAAACTGAGTATAAATAAGGGAAAAACCAAAGTTATGGTTTTTGAGAGAGGAACTGGTAGTACTGAATGTAATATATGTCTAAATGGCATAGTGATTGACCAGTTGAATGAGTTTGTGTATTTAGGAAGCATGTTTGACAGAGAGAACAAATATGATGGTGTAATTAGTAGGCGAATGAATTCTTCATTGGAAGTCGTGGCTGCTTTGGATGGTTTTCACGGGAATGATGGGTTCTCAAGAGAGTCCCGCATAGCTGTGTATGAAAGTGTAATTGTCCCTACTCTGC
This sequence comes from Macrothele yani, assembly GCA_039090855.1. NCBI lineage: Eukaryota > Metazoa > Arthropoda > Arachnida > Araneae > Macrothelidae > Macrothele > Macrothele yani. The sequence continues at coordinate 31,972,150 of CM077031.1, read as the reverse complement.
TGTATGGCAGTGAAACCTAGGTGCTACTGAAGAAACATAGGAGCGGTTTGTGTGCTGGAGAAATGCGTTACTTACGGTGGGTTTGTGGCAAGACACATTCTGATTGTGTCAGGAATGAAGATGTGTTGCAGTTGTGTAATGTGAAGCAAAATGTTGTTAGCAAGGTGGAGACTAATATGCTTCGGTGGTTTAGTGATGTTGAAAGAATGAATGATGAGATGCTTACTAAGAGAATCTTTTTAGCCCAAGTGGCAGGAAGGAAAGGTAGAGGAATTCCAAGGAAGTCATGGGAGAATCAGATTTAGGAGTGTCTGCATGAGAAAAAGATTATGAGTATGAAGTATAGAAGATCTTGTGTACGGCATGTGATGGATGTGAGTGAAGCCCGAGTTGTATGTCAAGATTGCTGTAAATGGAGAAGTTTGATAGGGCAACAGTAAGTAAAAATTATCTGGTAATTTGTATTTCTTTGTGGAGCTAAGCTCTGAATATCAGAGATCAGCTTAGTGATATGTATGTATGTTAGAGAAACAGGACACTTCATGGACTGGGACTCTAACTATCATTGGACATCAATCCAACTTCTTGAAGCGTAAATTGAAAGAGGGACTTAAAATTGGAAAATACCAGAACTTCATCATTAATGACTGTAGGGGATTATTGCTGCCTAACATCTGGCAAGATATATTGCAGAATCATAGTAACTGTCAAGGTTAACCGTAACCGAAGACAGTGACAGAGATTGAACGAATGACTGCCTGACAAAGGAGAGGAGTTCTCTCCGAAAATTTGCAGAAATTTGAAACTTTACCTAGATAAATCCCATAGAAAAAGTTAACTAGTTTGAATATAGTAATCTAGGAAGCCACAAAACAAAGATGAGTTTAATTTACAGAGGAAGAAGGATGAAGAAAACATGATTGACTAACGGAGTGGGGAATGTTAAAGTTTCTTTTGTATAATGTTGATAAACTTTTGCTAGTAGATAATGCAATTTGCTAGTAAAACATAAGACCACTAGCAAATGTTGCTACTACTAAAAAAAAAAAAAAACACACAATCAAGGCCTGTTAGTTAGCCAGTCACCAATAACAACTGCAAGTTTGCATACTCATTTTGTACTCTCTGAATTAAATACTAGATGAGGCAGTGAATGTGGGAACGTAAATACGATAATTGACTTTGATCAAATGCCCCCTTGAATTAAATGTGAGATCTTCCTGTGTATGTAGGAGTACAGATGATCAGTGGTGCACCTTAAAAACTTGGGGGCCCTCCCGCAGAAATATCTTCGACACCGTCTTGTGAAAATCTGTTAGCTTTCAGTTAATGATTATTTTTAAAATTGCATATTATGAACTATGTTTTAATGGGCATTTCAATTATTCAAATTCTTTGAAACCTTCAGATATTTTTCATAAAACCAAAATGACTGCATTTTATTGCCTGTAACACAAATGTTCACCTGAGTTTATAGGGTTGGGTTTTATGGGCATTTAATAAAAAAATATTAAATGCCCTTAATAATCAACAAACTTACACTTAGCTGAGGCGAAATGCATTACCAACTCAAATGGCTACTTTGTTAACATTATCAGCTCAGGTCTGTCTGCTACCATTGAGATGCAATACAGAGATGCAAGCCAATTTTATGTGGCATTGAGTGTTGCCTCAAGAACTTTGCCACAAGTCATGATCTATGACCCAGTTTTCTCCATATTTGTGCTGTCTGCTGTAATAGAGATAATACTTATACATAAACAATCAACTAATAGAGATAATACTTATACATAAACAATCAACTCTTGTGCGCTTAAAAGCATGCTCATTTCAGCCTCTCAGCAATGTAATAGTATTCAAACTTTGAAATTTTACATACGTACATACATATCACTGAGCTGTTCTCTGAGATTCAGAGGTTAGCTCCACAAAGAAATGCAAACTACCAAATAGTTTTTACTTACTGCTGCCGTATCAAACTTCCTCATTTACAGCGACCTTGACATACAACTCAGGCTTCACTGACATCCATCACACGCTGTACACAAGATCCTCTATACTTCAGATTCATAATCTTTTTCTCATGCAGACACCCCTGAATCTGATCCTCCCATGACTTCCTTGGCCTTCCTCTACCCTTCCTTCCTACCACTTGAGCTAAAAAGATTTTCTTAGTAAGCATTTCATCACTCATTCTTCCAACATGGCCAAACCACCGAAGCATATTGGTCTCCACCTTGCTAACAACATTTTGCTTCACATCACACAAAGTGAGAATGTAGTGGTTACATTGGAATATAATACAGGATCTGACTCTAGTTTATTATATCACTTTGATATAGTTTCCAGTATTATCCAAAACCTGCTTCCATCTGTGTTGAAGTCTGTATGCCGTCAGCAAGGCAAGATGTGTTGATCTGTGCCATGGGCTGATCTACAGCTCTTACATTGTCATTGGTGGTCTTGAAACAAATCCTTCAAAGCGGTGCTTTCCTCTTTGGAAACAAATCAAAGTCACAGGAACTTAAGTCAGGTTAATAGGGACTTCCAAACGAATCAAAGTAAAGGAAACAAATAAAAGTCACAGGGACTTAAGTCAGGCAAATAGGGGCTTCCTAATGAATCAAAGTAAAGGAAACAAATCAAAGTCACAGGGACTTAGTCACACAAATAGGGACTTCCTAAGGAATCAGAGTAAAGGAGATAAATCAAAGTCACGGGGGCTTAATCAGGCAAATAGGGACTTCCTAAGGAATCAAAGTAAAGGACACAAATCAAAGTCATAGAAACTTAAGTCAGGCAAATAGGGACTTCCTAAGGAATCAAAGTAAAGGAAATAAATCAGTCACGGGGACTTAAGTCAGGCAAATAGGGACTTCCTAAGGAATCAAAGTAAAGGAAATAAATCAAAGTCACGGGGACTTAAGTCAGGCAAATAGGGACTTCCAAACGAATCAAAGTAAAGGAAACAAATCAAAGTCACAAGGACTTAAGTCAGGGAAATAGGGACTTCCTAAGGAATCAAAGTAAAAGAAACAAATCAAAGTCACAGAGACTTAAATCAGGCAAATAGGGACTTCCTAAGGAATCAAAGTAAAGGAAACAAATTAAAGTCACAGGCACTTAAGTCAGGCAAATAGGGACTTCCTAAGGAATCAAAGTAAAGGAAACAAATCAAAGTCACAGAGACTTAAGTCAGGCAAATAGGGACTTCCAAACGAATCAAAGTAAAGGAAACAAATTAAAGTCACAGGCACTTAAGTCAGGCAAATAGGGACTTCCTAAGGAATCAAAGTAAAGGAAACAAATCAAAGTCACAGAGACTTAAGTCAGGCAAACAGGGACTTCCAAACGAATCAAAGTAAAGGAAGTAAATCAAGGTCACAGGGACTTCCAAACGAATCAAAGTAAAGGAAGCAAATCAAAGTCATAGGGACTTAAGTCAGGCAAATAGGGACTTCCTAACGAATCAAAGTAAAGGAAACAAATCAAAGTCATAGGGATTTAGTCACGCAAGTAAGGACTTCGTAAGGAATCAAAGTAAAGGAAATAAATCAAAGTCACGGGGACTTAAGTCATGCAAATAGGGACTTCCTAAGGAATCAAAGTAAAAGAAACAAATCAAAGTCACAGAGACTTAAATCAGGCAAATAGGGACTTCCTAAGGAATCAAAGTAAAGGAAACAAATCAAAGTCACAGGCACTTAAGTCAGGCAAATAGGGACTTCCTAAGGAATCAAAGTAAAGGAAACAAATCAAAGTCACAGAGACTTAAGTCAGGCAAATAGGGACTTCCAAACGAATCAAAGTAAAGGAAACAAATCAGTCATAGGGATTTAGTCACGCAAATAGGGACTTCCTAAGGAATCAAAGTAAAGGAAATAAATCAAAGTCACGGGGACTTAAGTCATGCAAATAGGGACTTCCTAAAGAATCAAAGTAAAAGAAACAAATCAAAGTCACAGAGACTTAAATCAGGCAAATAGGGACTTTCTAAGGAATCAAAGTAAAGGAAACAAATCAAAGTCACAGACACTTAAGTCCGGCAAATAGGGACTTCCTAACGAATCAAAGTAAAGGAAACAAATCAGTCACAGGGATTTAGTCACGCAAATAGGGACTTCCTAAGGAATCAAAGTAAAGGAAATAAATCAAAGTCACGGGGACTTAAGTCAGGCAAATAGGGACTTCCTATGGAATCAAAGTAAAGGAAACAAATCAAAGTCACAGAGACTTAAGTCAGGCAAATAGGGACTTCCAAACGAATCAAAGTAAAGGAAGTAAATCAAAGTCACAGGGACTTAAGTCAGGCAAATAGGGACTTCCTAAGGAATCAAAGTAAAGGAAACAAATCAAAGTCACAGAGACTTAAGTCAGGCAAATAGGGACTTCCTAACGAATCAAAGTAAAGGAAACAAATCAAAGTCATAGGGATTTAGTCACTCAAGTAGGGACTTCGTAAGGAATCAAAGTAAAGGAAATAAATCAAAGTCACGGGGACTTAAGTCATGCAAATAGGGACTTCCTAAGGAATCAAAGTAAAAGAAACAAATCAAAGTCACAGAGACTTAAATCAGGCAAATAGGGACTTCCTAAGGAATCAAAGTAAAGGAAACAAATCAAAGTCACAGGCACTTAAGTCAGGCAAATAGGGACTTCCTAACGAATCAAAGTAAAGGAAAAAAATCAAAGTCACAGGGATTTAGTCACGCAAATAGGGACTTCCTAAGGAATCAAAGTAAAGGAAATAAATCAAAGTCACGGGGACTTAAGTCAGGCAAATAGGGACTTCCTAAGGAATCAAAGTAAAGGAAACAAATCAAAGTCACGGGGACTTAAGTCAGGCAAATAGGGACTTCCTAAGGAATCAAAGTAAAGGAAACAAATCAAAGTCATACGGGGACTTAAGTCAGGCAAATAGGGACTTCCAAACGAATCAAAGTAAAGAAAACAAATCAAAGTCATAGGGACGTAAGTCAAGCAAATAGGGACTTCCTAATGAATCAAAGTAAAGGAAACAAATCAAAGTCAGAGGGACAGTCAGGCAAATAGGGACTTTCTAACAAATCAAAGTAAAGGAAACAAATCAAATTCACAGGGACTTAAGTGAGACAAACAACACTTTCCAACCACATCGACGCAACAGGTGGGTAACAATGGCAACAACACAAAATTAACGGAGCATGCCCCAGCCTCTTCTGGAGAGCTGGACAGAAGTTATGTTTGAGGAAATATGCATAATATGCTGCATTTACCATCTGTTCTGGAGGCACTGTACATGTTTGTATGACACCATCCCAATCATAGATGGTGATGATCATTACCTTAATGTTACTAGGTGTATGTTGAACCTTTGTTTGGTGCAGCGAGCCATAATGCTTCTATTCATTAGACTGGCATTTCAGTTCCACTTCATAACACCATGGCCATGTTTTATCCAACTTAAGGATACACTATAGAAATGTGTCCCCTCCCTGCTCATATCATTCCACAGGGAGTCAAGCTGCCTTGTAATGTTGCAATTTCTCAGCATCACTTAAAGCATGAAGCACCCATGATGTAATTTTTTGCATGTTTAGCTGTTTTTTCAGAATGTGCAGCACAGTCATATGTGAAAGGTTTCTCTAGTGGGTGAGTTCATGAACTGTATGCCCTAGTCGTTCTCCAACAATGCAGGCAAAGTGAGCACTTGAAACTCCACCCTTTTGTGAAGGCTGACACCCACCTTGCTAATGTACTATACTGTAAACCAAATGCTCCACGAGCTTGTTGTAGTCCTTCATAACAGGTGTGTTGTTGTGGTAGAATTGCCACTCATCACTCTTGTGCAATCAGAGGTGCACCCAGGAATTCTTCTTAGTGGGGGCTGTATATGTATAGTATACGTAGACAATGTGTGTACATACACTGAAGAGCAATTGAATTAGAGATACTTGTCTAGTAATGTGTAGCACTACCATTCTCCCTGATGACAGCGGCGATTCGTCTCGGCATGGACTCGACAAGACACAGGAAGCGTTGGCAAGCCATACGGATCCACGACCCCTGAACAAGCTCCCACAGTTCACGAAGATTTGATGGGAGGGGGTCAGAGCCTCGAACATCTCTCTCGGTGGCATCCCAGATGTGCTTGATGGGATTGAGGTCAGGTGACCTAGCTAGCCAAGAGAGCGAGGTAACGTTGGTGGAGTGTTCATCCAACCATTCGGTTACAATTTGAGAGCAATGGCACAATGCATTGTCTTGTTGCAGGATGAGGACCCCAGTGGGATGTTGAAGGCGCACAAATGGGAGCAAATGGTCGTCCACGATATCCCAGTAATGTTGACCTGTGAGGGACAATGTTACACATACCAGGGGTCCCATTTCAGTCCATGTAAACAGTCCCCAGACGAGAAAGCCACCCCCACCAGCTTGAAGAGTACCATGCTGGCAAGAAGGATCCATCACTTCATGTTGTTTGCGCCGTACTCGTATCCTGCCATCCGCATGTACCAACATTAATCGTGACTCATCAGTCCAGGCAACATTTTCCCACATGTCTAGGGTCCAGTGGCGATGTTCCCGCGCCCATGCTAATCTTTGCACCCTGTGATGTACGGTCAGCAGCGGTACCCTCGTGGGATGATGGCTTCTGTACCCCATAGTGAGGAGATGGTTCTGGATGGTGTGGCTGCTTACATGTTTTTGTGCACCAGCGTTAAATTGCCGAGTGATTTCTTGCACTGTGGCCCGTCTATCCGCTGTTACAATGCGAGCTAGCCGACGATGACCCCGCTCAACCACATGCTGTTGTCCACGGCAGTTGGCCCTTGCAAGGATGGTTTTACCAGATTCGATGTACTCATGGTGCACCCATGACACAGTGGCTCGTGAAAATCCCAGTGCCTGCACGACTTCTGAGATGGAGTGACCCATTCGTAGGGCCCCGACAATATGCCCACCATCAAATGCGCTTAGATCCTTCGTCTTACCCATACTGCGTCCGACTCTTACTGATTCCCATCGCATCACTCCTTATATTGTTGGATCGCTGCATGCATCATATTGTTTCTGTTTACAGGGCCGCCCACAGTGCCACATTTGCATAAGGCCAGCTGTCTCTAATTCAATTGCTCTTCAGTGTATATGTAGTGTATGCCTATAGTTTATATACGGTTGTGACGTTCATCGCACTTAATCTCTTTGGGGCTTTGGGAAGAAGACCCTATGTAATTTTTTGAACATGTAAAATAATATTTTTGAATGTTTAATTTGTGACATACGTTGCTCTTAATCTCTTTGGGGCTTTGGGAAAAAGACACAATGTAATTTTTTGAACATGTAAAATAATATTTTTTAATGTTTAATTTGTGACGTACGTCGCTCTTAATCTATTTGGGGCTTTGGGAAGAAGACACCATGTAATAGAAGACACTATGTAATTTTTTGAACATGTAAAATAGTATTTTTGAATGTTTAATTTGTGACGTACGTCATTCTTAATATCCTAGGAGGGGGCTTAAGCCCCCAAAACCCCCTCCGTGGGTGCGCCAATGCATGCAATAACAGCGTTTTGTAATGAACTGTGTCCCTTATATGCCACTAAACTTGACAGTAGTCCTCCTTGTTGATTGTCTGGCTGATGGAGCTTATTCATGATGCACAATTTTCTCGTGATCAGTCAGCATCATCTTGACATTGCTGTGGCTCTGTCATGATCTTTTGTGTCTGCCACTGGGCAGACTTGGCCTTAGTTTTGGCATCACACCCATAAACCCGCAATTTGTCACCGGTTATGACAGTTTCTGAAAAGTTTCATAATCTTCGACTGAAACGTGGGCCTGTTTTTGCTCAGCTAATGGCAATTTTGGCACATATTTGACTGAGATGAGTCTTATATCCAAATCTTCAGTAAGAATCGACTGAACTGAACCGAAACTAATGTTTAGGTCTTTAGATAACTCACAAATAATGATTCGTCGATTTTCCCACACATCTGTGCACACAAGTTCGACATTGTTCTCACTTGTGGAATAGCTTTTACGGGTCTTATACAGGTTATTTTTCATCAAAGTTGGTTGTCAAATTTTCGAACTAAAGCCTAGTTCGTCATCAGGACTATGTCACATTGTTCTCACTTTTGCTAGTTGCAGGCCTCCCATGTCATTCATCATTCTCAACAGGTTCACAACCATCTTTAAAATGTTTATACCACTCATAAACTTGTGCACGACTTATACCCCGATCAGCCATTGCATTATGACCACCTACCTAATAAGCTGTAGGACCCCCGTTAGCCTGCAAAACAGCGGCCACTTGGCAAGTCATTGATTTGATGAGGTAGCGATAGGTATCCCACCGTATCTGATACCATAATGTCAACAGCAGGTCCTCCAGTTTCCGTACATTACAGGGTGGTGTTGATTTAGTGCGAACCAGCTTTTCCACATCGAACCACAAATGTTCGATTGGGTTCGTGTCAGGTGAATTTGGAGGCCAGCGATTAACAGAAAGTCAGCAACATGCTCCTCAAATCATTCCTTGACGATTCTGGCAGTGGCGCATTATCCTGTTGGTAATGGCCATCAGCAGCAGGGAACACAGTTGCCATGAATGGGTGAAATTGGTCCTCAGTCGAACCACAAATGTTCGATTGGGTTCATGTCAGCTGAATTTGGAGATTAACAGAAAGTCACCAGCATGTTCCTCGAACCACTCCCTGACAATTCTGGCAGTGGCGCATTATCCTGTTGGTAATGGCCATCACCAGCAGGGAACACAGTTGCCATGAATGGGTGAACTTGGTCCTCAGTCGAATCACAAATGTTCGATTGGGTTCATGTCAGGTGAATTTGGAGATTAACAAAAAGTTACCAGCATGTTCCTCGAACCACTCCTTGACGATTCTGGCTGTTACGCATTATCGTGTTGGTAATGGCCATCACCAGTAGGGAACACAGTTGCCATGAATGGGTGAACTTGGTCCTCAGTCGAACCACAAATGTTCGATTGGGTTCATGTCAGCTGAATTTGGAGATTAACAGAAAGTCGCCAGCATGTTCCTCGAACCACTCCTTGACGATTCTGGCAGTGGCGCATTATCCTGTTGGTAATGGCCATCAGCAGCAGGGAACACAGTTGCCATGAATGGAGGAACTTGGTCCTCAGTCGAACCACAAATGTTCGATTGGGTTCATGTCAGGTGAATTTGGAGATTAACAAAAAGTTACCAGCATGTTCCTCGAACCACTCCTTGACGATTCTGGCTGTTACGCATTATCGTGTTGGTAATGGCCATCACCAGTAGGGAACACAGTTGCCATGAATGGGTGAACTTGGTCCTTAGTCGAACCACAAATGTTCGATTGGGTTCATGTCAGGTGAATTTGGAGATTAACAGAAAGTCACCAGCATGTTCCTCAAACCACTCCTTGATGATTCTGGCAGTGGCACATTATCCTGTTGGTAATGGCCATCACCAGTAGGGAACACAGTTGCCATGAATGGGTGAACTTGGTCCTCAGTCGAACCACAAATGTTCGATTGGGTTCATGTCAGGTGAATTTGGAATTAACAGAAAGTCACCAGCATGTTCCTCAAACCACTCCTTGATGATTCTGGCAGTGGCACATTATCCTGTTGGTAATGGCCATCACCAGTAGGGAACACAGTTGCCATGAATGGGTGAACTTGGTCCTCAGACGAACCACAAATGTTCGATTGGGTTCGTGTCACGTGAATTTGGAGATTAACAGAAAGTCACCAGCATGTTCCTCGAACCACTCCTTGACGATTCTGGCAGTGGCACATTATCCTGTTGCTAATGGCCATCACCAGCAGGGAACACAGTTGCCATGAATGGGTGAACTTGGTCCTCAGTCGAATCACAAATGTTCGATTGGGTTCATGTCAGGTGAATTTGGAGATTAACAAAAAGTTACCAGCATGTTCCTCGAACCACTCCTTGACGATTCTGGCTGTTACGCATTATCGTGTTGGTAATGGCCATCACCAGTAGGGAACACAGTTGCCATGAATGGGTGAACTTGGTCCTCAGTCGAACCACAAATGTTCGATTGGGTTCATGTCAGGTGAATTTGGAGATTAACAGAAAGTCACCAGCATGTTCTTCGAACCACTCCTTGATGATTCTGGCAGTGGCACATTATCCTGTTGGTAATGGCCATCACCAGTAGGGAACACAGTTGCCATGAATGGGTGAACTTGGTCCTCAGTCGAACCACAAATGTTCGATTGGGTTCATGTCAGGTGAATTTGGAATTAACAGAAAGTCACCAGCATGTTCCTCGAACCACTCCTTGATGATTCTGGCAGTGGCACATTATCCTGTTGGTAATGGCCATCACCAGTAGGGAACACAGTTGCCATGAATGGGTGAACTTGGTCCTCAGTCGAACCACAAATGTTCAATTGGATTCATGTTAGGTGAATTTGGAATTAACAGAAAGTCACCAGCATGTTCCTCGAACCACTCCTTGAAGATTCTGGCAGTGGCACATTATCCTGTTGGTAATGGCCATCACCAGCAGGGAACACAGTTGCCATGAATGGGTGAACTTGGTCTGCAACGATGTTCAGATACCTGACAGCTATCAGGGATTGTGGCATTGGTATAATGGGGACTAAAGTGCCCCAAGAAAACATCGCCCACAGCATAACATCGCCGCCGCCGGCCTGTTTCCGCCCAACAGTGCATCCAGGTGCCACAACCTCAATTAGTAATTGGCGTATCCATGCTCGGCCATCTACGTGATGCACCAGGAATCTTGATTCATCAGACCAGGCCACTTTCTTCCAATCATCCACGTTCCAATCTCGATGATCTTGGGCCTGTTTCATGCGTTGTTGGAGATGACGTGCAGTGAGCATGGGGACCTGGCTGGGTCTTCAGCTACGCAGGCTCATGTGCAGAAGGCTGCGATGATCTGTGTGCTGTGACACATTGCCCTGAACACCCCTGTTGTAGCTGCGAACGATTTGCCGCACTGCGGCCCTGCGAACACTGTGAACAATGCGTGACGGTCTCTGCTCCCCTCTGGCATCAATGAGCTGCGGAACACGGTTTGTCATTTGGCCATCTGTGCACCACTTTTGATATGTACTCACTACAGCAGCACGTGAACAACTTACAAGCCACGCCGTTTCCGAGATCGCAGTTCCGAGGCACAGTGCAATCGCAATTTGTCCTTTATCAAACTCCGATAAATCGGCAGCTTTTCCTATTCTGACTCTGAACACTCTACTAACTCACAGTATTTGTCATTTTCTTGTAGGACTTCCGTCCACAGTAAGTGGAGTTTAGGTCCCAGCCACCTACAGTGAGATCGCCTTTTGGGCAGGACACAGAAACGGAAGGAATGAGAGCAAGTCTAGCGACTTTGACAGAACAGTTTGTAGTGAGATTAGAGTACAGTAGATGGCGCCACCGTACAAGTACGGTGTTGCGCATAGATGGGTGAGAGAATTTCAGGGAGGTCATAGGAAAGGATACCCATTTAACCAGTGGGTCCAGCCTGGGGGCCCTCACTTGACGTGCTCGTCCGATATTCAGCGATTGTTAGTAAATCACACCATCTCTGAAAGATCAGCCCAGGATCGAACCTGAGGACCTTGCATTGATAGTCTGACTCGATAACCACTAAGCCATCCGCAGCTCTCGACTCTACTAACTGAAATACAAAGCCGGTTTATTAACTGGGTTTTTATATATATATATACTGCTCTGTGAACATCACCTGTTCCACTGTTTGGTCTCCAGGCACGCTCATTTTTCCAGGCTGGGGGTGGTCATAATGGAATGTCTCATTGGTGTGCTATCCTCCCCATAGACTTGCTTTAACTGTAAATATGCTTCTTTGCAAGTTTTGCCAACTTTTTGACAAAATCTGATGAAAATTTGTTGATAAAATTTTTTTCGACATGACAAATGTGAAAAACAGGTTCATACATGTAAGAACAAAGCACTACTGTTAAAAAAAAAAACAGATAGCAGGAAGACATGACAGCACATGCATAGTAGATTCTAAAGTCAACTTGTGCCAAAACCGCTTCCTGCTATGTCGTGCAGTTCTGAACTTATGCAACCAGTCTGGATACTTTTTCATCATACCTCTTGTACTCCTAACGAAGCATTATTTGGAGACAGTTATTAAAAGATAGATTATTTTTTTCAATTATGTCATGTTTTCAACAACAAAAAAGTGATTAAAACTGTCTTTAAAATGTATGTGATACTACACTGGCGGAAAGTGAAAAAAGAACACCAAGAAGGAGACGTCTGATACCAACGAAATTTATACAGCATAATAACGGAATACAGAGGATAACGTGATCAAAACATTATGGCAAAATACAGCTGTATTTGCTGGTAAACTGAAAAATAACATTTCCATGTAACATGGTTAGTACGAGGTTGAACCGCCATGAACTGCGTCACACTGCGCAATTCTGGCATGGAGTCTGTCGTACAGATGTTGGATGTAAGTTTGGGGTATTGAGTTCCAAGCATCCTCAACCTGGACGTGTAAATCGGGGATTGTTGTGGCTGGCCGTGGAGACCGGATAAGTCGTTGTCCCATAAAATCCCACACGTGCTGGGGACAAATCCGGTGAACGTGCAGGCCATGGAATTTGTCTCACACCCTGAAGTGCACGTGCCTTTGTGAGCGTGCGTTATCTTGCTGGAAAACACCACGATGGACCGACCTTACAAATGGCACAACAACGGGCTGAATGATGTTGTTGATGTAGGAGGTGCTGTTTAACGTGCCCGGTACAAACACTAATTGTGTACGGGAGTGATAGATGATCGCTCCCCACACCAGGAGACCAGGTGTAGGCCCTGTGTGTCGCTGGCGGATGCAAGAAGGGTGGAGACGCTCCCCTGTGCGTCTGCGAACACGCATACGGCCATCGGAGGCTCCCAAGCAGAATCTGCTTTCATCGCTGAACACGACAGATCGCCATTGCGTTCTCCAGTGCAGACGTTGGCGACACCACTGCAGCGGTTCCTGACGGTGGGCTAGAGTCAGAGGTACACATGCCAAAGGCACAAGTGCACGTAGTCCTGCATCCAGTAGACGGTTGCGGATTGTTCGCACAGTCACCTCAGGTGCAACGGCTGCTCAGATTTGCGTCGCAGTGAATGTTCTGCTTGACAACGTCGCTCTTCTTATGCGTCGATCGGTCCGCTGATCAGTCCTTCTGTGACTCCCGGTTCCACGTCTTCTCGTGTGGGAATGTTCCTCGGACCATCTACGCCACCATTGTACCACCACCGATACTTCCCATCCAATTCGCTCTGCAATACGACGATACGACCACCCGGCCTCGCGGAGTCCGACTAGACGACCCCTCTCAAAGTCCGATAACTGCTGAAATCGTACACGCCTTCCATGTCCAGGCATTGCAGCTTCTTCAGGATCTTCGCACGTGCCCGTACGCCGACGACTGATTACATTCACTTTGCCGTACTCCTTAAATACCACCAACGATAATTTGCCGTGCTGTGGCGTAAGCGCTCACCGGTTGATCCCAAAATTAACATCACACTTACGTAAACTCAACCCCATTAACATATGTAAATTTCATGATCGTCCACCAATTCCTTCTTGGTGTTATTTTTTCACTTTCCGGCAGTGTATTTGTAGTCAAGATTAAAAATTTTCTTTAACTAGTTTAACAGTAATCATGTTAACATTTGAACAGACTATTACCCTACAAAAGTACTGGAGAGTGTGGCTAGCAAAGAAGGAATTGGCTCGTCATAAGGCAGAAGCTCTGCAAAAGGTTTTGTGGGACAAAGAACAAGAATGGTTTAGGCAAAAGGAAGAATCTGATTGGTTTGATGAATTACAAGAAAGAAGAATAAATCCACGCACAAACGATGATTTCTTGTTGCTCTTTGGAGATCTCAAAAGTAAGTTAAATTTCATTCTCAGAGGATTTATTAACTGGCTTTTTATTTGTTAGGTGATCCTGTTTGGTTATATTGTTCTGATGAAACATGACTTCCTTTGTTGCTGGTTAACACCATTGCTTATGGTAGCATGGGTGGGTCCGATGGGTCTGGACCCATACCCTCCCCCAAGACAGTTTCTCCCCCCTCATTCAGTTGTCGCTAAAATATTATGGTAATCACAAAGCAGCAAGAATTTTGTTGATATTGTTGATTAAGTCTAAATGGATTCATTTTATGATATCTGCAACAGCTTCTTGAGAGTGAGAAATGTGGAAAAGGAACAAAAACTGACATTTTAATGATTTTATTCTTTTCTGGACTATTAAAATCATAGAAGAAGTATTCTTCACATGTACATGGAGAACTACATTCTTATTAACACGGCAATGAGAATATCCTGAACTGCCTAGGGTACTGAGGAGGAATAAAAACTGACATGTGACATCACATCAGAAAAAATTATAATTATATCTCCCTGCTGTGTAACAGGTTGCATGCTTGAGCACATATCAGGAAATGTGGGTTCGTTTCCCATTCCAGGGTATAATTTTCGGGTTTCCCGATGGAATCTTGCATGTTCTGCAGCAAACCAGACAGTTCAGGCTATTCTAATTGCCATGTTAATAATCCTGTAGTTGTTCCATGTATTTGTGAAGAATATATCTCCGATAATTCCCTTCATTGAAATGATGTTACATGTTGAACAGCACATCTGTGGTCAAGGGATTTCTCAGTAACCACAAAGAGGGCAACTACAAACAGCTGATTCGCAACCTTCTGAAGAACTATAAAAGCCTTAGATGGTGGATGTCCTTGAAAATACATTTCTTCCATTCGCATCTGGACTTTTTTCCTGACAACCTAGGAGTAGTCAGCGATGAATAAGGAGAAAGGTTCCACCAAGATATCCGAATGATGGAGGAGAGGTATCAAGACAGGTGGAATCCCTCAATGATGAGTGATTACTGCTGAGTTTTGGAGGAGGGCAACATGACACATAAGAGAAACAAATTAACTAATTGTACAGGTATACGAGTATGTGTGTGTACATTTACGTTTGTGTTAATATTGTTCACTATTTCTTTTTTTCTTTTGCTGTCTCACATGCAGTGGTATATTCATATGGTATTTATACTGTGTAACACTAACTCTATAGCTAACAAGACACATAAATGCTGTAATTACAATTCGAAGCTGTAATGTGTACATTTTGCATTGTATACATATACGCTATATTGATAAAAGTCACCAGACACCTAGAAGAGAAACACAACATAGCATTTATTGACATACATTAGTATGGTGTAGGTCCACCTTTGGCCTTAATGCATGCACTGACCCTTCGAAACATGCTTTTAACAAAGTTTTGGAAAACAGCGATAGGAATGCGCTTCCATTCAGTACATAATGCTGCCACTAACTGTTACCTAGTAGTAGGCCTTGGTTCTAAACTTCTTATGTGGTGCTCTAATTCATCCCATAGGTGCTCTATGGGATTAACATCAGGGCTCTGTGCTGGTCAGTCCACACACGATACGGAATTATCATCAAACCACACCGTAACAGTCCTTGCTTTTATGTCTCGGTGCATTTTCCTGCTGGTACCAACAAGGCTTGGTTACATAGTATTGCCACAGAGTTGGTAGGGCATAATTGTCCAGAATATTGAGGTAGTCTTGCTGGTTAGCAGGTTTGTCCATGATAACCAATGGGCCGGGACCAAACCACAAAAACACCCTAACACGAGTACACTGCCAGCTCCAAACTTGACTATAGGAACAGTACACTGTGGTGAATAGCATTCCCCTAGCTGCCGCCATTCCCACACATGGCCATCAGACAGATGGATCGTGTATCTGGATTCATCAGTCCATAGGACCAGTTTCCATTGATCTACGGTCCACAATAAATGTTCTTTACACCATGCTAAATGACGAGTAGCATTCCAAGTGGAGATGAAGGGCTTATGAGCAGCGGCACGACCACAGTAACCCATGGAATGAAGTTCTCAGCGAATGGTACATGTACATACCGAGGTTCCAGCATTTTTACTCACCTGTACACTGAGGTTTTGTGCAGTACTCCGTCGATTAGCTGTAACAACTCTCCTGAGGCTTCGACATCCTCTATCACTGATTTTCTTTGGTCTGCTGGTATGTTTACGTTTTGCTGCTTCAGGCTCACCATGTGTCTTCCACTTATTCAGTAGATCCAAAGCAATTGACTTGGTTATGTTTAAATGCCTCTCAGTTTCTCTTTTGGATGACCCACTAATATAAGACCCAGCAATCTTTCCTTTCTCAAAGTCAGTTCTCTCCCGCCGCGACATTTTCACTCAACCTCACAGTGCGATATGATCGCGGTCAGCTGCAGGCTTGTTTTTATACCGTTTGCAGCTGTACCGCACATCTTAACAATGCAGCAGATCTGTTCATTTGCTTTTGAAGGGGTTGCCGGTGACTTTTGTCAATATAGTGTATGTATCTGGAAATATAGCAAATGTTCGTACACAAAAAAATGTATGTGATGGAGAGTTTTTACAGTCATATTTGAATTCAGCACCGCAAAATTAGTTAAAAATACATTATTTCACCCATGTTATGAAAATAAAGTTTACAAATGTTGACTAGTGTTACTTAATTTCTTCACTGTGTATATATATTGGCCAATCTTAAAGAAGTAATTACTTTCAAAGGCTGAATTAAGGACATGATTCGTGTAACTCCTGGGCTCAAGGAACTACAATTAATGTGATGAACACAAATAATACGAATTCAAATAGGATTCTCAAAAGTTAATAAATTGAAACCCCCACATAAATTCCTACTCATAATGACAATATTATAGTCATTAGAGTTACTTTTACTTAATAACGTCTGACAATAATTATGTACGTAGTTTTATTTCAGGTTTATACATGGCTGAATAAATTTATTTTTAGAATGGTGGCATGACAGAAAATCAGCTATTGAAATGAGAAAATCTGGGGCTGAGAGAAAGGCAGAGATGTGCATAGTACTTGAAGAAGAAATGCAAAATCTTGAAGGCATTGAAGCTTTGAGGCAAAGGGCTCATGCCATGAATGCTTTAGATTCAAGAAATAAGTTTCTGGAGGAGGTAAGATTAATTTTATTCTAAAATATAAAGAAGATCTCTTTTATTTTATAAATTCCAGAATTATTTTTACTGGCCAGCATGTCAAAGTGTTATCTGTTAAATGTGATTTAATTATGAGCAGAGGTATAGTTGGGCCTGAACTGCGTTCCAGTACTTTTTGTTCTAGCCGACACCCATTCCAGTAAACCCAATACAGCATAATTTGTATTCGTTTTTAAATGTCGATGTCCTATAATTGTTTTCCAATAAAAACTATAGCCTGCCAGGATACAATTTGTACGTTCTTCTTTATTCAAGCAAAATACACTGAAGAGAAATTGAATTAGAGAAGCTGGCGTTATGCAAATGTGACGCTGTGGGCGGCCCTGTAAACGGAAACGACATGACGTATGCAGCGATCCGACAATATAAGGAGTGACGCGAAGGGAATCAGTAACAGTCGGACGCAGTATGGGTAAGCTGAAGGATCTAAGCGCATTTGATTGTGAGCAAATTGTCGGGACCCGACGAATGCAACACTCCATCTCGGAAAACGTGCAGGCACTGGGATTTTTACGAGCCACTGTGTCATGGGTGCACTGTGAGTACATCGAATCAGGTAAAACCATCCCTGCAATGGCCAACTGCCATGGACTAGAGCATGTGGATGAGCGGGGTCTCCGTCGGCTAGCTCGCATTGTAACAGCGGATAGACGGGCCACAGTGCAAGAAATCACTCGGCAATTTAACGCTGGTGCACAAAAAATGTGGAAGCAGCCACACCATCCAGAACCATCTCCTCCCTATGGGGTACAGAAGCCATCGTCCCACGAGGGTGCCGCTGCTGACCGCACATCACAGGGTGCAAAGATTAGCATGGGCGTGGGAACATTGCCACTGGGCCCTAGACATGTGGGAAAATGTTGCCTGGACTGATGAGTCGAGATTCGCGTTGGTACATGCGGATGGTAGGATACGAGTACGGTGCAAACCACACGCAGCGATGGATCCTTCTTGCCAGCAGGGTACTTTTGAAGCTGGTGGGGATGGCTTTCTCGTCTGGGGACTGTTTACATGGACTGAAATGGGACCCTGGTATGTGTGACATCGTCCCTCACAGATCAACAATACCGGGATATCCTGGACGACCATTTGCTCCCATTTGTGTGTCTTCAACATCTCTCTGGGGACCTCATCCTGCAACAAGACAATGCAGCTCCCGAATTGTATCCGAATGGTTGAATGAACACTCCACCGACGTGATCTCGCTTCCTTGGCCAGCTAGGTCACCTGACCTCAATCCAATCGAGCACATCTGGAATGCCATCGAGAGAGATGTTCGACCCTCCATGAAATCTTTGTGAACTGTGGGAGCTTGTTCAGGGGTCGTGTATCCATATGGCTTCCCAACGCTTCCGGTGTCTTGTCGAGTCCATGCCGAGATGAATCGCCGCCGTCATCTGGGCGAAAGGTGGTGCTACACCTTACTAGACAGGTATCTCTCATTCAATTGCTCTTCAGTGTATATGATCTATATGTTCCATCTCAAGAATTTTACTGCTAACCCCCCCCCCTCGGTAACCTATACCACTGTGCAAGATGTTTAAATTCCATATAAGTACATCTCTGAACTGAATATAACCAAACATCCACTAACAAAGTAGCACAAATTGGTTGTTCCAACGTTCAGAAATGGTTAACAGGTTGGTTGCAAAAACGTTTAAAAAATGCATTTAAAAACCACTAGAATGTCTAGTTGATAAGCGGTTGTGTCAGCCGCTCAAAAAAATATTTTTTAAACTAATAATGAAGCGCATATAGCGTATGAAATCCGTTTATTTTTGTGGTGTAGTCAGCACAAGTATTCGCCAAGCTTTCGCACTCCACTGGGAGGCTTTTTCAAGGCAATGGTAGACACAAAAATGCAGAGAATCAGAACATATAAAGAATGATGGTGATTTTTGAAAATAATGCGGGTGACATCACGAGCATATTACACGAATTTTTATCACATAATTATACAATGCGCCGTGATGTGTTTCCATCTTTTAATAACGCCTGCGAAACCATTGGTAGTTCAGTAGAGACTATATCATCGCATGCCACTATGCTGGATAGGATTTCCACTGTTTCCCTGATGGCAGTTTCTTTGAAATTCGTGTAAGGGGGCAATTCTTCTAACATTATTCCATACAGGAGCGGCCGAGCAATGCACGACTTCTCTGGCAAGGGCTGCATTCTGCATGTCCTGCTTCACACTTTGTACGTGTTCTTTACATCTAGGGTCCAAGGATCGCTTTGTCATTCCTATATATATCTTTTCTGTGTTGTCAGGATATACCAACGGTATAGCGTACACACCCGCCTTTTCTTTCTCACACTGTCTCTCCTTGCAGCTTGATATTATATGTGATAACGGGGTCGGGGACTTCATTGATATTAATATGCTGTATTTGCATAATAAATTCTTTAACCAATATGTAAAGCCTGGGATATGTGTGATGGATCCTGTATATCTCATTGTCCTACTAGGCGATTTTTCTATTGCTGATATTATACGATTTCTCACAGTCCTATGTCTATGTCATCCTTCTTATATCCAACCTTTAGACCTTTGCTATAAATATTATCAATTTCTTTATTATTTAGGTAGTCGGGTTTGCATATGTTGTACTATAGTCTCTATTGAACTACCAATGGTTTGGCATGTGTTTTTAAAAGATGGAAACACATCACGGCACACTGTATAATTACGTGATAAAAATTCATGTAATATGCTCATGATGTCACCCGCTTTATTTTCAAAAATCATCTTCATTCTTTACATGTTCCGATTCTCTACATTTTTGTGTCTACCATTGCCTTGAAAAAGCCTCCCAGTGGAGTGCGAAAGCTTGGCAAATATTTGTGCTGACTACACCACAAAAATAAACGGATTTCATATGCTATATGCGTTTCATTATTATTCAACTCTGGTGTATTTAAAATAAAGTTAATTTTTAACTATTTGTAACTTTTAGAAAACGTCGAAAACTCATTTTCTAATGTATTTAAAGTAACCCGAAGGGTAGATTTTTGGTTAAAAAGGAGTTGAAATAGAATTCTCATTGTACCTTATAGCTTGTGCATTCATATAGCATGTACTATATTCTAGAGGACAATGCTTACCTTGGCATTCCATGCTAGCGACGAGAAACATTTCACACACGTGTTTTATAATCTTTGTTGCTGTTATTGTCCTAAAGTCTGTTTTATGAGATGAAATAGCTTTACTTCACTCACTTTTCGCTGGGTATACTTTGTGGATCTTCGCTTTAGGATTCAATCACTTCAATTTTTACCATTCTTTATACTCGAAATTTTCGCCCAGTCTCTGGGCATCCTCAGGAGCGTAGCGACTTTTCCACTGATGTTCGTGGTTAACTTCGCGCTAATGGAGTCCGATACTCCTTGCTGCCATTCGTCGGATATACTTTCTTGGATATATTTTGATATCAAGCCCAGCTGGCGCCATCTATGTTTCATCAAAATAACATATTTTTTTTTAATTTCTTTTTCTATCCCTGTTTTTTTGTCTTTTTTGTCAGTTTTTCTTTTGTTGTTCTTTTTCTTGTCTTATTAGTTCTTTCTACAGGGTAGATAATGTGCTAGAGTCATTCTGGTTACATACCCTTGTTTTATTTTTATAGATTAAGATTGCTTCTTCCCTCCTCATTTGCCTTTCAGATTTTTTATTCCTTTTTATCATTTTAATTTCATCGAATTTTGAGAAAGTCTGGTTTTCTATGCAGAATTGCACTAAAGCAGTTTTGGCTTCTTTTTTTTTTTTTTTTTGCCAGTTAGATATGTGTTGTTTAAGTCTTTTGTTTAACCTGTTTTTTGTACTTCCAATGTACGAGTTGGTGTGTTTGAATCCTAAAGCGAAGATCCACAAAGTATACCCAGCGAAAAGTGAGTGAAGTAAAGCTATTCATCTCATACAACAAACTTTAGGACAATAACATCAACAAAGACCGGAAAACACGTGTGTGAAATGTTTCTCATCGCTAGCAAGGAATGCCAAGGTAAGCATTATCCTCTAGAATATTGTACAAATTACTTTGAAATAGTGCACGTAAAAGAGAATAGTAGAATGATTAGAGCTATATAATAGTCAGAATTAGAACTACTAATAGGAATTGATTCATATAGCATTTAATAAAGCAAAATTCTTGCAATTTAAGTGATCATTACATGCACTTGCATATACGCTGAAAGGACAAATTATTACATACACCCACCTAATAGTATGTGACACCACCTTTTGCATGCAGGACAGCATGCGAACATCGTGGTATGGAAGCAGTGAGGTTCCAAAACACAGACTCGAGTATCACTGACCAACAATCTAAGAGTGCTTGGCGTAGAGCAGGCAGAGCTGTATGTGGGGATGGTTGATCACGAACAGCTCATTCCAATATGTCCCATAAATTCTCTATGGGGTTGATATCCGGTGAGTGAGTGGGCCATGTGAATGTGGTAAGCTCACTGCTATGCTCCTGGAGTCAGTCGGTCGCTAAGCGGGATCAATGGGGTGGAGCGTTGTCCTGTTGAAAGATCGGAACTTGGTTCGGACAGAGGCACGTTATGAAAGGGTGGAGATGGTTGGCCAGGAGCTGCACATAGCTGAAACCAGTGATGGAAGACTCGGGAGATACCAAGGAACCCGGGCCGCACTATGTGAAAGCTGCCCAAACAGTTATGCCGCTTCCACCAGCCTGTAGTGCCCCAACTTGGCATGCAGGGTCCGTAGCTTCATGTTGTTTACGCCACACATGCTGCCTGCCATCGGCATGATAGAATGTGAAACGGGATTCGTCAGACCATGGGATGCGTTTCCAATCATTAATGCTCCAGTTTCGATGGGCCTTTGCAAACTGCAGGAATCGTGCGATGCTGTGCTGTTATCATTGGGACATGATGGAGTTGTCGACTGCCCCCAGCAGAGTCGTGCCATTAACATCGGGATGCGATGTGGTCGTCGACTGCCCCAGCAGAGTCGTGCAGTTAACATCGGGACGCGATGTGGTTGTCGATTGTCCCAGTAGAGTCGTGCCATTAACATCGAGACGCGATGTGGTCGTCGATTGCCCCAGCAGAGTCGTGCTGTTAACATCGGGACGCGATGTGGTCGTCAACTGCCTCAGCAGAGTCATGCCGTTAACATTGGGACGCGTTGCGGTCGTCGACTGCCCCAGCAGAGTCGTGCGATTAACATCGGGACATGATGTGGTCATTGACTGCCCCAGCAGAGTTGTGCCATGTATCGACGGATTGTCTTTGAGCATAGGCTTGTGGATGCTCCTTCATTAAATTGTGGCATGATTTGCTGCAAACAAGCCTTCTTATTCGTCTGTACGCTGCGAGCCAATCGTCGGCAGCCTTGATCATCCAATTCACTTTTAAAGCCACATTTCATCTGACTGTTAGTGGTTTTGGGCAAAAAACACGTACTCCTGGCACACAGTTGCTATGGTTTGTTGCGGAATTCCTAACAGTTTCGCCGTTGCACTGATTTAACATCTGCTCTTCCTGGCTCCCTTGACTTGATCTCGATCAAACTCACTTAAGTTTTTGTCCTCCACACTTGATGGAATGTATTCCTTCACGTACCGACCCACTCTATTTATAGCCCCAACCAGTTTTCCTGCACATTGCAATTTGCTGCTGTCCTGCTGCTTTGCATATTTCACCTGTGTGTATGTAATAATTTGTCCTTTCAGTGTATAAGCATGGAAGATTGTGAATAAAGTTCCTCACTGTACTATCTGCTATCTTTTGAATCTGCCAATACTTTTTCTGGAGAAGTTTCAAGCTTTCTGCATTCATCTCCACAACAAGACAAAGTTTTCAAGTAACAGGAAACAGTTTTGAACTGTTCTCTCATCCTAGAGAAAAATAACTAATAAAATTCTGCTTAAAAAACATAGCTCAGGTACAAGGCTATTTAAATAAGATGCACGTACTTTTAAAACAATGCAAAAAATGTAACTAATTTGAATTTGTACTACGTGGTTCCCACTTACGGCTCTTCATGTAGACCAGAAGAGGGCGCTGGATTATACAAGGTGTCTGAGAATTATTGGACACATTACAAAATTATGTACAAAAAAACCCCTATGAACACTGTCTGTTTTTCTATGTCACGTATTACTAACACAGTTTCTAAATTTTTGTTTTGCAGAATTGTTATTTCGAGAATCCGATAGATGGCGATAGGTGTGGCCTGATGAGGAATGTATGAAAAATGCAAATGCGCAATCAGTAGTCATGCCATCCGTTCGTTCGTGTGTATCAGGCGCCTTGTACTGATTTGCAGGAACTGAAGCAGCGTATCACAGCTGCTATTAATTCCATAACTCTTCAGATGCTTGCCAATACATGGCATGAGATCGAGTATTGCTTTGACGTACTACGAGCAACCAAGGGATCTGACATCGAAATTTATTAACTTGCATAGTTACATTGTAAGTTAGTACAGTCAGTTCCTTTCTATCTGTTTAATGTTTTGTTTTATATAATTTTGTAATGTGTCCAATAATTCTCGGACACCCTGTACTTTACGGAAAGAACTGGAAATAGACTTAAGAAATAAAATATTATGCCTGCCAAAAAATTGAGGGTCTTTCAACAGAAAATAGTGTACATTCTTTTAGAAATTGAGTGCCTATTTGGAAATAAGTTACCACTTCCTATTATCAGTAGGTTCATTTACTAATAGTTTTTAATTTTTGCTGATAAATTTCATTGAAAGGTGAGCCTGCTTTTTTTAATGTTTTAAAAATGATTTCGACAAAAATATATCAACTGTACTTGAACGTTTCAGAAACATTCCAAAACTTCCGCTGTTTCAATGTGCTCCTATTAACCACATATCAATGTTTTAAAAAAGTTTTGAACTAACCAGAAGCCAATTATTAACTACCGAAACCAAATTTGAACATTCAAACAATGTTACTGTGCTACTTGGGTATTGGCCAAATTCCAGACTTCTACAACAGATGGACAGGATGTGAGCCATGACTTAATGCCACACTAAACAGAGTTGTACGGTAATATTTTCTCCTGGACTTCTTTCTGCTATATATAGAAATGTTATTTTTTTTACTCCTGTCACTATTGCTACCTCCCTAAATTCACTAACACCTTCTTTGAGACATTCATGAACTCCTGTTTCACATGAAAATGTTAGAACTTTTTTCCCCATAACGTTGTCTTCAGGGCCCGATTTACACAGAATTAGGCCCTAGGCACAGCACTAGATAAGGCCCCACCCATCCACATTCTTGAAAGAGTAAGTACATTTGTTGCCACTAAATATTATCAATTAATTAAAAAGTTGATTTAATAAGTTTGACGCTGTGTGGGAAAAATAGGAAATATATACTTTTATTAAATCTTAATATTAGCAAGGAACCATGGCAGATAGTGAATCTGCGTGATACTTTTGAGCTGTAAAGATCACATATTTTGAACACGGGCCATGGCAGATAGTGAATCTGCGTGATACTTTTGAGCTGTAAAGATCGCATATTTCGAACACTGGCCATGGCAGATAGTGAATCTGCGTGATACTTTTGAGCTGTAAAGATCTCATATTTCGAACACGGGCCATGGCAGATAGTGAATCTGCGTGATACTTTTTGAGCTGTAAAGATCACATATTTCGAACACGGGCCATGGCAGATAATGAAATCTGTGTGATACTTTTGAGCCGTAAAGATCACATATTTCGAACACGGGCCATGGCAGATAGTGAATCTGCGTGATACTTTTGAGCTGTAAAGATCACATATTTCGAACACGGGCCATGGCAGATAGTGAATCTGCGTGATACTTTTGAGCTGTAAAGATCACATATTTCGAACACGGGCCATGGCAGATAGTGAATCTGCGTGATACTTTTGAGCTGTAAAGATCACATATTTCGAACACGGGCCATGGCAGATAGTGAATCTGCGTGATACTTTTGAGCTGTAAAGATCACATATTTCGAACACGGGCCATGGCAGATAGTGAATCTGCGTGATACTTTTGAGCTGTAAAGATCACATATTTCGAACACGGGCCATGGCAGATAGTGAATCTGCGTGATACTTTTGAGCTGTAAAGATCACATATTTCGAACACGGGCCATGGCAGATAGTGAATCTGCGTGATACTTTTTGAGCTGTAAAGATCACATATTTCGAACACGGGCCATGGCAGATAGTGAATCTGCGTGATACTTTTTGAGCTGTAAAGATCACATATTTCGAACACGGGCCATGGCAGATAGTGAATCTGCGTGATACTTTTTGAGCTGTAAAGATCACATATTTCGAACACGGGCCATGGCAGATAGTGAATCTGCGTGATACTTTTTGAGCTGTAAAGATCACATATTTCGAACACGGGCCATGGCAGATAGTGAATCTGCGTGATACTTTTGAGCTGTAAAGATCACATATTTTGAACACGGGCCATGGCAGATAGTGAATCTGCGTGATACTTTTGAGCTGTAAAGATCACATATTTCGAACACGGGCCATGGCAGATAGTGAATCTGCGTGATACTTTTGAGCTGTAAAGATCACATATTTCGAACACGGGCCATGACAGATAGTGAATCTGCGTGATACTTTTGAGCTGTAAAGATCACATATTTCGAACACGAGCCATGGCAGATAGTGAATCTGCGTGATACTTTTGAGCTGTAAAGATCACATATTTCGAACACGGGCCATGGCAGATAGTGAATCTGCGTGATACTTTTTGAGCTGTAAAGATCACATATTTCGAACACGGGCCATGGCAGATAGTGAATCTGCGTGATACTTTTTGAGCTGTAAAGATCACATATTTCGAACACGGGCCATGACAGATAGTGAATCTGCGTGATACTTTTGAGCTGTAAAGATCACATATTTCGAACACGAGCCATGGCAGATAGTGAATCTGCGTGATACTTTTGAGCTGTAAAGATCACATATTTCGAACACGGGCCATGGCAGATAGTGAATCAGCGTGATACTTTTGAGCTGTAAAGATCACATATTTCGAACACGGGCCATGACAGATAGTAAATCTGCGTGATACTTTTGAGCTGTAAAGATCACATATTTCGAACACGGGCCATGGCAGATAGTGAATCTGCGTGATACTTTTGAGCTGTAAAGATCACATATTTCGAACACGGGCCATGACAGATAGTGAATCTGCGTGATACTTTTTGAGCTGTAAAGATCACATATTTCGAACACGGGCCATGGCAGATAGTGAATCTGCGTGATACTTTTTGAGCTGTAAAGATCACATATTTCGAACACGGGCCATGGCAGATAGTGAATCTGCGTGATACTTTTGAGCTGTAAAGATCACATATTTCGAACACGTGCCATGGCAGATAGTGAATCTGCGTGATACTTTTGAGCTGTAAAGATCACATATTTCGAACGCCTAAGTACTCTATTGAAGAAGACATAGCCTAATGTCGAAACATGTTTGGATTGTGGTGTTGATGTTGGAGGAGGATTTTTTTATGGTTTTCTTTTGGGATTCAGGTTTCAATTTTGTTTTATCTTTCATTGATTTTAAGTATCTTTCATTGATTTTAAGTATCTTTCATTGTAAATTTCATTCCTTTTAACAAGACTTTGAATATTGTTAACTGATATTGCATTTCCGGCAATCAATACATTCCAAGCCTAAATGCTTTTATTGTACATAATTTTGCTTACTGCAAGTTTTTAAAAAAGAAGACTTAAATAATGAAGTCAGAACAGCGATTCGAACGCTATTCGTATCCTACCCAAGAAATTCTGAGCTTCCGAGGTCGTATGGGGTAAGTCCGAATCTCTTATCAAATATAACAATAGCGTAACCCTAAATGCATCCCTGTGTAACAACCACTATGTATGTAATAAAAATGTATGTAACAGTAATTTCCTGCTACACATTGTGTGTAGTAAATACAATAATTTGCAAGGAATATTTGCACTTAAAAATAGAGACCGGTGAGTAAAACACTATTTAATTGTTTAGTACTGCTGTTTTTGCATTTAATTATGTAATTATTCAAATATCCACAGATATTAAGTCATTAATCTCCTTTTAATTTTATTTTTAACCTAAAGATTATTTAGACTTTGTACAGACTGGTTTTTGGGGGGCAAGGTGAACTTACATGTAGCTGATTAATCATCTGTGATGTGTTCAATGTTATAGTAGAATAATTCTATTAACAGACGAATGATACTTAGATTTGAGCAAACATGCATAACTGGGTAATTCTCACACTCATAAAAGCCCATTATTCAGCTCATTAATTCACTTAATTCAGACGCAAACAATTTTAAAATCTGATACTTTACAAATTGAAATACTCAAAGCTTCGACAAAGTATCTTAGCAATGCAAAACTTCTCTCAAGAGGAGTATAGTATATATAGAATAAATACTCAGAGATTCTATAAAGTGTTTTAGCAATGCAAAACCTCTCTCAAGAGATGTATAGTACATATAGAATAAATACTCAGAGCTTCTACAAAGTGTCTTAGCAATGCAAAACCTCTCTCAAGAGGGGTATGGTATATATAGAATAAATACTCAGAGATTCTATAAAGTGTTTTAGCAATGCAAAACCTCTCTCAAGAGATGTATAGTATATATAGAATAAATACTCAGAGCTTCTACAAAGTGTCTTAGCAATGCAAAACCTCTCTCAAGAGATGTATAGTATATATAGAATAAATACTCAGAGCTTCTACAAAGTGTCTTAGCAATGCAAAACCTCTCTCAAGAGGGGTATGGTATATATAGAATAAATACTCAGAGCTTCTACAAAGTGTCTTAGCAATGCAAAACCTCTCTCAAGAGGGGTATGGTATATATAGAATAAATACTCAGAGATTCTATAAAGTGTTTTAGCAATGCAAAACCTCTCTCAAGAGATGTATAGTATATATAGAATAAATACTCAGAGCTTCTACAAAGTGTCTTAGCAATGCAAAACCTCTCTCAAGAGATGTATAGTATATATAGAATAAATACTCAGAGCTTCTACAAAGTGTCTTAGCAATGCAAAACCTCTCTCAAGAGGGGTATGGTATATATAGAATAAATACTCAGAGATTCTATAAAGTGTTTTAGCAATGCAAAACCTCTCTCAAGAGATGTATAGTATATATAGAATAAGTACTCAGAGCTTCTACAAAGTGTCTTAGCAATGCAAAACCTCTCTCAAGAGATGTATAGTATATATAGAATAAATACTCAGAGCTTCTACAAAGTGTCTTAGCAATGCAAAACCTCTCTCAAGAGATGTATAGTATATATAGAATAAATACTCAGAGCTTCTACAAAGTGTCTTAGCAATGCAAAACCTTTCTCAAGAGGGGTATGGTATATATAGAATAAATACTCAGAGCTTCTACAAAGTGTCTTAGCAATGCAAAACCTCTCTCAAGAGGGGTATGGTATATATAGAATAAATACTCAGAGATTCTATAAAGTGTTTAAGCAATGCAAAACCTCTCTCAAGAGATGTATAGTATATATAGAATAAATACTCAGAGCTTCTACAAAGTGTCTTAGCAATGCAAAACCTCTCTCAAGAGATGTATAGTATATATAGAATAAATACTCAGAGCTTCTACAAAGTGTCTTAGCAATGCAAAACCTCTCTCAAGAGATGTATAGTATATATAGAATAAATACTCAGAGCTTCTACAAAGTGTCTTAGCAATGCAAAACCTCTCTCAAGAGATGTATTGCATATATGGAATAAATACTCAGAGCTTCTATAAAGTGTCTTAGCAATGCAAAACCTCTCTCAAGAGATGTATAGTATATATAGAATAAATACTCAGAGCTTCTACAAAGTGTCTTAGCAATGCAAAACCTTTCTCAAGAGGGGTATGGTATATATAGAATAAATACTCAGAGCTTCTACAAAGTGTCTTAGCAATGCAAAACCTCTCTCAAGAGATGTATAGTATATATAGAATAAATACTCAGAGCTTCTACAAAGTGTCTTAGCAATGCAAAACCTCTCTCAAGAGATGTATAGTATATATAGAATAAATACTCAGAGCTTCTACAAAGTGTCTTAGCAATGCAAAACCTCTCTCAAGAGATGTATAGTATATATAGAATAAATACTCAGAGCTTCTACAAAGTGTCTTAGCAATGCAAAACCTCTCTCAAGAGATGTATTGTATATATGGAATAAATACTCAGAGCTTCTACAAAGTGTCTTAGCAATGCAAAACCTCTCTCAAGAGGGGTATAGTATATATAGAATAAATACTCAGAGCTCCTACAAAGTGTCTTAGCAATGCAAAACCTCTCTCAAGAGGGGTATGGTATATATAGAATAAATACTCAGAGCTTCTACAAAGTGTCTTAGCAATGCAAAACCTCTCTCAAGATATGTATAGTACACTGCTGGCCACCCAAAATGCAACACCAAGAAGAAAGCATCCAATTGGCCTGAAATTCACAGCATGCGTCGCCCGCGAGAGGAATGCAAACGATTAGCATTGCTGGGCATATGCAAATCATGTGCGCCCGGCACGCCACCGAGAAGCACTATAAGAAGGGTGCACAGAAGGCGGGGTGGAAGTGTGTTGTGCTGCCGGACCTGTGCATGGGAAGCTTCCTAATGCCTCGTCGCAGAATACGGCAGTCATTCCAGCACGTTTTGGAGTGCGACAGAGGACGAATAGTGGCTTATCATGACAGTGGTTTATCGTACCGAGACATCGGCGCCTGTGTGGGACAACATCCAGCCACAGTGAAGCGAGTATGATTCGGTGGGTGCAAGAGGGACGGACGGACCGACGTGAGCGATTGCCGCAGCCGCGGCACACCACCGAACGAGAGGACCGGCATGTTGTGTGGTGGGCACTGACGGCTCACACCGCGACATCACGAACGTTAGTGCAGTAATTAGGGTGTGTTGCACAACAACCTGTGTCAGCACGTACCGTTCGCAGTCGTCAGAAGGAGCAGGGACTTGTCGCACAGGGCCCATTGCTCTGATTACCATTGCCGTTACACAATCGGTGACTGCGGTGGCAGTGGGCCGTTGAATGCCGCACCTGGACTACGGAATGGCACGACATTGTCTTCTCCGACGAATCCCGCTTCTGCCTGCAACACCACAATGGTCGGATCCACGTGTGGCGGCACTGCGGCGAGAGACTGTATGACGCCTGCATTATGCATCGCCATACTGGTCCGTCGCCTGGCGTTATGGTTTAGGGGACAATTGGATATGACACCCGCACCCCTCTGGTACGCATCGCCGATACCTCAACAGCCACCGCTACATCTCCGACGTTTTGGAGCCTGTAGTCCTCTCTTACCTGCAGGACCTGCCAGTGGCCACGTTTCAACAGGACAATGTGCGCCCGCACGTGGCACGCATCGTGCAAAAATTCTTCACAACCCTCCAGGTGTCGCTGCTGCTGTGGCCTGCCTGTTCTCCCGATATGTCGCCCCTCGAACACGTCTGGTCGCTGATCGGCAACCGAGTGGCCCGGCAAGCACCACCCGCGGCTATGCCTGATAAACTGTGGCAACGTGTGGGAGCATCCTGGACCGACATACCCCAAGCCCACATCCAAAGCCTCTTTCGTTCGATGCCACGGCATGTAGCGGCTGTTATTGCCAGCCATGGGGGCCACACGAACTATTGATGTCTGCGTGTTCCAAGTCACACGGGCCTGTAAGCTCAATCGTTTCATCTTTGTATCTGTTGTTATGTGTCCAGAAAACCTGGCTTTGCTATCCTGTGTCCTTCTTGGTGTTGCATTTTGGGTGGCCAGCAGTGTATATATAGAATAAATACTCAGATCTTCTACAAAGTGTCTTAGTAATGCAAAACCTCTCTCAAGAGATGTATAGTATATATAGAATAAATACTCAAAGCTTCTACAAAGTGTCTTAGCAATGCAAAACCTCTCTCAAGAGGGGTATGGTATATATAGAATAAATACTCAGAGCTTCTACAAAGTGTCTTAGCAATGCAAAACCTCTCTCAAGAGTGGTATGGTATATATAGAATAAATACTCAGAGCTTCTACAAAGTGTCTTAGCAATGCAAAACCTCTCTCAAGAGATGTATAGTATATATAGAATAAATACTCAGAGCTTCTACAAAGTGTCTTAGCAATGCAAAACCTCTCTCAAGAGGGGTATGGTATATATAGAATAAATACTCAGAGCTTCTACAAAGTGTCTTAGCAATGCAAAACCTCTCTCAAGAGTGGTATGGTATATATAGAATAAATACTCAGAGCTTCTACAAAGTGTCTTAGCAATGCAAAACCTCTCTCAAGAGATGTATAGTATATATAGAATAAATACTCAAAGCTCCTACAAAGTGTCTTAGCAATGCAAAACCTCTCTCAAGAGGGGTATGGTATATATAAAATAAATACTCAAAGCTTCTACAAAGTGTCTTAGCAATGCAAAACCTCTCTCAAGAGGAGTATGGAATATATAAAATAAATACTCAGAGCTTCTACAAAGTGTCTTAGCAATGCAAAACCTCTCTCAAGAGATGTATAGTATATATAGAATAAATACTCAGAGCTTCTACAAAGTGTCTTAGCAATGCAAAACCTCTCTCAAGAGGGGTATGGTATATATAGAATAAATACTCAGAGCTTCTACAAAGTGTCTTAGCAATGCAAAACCTCTCTCAAGAGATGTATAGTATATATAGAATAAATACTCAGAGCTTCTACAAAGTGTCTTAGCAATGCAAAACCTCTCTCAAGAGGGGTATGGTATATATAGAATAAATACTCAGAGCTTCTACAAAGTGTCTTAGCAATGCAAAACCTCTCTCAAGAGATGTATAGTATATATAGAATAAATACTCAGAGCTTCTACAAAGTGTCTTAGCAATGCAAAACCTCTCTCAAGAGGGGTATGGTATATATAGAATAAATACTCAGAGCTTCTACAAAGTGTCTTAGCAATGCAAAACCTCTCTCAAGAGATGTATAGTACATATAGAATAAATACTCAGAGCTTCTACAAAGTGTCTTAGCAATGCAAAACCTCTCTCAAGAGGGGTATGGTATATATAGAATAAATACTCAGAGCTTCTACAAAGTGTCTTAGCAATGCAAAACCTCTCTCAAGAGGGGTATGGTGTATATAAAATAAATACTCAGAGCTTCTACAAAGTGTCTTAGCAATGCAAAACCTCTCTCAAGAGATGTATAGTATATATAGAATAAATACTCAGAGCTTCTACAAAGTGTCTTAGCAATGCAAAACCTCTCTCAAGAGGGGTATGGTATATATAGAATAAATACTCAGAGCTTCTACAAAGTGTCTTAGCAATGCAAAACCTCTCTCAAGAGATGTATAGTACATATAGAATATATACTCAGAGCTTCTACAAAGTGTCTTAGCAATGCAAAACCTCTCTCAAGAGGGGTATGGTATATATAGAATAAATACTCAGAGCTTCTACAAAGTGTCTTAGCAATGCAAAACCTCTCTCAAAAGGGGTATGGTGTATATAAAATAAATACTCAGAGCTTCTACAAAGTGTCTTAGCAATGCAAAACCTCTCTCAAGAGATGTATAGTACATATAGAATAAATACTCAGAGCTTCTACAAAGTGTCTTAGCAATGCAAAACCTCTCTCAAGAGGGGTATGGTATATATAGAATAAATACTCAGAGCTTCTACAAAGTGTCTTAGCAATGCAAAACCTCTCTCAAGAGGGGTATGGAATATATAAAATAAATACTCAGAGCTTCTACAAAGTGTCTTAGAAATGCAAAACCTCTCTCTCAAGAGGGGTGTGGTATATATAGAATAAATACTCAGAGCTTCTACAAAGTGTCTTAGCAATGCAAAACCTCTTGCAAGAGGTGTATGGTATATATAAAATAAATACTCAGAGCTTCTACAAAGTGTCTTAGCAATGCAAAACCTCTCTCAAGAGGGGTGTGGTATATATAGAATAAATACTCAGAGCTTCTACAAAGTATCTTAGCAATGCAAAACCTCTCTCAAGAGGGGTATGGTATATATAAAATAAATACTCAGAGCTTCTACAAAGTGTCTTAGCAATGCAAAACCTCTTGCAAGAGGTGTATTGTATATATAGAATAAATACTCAGAGCTTCTACATAGTGTCTTAGCAACACAAAACCCCTCGAAAGGTGTATAGTGATAGAAAGACAGCACATTTATATTTCATTTGCAAGTTTCAGATGAAAGTGACATGACGTCTCTGAACTACAGTTGAAATAAGGTGGTAGTGAAAGAGCATAGTAAAAACACTAGTATTAATCTTCATTGCAGGAAAAGAAAAGCCCCCCCCCCCCTTCAAATGTTTTTACCACTCATAATAAATTAATGAAAAAGCATAACTATTTTTGTTTTGTAAATACCTCATACATTGGAATATGTCCCATATCTAAAGGTTTGGGTTTAATGTGCAGCTATGTAATCAATACAATCAGGGCAACTTACCATTTCCTAGTCTTGCTCCGAGTTCAACATTTACAGCACGTGAGTTTTTATCAAAATGTCGCATGATTTAGAGGCAGCATGGGGGGCTATTCACTTTTCATATCTGAAGCCATTCATTTTATTATCTTCTGTTCCTGGTCATGTAGTAATCCTCTATTACTCCTTCCTTTTCACACAAAATGCAGCCATACCATATATACTCACCAGAAACATCTGAGGTCATTTTACATATCGACACTCAAAAAACATCGGGTTTTTTTTTCGTCAATCATATACACCAAACATACATACAAATATTCCCTATACAATATATATAATTTAAAATACCCTATGAACTCACTATATACATATATACATCAGACATTTACACCTTGGTCAATTACATCGATGTTTCTTAACCGTGCTCTCCGCTTGCATATATTCCACGTCCATTGTAAATTGGCTTCGTGCCAATTTTTTATATGTTGAAAACAACATATAAAAAATTGGCAGAAAAATAAGAAAAAACAGCACTCATCCAATACTGCTTGGCTAATCATAAATTTCCAAAGTTTGACAAAATTGAGATTATAAAAAATTGTAAATCTCAGAGACACCTCGACACCTCCGGATTGCAGAATCTGTCTTAATTGAAAAAAAAAATAGAGCTAAAGTTTGTAACCATAATGATCCAACTGTTATCAGTAACAACTGGAAGAATTTAATAAAAGTGGAACAGAAAAATAAAAATGTTAGAAAATTGAAATCTAAAACAAACAAGAGAGGGCGCCACAACTGCTTTTACGAAGCCGATTTACAATGGACATGGGATATATGCAAATGGAGAACATGGTTAAGAAAACCCCATGAAAGCGAAAAGCACTGGCCGACACAAACAAAAGTACAGACTACAGAGTGACAAGAATGTCCGGTAGACGCCAGAGACGTCGATTTACGTAACTTACGAACTTTGAGGGACGGGCTGAAAACCGCGGGGTGTTCCGTGTGCCGTATAACCCGTCGTGTGGATCGTTCTGACTATGCCGTCCGACTGTGTTGGGACACGGCCGTACTTGATCGAGCGAGCCGTAACGCTTCGCTCTTAGTGGCCTATCGAATCGGGAAAAAAGCAGGAATCATCTGATAGTTCCCATTCTTTCCGCAGAGATGGTGGGGTGCTGGAACCCTACTGTTCACTCGCATTTTCCACAGTTGTTATGCATTACGTCAGATAGAAAGTAAACCATGAGCTAAGTAAAAAAGTTAGAATTAGCATTGTTTTTGAAGGGAATTTTTTGTGGTTAAGATTAAAACACCCACATATATGATACATCATCATCATTGTCAACCATTATCAATCCACTGCTGGACGAAGGTCTCCCCAAGTTTCCTCCACAACGGCCTGTCTTGTGCCAGTCTCCTCCATGTCACTCCCGCATACTTTCGAATTTCATCCACCCATCTCTCATGTGGTCTTCTTCTGGGTCTTTTCCTGTCCCTTGGAATCCAATCTAAAATTTCAGCTGTCCATCGATGGTCTGTCCTTCTGGCAGTATGTCCAGCCCATTGCCATTTCAGGGATTTAACTCTGATCATGATGTCTTCCACTCTTGTTGTTTTTCGGATCCACGAGTTCCTCTTCTTATCTCTCCTACATCCAGCTGAAAAAATGTACTGCATATTAAAATGTAATATAATGTGCGGAATTCACAGCAAAACTGCATAGCAAAATCTACGATTCTTCAGTTATTACTTATGAGCAAACACGGTGTACTCATTCAGATTAGTAAATAGTATGTTTATCTATCTGGTACCATCATTTAAATGTTAATAAAGAAAAGTTATCCCTTACTAAAAACTTTTATCAAGTTAAAGTAACTCATACAATGTAACAACGACTAAGAAATTTCATTGCAAAATAAATCATAGACAGAAAAAAAAACGTAATATATACAAAACTAAATTTATGTAATTAAAAATAAAAAGGGGGAAGGGGAATATCCAAATGATAATTACATGAATACAGTTTTACTACACCAACATTTTCCATTTTAATGATCTATGGTTGGTTCTTTTTTATTGTTAACCAACATGTAAACTCAATGTTATAAGTTTTTATTTTTTAATTTTTAGAGGGGGCAGGGAAGGAATTTCGAGGGCAAGTGATACACTACGTTTATTCCATTAGTGAAAACCAAATGCAATGAAACTTGGGGGGTTTGTTAGCAACTCGATTTTAAGCTATTTTGATGGCGTAATGATTAAATAATCCACTGACTACATTATAATTTAGTCAGTAAATTATTGAAATCTTTTATGTATAGGCGAAATCGAATTTATAATTAAATTTTTGTTTTCCAATAAAATACCGACAAAAAGTTGAACATGATATCATTTAGCTTTTATTTGACACATTTATAATTTTCAGTTTTATTCATGTTTCACATTCACAAATACTTTTTTCTTACTATCTCTAATATTTGCCCTTGCTCCAAAGTTGCAACACACACTATCTAGGACATTCAAGTTAAACAAAATTTTTTCTCAGTATGTTAGATGAAAAAAGTCGATTATCTTGAGTTAAGAAATCTTTTTGCACTGTCAGTTTAATAGTTCGAAGTGTTCTCAGTTTTGGCCCAACAGTGTGCCATAAGCATTACCTTAGGGAATTAAAGATGAAAAGTAATAAAACTTAGTAGTTTTAACACCCTGTTGGTGGGTGCTAAAACTAAGTTTTATACTACATATATATATATATATATAT
Organism: Macrothele yani; assembly: GCA_039090855.1. Classification (NCBI taxonomy): domain Eukaryota; kingdom Metazoa; phylum Arthropoda; class Arachnida; order Araneae; family Macrothelidae; genus Macrothele; species Macrothele yani. The sequence continues at coordinate 31,935,821 of CM077031.1, read as the reverse complement.
GTTTTGCCACACAGCACATAGTAATTTGCTTTCGTGCACTTTGAAATTTAACCTGATTTAATTATTTCATTGAATATCACTTACACACATCTAAAGAAAGCAGTGCAGTTCATTACAAGCAACCCTTTATTTCCTGAAAACACTTAACAAACGCTTTCTAAAGAGAAGCTTTAAAAGCAGGATGGGAAGAAATTTTTGGCAAATTAACTTGCTGGTTAGTTTACTGTGATCCTCTTCATGGCATTTTTAAACTGGGCATTTTTTCAGTTTTGGAAGAAAATATGTCAATATGTTTTGCACCAAACAGTTTTGTGGCAAATATGGAAGAGATTTTTCAACAAAATCTTGTATGATAGAAAGGATCATAATAAATGCTGTTGTTTGGTAAGTCAGTCCTCCACGGTCTTGATTTGCGATTAAATTAAGAATGGGTGCCATGCAATTAGAGTTAGCCAATTTTTCCAAGCAGGAGGGGCAGTCTGTTCTTTCATCAATAACTTTCACTAAATATCCAACCACAAAAGCTAAATTTGCAAACTTCAAGCTGACTCTTGGGGTTTCTTGTTAAGGGGAGAGAAAAAATATTTATATTAGATCTCTACAACCAAAAGTAATGCTGCAGAAGAACAGTATTTCAAATAAAATGAAACTGCAGAGTAGTCACATGGCACTGAATAAAGACTGTTACTGATCAGGAATAGGGAAGTGGGGGTGGGTACATGCATTTCGCTAAAAGTGTGTTTATGTTTATTCACTATCAGCCCTTGCAGAAACTGTTGAAATTTCTACTAGCCAATGTGGCTAGTGGAATAAAAATTTTACTAGCCAAATGCCAAAATCTACTGCCCATGCAAAGTAAAAAAAAAAAAAAAAAAAAAAACAATCAGTAACTTCTTTACTTACATTTCTATGAAATTAAATGGGTAAATGTTTCTCACCCCTTTTCTAATGAGAGATCCCTCTTCCATTTACTTCATAGAGCAGTTACTGCACAGAAACATTAGATTGATTACAAATATTGCATGTTTTTTGTTCCAAATTTATTTTTTGACAATTTATTTTCAGTGCTGTAATATCATTACTATCTAAATGTACACGTACATAATTTATTTTCGAGAAGCCATTGAAGTTAGATGTCTAATTTCTTTAATAATATTTAAAACAAAGGGACAAAAGCTAGAATTTATATGCATGAAGTGGCACTAATAATGTTGGTACAGTTTACTACTGATATCTGCCCACCACAATCAAATAGTATTTTGAGGATCAAAATCTTCAATTGTTGGGCCATTGCATCTGATCATCATTAAGTAATTTAAAGTGCCACTATTCAGACCTGCCCGATTACTCATTTTGAGGTTCATTGCTGAAAAGCCACGCTCACAAGGAGCAGTACTGCATGGCATTAGATGTAGCACATTGCCATAACAGTTTCTTTCTTTTGTCCACTCATTTTTCCGTGCTGAGATGTGCAAAAAGAAACGCAGCAGTAAACCATAATGCTTCTAGCAAGAAACACACACACGAAACTAAAAAATAGTCACAAATGAGTAAGTAAACTTCCGCGCGTATTAGAAGTACTTACGAAACACGCGCGGATAGATGAGAATAACAGTATGGTTTCAGCGACCCCAGACGTCAAAGGTTAGAACTAGAAAAGTGGGCGTGATTCTTGAGGAACCATTGTTCTTTTGCGCGTGCGGCAGGCCGCTAAGCTTGATCGAGTCGGGCCGTGGTTGGGAGCAGTGGACAAATGACGGCACTGCCACACGGCGGAGCTTCTCCGGACGGACCAAGAGCACCACCGGTAGAGAGGATCGATGGATCGTGTGCCAGGCACGAAAGGATCCCACGGGGACCCGGTCCACTATACAGGCAGATTTAGCGGTTCCTGTGTGCCCACAAACCATTTCTCGACGACTCGCGGAAGCGAATCTGCGATCCCAGCGCCCATTCCGTGTGCTGCCATTAACACCGGAACATCGCCGGCGCCGTGTGCAGAGGTGCCAAGCCAGAACGACGTGGAACGCCACAGACTGACGACGTGTGGTGTTTAGCGATGAGTGCCGCTTCGTTTTGGGGACAGATGATCATCGTGTCTGGTTGTGAAAGTCCCCGGGTCAACGGCACAATCCCAACCTCGCTATCGAACGCCACACTTCTCCCACTGCAGGCATTATGGTCTGGGGTGGGAGAAGATCATAGACGGGCCAGCGGTATGTGGATGAGATCCTACGGCCCCATGTGCTCCCATTCCTGGCCGGGATCCCAGGTGCGCTATACTAGCAGGATAATGCCCGTCCGCACACTGCCCGAGTTGCCCCGGACTGCATACGTCATGTCCAGAAACTTCCATGGCCTGCTCGCTCCCCGGACATGTCCCCTATCGAGCATGTGTGGAACCAGTTGAAACGTCGGCTACCGCCGTGCCGCACTATCCGGGATTTGGAGCACACCGTCCAACACGTGTGGGCCAGCCTACCACAGGACAACAGACGTCTGTTCGCCTCCATGCCGGACCGTATTGCAGCATGTATCGCCGGACGAGGCGGGGCTATTGAAAATGACCAGACTGCGTGCCACAGATCCCACTGTAATTGTCTTGCAGCTCTGTTTTTGCCATGATGTGTATCATTATTCTGTATCATTACGTCCATAAAATTTCAGTTCAATCCGAGGCTTCCGCAAATTTTATTGTCCGTGCGTGTATACACTGAGTGGCCACTTTATTATGACCACCCCATCAGTACTTCGTTGAGCCACCTTTTGCCTTTAATACTGCGTCGATTCTTCGTGGTATGGACTCCACGAGATGTTGATAGGTGGTTTGTTGAATCTGAGACCATGCTTGATGAAAAGCACTTTCCAAGAATGTGAGATTGTAGGGTTGTCTGATGGCTTGTTTAACTTCATCCCACAAATTTTCAATGGGGTTGAGATCTGGAGATTGTGGGGGCCACCTAAGCAAAGTAAACTCACCGGCATGTTCCTGAAACTAATCCTGTACAATACGAGCACTATGGCAGGACGCATTATCTTGTTGAAAGTAGCCATCGCCATTGGGATAAACCATCCACATACAGGATGCACTTGGTCCCCAACGATGTTTAGATATGATGTGCCAGTCAGACGTTGATCAACAAGAATTAAAGGGCCCAAAGCATTCCAGGAAAACATTCCCCAAACCATAACGTTGCCTCCACCAGCTTGAAGGGTTGTAGCAATTTATTTGGGGTCCATGTTTTCGTGCTGTTTCCGCCAAATTCTCACTCTGCAATCGGCATGGTGCAACTGAAAACGTGATTCATCGGACCACATAATTTGTTTCCAATTATCGACTGTCCAATCATTGTGCTCCTGTGCGAACTGAAGACGTTTTCTCTTTTTAACTGCAGACAGCAAAGGTGTTCGAACAGGCCTTCGGCTGCCATATCCTATCCGATGCAGTGTACGGCGAACAGTGCGTGCAAAGATCATTTGAGGGGATCCTTGATTAAGATGGTCTGTAATTTGCTGCACTGTTGCCCTTGTCTGTTACCAGTCTGGACACTCTCCGTTCCACCCGAGCAGTCATTAGTCGATGACGACCACACGTTGCACGTAGAGACCCAGTTTTTTGGCTGACAGTCCAGTCTTTAAACACTTTAACAACAGCTGCTCTGGAACATTTGACGAATGCGGCGGTTTCGGTGATACTCGCTCCTTCGCTTCGAGCTCCTACAATCATCCCACGTTGAAAGTCCGTCAAATCACATTTTTTACCCACCTCGTCACCCAAAAATCACTTTTACTACTGTCGCAAGCACTAAGCTTTCCCTTTTTATACTAGCCTCGCCCTCTGGCGGCAACAGTTTGCAGCCATAGCTCATTTGTTTAAAACTGTCAAGTGGTCATAATAAAGTGGCCTCAGTGTATAAGGCGACCCTAGTAGCCAGAAACCTCATCATTCATTCGTATCTTCATTTCTGAAAAATTGTGGAAGGGGACGGTAAATTGTTTTCTGCACCAGGGCATCAAGTGGTCTAGCTCCGGCCCTGGTAAAACCCATAATATTGATACGAAAATTTAGGGGTCTAAATTGGACGGGCTCGATAGGCGTGACAAAATTATGATAAGGTGTTAATTAAATATTTGGCCTATCACAAATTTAATTGGAGAAATTGGTACGCTTAATTGGGGAGCTCTGGTGGTGCTCTTTCGCTGAGTTGAAAACAAAGAAATTGTAAGGCTGCCATGAAGGTCCACCCGGAAGAGAGGAGACCCCAACGTTCTGATAGAGTGGCATCCGGGCCCTCATAAAAACGCCTTCAAGTGAGCCATTAGTGTCAAAAATCCTTTGGAAACGCCGAAAGTTATATGGCAATCGGGGGCCGAGAGCCAGTGACAAGCGCCTGTGTACGGATGAGAGAAATCTCGAGTGGTTGACAAAAAAAAAAAAAAAAAGTCGGAGGGTTAGAGAGAAGCATGAGGCGAAAAAGAGAAGTCTGCTTGAATACCTCGTAGTGGAAGGGCATAAAAGAGAAATGCTCTTCGTCTTGGCACGTTTAAGTCCAAGAAAGAACGTAGTTTGCCAGGAGTAAATGGAATAGCAGATGTAAGCCTATTCAAGGAAGTCTCTAAGCGCAGTTGCCAGACGTTTGACCTATGGATTAAAAGAAATAGCAGAGAGTCAGTCCATTCAACTTTAACATTCCAGCAGGTGAATTTCGAAACTGGGAAAAATGAACCGTTTTGGACAGTTGTTGTTTCGTCGTTGTGGCGCCAAATATCGAAGTAACGAGCAGTCCTGGATGCTTTCCACAGTTACGGAAGAATGTGTAACGAAACCAGCAAGAGAACGGGCTACACAAACCGAGACGTTCAGCTTCGGGGGGGGGGGGTCATTGACCGCGAGGACGCTGCGCTTCCTCGTTCAATAAGCTTGTTGAATCTTCGCAAGGTGATCATCACAGTATTTGTCATTTACTTGTGGGACTTCCGTCCACAGTGAGCAGAGTTTAGGTCCCAGCCACCTACAGCGAGATCGACTTTTGGGCAGGACACAGAAACGGAAGGAATGAGAGCAAGTCTAGCGACTTTGACAGAACAGTTTGTAGTGAGATTAGGGTACAGTAGATGGCGCCACCGTACAAGTACGTGTTGCACACAGAGAGGCCATAGGAAAGGATACCCATTTAACAAGTGGGTCCAGCCTGGGGGCCGTCGCCGTCATTTAACGTGCTCGTCCGATGCACGGCGGATATTCAGCGATTGTTCGTAAATCACACCATCTCTGAAATATCGTCCCAGGACCTTACATCGATAGTCTGACTCGCTAGGCACTAAGCCATCCGCGGCTCGCAAGGTGATCATTGCTCTGCTTGGTAAAAGGAGTCAGTCCCAGGTGTCCCCCCCACACACACACACCTACGCACGTCCCGGTAAAGGGCTCCACAACCTATTAAGGGCTCTGTGGATTGCTACTTCAGAGGGGGTGCGTATGTGTGTCATGATTGGTACAAACTACCGTGCAATGAAAATGAGGTGGCTTTCAGCTCATTAGGGCCTCACTTGTTAAGGAAAAGAGTGCACAAATTTCGTGGATTACATAGCATCCACCAGCTATAAGTACTCACTTTTAATTAATTATCAGCTTGCGTAGTTCATTTTGGAAATGGGATTCTAACTCCTGCTGAAGTGCATAGACTGCGAACGGAACTACCATACGCCTGATATCCAGAACTTTAAATGTTCCTGGTATGGTGAACTGCAGAGAGCTTACTCTCAGGAAATAACGAAAGAGCAAAAACTGAACAAGAAAGGAGATCCCTCCCCTTTTTTTGTATGCCTATCGAATGTACGAAATTGGCATAGTAGCAGACCGGGTGTTCCATTAATTAAATAGATGTTTACTTTTTTTTTTTTTTTTTTTGTCTCTCTGTTCTTTTTAGGCTCTGGTATGTTAAATTCCTGTGTTTCAGCTAGCGGAGAACGTTCTCGCCTATACATATCAGCTCCCGAATTCTGAACGAACGCCAAGCTTCGTATTGAAATGAAACCGCTCGCACCCGCGTCAATTGGTGGTCCGCGGAGGGATCACGATCGCATCAAATGGGTGGCGAGCGGTGGAATTCATAACCTCGTTCGGCACGATACCGCCTCAATATGAAACATTTGTAATACATTGAGTCTAGGAATAGCCATGTCAACAATTATTACTAAATTCGTATTATTTGTGTTTTAGTGATGTTAAATAAATTCGTATTATAAAATACATCGTTGATATTTTTTTTTTAATTTAAGTATGTGCTTTACACTGAAATTGTTGAATATATAAAAATAGTAAGCCACAGAATAAAATTTAGTTTCCTGTTTTACGAATCGGTTCTGATTGGAACAAAAATCGGGAATTCTGGTCACCCTATATTTGAGTTCCAGTCGGCATTCAAAATATTACATCCACGTAAATAGCAGTCTGTTAGTTGCTGCATTTAAATCTCCTAGATTAAAGCATTACCTTATTTGGTAGCGATACTCGGTACTAAAGGAAATCATAATTTTATAATAAAAACTAATATTTTATATTTTAAAACCATCCAAATAAATACTTAGTCAACAATAGCACCATTGGCAGCGAGTAGTGTCGTTGTGATCTTTGATGTTTACGATCCACCTGAACAGCAGCGAAAAAGATGAAAATAGGTCACAAATTTTCAGAATCCGAATAAATACTACCGAGAAACAAAGCATCCACCTTTGCCACTTTGACTTCGGGAACAAAAGTTGGAAATAGCTCCAAAAAAAAAAAAAAAAGGTAGTACATTTCAGATCAGATCATATGTAGGGGATTTTAGGAAGGGAGTGTCTGACCCTAGGTCTTAAACAACTCTTAGAAATAGGAAACTAGGAGATTCGGGCTAGAGTGCCCGATAGGAAAGTGACATGGAAGCGAGGTAGAAAAGGGGAGGAAGACGCCCTTATTTATTACCGGGGGGGGGGAGTACCCGTGCGGAATCCGACGGCTTAACTTGCCCATCCGACGCAGGGCGGATGTTTAGTGGTTCGAGCGTTCGTACTAAGATGGAACCTGGGGTTACCTCCGTGGCAGTCACGAACGTTGATCACTAGGCCATCCGCTGCCCAAGTTGAACAATTTTTCCGTATATTTCCTTCATAAAAATGTATTTTCAAGTAAAAGTCATTGAGGTGTCTATTATAGCGAAATTCTAAAAAAAAAATCTGATTAAATTTATGGTGAACTATTTCCCTTTTAATCAAGTTCTATGTATACAAAGCGTAACGATACCTCGAAATCGGGAACTACTTGACAAAGTAGTACCTCTCATAGTAGTTCGTGGGATTACCAACTATGGTGCAAAAGTACTATAAGCCGATCCGACTGAAAGAATGCATGGAACAACTTTCACCCAATGAAAAGTGCGAACTTTTCTTTTTTTGTCCGGAGTTTTATTTTCACGGAAATAAAATTCCATATTTTCGTCAAAATAAAGTTGCTACGGTTGATGCTTTAGATTTTTTTTATTTTTCGGAAAAAAGTGATTGTCAATGATATTATTGTTTTCCTATTAGCAAAGTATTATAAGCCGATTTGAAGGAAAGCATGAATGGGGAAAACTTACACAAAAATGCATAGTTGTTTCATTATGATTCTGTATCGCATTATGATATACAAGTCTTGTATATGCTAAATACGTATGATTACTTTCGGTATATATTTGTTAGTGTAAAAGTAGTGATAAAAGTAAGAATTCGCCTTATTGTGGAGTAGACTCTGTTGTTTAAAAGCAATCAGGTAGTAGCTACCAGTAAATTGTCTGAATAATCAAATTAATAACATAAAAGAAAAAGTTGCGGATTGTCATTCAGTAGGGTCAATTCATGACCTGAATGTGACATGTGATGACGCTCGGTGATGATAACTCGTGAGTTATACCGCACCAGCGGCTTGAGGTAGCAACGACCTCTTGTCGCTGTAATCTGATGTCGCTCTGAATGGCCAATTTTTTTAATAAAAATAGAGCACCTAAAGACAGTAGCTGTATTGAGCTGAAACTAATATAGTGGACTGCAGCGCATCCGCGACCTTAAACAGAATTACAGTTGATTGACAGCTGCGCTTCCCAGGAATCACCGCGAACCACATGACTTAGACCTCCCTGCACAGTGGAAGACGACATATGCCTATCATTTTCCGGATTCTTTTTGGTTTGCAACATCCAGTTTCCTGTAGCATTCTAATAAGTTGCATTATTCTTGCTTATTCCTCACTAATCGTTAACTTTTCCTTTGTAAATTCCATTACTTAGGTTTCTACGTGTTTTTGTTGCACATTTCATTCACTCATACTTTATCATTGTATTCCATTGTCATCTGTTTTGATATCTACGTTTTTGGCTTCAATATCTATGGATATTTCGTTATTGCCATCTTTCCGATGCTTCACTTGGCTTAGACAGCAGTTGACAAAGGTCGTGTGTGTGTGTGTGGGGGGGGGCAACGGAATGGTGACGCAGAGCAGCTGCCCCCCCCCCCCCCCCACACACACACTGGGTTGAAGTTGCCATAGCAACCATTGCCGACGGGATGGATTCACGTCACAGTTTGGTTCTGTTGTAGGTCGATGAGGGCGCCACTTTCTATGGGAGGAGTTTCCACGGGCTCCTATGTTTGTTTTCACTCTATGATCCTTACTTTACGTTAGAGCAGTAGTAATTATATTCTCGGAGAATGGCGTGCCTTCCAATGATATAACGTATTTGAGGGGGCTGGTCACGTGCCACCTTCCCTCGAATACCAATCGCTAATGGTATGAGACAACAGGAAGTTAAGCAAGCGTCTTGGAACAGAAGGATGCTTAATGCTTTTGGACTTTGAAAAAATTTGATGCTCCCTTTGACCGTCGTGCGCATGCCCAAGTTTAGTTGGCGTAAGTACTCGATAATATTTGTTTACCCCACGCTATCTCCGTGTTGTGTTTGTGAATGAACGTTCAGTAGTTTGTGCTGTGTTTTTAATTTGGGAACTTAAAAATATGAAAAATAAGTGCTTCATTTGTGATAAGACTTTTAAATGTTCTTTATTAAACGCTGATATTTCGATTCACTTAATGTTTCCCAGGGACCATTTTCAATACTCTATTAACGATAACAAATTCTGTCCCTAGACCTTGCGGAAGTTCAGTGCACTAGTGTTGTTGGTAATAATAGGAGTTACTAGAGTCTCTCGATACACTTATATAGGATTTCCCTAAGACAGTCGCTGGAATCGTGACGTTTCAAACACTACTGATAGGTTTGGGATACCAACCATTAGCCAAAGAATATCTAACTGAGAAGAAGTTAAGGTTCGGCGAGACGTAACTAGCGCCGTCATATCTTCAGAGTTAAAGTGCAGTGCACAGAAGCCAACATACAAGCTGCTGCCGGAGCAGATTCCGCATACGTATTTCTGTTGACTTCAATTCTTTTGGTAAATAATAGTCAGCCGAGCTACTCACAGCACGTAATTGTTACCTTCTCGGTAGCATAATCACTTCACAAATCGGATATGTTAATTTTGTTACGCCAATCGGGTTAGTTAAGGCTTTTGTTTGTTTTTCAGTAATGCCAAATACTAGGGATTGTCTGCATTTTGTACGGATCCTTAAGCCTAACTATAATATTTGCTAAAATTTAATGTAAATAGCATATTTTTCTCACCAAAATAAGGGATCGGCAGGATAACAGAAAACAGCAACAACACCAAGAAAAAAAAAAAAAAAAACTGCTCTAAGCAAATAGCCATCAGATCGAAGAAAACCATCGTGGATCAAAGAAAAGCTTCACTGCCGTAGTCCTCGTAACGTGGTTTGCTCCTGAATGTTAACTTTCCCGCAGAACATATTACCTCTTATGATGTGGTGGCGCTGTTATCGTCTGTTTTACGTTATCCCTATGAGAGTTAGCGTTCTTCACGCGAAGCTTTATATTGCCTGATTTAAATCTCCTAGATTAAAGTATTGCCTTATTTGGTAGCAGTACTCGGTACTAAAGGAAATAATGATTTTATAATAAAAAGTAGTAATATTATATTTTAAAACCATCCAAATAACCCTTAGTGAACAATAGCACCATTGGCAGTGGTGTCGCTGTGACCTGAACATCAGCGGAAAAGATAAAATGTCACGAATTTTCAGCTAACTTCTTAGGATCTCTGAAGAGTTTCATCGCAGGTTTTGTGTGTCTTTATTTATTTATTTTTTAAGTTGGAAATAGCTTTGCATTAAAAAAAAAAAAAAAGCACGCTACCTCCAAATTAAAAAAAAAACGTAGTACCTTCATAAAAAATGTATTTTCAAGTATATTTCCTTCATAAAAAATGTATTTTCAAATAAAAAAAAATATTCATTAAGCGCCTATTATAGCGAAATCCTAAAAAAAAAACTCATAAAATTTATGGTAAACTACTTACCTTTTAATCAAGTTCTATGTTAACAAGCGGAACGATATTTCTTAGTGAAACCCATAATACCTTCGAAATCGGGAACTACTTGAAAAAGTAGTACCTCTCATTGTAAGTTCGTGGGATTACCAACTACAAGCCCATCCGATTGAAAGAATACGTGAAACAATTTTCACCCAATCAAAAGTGCGAACTTTTTTTCTTGTCCGTAGTATATTTTTACGGGAAGCAAATTCCATGTTTTCGTCAAAATAAAGTTGCTACGGTTAATGCTTTAGAGTTCTCTTTTTTTTGTGAAGAAAAATGATTGTCGAAGTTTTTTTCTATTTGCAAAGTACTATAAGCGGATTTGAAGGAAAGGATGAATGTGGAAAACTTACACGAAAATGAAAGTTGTTGCAATATGATTCTGTATCGCATTATGACGTATAAACCTTGATTATGCAATAAATATGAATTATTACTTTCGGTGTGGACTTACTAGTGGAAAAGTAGTGTTAAAAGTAAGCCTTATTGTGAACTAGACTCCTTGTTGTTTGAAATCAATCAGGTAGTTGGCTGTGAGTAAGTTGTCTGAATAATCAAATAGATAACGTAAAAGAAAAGGTTGAAGTTTTGTCATTCAGTAGGGTCAATTCATGACCTGAATGTGATACGTGATGATCTTAGGTGATGATAAATTCTGAGTTATATTTCGCCAGTGGCTTGAGGTTGCGCAACGGCCTCTTGTCGCTGTATTCTGATGTCACTCTGAATGGCCAATTTTTTTAATAACAGAAAAGCAGTAACAAAACTAGCGTCTCAGACTTTGCGAAAGTTGTCCGCGCCGGGAAGAACACGCAGCAGATGTACATTGACCTGCTCCCTACTCCTAGGGAACACGTCGTCAAAGATTTCCACGTTCCTAGGAACTTCTGAATAAAAGAGGCTTCGATGAGCGTGGACTGCAAGTAGAGGGACTTTAGGTGGCGTTTGGCCCACATTGTCCTTCCAACCAGGAGTAGGCAGTTTCGGTGATCTCTTCCGATAGGTGCCTTTCGTGTGCGGGCAGTGAGGACAAGTTCCATCTCTTTTGGGCCTGCCCCATGGCGCACCAGTTTTGGCAGGGAATCTGGACTTTGGCTTGACGCCCTCCAGTTTCACCCGGCTAATGTGTTTTATCTACATCCCGCTCCGGCGGCGGGCAGGGAGGCCTTAAGGAGGATTATCACCGATGTCTGTTATAAGATGTGGAGAGAGAAGAACAGGGTTCTGCATTCCCGGATGGCTAGCTCGAGCTGCTCTCCGACAGCGGTTATCCTTCAAGTCAAGTGTGAGCTCTGAGACAGGGCGAGGGTGGACGCCCGCACTTTCACCGACCGAGCCTTTAGGTATCGGTGGGGGACTTGGCCTCGGATTTTTGCCGGGACCAAAAACAACTACACCTTTCATTGGGGTAACTTACCCCCTTAGTTTCGGCCCTTGAATCCCGAAGGATCACTCTGGGAGTGTTGGGCTTTTTCTAGTGTTGTGTTTTTCTGACTTGTGTTTGATGGAGGGTGTGGAGGTTAGCCTCCGACCCTTTTATCGGTGGTTTAATCTGTCTTCTCTCCGGTCGAGGTTGGCGGTGCTGGCCGCTGACCGAGACGGCAGGAGGCTGTGTGAGTCTGGGGGAGTGAGTGTTTTCGTTCTGTCTCTGCTCTTTCTCTTATGATGTGGTGTGAATGGATGGTATCTGAAGGGAGGGTGTTGTGTATTTGCTGCTTGTGGTGTGCCGGTTCCGTGTGGAAGTGGGGCCGGGGAGGCACCTGCCATGGGTCATGTGAGTGCCTTTGTGCACCCGTTGGCCCGGTGTTCTCTCTGACAGTCTCCCGTCCGGGTCGCTGTCACTTGGTCACCTCTGAAGGGGACTTTTGTCCGCCTACATGGACGTTCCGGGTGTACCTTCGGGTTGCACCCGCCGTTCTAGGTGACTAGGTGACCTCGCCAGCTATTTGTGTGCGGGTCCTTTCGAGTTCTTCGGAGGATCTGTATGACTCGGGGGTTTGTCTGGTGCTGCTTGTTAGGCCGTGGTGGGAGTGTGTGTAAACATCAGTGAACCATGTCCAGGTGTTTATTTTGGGCGTGGTGAACAGTGTGAAGATGTGTTGCAACAAAGTTCGTGTATGTGGGAGGGAACGTCGTGCGAGAGCACATTAGGGCACTCCCCTCTCCCAGCCCCCACGATTTGGGGTGGGGGTCTTATACGAAGACAATTTTTTTAATAAAAAAAGGGCGGTAACAAAACTAGCGTCGGAGACAGTCGTTCCAACTAGGGAGGGATGATTTTAGGTGATGATAACTTCTGAGTTATATTTCACCAGTGGCTTGAGGTTGCCCAACGGCCTCTTGTCGCTGTATTCTGATGTCACTCTAAATGGCCAATTTTTTTTTTTTTTTGATAAAAAAAGAGCAGTAGCAAAACTAGCGTCGGAGACATTAGTTCCAACACTGTCTGGCGACAGGTTTGTGACACAGAATTTAATGCTCTGCGTAAAGAACGTCAACTTTCATTAGATCACTTAAAATTGGCGACAACAGCGCCACGGCATCTTAAGAGGTAATTGGCTCTGCGGTAAAGTTAACATTCAGGAGCAAAACATGTTAAGGGGACTACGATAGTGAAGCTTCTCTTTGATCAATGGCTATTTGCTTGGACCAGTTTTTTCTGTTGGTGTTTTCTGATATTTCGCCCATTCCTTATTTTGGGGAGAAAAATATGCAATAACATTAGTATTACTATTTAAATTAAATTTTAGCAGATATTTTAGTTAGTCCTAAGTATCCGTATAAAATGCAGACATTCCCTAGTATTTGGCATTACTGGAAATGTTTCTGAAAAATTGAAGAACAAACAAAAGCCTTAACTAACCCGACTGGCGTAACAAAACTAACATATCCGAATTACGAAGTGATCATGCTACCGAGAAGGTAACAATCAAGTGCTGTGAGTAGCTCAGCTGACTGTTCTTTACCCAAAGAATTGGTCAACAGAAATACGCGTGCGCAGTCTGCTACGGCATCAGCCTGTATGTTGGCTTCTTTGCACTGCATTTTAACTCTTAAGATATGGCGGCGCTAGTTACGTCTCGCCGAGCCTTAACTTCTTCTGTTAGATATTCTTTGTTTGGGATGCCAACAGTTGGCGTCAGCGTCTCTAATATGGGTGGAGCTACAGATTCCTGCCAGTTAGCGAGGTCCTCTCAATATATCCTTACGATGTGTGGTATATGAGGGATATAAAACAGTACTAGAACCTCCAGCAAACAGCTCACATGCAGAACTTGTTGCAATATGTTTTCCACAAAGAGTGATTTATTGAAACATGAAAGAAAGTACCACTCAGGTGAGAAAATGGAGTGTGTTTGAAAAGTGTTTTGCACTATATGTACGAACATTTACAGAAGTGTACAATTAAGTGAATAACAATGTGACTTGTCTTCTTTGTAGATAGCTGAAGAGAGAAAGAATAAAATACGATACGTCATTTGAAGAAGTTTTAGGAAGGGAGTGTCTGACCCCAAGTTTAAAACTACCCTTAGAAATAGAAAGCTAGGAGATCGGAGTAACTGAACTCAATAGGAAAGACAAACAGGAAAACTAAGTGAAAGGACAGGGTGATATATCTTTCAAACTGTGAACCGTGACATCAGGCTTGGGGAAAAGGGGGCAAGGGGAACCAAACACCACACAACATCACAGAGAACCACACCACCCTGCCGCCGACGCTCCAGGGAATGACTGAAACTCAACGGAACCAAATCCAAATGCCAGAGCAGAATTCATTTTCATCATCTCGATGCCAGTCTGTAAAAAAAATAATAAAGTAAGCGGTCCCTATTGTCTTATACCAGAACGTTTTCATTTCGTAACTAAAATGCACAGTGGCTTATCTAGGTGAGGCAAGTAGGGCACGTGCCAATGTTAGAGGGAGGGCGCTAAAAAGCCGAAAGAAATAGTGTGTGTTTGCTATTTGTTGAAGAAAACTTGATAAGAAATGAATTTGAGAAACCGAAAGTCGTAATAAAAAAGAAAAGAAACGTTCATTCTGAATGGCTGTCGTCAGCAGCACGGTGTGAATGCAGTGGCATGCGTGGAGTACACATAAACTCCGTTTCAGAACTACCGACTAGCGTGGCGTTTCTGTGCACTCTGCTCTTCGAGCGACAGCAAGTGTTTTTGTTGGCCGGCCGTCGGCGCCTTTATTTTCTAGTAGTTTCGAGGACTGATATTTTTTTCTTGGTTGCAGTTCTTTTATGTGTGCGAATGTTCTGGTAGCTTCCATTGTAATATGAAAATACTTTTACCAAGTTCGGTCTCCGCAGATGGCCTAGTGGTCAACGTTCGTGACAGCCGCGGAGGAACCTCAGGTTACATCCCGGCCAGGTACGAACGCTCGAACCTCCAAATATTCGCCGTGCGTTTTATGGACACGTTAAGCCGTAGGACCCCGGATAGGTACCCCCAGTAATAAACGAGGGCGTCTTTCTTCCCCTTTCTAACTCGCTTCTGTGTCACTTTCCAATGGGTCACTCTAGCCCAAATATCCTAGCTTTCTATTTCTAAATAGTACTTACACTATACATGTATTATCCCGGTGAGAGATGCCTCACCGGGATAATACATTTATGCTGGCTCTCTCCCTTTCCTGGAGCCAGTGTTCTTAAAATTGAGGACGGGCGACTGCTTATAGCCCATTATGTTGCTCACGGTAGTCGTAAAACCCCGATCGAAAAAAACATCAACAGTATAAATGTATTACTTTATAAATAGTATTTATAGAATTCTATAACATATGCACTCGCGAAATACTGTGTAATGATCCGTTATTAGTACCTTCCTTCTTTCAATTAGGTGCCGTCGGGCCGAAAGTAATGGAGTGCTATATTGAAATTGGTGCTAGGAACGTCCTTTTTGTGAGATAATTATATTCTAAATATTATTTATGAAGTTCTATAGTTTTAAAATACATATATTTGGTGAATATTCCAAAATGCAATGGGATTGGAGGTGTAAATAAATTGATATCAGACAAACTAATATTAGAAGTTATACAAAAGACGTGTCGATTAGCGTCCTAAATTATTTCGTCGGAAAAATATCAGTACCTGGAAAAAGTGTGACGTACAGATTTTAGAGTACCGAAACTGATGGCAGGTGCAGAAATTTCATATTTTAAATGTGTTTTAAAGATTTTTATCGTAATATTGACCTGTGAGTCCGACGGTGTAAAGAGAAGCTGCGGTAGGCCTAAACGCATCGCTCCGGCGAAGATGTGAAGCTTTGGTCCGTTAAAAGAAAGTTTCGTTGCTGTGCGGAAATGACGGGCGTAAAAGTACAAGAGAAAGAGGTTACATTGTTGGCAGGAAGCAATAAATGTTGTTGTGATACGCTACAGAAAATAGGTCCGCATCATCCACCCTTTATTTTGTTGCGTCCTCTATGTTGTTGGCAGGAAAAGCCGAATGAAACATCTTTGATGCTTCTTTATCTCAATCTTTGATGTGCAAAATACACATATCAGTGAGATAGAAACTGACCTGCGAACAAGGTATTAACAGGAGAACCAAAAGTGCAGTGACACAGCAAATCAGCTAGGAATGGAAGCCGTTCAAACCAGAACCCAAAGTTGCAGTTCCCCAGTTTTCTGTACAACATAGAAAAGCGTATTAGTACATTCTATTTGGAATCAGGGAAAAATATTCGAAAGAACGAAAAATTTCTAACATCTGCTTTAAAAACAATGACGAAACATGATTGAACTATATTTTGTAGCGTATGAGTACAACATGGTTCGCTCTCCTGGCAAGACGGTACGCCCTTGGACTTGTAGTCGTCCGCGCGTGAATTAAACACCGCAGAGAATCTTTCTTTCAACGAAGCAAAGCTTCACATAGGCGCCGTAGGGATGCGTTAGGTCTGCGGCAGCGTCTCATCACACCATCGCACTCACAGGTCAAGATTACGATGTTAGAAGTTATTCAAAAGATGTGCAATACTCCTGTGAGAACATAAACACTTGGATATGCGCTTGTGTAAGTATTCTAGTTACATTACATTCGGAATTCTAGAGATGTATGCCAAAAACAAGATAAAACGAAACACTTGCCTCGTTAGTCAATAATATAAAATCCATGTGCTCACGACATTTTCTTGAGAAATGTTTTTCGAATACATGCTGACACGCCGCTTTGTTTTTCGGATACCTCATACATGTTTACGAATTACACATTGTTACTTCCGTTCAGAATTTTCATTTAATTGTTTTATCAAATCACTATCACCCCCACTAGGGACTGGAAGGCAGGTCGGCTTTCTATGATTTTTATTTTGTCACAAAAGATCCATCCTAACACCTAACTTCATTCCTGTCTCCTCGCTCGGGAAATTAAATCTACGACCAATTTTTGAAAAACAAGGTGGAACCACTTCCAACTTTTTGCATTGGTGTTTCTTCTTTTCATTAAATAATTATAATAGAAAATATTGCTGGTGAGTGGTGAATGAGTTGGACGTTTTGTAAATCCGTAAGACACTTAGAGTGTTGTGGACCCTGGGCACCCGCCCAGTTGGCCCACACCTTAAGACATCCGCAACACAAAACCTGAAAAGAAACTTTTCCGATGGTGCTCAACGTTCAGTGATGGCTTGCATAATCACGTAACACAAATTCGAGATCGTCTCTAGTAAACGCTACGTGGAAGCGGGAGACTACGGTGGGAGAAACACAAGATCATATATAATATGATCTAGTGTTTTTGAGGACTTTAGGAAATAAGTGTCTGACACCAGGTCTTAAACAACCCTTAGAAATAGGAAGCTAGAAGATTTGGGCTAGAGTGCCCGATAGGAAAGTCACACGGAAGCGAGGTAGAAAGGGGAAGGAAAGACGCCTTTATTATTATCGAGGGGGAAGGGAGTACCTGAGATCCAACGATTATTACCGGTGGGGAGCGGGGGGGGCAGGCAATACCCGGGATCGCACGGCGGATATTTAGTGGTTGGAGCGTTCGTACCTGCCTGGGATCAAACCTGAGATTTCTCCGTGGCAGTCACGAACGTTGAACACTAGGCCAACTGCAGCCTGGTTGGAGAGATGAACGAAATTAAAAAAGAAAAGCTGCTTCAGAGTTCAATATCAACATAGATTACAATGTTACAACAACTTTTCTCGAAAATTACGCCTATAAAATTATGCGATTGTATAAGAAGGAAGGGGGAAATTTTGGTTGCTTCTTTAGAGCAAAATTACTGATGACAAAACAATCAGGTCGACGTAAGTTTCCGGCAAGTTTTGGCATTAATATTGAGGGCCGGAGTATATTTTCTGAAAGAAGTATTTTCTTTAAGCTTATAATATGGATTGAAATGTTCAGGCAGATTAATACAAATTTTGCGGAGACATTAATAAGGATCCCTCTTAAATAAATTCGTATTACAAATATTTCGATTTATGGGTTGTACTAAGGAATAAAGGAGATTTCGAAGTCAAATTTTCGGGTAGTACTCCTGCCGTTCCTTTCCGAAAAGTTGACTTGAAAATTTCCTTTATTCCCTAGTAAAATTCATAAATTGAAATATTTGTAATGCATTAAGTCTAGGAATAGCCAGGTTATCAATTATTACTAAATTCGTATTATTTGTGTTTCAGTGATAAATAAATTCGTATTATAAAATGCAACTTTGATATTCTTAATTTTTGAAATTTAAGTATTTGCTTTACACTGAAATTGTTGAATATATAAAAATAGTAAGCCACAGAATAAAATTTAGTTTCCTGTTTTACGAATCGGTTCAGATTGGAACAAAAATCGGGATATCTGGTCACAATATATTTGAGCTCCAGTCGGCATTCAAAATATTATATCTACGTAAATAACAGTCTGTTAATTGCTGCATTTAAATCTCCTAGATTAAAGCATTACCTTATTTGGTAGCAATACTCGGTACTATAGGAAATATTAATTTTATAATAAAAAGTAATATTTTAAAACCATCCTAATCAACCCTTTGTCAACAATAGCACAATTGGCAGTGGTGTCGCTGTGATCTTTGATGTTTACGATTGACCTGAACAGTAGTGGAAAAGATGAAAATACGTCACGAATTTTCACTTAACTTCTTATGATCTCCGAAGAGTTTCATCGCACTTTTTATGTGAACATGCGTTCCACACGTCATAATTTACGAAATCCCAATAAATACTATCAAGAAACGAAGCGCCAACCTTAGCTATATTGACTTCCGAAACATAAGTTGGAGATAGCTTCGCAAAAAGAAACCCCTAGAAAACACGTTATCTCCAAATTAAAAAAAAGCCAACAAAAAAAACCTCGTAGTACATCCGTATATTTCCTTGATAAAAAAATATATTTTCCAAATAAAAAAAAATAGCCATTAAGCGCCTATTATAGCGAAATTCTTCTAAAAAAAAATCCCATAAAATTTATGGTGAACTACTTCCCTTTTAATCAAGTTCTATGTTAACAAACGGACAGTAATTCCTTAGTGAAACCCATAATACCTTCGAAATCGGGAACTACTTGAAAAAGTAGTACCTCTCATTGTAACCCAGCAAAAACAGTCTTGCTGGCCCAGCACTATGTTGCCGCTGCCGAACCGTCAATAAAATGTCCGGGCGGCCAACAGAAGGGCCAGCAGTTCAGGCCAACAGATGGCTAACGGTTGGCACCCCATCAGTTGTCATATGCCACAACAGGGCCATCAGTGGTCCATCACGGGTAGTAGCTGCCACAAGTGGCCCTTCAGTGGCCCTGCAAGCACGTGCCAGAAATGATGGCTAGCCTAATGTGATCCGCTAGTGGGCCGTTAGTGGCAGCCAGCAACCACGTGACGTAACTGGTGGCTTGCCGAATCTTGTCCGCCAATTTCCCAGTAGTAGCCATAATAATAAAAAAGCAAGGATAACCGCAGTTTCGTAAAGCTACAATTGTTTTTTTCTACCCTTACGAAGCTTGTGAATTAACGCACCGCGCTTGGGAAATTTTCTCTACAGACCGGAAAAACGCAGTTTGCATCTGACAAGATTCGATCCTGGGCCGTTTGCGTGGAAGCCGCGCTTGCTACCGACCGGACTAACTCACTACACTCGGATACGTGCTGGAAGCTATCTGTTTGGTATGCATTTGGTAATCGAATGCTTCCCTCTTTCATTTTACAATATTACGAGGTATGTTTCATAAAAGTCAGTTTCATTAAATTGATAAATTAATTTTTTCAACGTAACGATAGTTTTTTTTGTTTTACCTTAAGGGAACTTCACTCATTTTCAAGGCGTGTACATACTTATCGCTTTCCAAAATTTTGTACTGTCCTTGCCGTCTTGAAAAGAGATTGTTGAATAAATATATATTTACCCGGGTTCATGTCACATTCTGTTACATTTTTAACGTTGTGTCTTTCCTTTCCGTTGTCCGAAGCTACATTTGTTTTAAAGAGTAAAAGATATTTTATTTTACTTCTCGTTATTTTGAGAAGCGAATTCCTCCCAGTCTTGTGTATTCAACCCATGGACGAGTACACCACATAGCGTTGCTTTTTTTTTTTCTTTCAAATAATTAATAAATTTTGTACGCGTATAATTCTTTTTTTTTTTTTTCCAACAAACGCTATTTTAATGGTCTTCCAGGATATGTGTTTCAAGCGGTTTCAAATTTTTCTTGTTATTCATCCACTCCATTCCATGAATTGTTATTCATGGGAATGGAGTGGGTGTATTTCATGGCTGTAATCTAGTATTTCACGGCTTAATCTGATATCTTCGTCGACGTAAAATTTCATTAGGAAATTAATTCGCCTCTCGACATATGGATTTGTTTCTTAACATCCACTAAAATAACACGATGGCGATAGCCTCGTCTTCAACTAACTGGTACCATGAGAGACACAGCAAGTGTAGCTTCTGCGCATGCGCAGTCCCGATGCTCCCACCTGCTGTTGGGGGTTGCATTGGTTGCCAGCAACGGGCCACTAGTGGCACTTGCTTGGGGGGGCCACAATTCACGGCGATGCTGCAGGGCCATCAATGGCTCGCCAACTGATAGCGCTGCCACCAACGGACCACTACCGGGGCGTGAGCGGCAGATTTCAGCCAGCGGTGACCCATTACTGCCAGCTGGTGGCCAGCAGTTTCCCAGCACTTGTGTTTTTGCTGGGAAGTTCGTATGATTACCAACTACAAGCCCATCCGATTGAAAGAATACGTGAAACAATTTTCACCCAATCAAAAGTGCGAACTTTTTTCTTGTCCGTAGTATATTTTTACGGGAAGCAAATTCCATGTTTTCGTCAAAATAAAGTTGCTACGGTTAATGCTTTAGACTTCTCTTTTTTTTTTTGTGAAGAAAAATGATTGTCGAAGTTTTTTTTTCTATTTGCAAAGTACTATAAGCGGATTTGAAGGAAAGGATGAATGTGGAAAACTTACACAAAAATGAAAGTTGTTGCAATATGATTCTGTATCGCATTATGACATATAAACCTTGATTATGCAATAAATATGAATTATTACTTTCGGTGTGGACTTACTAGTGGAAAAGTAGTGTTAAAAGTAAGCCTTATTGTGAACTAGACTCCTTGTTGTTTGAAATCAATCAGGTAGTTGGCTGTGAGTAAGTTGTCTGAATAATCAAATAGATAACGTAAAAGAAAAGGTTGAGGTTTTGTCATTCAGTAGGGTCAATTCATGACCTGAATGTGATACGTGATGATCTTAGGTGATGATAACTTCTGAGTTATATTTCGCCAGTGGCTTGAGGTTGCGCAACGGCCTCTTGTCGCTGTATTCTGATGTCACTCTGAATGGCCAATTTTTTTAATAACGGAAAAGCAGTAGCAAAACTAGCGTCGCAGACTTTGCGAAAGTTGTCCGCGCCGGGAAGAACACGCAGCAGATGTACATTGACCTGCTCCCTACTCCTAGGGAACACGTCGTCAAAGATTTCCACGTTCGTAGGAACTTCTGTATAAAAGAGGCTTCGATGAGCGTGGACTGCAAGTAGAGGGACTTTAGGTGGCGTTTGGCCCACAATGTCCTTCCAACCAGGAGTAGGCAGTTTCGGTGATCTCTTCCGATAGGTGCCTTTCGTGTGCGGGCAGTGAGGACAAGTTCCATCTCTTTTGGGCCTGCCCCATGGCGCACCAGTTTTGGCAGGGAATCTGGACTTTGGCTTGACGCCCTCCAGTTTCACCCGGCTAATGTGTTTTATCTACATTCCGCTCCGGCGGCTGGCATGGAGGCCTGGAGGAGGATTATCACCTATGTCTGTTATAAGATTTGGAGAGAGAGGAACAGGGTTCTGCATTCCCGGATGGCTAGCTCGAGCTGCTCTCCGACAGCGGTTATCCTTCAAGTCAAGTGTGAGCTCTGAGACAGGGCAAAGGTGGACGCCCGCACTTTGACCGACCGAGCCTTTAGGTATCGGTGGGGGACTTGGCCTCGGATTTTTGCCGGGACCAAAAACAACTACACCTTTCATTGGGGTAACTTACCCCCTTAGTTTCGGCCCTTGAATCCCGAAGGATCACTCTGGGAGTGTTGGGCTTTTTCTAGTGTTGTGTTTTTCTGACTTGTGTTTGGCGGAGGGTGTGGAGGTTAGCCTCCGACCCTTTCATCGGTGGTTTAATCTGTCTTCTCTCCGGTCGAGGTTGGCGGTGCTGGCCGCTGACCGAGACGGCAGGAGGCTGTGTGAGTCTCGGGGAGTGAGTGTTTTCGTTCTGTCTCTGCTCTTTATCTTATGATGTGGTGTGAATGGATGGTATCTGAAGGGAGGGTGTTGTGTATTTGCTGCTTGTGGTGTGCCGGTTCCGTGTGGAAGTGGGCCGGGGAGGCACCTGCCATGGGTCATGTGAGTGCCTTTGTGCACCCGTTGGCCCGGTGTTCTCTCTGACAGTCTCCCGTCCGGGTCGCTGTCACTTGGTCACCTCTGAAGGGGACTTTTGTCCGCCTACATGGACGTTCCGGGTGTACCTTCGGGTTGCACCCGCCGTTCTAGGTGACTAGGTGACCTCGCCGGCTATTTGTGTGCGGGTCCTTTCGAGTTCTTCGGAGGATCTGTATGACTCGGGGGTTTGTCTGGTGCTGCTTGTTAGGCCGTGGTGGGAGTGTGTGTAAACATCAGTGAACCATGTCCAGGTGTTTATTTTGGGCGTGGTGAACAGTGTGAAGATGTGTTGCAACAAAGTTCGTGTATGTGGGAGGGGACGTCGTGCGAGAGCACATTAGGGCGCTCCTCTCCCCCACGATTTGGAGTGGGGGTCTTATACGAAGACAATTTTTTTAATAAAAAAAGGGCGGTAACAAAACTAGCGTCGGAGACAGTCGTTCCAACTAGGGAGGGATGATTTTAGGTGATGATAACTTCTGAGTTATATTTCACCAGTGGCTTGAGGTTGCCCAACGGCCTCTTGTCGCTGTATTCTGATGTCGCTCTGAATGGCCAATTTTTTTGATAAAAAAAGAGCAGTAGCAAAACTAGCGTCGGAGACATTAGTTCCAACACTGTCTGGCGACAGGTTTGTGACACAGAATTTAATGCTCTGCGTAAAGAACGTCAACTTTCATTAGATCACTTAAAATAGGCGACAACAGCGCCACGGCATCTTAAGAGGTAATTGGCTCTGCGGTAAAGTTAACATTCAGGAGCAAAACATATTAACGGGACTACGATAGTGAAGCTTCTCTTTGATCAATGGCTATTTGCTTGGACCAGTTTTTTCTGTTGGTGTTTTCTGATATTCCGCCCATTCCTTATTTTGGGGAGAAAAATATGCAATAACATTAGTATTACTATTTAAATTAAATTTTAGCAGATATTTTAGTTAGCCCTAAGTATCCGTATAAAATGCGGACATTCCCTAGTATTTGGCATTACTGGAAATGTTTCTGAAAAATTGAAGAACAAACAAAAGCCTTAACCAACCCGACTGGCGTAACAAAACTAACATATCCGAATTGCGAAGTGATCATGCTACCGAGAAGGTAACAATCCCGTGCTGTGAGTAGCTCAGCTGACTGTTCTTTACCCAAAGAATTGGTCAACAGAAATACGCATGCGCAGTCTGCTACGGCATCAGCCTGTATGTTGGCTTCTTTGCACTGCATTTTAACTCTTAAGATATGGCGGCGCTAGTTACGTCTCGCCGAGCCTTAACTTCTTCTGTTAGATATTCTTTGTTTGGGATGCCAACAGTTGGCGTCAGCGTCTCTAATATGGGTGGAGCTACAGATTCCTACCAGTTAGCGAGGTCCTCTCAATATATCCTTACGATGTGTGGTATATGAGGGATATAAAACAGTACTAGAACCTCTAGCAAACAGCTCACATGCAGAACTTGTTGCAATATGTTTTCCACAAAAAGTGATTTATTGAAACATGAAAGAAAGTACCACTCAGGTGAGAAAATGGAGTGTGTTTGAAAAGTGTTTTGCACTATATGTACGAACATTTACAGAAGTGTGCAATTAAGTGAATAATAATGTGACTTGTCTTCTTTGTAGATAGCTGAAGAGAGAAAGAATAAAATACGATATGTCATTTGAAGAAGTTTTAGGAAGGGAGTGTCTGACCCCAAGTTTAAAACTACCCTTAGAAATAGAAAGCTAGGAGATCGGAGTAACTGAACTCAATAGGAAAGACAAACAGGAAAACTGAGTGAAAGGACAGGGTGATATATCTTTCAAACTGTGAACCGTGACATCAGGCTTGGGGAAAAGGGGGCAAGGGGAACCAAACACCACACAACATCACAGAGAACCACACCACCCTGCCGCCGACGCTCCAGGGAATGACTGAAACTCAACGGAACCAAATCCAAATGCCAGAGCAGAATTCATTTTCATCATCTCGATGCCAGTCTGTAAAAAAAAATAATAAAGTAAGCGGTCCCTATTGTCTTATACCAGAACGTTTTCATTTCGTAACTAAAATGCACAGTGGCTTATCTAGGTGGGGCAAGTAGGGCACGTACCAATGTTAGAGGGAGGGCGCTAAAAAGCCGAAAGAAATAGTGTGTGTTTGCTATTTGTTGAAGAAAACTTGATAAGAAATGAATTTGAGAAACCGAAAGTCGTAATAAAAAAGAAAAGAAACGTTCATTCTGAATGGCTGTCGTCAGCAGCACGGTGTGAATGCAGTGGCATGCGTGGAGTACACATAAACTCCGTTTCAGAACTACCGACTAGCGTGGCGTTTCTGTGCACTCTGCTCTTCGAGCGACAGCAAGTGTTTTTGTTGGCCGGCCGTCGGCGCCTTTATTTTCTAGTAGTTTCGAGGACTGATATTTTTTTCTTGGTTGCAGTTCTTTTATGTGTGCGAATGTTCTGGTAGCTTCCATTGTAATATGAAAATACTTTTACCAAGTTCGGTCTCCGCGGATGGCCTAGTGGTCAACGTTCGTGACAGCCGCGGAGGAACCTCAGGTTACATCCTGGCCAGGTACGAACGCTCGAACCTCCAAATATTCGCCGTGCGTTTTATGGACACGTTAAGCCGTAGGACCCCGGGTAGGTACCCCCGGTAATAAATGAGGGCGTCTTTCTTCCCCTTTCTAACTCGCTTCTGTGTCACTTTCCAAAGGGTCACTCTAGCCCAAATCTCCTAGCTTTCTATTTCTAAATAGTACTTACACTATACATGTATTATCCCGGTGAGAGATGCCTCACCGGGATAATACATTTATACTGGCTCTCTCCCTTTCCTGGAGCCAGTGTTCTTAAAATTGGGGACGGGCGACTGCTTATAGCCCATTGGGTTGCTCACGGTAGTCGTAAAACCCCGATCGAAAAAAACATCAACAGTATAAATGTATTACTTTATAAATAGTATTTATATAATTCTATAACATATGCACTCACGAAATACTGTGTAATGATCCGTTATTAGTACCTTCCTTCTTTTAATTAGGTGCCGTCGGGCCGAAAGTAATGGAGTGCTATATTGAAATTGGTGCTAGGAACGTCCTTTTTGTAAGATAATTATATTCTAAATATTATTTATGAAGTTCTATAGTTTTAAAATACATATATTTGGTGAATATTCCAAAATGCAATGGGATTGGAGGTGTAAATAAATTGATATCAGACAAACTAATATTAGAAGTTATACAAAAGACGTGTCGATTAGCGTCCTAAATTATTTCGTCGGAAAAATATCCGTACCTGGAAAAAGTGTGACGTACAGATTTTAGAGTACCGAAACTGATGGCAGGTTCAGAAATTTCATATTTTAAATGTGTTTTAAAGATTTTTATCGTAATATTGACCTGTGAGTCCGACGGTGTGAAGAGAAGCTGCGGTAGGCCTAAACGCATCGCTCAGGCGAAGATGTGAAGCTTTGGTCCGTTAAAAGAAAGTTTCGTTGCTGTGCGGAAATGACGGGCGTAAAAGTACAAGAGAAAGAGGTTACATTGTTGGCAGGAAGCAATAAATGTTGTTGTGATACGCTACAGAAAATAGGTCCGCATCATCCACCCTTTATTTTGTTGCGTCCTCTATGTTGTTGGCAGGAAAAGCCGAATGAAACATCTTTGATGCTTCTTTATCTCAATCTTTGATGTGCAAAATACACATATCAGTGAGATAGAAACTGACCTGCGAACAAGGTATTAACAGGAGAACCAAAAGTGCAGTGACACAGCAAATCAGCTAGGAATGGAAGCCGTTCAAACCAGAACCCAAAGTTGCAGTTCCCCAGTTTTCTGTACAACATAGAAAAGCGTATTAGTACATTCTATTTGGAATCAGGGAAAAATATTCGAAAGAACGAAAAATTTCTAACATCTGCTTTAGAAACAATGACAAAACATGATTGAACTATATTCTGTAGCGTATGAGTACAACATGGTTCGCTCTCCTGGCAAGAAGGTACGCCCTTGGACTTGTAGTCGTCCGCGCGTGAATTACACACCGCAGAGAATCTTTCTTTCAACGAAGCAAAGCTTCACATAGGCGCCGTAGGGATGCGTTAGGTCTGCGGCAGCGTCTCATCACACCATCGCACTCACAGGTCAAGATTACGATGTTAGAAGTTATTCAAAAGATGTGCAATACTCCTGTGAGAACATAAACACTTGGATATGCGCTTGTGTAAGTATTCTAGTTACATTACATTCGGAATTCTAGAGATGTATGCCAAAAACAAGATAAAACGAAACACTTGCCTCGTTAGTCAATAATAAAATCCATGTGCTCACGACATTTTCTTGAGAAATGTTTTTCGAATACATGCTGACACGCCGCTTTGTTTTTCGGATACCTCATACATGTTTACGAATTACACATTGTTACTTCCGTTCAGAATTTTCATTTAATTGTTTTATCAAATCACTATCACCCCCACTAGGGACTGGAAGGCAGGTCGGCTTTCTATGATTTTTATTTTGTCACAAAAGATCCATCCTAACACCTAACTTCATTCCTGTCTCCTCGCTCGGGAAATTAAATCTACGACCAATTTTTGAAAAACAAGGCGGAACCACTTCCAACTTTTTGCATTGGTGTTTCTTCTGTTCATTAAATAATTATAATAGAAAATATTGCTGGTGAGTGGTGAATGAGTTGGACGTTTTGTAAATCCGTAAGACACTTAGAGTGTTGTTGACCCTGGGCACCCGCCCAGTTGGCCCACACCTTAAGACGGCCGCAACACAAAACCTGAAAAGAAACTTTTCCGATGGTGCTCAACGTTCAGTGATGGCTTGCATAATCACGTAACACAAATTCGAGATCGTCTCTAGTAAACGCTACGTGGAAGCGGGGGGCTACGGTGGGAGAAACACAAGATCATATATGATATGATCTTGTGTTTTTGAGGACTTTAGGAAATAAGTGTCTGACACCAGGTCTTAAACAACCCTTAGAAATAGGAAGCTAGAAGATTTGGGCTAGAGTGCCCGATAGGAAAGTCACACGGAAGCGAGGTAGAAAGGGGAAGGAAGACGCCTTTATTATTATCGAGGGGGAGGGAGTACCTGAGATCCAACGATTATTACCGGTGGGGAGCGGGGGGGGGGGCAGGCAATACTCGGGATCGCACGGCGGATATTTAGTGGTTGGAGCGTTCGTACCTGCCTGGGATCAAACCTGAGATTTCTCCGTGGCAGTCACGAACGTTGAACACTAGGCCAACTGCAGCCTGGTGGGAGAGATGAACGAAATTAAAAAAGAAAAGCTGCTTCAGAGTTCAATATCAACATAGATTACAATGTTACGACAACTTTTCTCGAAAATTACGCCTATAAAATTATGCGATTGCATAAGAAGGAAGGGGAAATTTTGGTTGCTTCTTTAGAGCAAAATTACTGATGACAAAACAATCAGTCGACGTAAGTTTCCGGCAAGTTTTGGCATTAATATTGAGGGCCGGAGTATATTTTCTGAAAGAAGTATTTTCTTTAAGCTTATAATATGGATTGAAATGTTCAGGCAGATTAATACAAATTTTGCGGAGACATTAATAAGGATCCCTCTTAAATAAATTCGTATTACAAATATTTCGATTTATGAGTTGTACTAAGGAATAAAGGAGATTTCGAAGTCAAATTTTCGGGTAGTACTCCTGCCGTTCCTTTCCGAAAAGTTGACTTGAAAATTTCCTTTATTCCCTAGTAAAATTCATAAATTGAAATATTTGTAATGCATTAAGTGTAGGAATAGCCAGGTTATCAATTATTACTAAATTCGTATTATTTGTGTTTCAGTGATAAATAAATTCGTATTATAAAATGCAACTTTGATATTCTTAATTTTTGAAATGTAACTATTTGCTTTACACTGAAATTGTTGAATATATAAAAATAGTAAGCCACAGAATAAAATGTAGTTTCCTGTTTTACGAATCGGTTCAGATTGGAACAAAAATCGGGATATCTGGCCACCCTATATTTGAGCCCCAGTCGGCATTCAAAATATTATATCTACGTAAATAGCAGTCTGTTAATTGCTGCATTTAAATCTCCTAGATTAAAGCATTACCTTATTTGGTAGCAATACTCGCTACTATAGGAAATATTAATTTTATAATAAAAAGTAATATTTTAAAACCATCCTAATCAACCCTTTGTCAACAATAGCACAATTGGCAGTGGTGTCGCTGTGATCTTTGATGTTTACGATTGACCTGAACAGTAGTGGAAAAGATGAAAATACGTCACGAATTTTCACTTAACTTCTTATGATCTCCGAAGAGTTTCATCGCACTTTTTATGTGAACATGCGTTCCACACGTCATAATTTACGAAATCCCAATAAATACTATCAAGAAACGAAGCGTCAACCTTAGCTATATTGACTTCCGAAACATAAGTTGGAGATAGCTTCGCAAAAAAACCCCCCCCCCTAGAAAACACGCTATCTCCAAATTAAAAAAAGCCAACAAAAAAAACCTCGTAGTACATCCGTATATTTCCTTGATAAAAAAATATATTTTCAAATAAAAAAAAATAGCCATTAAGCGCCTATTATAGCGAAATTCTTCTAAAAAAATCCCATAAAATTTATGGTGAACTACTTCCCTTTTAATCAAGTTCTATGTTAACAAGCAGGCAGTAATTCCTTAGTGAAACCCATAATACCTTCGAAATCGGGAACTACTTGAAAAAGTAGTACCTCTCATTGTAACCCAGCAAAAACAGTCTTGCTGGCCCAGCACTATGTTGCCGCTGCCGAACCGTCAATAAAATGTCCGGGCGGCCAACAGAAGGGCCAGCGGTTCAGGCCAACAGATGGCTAACAGTTGGCACCCCATCAGTTGTCATATGCCACAACAGGGCCATCAGTGGTCCATCACGGGTAGTAGCTGCCACAAGTGGCCCTTCAGTGGCCCTGTGGCACGTGCCAGAAATGATGGCTAGCCTAATGTGATCCGCTAGTGGGCCGTTAGTGGCAGCCAGCAACCACGTGACGTAACTGGTGGCTTGCCGAATCTTGTCCGCCAATTTCCCAGTAGTAGCCATAATAATAATAAAAAAAAAGCAAGGATAACCGCAGTTTCCTAAAGCTACAATTTTTTTTTTCTACCCTTACGAAGCTTGTGAATTAACGCACCGCGCTGTGGAAATTTTCTCTACAGACCGGAAAAACGCAGTTTGCATCTGACAAGATTCGATCCTGGGCCGTTTGCGTGGAAGCCGCGCTTGCTACCGACCGGACTAACTCACTACACTCGGATACGTGCTGGAAGCTATCTGTTTGGTATGCATTTGGTAATCGAATGCTTCCCTCTTTCATTTTACAATATTACGAGGTATGTTTCATAAAAGTCAGTTTCATTAAATTGATAAATTAATTTTTTCAACGTAACGATAGTTTTTTTGTTTTACCTTAAGGGAACTTCACTCATTTTCAAGGCGTGTACATACTTATCGCTTTCCAAAATTTTGTACTGTCCTTGCCGTCTTGAAAAGAGATTGTTGAATAAATATATATTTACCCGGGTTCATGTCACATTCTGTTACATTTTTAACGTTGTGTCTTTCCTTTCCGTTGTCCGAAGCTACATTTGTTTTAAAGAGTAAAAGATATTTTATTTTACTTCTCGTTATTTTGAGAAGCGAATTCCTCCCAGTCTTGTGTATTCAACCCATGGACGAGTACACCACATAGCGTTGCTTTTTTTTTCTTTCAAATAATTAATAAATTTTGTACGCGTATAATTCTTTTTTTTTTTTTCCAACAAACGCTATTTTAATGGTCTTCCAGGATATGTGTTTCAAGCGGTTTCAAATTTTTTCTTGTTATTCATCCACTCCATTCCATGAATTGTTATTCATGGGAATGGAGTGGGTGTATTTCATGGCTGTAATCTAGTATTTCACGGCTTAATCTGATATCTTCGTCGACGTAAAATTTCATTAGGAAATTAATTCGCCTCTCGACATATGGATTTTTTTCTTAACATCCACTAAAATAACACGATGGCGATAGCCTCGTCTTCAACTAACTGGTACCATGAGAGACACAGCAAGTGTAGCTTCTGCGCATGCGCAGTCCCGATGCTCCCACCTGCTGTTGGGGGTTGCATTGGTTGCCAGCAACGGGCCACTAGTGGCACTTGCTTGGGGGCCACAATTCACGGCGATGCTGCAGGGCCATCAATGGCTCGCCAACTGATAGCGCTGCCACCAACGGACCACTACCGGGGCGTGAGCGGCAGATTTCAGCCAGCGGTGACCCATTACTGCCAGCTGGTGGCCAGCAGTTTCCCAGCACTTGTGTTTTTGCTGGGAAGTTCGTATGATTACCAACTACAAGCCCATCCGATTGAAAGAATACGTGAAACAATTTTCACCCAATCAAAAGTGCGAACTTTTTTCTTGTCCGTAGTATATTTTTACGGGAAGCAAATTCCATGTTTTCGTCAAAATAAAGTTGCTACGGTTAATGCTTTAGACTTCTCTTTTTTTTTTGTGAAGAAAAATGATTGTCGAAGTTTTTTTCTATTTGCAAAGTACTATAAGCGGATTTGAAGGAAAGGATGAATGTGGAAAACTTACACAAAAATGAAAGTTGTTGCAATATGATTCTGTATCGCATTATGACATATAAACCTTGATTATGCAATAAATATGAATTATTACTTTCGGTGTGGACTTACTAGTGGAAAAGTAGTGTTAAAAGTAAGCCTTATTGTGAACTAGACTCCTTGTTGTTTGAAATCAATCAGGTAGTTGGCTGTGAGTAAGTTGTCTGAATAATCAAATAGATAACGTAAAAGAAAAGGTTGAGGTTTTGTCATTCAGTAGGGTCAATTCATGACCTGAATGTGATACGTGATGATCTTAGGTGATGATAACTTCTGAGTTATATTTCGCCAGTGGCTTGAGGTTGCGCAACGGCCTCTTGTCGCTGTATTCTGATGTCACTCTGAATGGCCAATTTTTTTAATAACAGAAAAGCAGTAGCAAAACTAGCGTCGCAGACTTTGCGAAAGTTGTCCGCGCCGGGAAGAACACGCAGCAGATGTACATTGACCTGCTCCCTACTCCTAGGGAACACGTCGTCAAAGATTTCCACGTTCGTAGGAACTTCTGTATAAAAGAGGCTTCGATGAGCGTGGACTGCAAGTAGAGGGACTTTAGGTGGCGTTTGGCCCACAATGTCCTTCCAACCAGGAGTAGGCAGTTTCGGTGATCTCTTCCGATAGGTGCCTTTCGTGTGCGGGCAGTGAGGACAAGTTCCATCTCTTTTGGGCCTGCCCCATGGCGCACCAGTTTTGGCAGGGAATCTGGACTTTGGCTTGACGCCCTCCAGTTTCACCCGGCTAATGTGTTTTATCTACATTCCGCTCCGGCGGCTGGCATGGAGGCCTGGAGGAGGATTATCACCTATGTCTGTTATAAGATTTGGAGAGAGAGGAACAGGGTTCTGCATTCCCGGATGGCTAGCTCGAGCTGCTCTCCGACAGCGGTTATCCTTCAAGTCAAGTGTGAGCTCTGAGACAGGGCAAAGGTGGACGCCCGCACTTTGACCGACCGAGCCTTTAGGTATCGGTGGGGGACTTGGCCTCGGATTTTTGCCGGGACCAAAAACAACTACACCTTTCATTGGGGTAACTTACCCCCTTAGTTTCGGCCCTTGAATCCCGAAGGATCACTCTGGGAGTGTTGGGCTTTTTCTAGTGTTGTGTTTTTCTGACTTGTGTTTGGCGGAGGGTGTGGAGGTTAGCCTCCGACCCTTTCATCGGTGGTTTAATCTGTCTTCTCTCCGGTCGAGGTTGGCGGTGCTGGCCGCTGACCGAGACGGCAGGAGGCTGTGTGAGTCTCGGGGAGTGAGTGTTTTCGTTCTGTCTCTGCTCTTTATCTTATGATGTGGTGTGAATGGATGGTATCTGAAGGGAGGGTGTTGTGTATTTGCTGCTTGTGGTGTGCCGGTTCCGTGTGGAAGTGGGCCGGGGAGGCACCTGCCATGGGTCATGTGAGTGCCTTTGTGCACCCGTTGGCCCGGTGTTCTCTCTGACAGTCTCCCGTCCGGGTCGCTGTCACTTGGTCACCTCTGAAGGGGACTTTTGTCCGCCTACATGGACGTTCCGGGTGTACCTTCGGGTTGCACCCGCCGTTCTAGGTGACCTCGCCGGCTATTTGTGTGCGGGTCCTTTCGAGTTCTTCGGAGGATCTGTATGACTCGGGGGTTTGTCTGGTGCTGCTTGTTAGGCCGTGGTGGGAGTGTGTGTAAACATCAGTGAACCATGTCCAGGTGTTTATTTTGGGCGTGGTGAACAGTGTGAAGATGTGTTGCAACAAAGTTCGTGTATGTGGGAGGGGACGTCGTGCGAGAGCACATTAGGGCGCTCCCCTCTCCCAGCCCCCACGATTTGGAGTGGGGGTCTTATACGAAGACAATTTTTTTAATAAAAAAAGGGCGGTAACAAAACTAGCGTCGGAGACAGTCGTTCCAACTAGGGAGGGATGATTTTAGGTGATGATAACTTCTGAGTTATATTTCACCAGTGGCTTGAGGTTGCCCAACGGCCTCTTGTCGCTGTATTCTGATGTCGCTCTGAATGGCCAATTTTTTTTTGATAAAAAAAGAGCAGTAGCAAACTAGCGTCGGAGACATTAGTTCCAACACTGTCTGGCGACAGGTTTGTGACACAGAATTTAATGCTCTGCGTAAAGAACGTCAACTTTCATTAGATCACTTAAAATAGGCGACAACAGCGCCACGGCATCTTAAGAGGTAATTGGCTCTGCGGTAAAGTTAACATTCAGGAGCAAAACATATTAACGGGACTACGATAGTGAAGCTTCTCTTTGATCAATGGCTATTTGCTTGGACCAGTTTTTTCTGTTGGTGTTTTCTGATATTCCGCCCATTCCTTATTTTGGGGAGAAAAATATGCAATAACATTAGTATTACTATTTAAATTAAATTTTAGCAGATATTTTAGTTAGCCCTAAGTATCCGTATAAAATGCGGACATTCCCTAGTATTTGGCATTGCTGGAAATGTTTCTGAAAAAATTGAAGAACAAACAAAAGCCTTAACCAACCCGACTGGCGTAACAAAACTAACATATCCGAATTGCGAAGTGATCATGCTACCGAGAAGGTAACAATCCCGTGCTGTGAGTAGCTCAGCTGACTGTTCTTTACCCAAAGAATTGGTCAACAGAAATACGCATGCGCAGTCTGCTACGGCATCAGCCTGTATGTTGGCTTCTTTGCACTGCATTTTAACTCTTAAGATATGGCGGCGCTAGTTACGTCTCGCCGAGCCTTAACTTCTTCTGTTAGATATTCTTTGTTTGGGATGCCAACAGTTGGCGTCAGCGTCTCTAATATGGGTGGAGCTACAGATTCCTACCAGTTAGCGAGGTCCTCTCAATATATCCTTACGATGTGTGGTATATGAGGGATATAAAACAGTACTAGAACCTCTAGCAAACAGCTCACATGCAGAACTTGTTGCAATATGTTTTCCACAAAAAGTGATTTATTGAAACATGAAAGAAAGTACCACTCAGGTGAGAAAATGGAGTGTGTTTGAAAAGTGTTTTGCACTATATGTACGAACATTTACAGAAGTGTGCAATTAAGTGAATAATAATGTGACTTGTCTTCTTTGTAGATAGCTGAAGAGAGAAAGAATAAAATACGATATGTCATTTGAAGAAGTTTTAGGAAGGGAGTGTCTGACCCCAAGTTTAAAACTACCCTTAGAAATAGAAAGCTAGGAGATCGGAGTAACTGAACTCAATAGGAAAGACAAACAGGAAAACTGAGTGAAAGGACAGGGTGATATATCTTTCAAACTGTGAACCGTGACATCAGGCTTGGGGAAAAGGGGGCAAGGGGAACCAAACACCACACAACATCACAGAGAACCACACCACCCTGCCGCCGACGCTCCAGGGAATGACTGAAACTCAACGGAACCAAATCCAAATGCCAGAGCAGAATTCATTTTCATCATCTCGATGCCAGTCTGTAAAAAAAAATAATAAAGTAAGCGGTCCCTATTGTCTTATACCAGAACGTTTTCATTTCGTAACTAAAATGCACAGTGGCTTATCTAGGTGGGGCAAGTAGGGCACGTACCAATGTTAGAGGGAGGGCGCTAAAAAGCCGAAAGAAATAGTGTGTGTTTGCTATTTGTTGAAGAAAACTTGATAAGAAATGAATTTGAGAAACCGAAAGTCGTAATAAAAAAGAAAAGAAACGTTCATTCTGAATGGCTGTCGTCAGCAGCACGGTGTGAATGCAGTGGCATGCGTGGAGTACACATAAACTCCGTTTCAGAACTACCGACTAGCGTGGCGTTTCTGTGCACTCTGCTCTTCGAGCGACAGCAAGTGTTTTTGTTGGCCGGCCGTCGGCGCCTTTATTTTCTAGTAGTTTCGAGGACTGATATTTTTTTCTTGGTTGCAGTTCTTTTATGTGTGCGAATGTTCTGGTAGCTTCCATTGTAATATGAAAATACTTTTACCAAGTTCGGTCTCCGCGGATGGCCTAGTGGTCAACGTTCGTGACAGCCGCGGAGGAACCTCAGGTTACATCCTGGCCAGGTACGAACGCTCGAACCTCCAAATATTCGCCGTGCGTTTTATGGACACGTTAAGCCGTAGGACCCCGGGTAGGTACCCCCGGTAATAAATGAGGGCGTCTTTCTTCCCCTTTAACTCGCTTCTGTGTCACTTTCCAAAGGGTCACTCTAGCCCAAATCTCCTAGCTTTCTATTTCTAAATAGTACTTACACTATACATGTATTATCCCGGTGAGAGATGCCTCACCGGGATAATACATTTATACTGGCTCTCTCCCTTTCCTGGAGCCAGTGTTCTTAAAATTGGGGACGGGCGACTGCTTATAGCCCATTGGGTTGCTCACGGTAGTCGTAAAACCCCGATCGAAAAAAACATCAACAGTATAAATGTA
This sequence comes from Macrothele yani, assembly GCA_039090855.1. Lineage (NCBI taxonomy): Eukaryota > Metazoa > Arthropoda > Arachnida > Araneae > Macrothelidae > Macrothele > Macrothele yani. Next base: position 31,900,472 of record CM077031.1, on the reverse strand, counting down.
TTACTTTATAAATAGTATTTATATAATTCTATAACATATGCACTCACGAAATACTGTGTAATGATCCGTTATTAGTACCTTCCTTCTTTTAATTAGGTGCCGTCGGGCCGAAAGTAATGGAGTGCTATATTGAAATTGGTGCTAGGAACGTCCTTTTTGTAAGATAATTATATTCTAAATATTATTTATGAAGTTCTATAGTTTTAAAATACATATATTTGGTGAATATTCCAAAATGCAATGGGATTGGAGGTGTAAATAAATTGATATCAGACAAACTAATATTAGAAGTTATACAAAAGACGTGTCGATTAGCGTCCTAAATTATTTCGTCGGAAAAATATCCGTACCTGGAAAAAGTGTGACGTACAGATTTTAGAGTACCGAAACTGATGGCAGGTTCAGAAATTTCATATTTTAAATGTGTTTTAAAGATTTTTATCGTAATATTGACCTGTGAGTCCGACGGTGTAAAGAGAAGCTGCGGTAGGCCTAAACGCATCGCTCAGGCGAAGATGTGAAGCTTTGGTCCGTTAAAAGAAAGTTTCGTTGCTGTGCGGAAATGACGGGCGTAAAAGTACAAGAGAAAGAGGTTACATTGTTGGCAGGAAGCAATAAATGTTGTTGTGATACGCTACAGAAAATAGGTCCGCATCATCCACCCTTTATTTTGTTGCGTCCTCTATGTTGTTGGCAGGAAAAGCCGAATGAAACATCTTTGATGCTTCTTTATCTCAATCTTTGATGTGCAAAATACACATATCAGTGAGATAGAAACTGACCTGCGAACAAGGTATTAACAGGAGAACCAAAAGTGCAGTGACACAGCAAATCAGCTAGGAATGGAAGCCGTTCAAACCAGAACCCAAAGTTGCAGTTCCCCAGTTTTCTGTACAACATAGAAAAGCGTATTAGTACATTCTATTTGGAATCAGGGAAAAATATTCGAAAGAACGAAAAATTTCTAACATCTGCTTTAGAAACAATGACAAAACATGATTGAACTATATTCTGTAGCGTATGAGTACAACATGGTTCGCTCTCCTGGCAAGAAGGTACGCCCTTGGACTTGTAGTCGTCCGCGCGTGAATTACACACCGCAGAGAATCTTTCTTTCAACGAAGCAAAGCTTCACATAGGCGCCGTAGGGATGCGTTAGGTCTGCGGCAGCGTCTCATCACACCATCGCACTCACAGGTCAAGATTACGATGTTAGAAGTTATTCAAAAGATGTGCAATACTCCTGTGAGAACATAAACACTTGGATATGCGCTTGTGTAAGTATTCTAGTTACATTACATTCGGAATTCTAGAGATGTATGCCAAAAACAAGATAAAACGAAACACTTGCCTCGTTAGTCAATAATAAAATCCATGTGCTCACGACATTTTCTTGAGAAATGTTTTTCGAATACATGCTGACACGCCGCTTTGTTTTTCGGATACCTCATACATGTTTACGAATTACACATTGTTACTTCCGTTCAGAATTTTCATTTAATTGTTTTATCAAATCACTATCACCCCCACTAGGGACTGGAAGGCAGGTCGGCTTTCTATGATTTTTATTTTGTCACAAAAGATCCATCCTAACACCTAACTTCATTCCTGTCTCCTCGCTCGGGAAATTAAATCTACGACCAATTTTTGAAAAACAAGGCGGAACCACTTCCAACTTTTTGCATTGGTGTTTCTTCTGTTCATTAAATAATTATAATAGAAAATATTGCTGGTGAGTGGTGAATGAGTTGGACGTTTTGTAAATCCGTAAGACACTTAGAGTGTTGTTGACCCTGGGCACCCGCCCAGTTGGCCCACACCTTAAGACGGCCGCAACACAAAACCTGAAAAGAAACTTTTCCGATGGTGCTCAACGTTCAGTGATGGCTTGCATAATCACGTAACACAAATTCGAGATCGTCTCTAGTAAACGCTACGTGGAAGCGGGGGGCTACGGTGGGAGAAACACAAGATCATATATGATATGATCTTGTGTTTTTGAGGACTTTAGGAAATAAGTGTCTGACACCAGGTCTTAAACAACCCTTAGAAATAGGAAGCTAGAAGATTTGGGCTAGAGTGCCCGATAGGAAAGTCACACGGAAGCGAGGTAGAAAGGGGAAGGAAGACGCCTTATTATTATCGAGGGGGGAGGGAGTACCTGAGATCCAACGATTATTACCGGTGGGGAGCGCGGGGGGGGGGGCAATACTCGGGATCGCACGGCGGATATTTAGTGGTTGGAGCGTTCGTACCTGCCTGGGATCAAACCTGAGATTTCTCCGTGGCAGTCACGAACGTTGAACACTAGGCCAACTGCAGCCTGGTGGGAGAGATGAACGAAATTAAAAAGAAAAGCTGCTTCAGAGTTCAATATCAACATAGATTACAATGTTACGACAACTTTTCTCGAAAATTACGCCTATAAAATTATGCGATTGCATAAGAAGGAAGGGGGAAATTTTGGTTGCTTCTTTAGAGCAAAATTACTGATGACAAAACAATCAGTCGACGTAAGTTTCCGGCAAGTTTTGGCATTAATATTGAGGGCCGGAGTATATTTTCTTTAAGCTTATAATATGGATTGAAATGTTCAGGCAGATTAATACAAATTTTGCGGAGACATTAATAAGGATCCCTCTTAAATAAATTCGTATTACAAATATTTCGATTTATGAGTTGTACTAAGGAATAAAGGAGATTTCGAAGTCAAATTTTCGGGTAGTACTCCTGCCGTTCCTTTCCGAAAAGTTGACTTGAAAATTTCCTTTATTCCCTAGTAAAATTCATAAATTGAAATATTTGTAATGCATTAAGTGTAGGAATAGCCAGGTTATCAATTATTACTAAATTCGTATTATTTGTGTTTCAGTGATAAATAAATTCGTATTATAAAATGCAACTTTGATATTCTTAATTTTTGAAATGTAACTATTTGCTTTACACTGAAATTGTTGAATATATAAAAATAGTAAGCCACAGAATAAAATGTAGTTTCCTGTTTTACGAATCGGTTCAGATTGGAACAAAAATCGGGATATCTGGCCACCCTATATTTGAGCCCCAGTCGGCATTCAAAATATTATATCTACGTAAATAGCAGTCTGTTAATTGCTGCATTTAAATCTCCTAGATTAAAGCATTACCTTATTTGGTAGCAATACTCGCTACTATAGGAAATATTAATTTTATAATAAAAAGTAATATTTTAAAACCATCCTAATCAACCCTTTGTCAACAATAGCACAATTGGCAGTGGTGTCGCTGTGATCTTTGATGTTTACGATTGACCTGAACAGTAGTGGAAAAGATGAAAATACGTCACGAATTTTCACTTAACTTCTTATGATCTCCGAAGAGTTTCATCGCACTTTTTATGTGAACATGCGTTCCACACGTCATAATTTACGAAATCCCAATAAATACTATCAAGAAACGAAGCGTCAACCTTAGCTATATTGACTTCCGAAACATAAGTTGGAGATAGCTTCGCAAGAAAAAAAAAAAAAAAAACTCTAGAAAACACGCTATCTCCAAATTAAAAAAAAGCCAACAAAAAAAACCTCGTAGTACATCCGTATATTTCCTTGATAAAAAAATATATTTTCAAATAAAAAAAAAATAGCCATTAAGCGCCTATTATAGCGAAATTCTTCTAAAAAAAATCCCATAAAATTTATGGTGAACTACTTCCCTTTTAATCAAGTTCTATGTTAACAAGCAGGCAGTAATTCCTTAGTGAAACCCATAATACCTTCGAAATCGGGAACTACTTGAAAAAGTAGTACCTCTCATTGTAACCCAGCAAAAACAGTCTTGCTGGCCCAGCACTATGTTGCCGCTGCCGAACCGTCAATAAAATGTCCGGGCGGCCAACAGAAGGGCCAGCGGTTCAGGCCAACAGATGGCTAACAGTTGGCACCCCATCAGTTGTCATATGCCACAACAGGGCCATCAGTGGTCCATCACGGGTAGTAGCTGCCACAAGTGGCCCTTCAGTGGCCCTGTGGCACGTGCCAGAAATGATGGCTAGCCTAATGTGATCCGCTAGTGGGCCGTTAGTGGCAGCCAGCAACCACGTGACGTAACTGGTGGCTTGCCGAATCTTGTCCGCCAATTTCCCAGTAGTAGCCATAATAATAATAAAAAAAAAGCAAGGATAACCGCAGTTTCCTAAAGCTACAATTGTTTTTTTCTACCCTTACGAAGCTTGTGAATTAACGCACCGCGCTGTGGAAATTTTCTCTACAGACCGGAAAAACGCAGTTTGCATCTGACAAGATTCGATCCTGGGCCGTTTGCGTGGAAGCCGCGCTTGCTACCGACCGGACTAACTCACTACACTCGGATACGTGCTGGAAGCTATCTGTTTGGTATGCATTTGGTAATCGAATGCTTCCCTCTTTCATTTTACAATATTACGAGGTATGTTTCATAAAAGTCAGTTTCATTAAATTGATAAATTAATTTTTTCAACGTAACGATAGTTTTTTTTGTTTTACCTTAAGGGAACTTCACTCATTTTCAAGGCGTGTACATACTTATCGCTTTCCAAAATTTTGTACTGTCCTTGCCGTCTTGAAAAGAGATTGTTGAATAAATATATATTTACCCGGGTTCATGTCACATTCTGTTACATTTTTAACGTTGTGTCTTTCCTTTCCGTTGTCCGAAGCTACATTTGTTTTAAAGAGTAAAAGATATTTTATTTTACTTCTCGTTATTTTGAGAAGCGAATTCCTCCCAGTCTTGTGTATTCAACCCATGGATGAGTACACCACGGTGCTTTTTTTTTCTTTCAAATAATTAATAAATTTTGTACGCGTATAATTCTTTTTTTTTTTTTTTCCAACAAACGCTATTTTAATGGTTTTCCAGGATATGTGTTTCAAGCGGTTTCAAATGTTTTCTTGTTATTCATCCACTCCATTCCATGAATTCTTATTCATGGGAGTGGAGTGGGTGTATTTCATGGCTGTAATCTAGTATTTCACGGCTTAATCTGATATCTTCGTCGACGTAAAATTTCATTAGGAAATTAATTCGCCTCTCGACATATGGATTTTTTCTTAACATCCACTAAAATAACACGATGGCGATAGCCTCGTCTTCAACTAACTGGTACCATGAGAGACACAGCAAGTGTAGCTTCTGCGCATGCGCAGTCCCGATGCTCCCACCTGCTGTTGGGGGTTGCATTGGTTGCCAGCAACGGGCCACTAGTGGCACTTGCTTGGGGGCCACAATTCACGGCGATGCTGCAGGGCCATCAATGGCTCGCCAACTGATAGCGCTGCCACCAACGGACCACTACCGGGGCGTGAGCGGCAGATTTCAGCCAGCGGTGACCCATTACTGCCAGCTGGTGGCCAGCAGTTTCCCAGCACTTGTGTTTTTGCTGGGAAGTTCGTATGATTACCAACTACAAGCCCATCCGATTGAAAGAATACGTGAAACAATTTTCACCCAATCAAAAGTGCGAACTTTTTTCTTGTCCGTAGTATATTTTTACGGGAAGCAAATTCCATGTTTTCGTCAAAATAAAGTTGCTACGGTTAATGCTTTAGACTTCTCTTTTTTTTTTTTTGTGAAGAAAAATGATTGTCGAAGTTTTTTTCTATTTGCAAAGTACTATAAGCGGATTTGAAGGAAAGGATGAATGTGGAAAACTTACACAAAAATGAAAGTTGTTGCAATATGATTCTGGATCGCATTATGACATATAAACCTTGATTATGCAATAAATATGAATTATTACTTTCGGTGTGGACTTACTAGTGGAAAAGTAGTGTTAAAAGTAAGCCTTATTGTGAACTAGACTCCTTGTTGTTTGAAATCAATCAGGTAGTTGGCTGTGAGTAAGTTGTCTGAATAATCAAATAGATAACGTAAAAGAAAAGGTTGAGGGTTTGTCATTCAGTAGGGTCAATTCATGACCTGAATGTGATACGTGATGATAACTTCTGAGTTATATTTCGCCAGTGGCTTGAGGTTGCGCAACGGCCTCTTGTCGCTGTATTCTGATGTCACTCTGAATGGCCAATTTTTTTAATAACAGAAAAGCAGTAGCAAAACTAGCGTCGCAGACTTTGCGCCGGGAAGAACACGCAGCAGATGTACATTGACCTGCTCCCTACTCCTAGGGAACACGTCGTCAAAGATTTCCACGTTCGTAGGAACTTCTGTATAAAAGAGGCTTCGATGAGCGTGGACTGCAAGTAGAGGGACTTTAGGTGGCGTTTGGCCCACAATGTCCTTCCAACCAGGAGTAGGCAGTTTCGGTGATCTCTTCCGATAGGTGCCTTTCGTGTGCGGGCAGTGAGGACAAGTTCCATCTCTTTTGGGCCTGCCCCATGGCGCACCAGTTTTGGCAGGGAATCTGGACTTTGGCTTGACGCCCTCCAGTTTCACCCGGCTAATGTGTTTTATCTACATTCCGCTCCGGCGACTGGCATGGAGGCCTGGAGGAGGATTATCACCTATGTCTGTTATAAGATTTGGAGAGAGAGGAACAGGGTTCTGCATTCCCGGATGGCTAGCTCGAGCTGCTCTCCGACAGCGGTTATCCTTCAAGTCAAGTGTGAGCTCTGAGACAGGGCAAGGGTGGACGCCCGCACTTTGACCGACCGAGCCTTTAGGTATCGGTGGGGGACTTGGCCTCGGATTTTTGCCGGGACCAAAAACAACTACACCTTTCATTGGGGTAACTTACCCCCTTAGTTTCGGCCCTTGAATCCCGAAGGATCACTCTGGGAGTGTTGGGCTTTTTCTAGTGTTGTGTTTTTCTGACTTGTGTTTTACGGAGGGTGTGGAGGTTAGCCTCCGACCCTTTCATCGGTGGTTTAATCTGTCTTCTCTCCGGTCGAGGTTGGCGGTGCTGGCCGCTGACCGAGACGGCAGGAGGCTGTGTGAGTCTCGGGGAGTGAGTGTTTTCGTTCTGTCTCTGCTCTTTATCTTATGATGTGGTGTGAATGGATGGTATCTGAAGGGAGGGTGTTGTGTATTTGCTGCTTGTGGTGTGCCGGTTCCGTGTGGAAGTGGGCCGGGGAGGCACCTGCCATGGGTCATGTGAGTGCCTTTGTGCACCCGTTGGCCCGGTGTTCTCTCTGACAGTCTCCCGTCCGGGTCGCTGTCACTTGGTCACCTCTGAAGGGGACTTTTGTCCGCCTACATGGACGTTCCGGGTGTACCTTCGGGTTGCACCCGCCGTTCTAGGTGACCTCGCCGGCTATTTGTGTGCGGGTCCTTTCGAGTTCTTCGGAGGATCTGTATGACTCGGGGGTTTGTCTGGTGCTGCTTGTTAGGCCGTGGTGGGAGTGTGTGTAAACATCAGTGAACCATGTCCAGGTGTTTATTTTGGGCGTGGTGAACAGTGTGAAGATGTGTTGCAACAAAGTTCGTGTATGTGGGAGGGGACGTCGTGCGAGAGCACATTAGGGCGCTCCCCTCTCCCAGCCCCCACGATTTGGAGTGGGGGTCTTATACGAAGACAATTTTTTTAATAAAAAAAGGGCGGTAACAAAACTAGCGTCGGAGACAGTCGTTCCAACTAGGGAGGGATGATTTTAGGTGATGATAACTTCTGAGTTATATTTCACCAGTGGCTTGAGGTTGCCCAACGGCCTCTTGTCGCTGTATTCTGATGTCGCTCTGAATGGCCAATTTTTTTGATAAAAAAAGAGCAGTAGCAAACTAGCGTCGGAGACATTAGTTCCAACACTGTCTGGCGACAGGTTTGTGACACAGAATTTAATGCTCTGCGTAAAGAACGTCAACTTTCATTAGATCACTTAAAATAGGCGACAACAGCGCCACGGCATCTTAAGAGGTAATTGGCTCTGCGGTAAAGTTAACATTCAGGAGCAAAACATGTTAACGGGACTACGATAGTGAAGCTTCTCTTTGATCAATGGCTATTTGCTTGGACCAGTTTTTTCTGTTGGTGTTTTCTGATATTCCGCCCATTCCTTATTTTGGGGAGAAAAATATGCAATAACATTAGTATTACTATTTAAATTAAATTTTAGCAGATATTTTAGTTAGCCCTAAGTATCCGTATAAAATGCGGACATTCCCTAGTATTTGGCATTGCTGGAAATGTTTCTGAAAAATTGAAGAACAAACAAAAGCCTTAACTAACCCGACTGGCGTAACAAAACTAACATATCCGAATTGCGAAGTGATCATGCTACCGAGAAGGTAACAATCCCGTGCTGTGAGTAGCTCAGCTGACTGTTCTTTACCCAAAGAATTGGTCAACAGAAATACGCATGCGCAGTCTGCTACGGCATCAGCCTGTATGTTGGCTTCTTTGCACTGCATTTTAACTCTTAAGATATGGCGGCGCTAGTTACGTCTCGCCGAGCCTTAACTTCTTCTGTTAGATATTCTTTGTTTGGGATGCCAACAGTTGGCGTCAGCGTCTCTAATATGGGTGGAGCTACAGATTCCTACCAGTTAGCGAGGTCCTCTCAATATATCCTTACGATGTGTGGTATATGAGGGATATAAAACAGTACTAGAACCTCTAGCAAACAGCTCACATGCAGAACTTGTTGCAATATGTTTTCCACAAAAAGTGATTTATTGAAACATGAAAGAAAGTACCACTCAGGTGAGAAAATGGAGTGTGTTTGAAAAGTGTTTTGCACTATATGTACGAACATTTACAGAAGTGTGCAATTAAGTGAATAATAATGTGACTTGTCTTCTTTGTAGATAGCTGAAGAGAGAAAGAATAAAATACGATATGTCATTTGAAGAAGTTTTAGGAAGGGAGTGTCTGACCCCAAGAGTAGAGGGAAATGACCGATCCGAGCTTAAACCGCAGCCCATAGACTTAACATTAGGCTGCGGCCGGGCGGACGCAGCCAGCCGCAGCCAGCCGCAGCCGAGCGAACGGAGGGGGCGTGGTCAGTAGCAGCCTCCAATTCCCCGCTCCAATTTTTCCCCCTCGACCGAAGTGTGTGCTTATCTCCGAAGATAGTAGTATTTATTGGACTTTGTCGAATTTTGGGGGAAATCAATGAAGGCTTATTCCTTTTTTTTTTAATTTAATGAAGGTTTATTCATTATTTATTTTCCCCTCTCTCGACCCCATCCCCTTAGGTTATTGTTATGTAAACCGTTTTTTCCCTCGTAATTTGTTGATGTATTTTTTTTTCAATTAATTTTCATGAATTCCTCATGTGTCTTCCCTAATGAAAATTATGTAGGGTAAGTATTAATTAATCATTTCTCTTTTATTTTTTCTCGAATAACACGGTCATGTCCTCATCTCAAGAAATGTTATTATGATATCTTATTTTTGTTCATAAATGTTTGATTTTGAGGGATGGCAACGCCCGAGTGGGAAAGGGGTTGGATATAGGGGGATGGCAACTCGATGTGTTGCTCCCTAGCGGTGCTTCTTGGAACTTTCGATTGATCTTTGATTTTGAGGGATGGCAACGCCCGAGTGGGAAAGGGGTTGGATATAGGGGGATGGCAACTCGATGTGTTGCCCCCTAGCGGTGCTTCTTGGAACTTTCGATTGATCTTTGATTTTGAGGGATGGCAACGCCCGAGTGGGAAAGGGGTTGGATATAGGGGGATGTCAACTCGATGTGCTGCCCCCTAGCGGTGCTTCTTGGAACTTTCGATTGATCTTTGATTTTGAGGGATGGCAACGGCCGAGTGGGAAAGGTGTTGGATATAGGGGGATGCCAACTCGATGTACTACCCCCTAGCGATGCTTCTTGGAACTTTCGATGGATCTTTGATTTTGGGGGATGGCAACGACCGAGTGGGGAAAGGGCACTGCGTAGGTGTTAGATATGATGATGCTTCTTGGAACTTTGTTATTTCGATGGATCTTTGATTTTGAGGGATGGCAACGACTGAGTGGGGTCCGTTGGGAATTTCTGCATTTATTCCTGTGTTTTGCAAGCAAGATTTCCCCCCTCTTCAATACTATTTTTCCCCCGGAGGAAATGTTTGCGTAACGATGCTGGGGAATTTTCTTTCCAAGGGAATAAAAATGCTCCTAAGGTCTTAGCGAGGTTCTAACTCACGATGATTTGGTTTCCAAAAATAGTCAGGGGGTCAAATGGTTTTCGTGTACTACGTATTCCCTATATATATATTTTTAAATTACTTTTACGTTATTTCTTCATGTGTTTTTATATATTTTTTGTATGTTTTGAGGGAGTTTTTTCGTGTAGATGTAATGAATTTTCTGAGGAACTTTTCTTTTTCCTCCATTCAATTTTATTTCAGACCATGAGACGAGGAAATGCTTCTTTAGAAATTATTTCGTTCTTGTTCGCAGTAATTACTGGACATAGACTTCATGTTAATTCTGAGTCTTTAACCCCTGCAATAATATTTTCTCGTAATTTTTTCGTATGTTCAAGAACTCTACAGATCTTTCCCAGTTAAAATTCTGCTCAAACAATATTTTCGGTCTTTATTTCCTTATAGCTTCCCAATTTCCGATATTTTTCTTCCTCTATCTTTGAAATTTCATTAAACTTCTCAATAGGTCAGGATTCTTTTTTTCTTGGACAAACTTATGAGTCCTTTTATTCACACTATCTTTTTTTTTTCATTTCATTTCAGCAAACGATTATTTTAGATGCAACAAATCGTCAGATTTTGGTTTCCTTATATAGCATATTTTCCAACTTGCTTAAAAATATTCCTCAAAGCTTGCATGTATGTCAAATATACATTTTTTATTCTTTCCTAGTTAGCCATACTTTTCGTGGACTGCCTTGACAGGAAAGCATTCAATGTCAAGACATACAATCTAAAACCTTTTTTCTTTCGATAAAATTTGTATTCTTTGAGCTGAATATTAGTCCCGCGTGTTCCCTCATTAACCTAATCTCAGTCAGATGCTGAAGGATTTCCTTTTGCTTGTCAGCATATTGACATAAGATTAGTCACATTTTCCCTTTGTTCGTTGTTGTGAATAGTTAGAAAGATTACAAAGTTTAAAGTAGTCTATGACTAAAAGGATGCTATTTACGGCCTAACGTGCTGCGGTATTGACTTTAGATAATTGTCCTTCTTGTTTCTTCTGGATCTTTGATTTTGAGGGATGGCAACGACTGAGTGGGGTCCGTTGGGAGTTTTTGCATTTATTCCTGTGGTTTGCAAGCAAGATTCCCCCTCCCCCTCTTCAATACTATTTTTCCCCCGGAGGAAATTTTTACGTAACGATGCTGGGGAATTTTCTTTCCAAGGGAATAAAAATGCTCCTAAGGTCTTAGCGAGGTTCTAACTCACGATGATTTGGTTTCCAAAAATAGTCAGGGGGTCAAATGGTTTTCGTGTACTACGTATTCCCTATATATATATTTTTAAATTACTTTTACGTTATTTCTTCATGTGTTTTTATATATTTTTTGTATGTTTTGAGGGAGTTTTTTCGTGTAGATGTAATGAATTTTCTGGGGAACTTTTTCTTTTTCCTCCATTCAATTTTATTTCAGACCATGAGACGAGGAAATGCTTCTTTAGAAATTATTTCGTTCTTGTTCGCAGTAATTACTGGACATAGACTTCATGTTAATTCTGAGTCTTTCACCCCTGCAATAATATTTTCTCGTAATTTTTTCGTATGTTCAAGAACTCTACAGATCTTTCCCAGTTAAAATTCTGCTCAAACAATATTTTCGGTCTTTATTTCCTTATAGCTTCCCAATTTCCGATATTTTTCTTCCTCTATCTTTGAAATTTCATTAAACTTCTCAATAGGTCAGGATTCTTTTTTCTTGGACAAACTTATGAGGCCTTATATTCAGACTATCTTTTTTTTCCATTTCATTTCAGCAAACGATTATTTTAGATGCAACAAATCGTCAGATTTTGGTTTCCTTATATAGCATATTTTCCAACTAGCTTAAAAATATTCCTCAAAGCTTGCATGTATGTCAAATATACATTTTTTTTATTCTTTCGTAGTTAGCCATACTTTTCGTGGACTGCCTCGACAGGAAAGCATTCAATGTCAAGACATACAATCTAAAACCTTTTTCTTTCGATAAAATTTGTATTCTTTGGGCTGAATATTTTTTCTGTCTCGTCCGAAAAAACATTCATTCTAGAGGCAAAGCGACTAATTCCGTTCTTCCCATAAACATTATTTTTTTATTTATTTGATATTCAGAGTTGTATACATTTACTATCCAAAAAAGAGATATATTTAATGTAAAGGTATATTCTTCCAAGCTGGGGAAATATATGTATATCTTAGTTCATTTCCAGTTAAAGGAAATGCATCTTTATATTTCAATATGAAAAAAGAAGCCCTATAAGTGAAAGCTCAACCTAAAGACGGATAGATTGTTCACACTCTCTCTACTCTATGACATTTCTTTACTGAATATACCATGGCCTTTTTTTTCATGAACTGCTTTAAAATCTTCGTTCTCACTTTACTATTGTCAGATTCCATGTCCCTCCAGTTCTTTACTGAGAAACAGAAGCATTTATTCAATTTTAATTTATTAAGAGAGTAGAACTCTTTTAGGCTTTCGAAGTACTTTCAAGTCTTTCATTACGAAAATTTTCATTGTCATGAAAGAAGCCATAATCGAGATGATTTACTATCGTTTCAATGAAAGTGTTTACGCATTCATTGCTATGATGTCAGATTTCATTTTCTTATACTTCGAACAGAAATGAGTTTGAATCATTCGTCGAGAAAACATTTCTTTCATATATATATATATATATTTTTTTTTTGCCTCCGAATCAAACGAACTCAAAAAATAAGAGACGCACTTTAATATTTTTTCCTCTTATGAGAGGAATACGGGAATATGATACCAAAATTAAAGAATAAAGAATATCGACTTTCCTCTCAACACCGTACATCTACGTTTTTTTTTATTTTTTTTATTTTCAATAAGCTATTTCTATATTTTTACAACTGAATAGAATTATTTATTGAAAAATTCTAAGTAAGACGAAAAATGGTTTTGTTGATTTCCTAAGAGGATGATTTTGGAAATTTTCGTTTTCTGGTAATTGTAAAAATCTCATAGAATAACATGGGAAAACTAGCATGCATAAAAGACTGTTTTGGATCGAGTAAATTGAAAGAATTTTACAAAGTTCATTTCAGAAAAGTACATTCCTTCCTAGTGTCAAAAACGAATCACTTCGTTTTTTCTAAGATACACTTTGGAATCTTATAAAAGTGCATAGGGTCAAAAACGATTTTGATGATTTTACTAAGATGACAGATTTCGGATTTCTTGTGATAGAAAATACAGTGAATTTCCCATTGAATAACATGGGAAACTGCGAAATTTAAGAAGCACGTTTTCGTTCAAGTAAAATATTTCAAAAGTCTTTTTTCGAATCAGTTGAAAACAGACAGGGTGTGTTTCTGAACAGTTCATTATTTCCTAAAATCAAAACGAATCACTTCGTTTATTTATTTTTTTTTCCTAATGTGCGTTTCTGAAAGAAGTAAAAATAGTTTAGGTAGAAAATTGGAAATATATTTTTATGAATCCTAGACTGTTTATTTACGTATAGCTAGAGGGGTCTTCAGTGAGAGCACTTATTCTCTTTTCAAACTAAGAGAATGAAGTGTAGTCAGTTTGAAAAAAAAATTCAAACTCCCCTAAATTTAGCCTTTTGTCCTGGTTTCGACTCAATACTGTAAAGCATTGCTCTCAGACCAGTTGAATTCCTGGCCCTTAATGAAATACATTAAGCCTTTCCCTTAAAAATAAGCAATCTCTTCTTCAATACCAGATCCCCAATAAATTTCTTTAAGAGTTATTCATTCACACTTTTACTTTTAAAAACTTGAAATTCATTATTATTTAACTCATTACAAAAAATGAAACTCATTCATACAGAAAAAATATAAATGAATAAAAATAAATAAAGCAGTCCTAAAAAGGACTGTTTTTCTGGGTCCCCTTCATACAGCTGCTCCATGGTCGGTATAAGGAATTTTTCTTTTACCTGCTAATATCTCAGCACATTGACTTCACAGTCTCTAGCAAGTTCTTTACAATTATGCTTTCCAAGAACGCTTTGGACGGGACATGGTCTCCAGTGACTGCAACAAAAGATTCTGCTAGAATCTTGGGGTTAAGCAATGCAACGGCATCATCGAAATACTTTTGCCACTTGGATTCGGGGGTGGCATATGCACAGCTGTGGGCCGTGATGTTTGCGAATATGCGATTTGGGGGTTGGTGGCACTCCATACAATAATATAAGTTATTGACATGTTCCTGAAGGCGATCCCTTACCATGTCAGCAAGCATGATGAAAAACTCTTCATCTGAGATGGAAGCAACAGGGGAAGAAGTCCTTGGATGGTACAAAACAGCCTTTCTAAAGACAGGTCCAAATAGTAGTTGAGTAATGCTGTCCCATATTTTTCCACATTGATCAATAAGAGTTCCAAATTGTTGACAAGTCAGCTTTATCGGAACAGGATTCAATCGACGAAAACCATGAATTCTGGGGGAAAGCACTTCTAACGTGTAACTGCCAGAAGCATCTAAGAGGGAAGGACAGCAGGAAACAATAAGTTCACGATTAATCAAGATGTCACAATTCATGCCTTGAATCCAGTGTGATTTTCCCATGAATTTTCGGAACGTTGAAGCTGACATTGTTATTCCATTCTTAGAAGGGTAGAAAGATTCTCCATCTTTCCTGTATCTTCTTACATGAACTCGGACCGTGTTGTTAAAATCGCATACTTTCACGAATGCGTTACCCCCTAAATGAAAATGATGAGGTGCAAGATTTTTCATAGAAATTCTTGGGAGGATAACTTCTCCACACGATTTGGGCTTTAAAGGAACGGACTCACATACCTTCTTAGCGAGAGTAGCAGAAATTTCAGCACTTTGCTTCATCGTGGAAATGGAATCAGTAGCACTCAAAGCAACAGACAAAAATGAAGTGACTCGTTTGAAGACTAAAGACAAACTGAAGGAACAGCTCTTATTCTAAGTCAAAACTGAGAAGAGGTTGGAGTTCGTCACTTGTTTACTGCTTGAGAGGGAAAGAGCAGAGTCATGGGGTTTAAGAACACTCGGTTATCTTCTTTCTAAAGGTCAAATTCAATCTAATGTTTGGAGCATTCTTTTGTCGAGGCAGACCATGACTCCAATACGAATTAGTTGGTGGCAGGATCTGTAGTAAAGTTCCAGATCTCAAAGATAAGGAAACTGGTTTAAACCCGTTTCGCTTGAAAACAAGTCTCTTTCCTGTCAGAGAGATACTGATGTAATACAAGACAAAGGATCTAATTCAGCTTCGTCATCACGGTGATAACCGATTTGGTTATCACCATTTCTTATAAAAGTGCATGGGGATCAAAAAACGATTTTGATGATTTTACTAAGATGACAGATTTCGGATTTCTTATGATAGAAAATACAGTGAATTTCCCATTGAATAACATGGGAAACTACGAAATTTAAGAAGCACGTTTTCGTTCAAGTAAAATATTTTAAAAGGTAATCAGTTGAAAACAGACAGGGTGTGTTTCTGAACAGTTCATTATTTCCTAAAATCAAAACGAGTCACTTCGTTTTTTCCTAATGTGCGTTTCTGAAAGAAGTAAAAATAGTTTAAGTAGAAAATTGGAAATATATTTTTATGAATCCTAGACTGTTTATTTACGTATAGCTAGAGGGGTCTTCAGTGAGAGCACTTATTCTCTTTTCAAACTAAGAGAATGAAGTGTAGTCAGTTTGAAAAAAAAATTCAAACTCCCCTAAATTTAGTCTTTTGTCCTGGTTTCGACTCAATACTGTAAAGCATTGCTCTCAGACCAGTTGAATTCCTGGCCCTTAATGAAATACATTAAGCCTTTCCCTTAAAAATAAGCAATCTCTTCTTCAATACCAGATCCCCAATAAATTTCTTTAAGAGTTATTCATTCACACTTTTACTTTTAAAAACTTGAAATTCATTATTATTTAACTCCTTATAAAAATGAAACACATTCACCCTTTTACTTTAAAAAACTTGAAATAACTTCATACAAAAATGAAACCCATTCACTTTTTTACTTTTAAAATTATAGAAAAATAGATGATAGAGAACATAGGTTCACTTTCTCATTCACACTCATGCATAAATAGTGCTGTTTGAGCTGCATGGAGGAGCTAGTGAGAATAGCTCACATCCTTTAACAGTTTTAGTCCAATTGAATGATAGATGGAGGTTTTTCCCACCCATCTTGACACCTCCATGCAGCTCAAACAGCACTATTTATGCATGAGTGTGAATGAGAAAGTGAACCTATGTTCTCTATCATCTATTTTTCTATAATTTTAAAAGTAAAAAAGTGAATGGGTTTCATTTTTGTATGAAGTTATTTCAAGTTTTTTAAAGTAAAAGGGTGAATGTGTTTCATTTTTATAAGGAGTTAAATAATAATGAATTTCAAGTTTTTAAAAGTAAAAGTGTGAATGAATAACTCTTAAAGAAATTTATTGGGGATCTGGTATTGAAGAAGAGATTGCTTATTTTTAAGGGAAAGGCTTAATGTATTTCATTAAGGGCCAGGAATTCAACTGGTCTGAGAGCAATGCTTTACAGTATTGAGTCGAAACCAGGACAAAAGACTAAATTTAGGGGAGTTTGAATTTTTTTTTCAAACTGACTACACTTCATTCTCTTAGTTTGAAAAGAGAATAAGTGCTCTCACTGAAGACCCTCTAGCTATACGTAAATAAACAGTCTAGGATTCATAAAAATATATTTCCAATTTTCTACTTAAACTATTTTTACTTCTTTCAGAAACGCACATTAGGAAAAAACGAAGTGACTCGTTTTGATTTTAGGAAATAATGAACTGTTCAGAAACACACCCTGTCTGTTTTCAACTGATTACCTTTTAAAATATTTTACTTGAACGAAAACGTGCTTCTTAAATTTCGTAGTTTCCCATGTTATTCAATGGGAAATTCACTGTATTTTCTATCATAAGAAATCCGAAATCTGTCATCTTAGTAAAATCATCAAAATCGTTTTTTGATCCCCATGCACTTTTATAAGAAATGGTGATAACCAAATCGGTTATCACCGTGATGACGAAGCTGAATTAGATCCTTTGTCTTGTATTACATCAGTATCTCTCTGACAGGAAAGAGACTTGTTTTCAAGCGAAACGGGTTTAAACCAGTTTCCTTATCTTTGAGATCTGGAACTTTACTACAGATCCTGCCACCAACTAATTCGTATTGGAGTCATGGTCTGCCTCGACAAAAGAATGCTCCAAACATTAGATTGAATTTGACCTTTAGAAAGAAGATAACCGAGTGTTCTTAAACCCCATGACTCTGCTCTTTCCCTCTCAAGCAGTAAACAAGTGACGAACTCCAACCTCTTCTCAGTTTTGACTTAGAATAAGAGCTGTTCCTTCAGTTTGTCTTTAGTCTTCAAACGAGTCACTTCATTTTTGTCTGTTGCTTTGAGTGCTACTGATTCCATTTCCACGATGAAGCAAAGTGCTGAAATTTCTGCTACTCTCGCTAAGAAGGTATGTGAGTCCGTTCCTTTAAAGCCCAAATCGTGTGGAGAAGTTATCCTCCCAAGAATTTCTATGAAAAATCTTGCACCTCATCATTTTCATTTAGGGGGTAACGCATTCGTGAAAGTATGCGATTTTAACAACACGGTCCGAGTTCATGTAAGAAGATACAGGAAAGATGGAGAATCTTTCTACCCTTCTAAGAATGGAATAACAATGTCAGCTTCAACGTTCCGAAAATTCATGGGAAAATCACACTGGATTCAAGGCATGAATTGTGACATCTTGATTAATCGTGAACTTATTGTTTCCTGCTGTCCTTCCCTCTTAGATGCTTCTGGCAGTTACACGTTAGAAGTGCTTTCCCCCAGAATTCATGGTTTTCGTCGATTGAATCCTGTTCCGATAAAGCTGACTTGTCAACAATTTGGAACTCTTATTGATCAATGTGGAAAAATATGGGACAGCATTACTCAACTACTATTTGGACCTGTCTTTAGAAAGGCTGTTTTGTACCATCCAAGGACTTCTTCCCCTGTTGCTTCCATCTCAGATGAAGAGTTTTTCATCATGCTTGCTGACATGGTAAGGGATCGCCTTCAGGAACATGTCAATAACTTATATTATTGTATGGAGTGCCACCAACCCCCAAATCGCATATTCGCAAACATCACGGCCCACAGCTGTGCATATGCCACCCCCGAATCCAAGTGGCAAAAGTATTTCGATGATGCCGTTGCATTGCTTAACCCCAAGATTCTAGCAGAATCTTTTGTTGCAGTCACTGGAGACCATGTCCCGTCCAAAGCGTTCTTGGAAAGCATAATTGTAAAGAACTTGCTAGAGACTGTGAAGTCAATGTGCTGAGATATTAGCAGGTAAAAGAAAAATTCCTTATACCGACCATGGAGCAGCTGTATGAAGGGGACCCAGAAAAACAGTCCTTTTAGGACTGCTTTATTTATTTTTATTCATTTATATTTTTTCTGTATGAATGAGTTTCATTTTTTGTAATGAGTTAAATAATAATGAATTTCAAGTTTTTAAAAGTAAAAGTGTGAATGAATAACTCTTAAAGAAATTTATTGGGGATCTGGTATTGAAGAAGAGATTGCTTATTTTTAAGGGAAAGGCTTAATGTATTTCATTAAGGGCCAGGAATTCAACTGGTCTGAGAGCAATGCTTTACAGTATTGAGTCGAAACCAGGACAAAAGGCTAAATTTAGGGGAGTTTGAATTTTTTTTTCAAACTGACTACACTTCATTCTCTTAGTTTGAAAAGAGAATAAGTGCTCTCACTGAAGACCCCTCTAGCTATACGTAAATAAACAGTCTAGGATTCATAAAAATATATTTCCAATTTTCTACCTAAACTATTTTTACTTCTTTCAGAAACGCACATTAGGAAAAAAATAAATAAACGAAGTGATTCGTTTTGATTTTAGGAAATAATGAACTGTTCAGAAACACACCCTGTCTGTTTTCAACTGATTCGAAAAAGACTTTTGAAATATTTTACTTGAACGAAAACGTGCTTCTTAAATTTCGCAGTTTCCCATGTTATTCAATGGGAAATTCACTGTATTTTCTATCACAAGAAATCCGAAATCTGTCATCTTAGTAAAATCATCAAAATCGTTTTTGACCCTATGCACTTTTATAAGATTCCAAAGTGTATCTTAGAAAAAACGAAGTGATTCGTTTTTGACACTAGGAAGGAATGTACTTTTCTGAAATGAACTTTGTAAAATTCTTTCAATTTACTCGATCCAAAACAGTCTTTTATGCATGCTAGTTTTCCCATGTTATTCTATGAGATTTTTACAATTACCAGAAAACGAAAATTTCCAAAATCATCCTCTTAGGAAATCAACAAAACCATTTTTCGTCTTACTTAGAATTTTTCAATAAATAATTCTATTCAGTTGTAAAAATATAGAAATAGCTTATTGAAAATAAAAAAAATAAAAAAAAACGTAGATGTACGGTGTTGAGAGGAAAGTCGATATTCTTTATTCTTTAATTTTGGTATCATATTCCCGTATTCCTCTCATAAGAGGAAAAAATATTAAAGTGCGTCTCTTATTTTTTGAGTTCGTTTGATTCGGAGGCAAAAAAAAAATATATATATATATATATGAAAGAAATGTTTTCTCGACGAATGATTCAAACTCATTTCTGTTCGAAGTATAAGAAAATGAAATCTGACATCATAGCAATGAATGCGTAAACACTTTCATTGAAACGATAGTAAATCATCTCGATTATGGCTTCTTTCATGACAATGAAAATTTTCGTAATGAAAGACTTGAAAGTACTTCGAAAGCCTAAAAGAGTTCTACTCTCTTAATAAATTAAAATTGAATAAATGCTTCTGTTTCTCAGTAAAGAACTGGAGGGACATGGAATCTGACAATAGTAAAGTGAGAACGAAGATTTTAAAGCAGTTCATGAAAAAAAAGGCCATGGTATATTCAGTAAAGAAATGTCATAGAGTAGAGAGAGTGTGAACAATCTATCCGTCTTTAGGTTGAGCTTTCACTTATAGGGCTTCTTTTTCATATTGAAATATAAAGATGCATTTCCTTTAACTGGAAATGAACTAAGATATACATATATTTCCCCAGCTTGGAAGAATATACCTTTACATTAAATATATCTCTTTTTTGGATAGTAAATGTATACAACTCTGAATATCAAATAAATAAAAAAATAATGTTTATGGGAAGAACGGAATTAGTCGCTTTGCCTCTAGAATGAATGTTTTTTCGGACGAGACAGAAAAAATATTCAGCCCAAAGAATACAAATTTTATCGAAAGAAAAAGGTTTTAGATTGTATGTCTTGACATTGAATGCTTTCCTGTCGAGGCAGTCCACGAAAAGTATGGCTAACTACGAAAGAATAAAAAAAATGTATATTTGACATACATGCAAGCTTTGAGGAATATTTTTAAGCTAGTTGGAAAATATGCTATATAAGGAAACCAAAATCTGACGATTTGTTGCATCTAAAATAATCGTTTGCTGAAATGAAATGGAAAAAAAAGATAGTCTGAATATAAGGCCTCATAAGTTTGTCCAAGAAAAAGAATCCTGACCTATTGAGAAGTTTAATGAAATTTCAAAGATAGAGGAAGAAAATATCGGAAATTGGGAAGCTATAAGGAAATAAAGACCGAAAATATTGTTTGAGCAGAATTTTAACTGGGAAAGATCTGTAGAGTTCTTGAACATACGAAAAAATTACGAGAAAATATTATTGCAGGGGTGAAAGACTCAGAATTAACATGAAGTCTATGTCCAGTAATTACTGCGAACAAGAACGAAATAATTTCTAAAGAAGCATTTCCTCGTCTCATGGTCTGAAATAAAATTGAATGGAGGAAAAAGAAAAGTTCCCCAGAAAATTCATTACATCTACACGAAAAAACTCCCTCAAAACATACAAAAAATATATAAAAACACATGAAGAAATAACGTAAAAGTAATTTAAAAATATATATATAGGGAATACGTAGTACACGAAAACCATTTGACCCCCTGACTATTTTTGGAAACCAAATCATCGTGAGTTAGAACCTCGCTAAGACCTTAGGAGCATTTTTATTCCCTTGGAAAGAAAATTCCCCAGCATCGTTACGTAAAAATTTCTCCGGGGGAAAAATAGTATTGAAGAGGGGGAGGGGGAATCTTGCTTGCAAACCACAGGAATAAATGCAAAAACTCCCAACGGACCCCACTCAGTCGTTGCCATCCCTCAAAATCAAAGATCCAGAAGAAACAAGAAGGACAATTATCTAAAGTCAATACCGCAGCACGTTAGGCCGTAAATAGCATCCTTTTAGTCATAGACTACTTTAAACTTTGTAATCTTTCTAACTATTCACAACAACGAACAAAGGGAAAATGTGACTAATCTTATGTCAATATGCTGACAAGCAAAAGGAAATCCTTCAGCATCTGACTGAGATTAGGTTAATGAGGGAACACGCGGGACTAATATTCAGCTCAAAGAATACAAATTTTATCGAAAGAAAAAAGGTTTTAGATTGTATGTCTTGACATTGAATGCTTTCCTGTCAAGGCAGTCCACGAAAAGTATGGCTAACTAGGAAAGAATAAAAAATGTATATTTGACATACATGCAAGCTTTGAGGAATATTTTTAAGCAAGTTGGAAAATATGCTATATAAGGAAACCAAAATCTGACGATTTGTTGCATCTAAAATAATCGTTTGCTGAAATGAAATGAAAAAAAGATAGTGTGAATAAAAGGACTCATAAGTTTGTCCAAGAAAAAAAGAATCCTGACCTATTGAGAAGTTTAATGAAATTTCAAAGATAGAGGAAGAAAAATATCGGAAATTGGGAAGCTATAAGGAAATAAAGACCGAAAATATTGTTTGAGCAGAATTTTAACTGGGAAAGATCTGTAGAGTTCTTGAACATACGAAAAAATTACGAGAAAATATTATTGCAGGGGTTAAAGACTCAGAATTAACATGAAGTCTATGTCCAGTAATTACTGCGAACAAGAACGAAATAATTTCTAAAGAAGCATTTCCTCGTCTCATGGTCTGAAATAAAATTGAATGGAGGAAAAAGAAAAGTTCCTCAGAAAATTCATTACATCTACACGAAAAAACTCCCTCAAAACATACAAAAAATATATAAAAACACATGAAGAAATAACGTAAAAGTAATTTAAAAATATATATATAGGGAATACGTAGTACACGAAAACCATTTGACCCCCTGACTATTTTTGGAAACCAAATCATCGTGAGTTAGAACCTCGCTAAGACCTTAGGAGCATTTTTATTCCCTTGGAAAGAAAATTCCCCAGCATCGTTACGCAAACATTTCCTCCGGGGGAAAAATAGTATTGAAGAGGGGGGAAATCTTGCTTGCAAAACACAGGAATAAATGCAGAAATTCCCAACGGACCCCACTCAGTCGTTGCCATCCCTCAAAATCAAAGATCCATCGAAATAATAAAGTTCCAAGAAGCATCATCATATCTAACACCTACGCAGTGCCCTTTCCCCACTCGGTCGTTGCCATCCCCCAAAATCAAAGATCCATCGAAAGTTCCAAGAAGCATCGCTAGGGGGTAGTACATCGAGTTGGCATCCCCCTATATCCAACACCTTTCCCACTCGGCCGTTGCCATCCCTCAAAATCAAAGATCAATCGAAAGTTCCAAGAAGCACCGCTAGGGGGCAGCACATCGAGTTGACATCCCCCTATATCCAACCCCTTTCCCACTCGGGCGTTGCCATCCCTCAAAATCAAAGATCAATCGAAAGTTCCAAGAAGCACCGCTAGGGGGCAACACATCGAGTTGCCATCCCCCTATATCCAACCCCTTTCCCACTCGGGCGTTGCCATCCCTCAAAATCAAAGATCAATCGAAAGTTCCAAGAAGCACCGCTAGGGGGCAACACATCGAGTTGCCATCCCCCTATATCCAACCCCTTTCCCACTCGGGCGTTGCCATCCCTCAAAATCAAACATTTATGAACAAAAATAAGATATCATAATAACATTTCTTGAGATGAGGACATGACCGTGTTATTCGAGAAAAAATAAAAGAGAAATGATTAATTAATACTTACCCTACATAATTTTCATTAGGGAAGACACATGAGGAATTCATGAAAATTAATTGAAAAAAATACATCAACAAATTACGAGGGAAAAACGGTTTACATAACAATAACCTAAGGGGATGGGGTCGAGAGAGGGGAAAATAAATAATGAATAAACCTTCATTAAATTAAAAAAAAAAGGAATAAGCCTTCATTTATTTCCCCCCAAAATTCGACAAAGTCCAATAAATACTACTATCTTCGGAGATAAGCACACACTTCGGTCGAGGGGGAAAAATTGGAGCGGGGAATTGGAGGCTGCTACTGACCACGCCCTCCGTTCGCTCGGCTGCGGCTGGCTGCGGCTGGCTGCGTCCGCCCGGCCGCAGCCTAATGTTAAGTCTATGGGCTGCGGTTTAAGCTCGGATCGGTCATTTCCCTCTACTCCCAAGTTTAAAACTACCCTTAGAAATAGAAAGCTAGGAGATCGGAGTAACTGAACTCAATAGGAAAGACAAACAGGAAAACTGAGTGAAAGGACAGGGTGATATATCTTTCAAACTGTGAACCGTGACATCAGGCTTGGGGAAAAGGGGGCAAGGGGAACCAAACACCACACAACATCACAGAGAACCACACCACCCTGCCGCCGACGCTCCAGGGAATGACTGAAACTCAACGGAACCAAATCCAAATGCCAGAGCAGAATTCATTTTCATCATCTCGATGCCAGTCTGTAAAAAAAAAATAATAAAGTAAGCGGTCCCTATTGTCTTATACCAGAACGTTTTCATTTCGTAACTAAAATGCACAGTGGCTTATCTAGGTGGGGCAAGTAGGGCACGTACCAATGTTAGAGGGAGGGCGCTAAAAAGCCGAAAGAAATAGTGTGTGTTTGCTATTTGTTGAAGAAAACTTGATAAGAAATGAATTTGAGAAACCGAAAGTCGTAATAAAAAAGAAAAGAAACGTTCATTCTGAATGGCTGTCGTCAGCAGCACGGTGTGAATGCAGTGGCATGCGTGGAGTACACATAAACTCCGTTTCAGAACTACCGACTAGCGTGGCGTTTCTGTGCACTCTGCTCTTCGAGCGACAGCAAGTGTTTTTGTTGGCCGGCCGTCGGCGCCTTTATTTTCTAGTAGTTTCGAGGACTGATATTTTTTTCTTGGTTGCAGTTCTTTTATGTGTGCGAATGTTCTGGTAGCTTCCATTGTAATATGAAAATACTTTTACCAAGTTCGGTCTCCGCGGATGGCCTAGTGGTCAACGTTCGTGACAGCCGCGGAGGAACCTCAGGTTACATCCCGGCCAGGTACGAACGCTCGAACCTCCAAATATTCGCCGTGCGTTTTATGGACACGTTAAGCCGTAGGACCCCGGGTAGGTACCCCCGGTAATAAACGAGGGCGTCTTTCTTCCCCTTTCTAACTCGCTTCTGTGTCACTTTCCAATGGGTCACTCTAGCCCAAACTCCTAGCTTTCTATTTCTAAATAGTACTTACACTATACATGTATTATCCCGGTGAGAGATGCCTCACCGGGATAATACATTTATACTGGCTCTCTCCCTTTCCTGGAGCCAGTGTTCTTAAAATTGAGGACGGGCGACTGCTTTAGCCCATTATGTTGCTCACGGTAGTCGTAAAACCCCGATCGAAAAAAACATCAACAGTATAAATGTATTACTTTATAAATAGTATTTATAGAATTCTATAACATATGCACTCGCGAAATACTGTGTAATGATCCGTTATTAGTACCTTCCTTCTTTCAATTAGGTGCCGTCGGGCCGAAAGTAATGGAGTGCTATATTGAAATTGGTGCTAGGAACGTCCTTTTTGTGAGATAATTATATTCTAAATATTATTTATGAAGTTCTATAGTTTTAAAATACATATATTTGGTGAATATTCCAAAATGCAATGGGATTGGAGGTGTAAATAAATTGATATCAGACAAACTAATATTAGAAGTTATACAAAAGACGTGTCGATTAGCGTCCTAAATTATTTCGTCGGAAAAATATCAGTACCTGGAAAAAGTGTGACGTACAGATTTTAGAGTACCGAAACTGATGGCAGGTGCAGAAATTTCATATTTTAAATGTGTTTTAAAGATTTTTATCGTAATATTGACCTGTGAGTCCGACGGTGTAAAGAGAAGCTGCGGTAGGCCTAAACGCATCGCTCCGGCGAAGATGTGAAGCTTTGGTCCGTTAAAAGAAAGTTTCGTTGCTGTGCGGAAATGACGGGCGTAAAAGTACAAGAGAAAGAGGTTACATTGTTGGCAGGAAGCAATAAATGTTGTTGTGATACGCTACAGAAAATAGGTCCGCATCATCCACCCTTTATTTTGTTGCGTCCTCTATGTTGTTGGCAGGAAAAGCCGAATGAAACATCTTTGATGCTTCTTTATCTCAATCTTTGATGTGCAAAATACACATATCAGTGAGATAGAAACTGACCTGCGAACAAGGTATTAACAGGAGAACCAAAAGTGCAGTGACACAGCAAATCAGCTAGGAATGGAAGCCGTTCAAACCAGAACCCAAAGTTGCAGTTCCCCAGTTTTCTGTACAACATAGAAAAGCGTATTAGTACATTCTATTTGGAATCAGGGAAAAATATTCGAAAGAACGAAAAATTTCTAACATCTGCTTTAAAAACAATGACGAAACATGATTGAACTATATTTTGTAGCGTATGAGTACAACATGGTTCGCTCTCCTGGCAAGAAGGTACGCCCTTGGACTTGTAGTCGTCCGCGCGTGAATTAAACACCGCAGAGAATCTTTCTTTCAACGAAGCAAAGCTTCACATAGTCGCCGTAGGGATGCGTTAGGTCTGCGGCAGGTCTCATCCCACCATCGCACTCACAGGTCAAGATTACGATGTTAGAAGTTATTCAAAAGATGTGCAATACTCCTGTGAGAACATAAACACTTGGATATGCGCTTGTGTAAGTATTCTAGTTACATTACATTCGGAATTCTAGAGATGTATGCCAAAAACAAGATAAAACGAAACACTTGCCTCGTTAGTCAATAATAAAATCCATGTGCTCACGACATTTTCTTGAGAAATGTTTTTCGAATACATGCTGACACGCCGCTTTGTTTTTCGGATACCTCATACATGTTTACGAGTTACACATTGTTACTTCCGTTCAGAATTTTCATTTAATTGTTTTATCAAATCACTATCACCCCCACTAGGGACTGGAAGGCAGGTCGGCTTTCTATGATTTTTATTTTGTCACAAAAGATCCATCCTAACACCTAACTTCATTCCTGTCTCCTCGCTCGGGGAATTAAATCTACGACCAATTTTTGAAAAACAAGGTGGAACCACTTCCAACTTTTTGCATTGGTGTTTCTTCTTTTCATTAAATAATTATAATAGAAAATATTGCTGGTGAGTGGTGAATGAGTTGGACGTTTTGTAAATCCGTAAGACACTTAGAGTGTTGTTGACCCTGGGCACCCGCCCAGTTGGCCCACACCTTAAGACGGCCGCAACACAAAACCTGAAAAGAAACTTTTCCGATGGTGCTCAACGTTCAGTGATGGCTTGCATAATCACGTAACACAAATTCGAGATCGTCTCTAGTAAACGCTACGTGGAAGCGGGGGGCTACGGTGGGAGAAACACAAGATCATATATGATATGATCTTGTGTTTTTGAGGACTTTAGGAAATAAGTGTCTGACACCAGGTCTTAAACAACCCTTAGAAATAGGAAGCTAGAAGATTTGGGCTAGAGTGCCCGATAGGAAAGTCACACGGAAGCGAGGTAGAAAGGGGAAGGAAGACGCCTTATTATTATGGAGGGGGAGGGAGTACCTGAGATCCAACGATTATTACCGGTGGGGAGCGCGGGGGGGGGCAATACTCGGGATCGCACGGCGGATATTTAGTGGTTGGAGCGTTCGTACCTGCCTGGGATCAAACCTGAGATTTCTCCGTGGCAGTCACGAACGTTGAACACTAGGCCAACTGCAGCCTGGTGGGAGAGATGAACGAAATTAAAAAAGAAAAAGCTGCTTCAGAGTTCAATATCAACATAGATTACAATGTTACGACAACTTTTCTCGAAAATTACGCCTATAAAATTATGCGATTGCATAAGAAGGAAGGGGGAAATTTTGGTTGCTTCTTTAGAGCAAAATTACTGATGACAAAACAATCAGTCGACGTAAGTTTCCGGCAAGTTTTGGCATTAATATTGAGGGCCGGAGTATATTTTCTTTAAGCTTATAATATGGATTGAAATGTTCAGGCAGATTAATACAAATTTTGCGGAGACATTAATAAGGATCCCTCTTAAATAAATTCGTATTACAAATATTTCGATTTATGAGTTGTACTAAGGAATAAAGGAGATTTCGAAGTCAAATTTTCGGGTAGTACTCCTGCCGTTCCTTTCCGAAAAGTTGACTTGAAAATTTCCTTTATTCCCTAGTAAAATTCATAAATTGAAATATTTGTAATGCATTAAGTGTAGGAATAGCCAGGTTATCAATTATTACTAAATTCGTATTATTTGTGTTTCAGTGATAAATAAATTCGTATTATAAAATGCAACTTTGATATTCTTAATTTTTGAAATGTAACTATTTGCTTTACACTGAAATTGTTGAATATATAAAAATAGTAAGCCACAGAATAAAATGTAGTTTCCTGTTTTACGAATCGGTTCAGATTGGAACAAAAATCGGGATATCTGGCCACCCTATATTTGAGCCCCAGTCGGCATTCAAAATATTATATCTACGTAAATAGCAGTCTGTTAATTGCTGCATTTAAATCTCCTAGATTAAAGCATTACCTTATTTGGTAGCAATACTCGCTACTATAGGAAATATTAATTTTATAATAAAAAGTAATATTTTAAAACCATCCTAATCAACCCTTTGTCAACAATAGCACAATTGGCAGTGGTGTCGCTGTGATCTTTGATGTTTACGATTGACCTGAACAGTAGTGGAAAAGATGAAAATACGTCACGAATTTTCACTTAACTTCTTATGATCTCCGAAGAGTTTCATCGCACTTTTTATGTGAACATGCGTTCCACACGTCATAATTTACGAAATCCCAATAAATACTATCAAGAAACGAAGCGTCAACCTTAGCTATATTGACTTCCGAAACATAAGTTGGAGATAGCTTCGCACCCCCCCCTAGAAAACACGCTATCTCCAAATTAAAAAAAAGCCAACAAAAAAAACCTCGTAGTACATCCGTATATTTCCTTGATAAAAAAATATATTTTCAAATAAAAAAAAAATAGCCATTAAGCGCCTATTATAGCGAAATTCTTCTAAAAAAAATCCCATAAAATTTATGGTGAACTACTTCCCTTTTAATCAAGTTCTATGTTAACAAGCAGGCAGTAATTCCTTAGTGAAACCCATAATACCTTCGAAATCGGGAACTACTTGAAAAAGTAGTACCTCTCATTGTAACCCAGCAAAAACAGTCTTGCTGGCCCAGCACTATGTTGCCGCTGCCGAACCGTCAATAAAATGTCCGGGCGGCCAACAGAAGGGCCAGCGGTTCAGGCCAACAGATGGCTAACAGTTGGCACCCCATCAGTTGTCATATGCCACAACAGGGCCATCAGTGGTCCATCACAGGTAGTAGCTGCCACAAGTGGCCCTTCAGTGGCCCTGCAAGCACGTGCCAGAAATGATGGCTAGCCTAATGTGATCCGCTAGTGGGCCGTTAGTGGCAGCCAGCAACCACGTGACGTAACTGGTGGCTTGCCGAATCTTGTCCGCCAATTTCCCAGTAGTAGCCATAATAATAATAAAAAAAAAAGCAAGGATAACCGCAGTTTCCTAAAGCTACAATTTTTTTTTCTACCCTTACGAAGCTTGTGAATTAACGCACCGCGCTGTGGAAATTTTCTCTACAGACCGGAAAAACGCAGTTTGCATCTGACAAGATTCGATCCTGGGCCGTTTGCGTGGAAGCCGCGCTTGCTACCGACCGGACTAACTCACTACACTCGGATACGTGCTGGAAGCTATCTGTTTGGTATGCATTTGGTAATCGAATGCTTCCCTCTTTCATTTTACAATATTACGAGGTATGTTTCATAAAAGTCAGTTTCATTAAATTGATAAATTAATTTTTTCAACGTAACGATAGTTTTTTTTGTTTTACCTTAAGGGAACTTCACTCATTTTCAAGGCGTGTACATACTTATCGCTTTCCAAAATTTTGTACTGTCCTTGCCGTCTTGAAAAGAGATTGTTGAATAAATATATATTTACCCGGGTTCATGTCACATTCTGTTACATTTTTAACGTTGTGTCTTTCCTTTCCGTTGTCCGAAGCTACATTTGTTTTAAAGAGTAAAAGATATTTTATTTTACTTCTCGTTATTTTGAGAAGCGAATTCCTCCCAGTCTTGTGTATTCAACCCATGGATGAGTACACCACGGTGCTTTTTTTTTCTTTCAAATAATTAATAAATTTTGTACGCGTATAATTCTTTTTTTTTTTTTCCAACAAACGCTATTTTAATGGTTTTCCAGGATATGTGTTTCAAGCGGTTTCAAATGTTTTCTTGTTATTCATCCACTCCATTCCATGAATTCTTATTCATGGGAGTGGAGTGGGTGTATTTCATGGCTGTAATCTAGTATTTCACGGCTTAATCTGATATCTTCGTCGACGTAAAATTTCATTAGGAAATTAATTCGCCTCTCGACATATGGATTTTTTCTTAACATCCACTAAAATAACACGATGGCGATAGCCTCGTCTTCAACTAACTGGTACCATGAGAGACACAGCAAGTGTAGCTTCTGCGCATGCGCAGTCCCGATGCTCCCACCTGCTGTTGGGGGTTGCATTGGTTGCCAGCAACGGGCCACTAGTGGCACTTGCTTGGGGGCCACAATTCACGGCGATGCTGCAGGGCCATCAATGGCTCGCCAACTGATAGCGCTGCCACCAACGGACCACTACCGGGGCGTGAGCGGCAGATTTCAGCCAGCGGTGACCCATTACTGCCAGCTGGTGGCCAGCAGTTTCCCAGCACTTGTGTTTTTGCTGGGAAGTTCGTATGATTACCAACTACAAGCCCATCCGATTGAAAGAATACGTGAAACAATTTTCACCCAATCAAAAGTGCGAACTTTTTTCTTGTCCGTAGTATATTTTTACGGGAAGCAAATTCCATGTTTTCGTCAAAATAAAGTTGCTACGGTTAATGCTTTAGACTTCTCTTTTTTTTTTTTGTGAAGAAAAATGATTGTCGAAGTTTTTTTCTATTTGCAAAGTACTATAAGCGGATTTGAAGGAAAGGATGAATGTGGAAAACTTACACAAAAATGAAAGTTGTTGCAATATGATTCTGGATCGCATTATGACATATAAACCTTGATTATGCAATAAATATGAATTATTACTTTCGGTGTGGACTTACTAGTGGAAAAGTAGTGTTAAAAGTAAGCCTTATTGTGAACTAGACTCCTTGTTGTTTGAAATCAATCAGGTAGTTGGCTGTGAGTAAGTTGTCTGAATAATCAAATAGATAACGTAAAAGAAAAGGTTGAGGGTTTGTCATTCAGTAGGGTCAATTCATGACCTGAATGTGATACGTGATGATAACTTCTGAGTTATATTTCGCCAGTGGCTTGAGGTTGCGCAACGGCCTCTTGTCGCTGTATTCTGATGTCACTCTGAATGGCCAATTTTTTTAATAACAGAAAAGCAGTAGCAAAACTAGCGTCGCAGACTTTGCGCCGGGAAGAACACGCAGCAGATGTACATTGACCTGCTCCCTACTCCTAGGGAACACGTCGTCAAAGATTTCCACGTTCGTAGGAACTTCTGTATAAAAGAGGCTTCGATGAGCGTGGACTGCAAGTAGAGGGACTTTAGGTGGCGTTTGGCCCACAATGTCCTTCCAACCAGGAGTAGGCAGTTTCGGTGATCTCTTCCGATAGGTGCCTTTCGTGTGCGGGCAGTGAGGACAAGTTCCATCTCTTTTGGGCCTGCCCCATGGCGCACCAGTTTTGGCAGGGAATCTGGACTTTGGCTTGACGCCCTCCAGTTTCACCCGGCTAATGTGTTTTATCTACATTCCGCTCCGGCGACTGGCATGGAGGCCTGGAGGAGGATTATCACCTATGTCTGTTATAAGATTTGGAGAGAGAGGAACAGGGTTCTGCATTCCCGGATGGCTAGCTCGAGCTGCTCTCCGACAGCGGTTATCCTTCAAGTCAAGTGTGAGCTCTGAGACAGGGCAAGGGTGGACGCCCGCACTTTGACCGACCGAGCCTTTAGGTATCGGTGGGGGACTTGGCCTCGGATTTTTGCCGGGACCAAAAACAACTACACCTTTCATTGGGGTAACTTACCCCCTTAGTTTCGGCCCTTGAATCCCGAAGGATCACTCTGGGAGTGTTGGGCTTTTTCTAGTGTTGTGTTTTTCTGACTTGTGTTTGACGGAGGGTGTGGAGGTTAGCCTCCGACCCTTTCATCGGTGGTTTAATCTGTCTTCTCTCCGGTCGAGGTTGGCGGTGTTGGCCGCTGACCGAGACGGCAGGAGGCTGTGTGAGTCTCGGGGAGTGAGTGTTTTCGTTCTGTCTCTGCTCTTTATCTTATGATGTGGTGTGAATGGATGGTATCTGAAGGGAGGGTGTTGTGTATTTGCTGCTTGTGGTGTACCGGTTCCGTGTGGAAGTGGGCCGGGGAGGCACCTGCCATGGGTCATGTGAGTGCCTTTGTGCACCCGTTGGCCCGGTGTTCTCTCTGACAGTCTCCCGTCCGGGTCGCTGTCACTTGGTCACCTCTGAAGGGGACTTTTGTCCGCCTACATGGACGTTCCGGGTGTACCTTCGGGTTGCACCCGCCGTTCTAGGTGACCTCGCCGGCTATTTGTGTGCGGGTCCTTTCGAGTTCTTCGGAGGATCTGTATGACTCGGGGGTTTGTCTGGTGCTGCTTGTTAGGCCGTGGTGGGAGTGTGTGTAAACATCAGTGAACCATGTCCAGGTGTTTATTTTGGGCGTGGTGAACAGTGTGAAGATGTGTTGCAACAAAGTTCGTGTATGTGGGAGGGGACGTCGTGCGAGAGCACATTAGGGCGCTCCCCTCTCCCAGCCCCCACGATTTGGAGTGGGGGTCTTATACGAAGACAATTTTTTTAATAAAAAAAGGGCGGTAACAAAACTAGCGTCGGAGACAGTCGTTCCAACTAGGGAGGGATGATTTTAGGTGATGATAACTTCTGAGTTATATTTCACCAGTGGCTTGAGGTTGCCCAACGGCCTCTTGTCGCTGTATTCTGATGTCGCTCTGAATGGCCAATTTTTTTAATAACGGAAAAGCAGTAGCAAAACTAGCGTCTCAGACTTTGCGAAAGTTGTCCGCGCCGGGAAGAACACGCAGCAGATGTACATTGACCTACTCCCTACTCCTAGGGAACACGTCGTCAAAGATTTCCACGTTCCTAGGAACTTCTGTATAACAGAGGCTTCGATGAGCGTGGACTGCAAGTAGAGGGACTTTAGGTGGCGTTTGGCCCACAAGTCCTTCCAACCAGGAGTAGGCAGTTTCGGTGATCTCTTCCGATAGGTGCCTTTCGTGTGCGGGCAATGAGGACAAGTTCCATCTCTTTTGGGCCTGCCCCATGGCGCACCAGTTTTGGCAGGGAATCTGGACTTTGGCTTGACGCCCTCCAGTTTCACCTGGCTAATGTGTTTTATCTACATCCCACTCCGGCGGCGGGCAGGGAGGCCTGGAGGAGGATTATCACCGATGTCTGTTATAAGATTTGGAGAGAGAGGAACAGGGTTCTGCATTCCCGGATGGCTAGCTCGAGCTGCTCTCCGACAGCGGTTATCCTTCAAGTCAAGTGTGAGCTCTGAGACAGGGCGAGGGTGGACGCCCGCACTTTGACCGACCGAGCCTTTAGGTATCGGTGGGGGACTTGGCCTCGGATTTTTGCCGGGACCAAAAACAACTACACCTTTCATTGGGGTAACTTACCCCCTTAGTTTCGGCCCTTGAATCCCGAAGGATCACTCTGGGAGTGTTGGGCTTTTTCTAGTGTTGTGTTTTTCTGACTTGTGTTTGATGGAGGGTGTGGAGGTTAGCCTCCGACCCTTTCATCGGTGGTTTAATCTGTCTTCTCTCCGGTCGAGGTTGGCGGTGCTGGCCGCTGACCGAGACGGCAGGAGGCTGTGTGAGTCTGGGGGAGTGAGTGTTTTCGTTCTGTCTCTGCTCTTTCTCTTATGATGTGGTGTGAATGGATGGTATCTGAAGGGAGGGTATTGTGTATTTGCTGCTTGTGGTGTGCCGGTTCCGTGTGGAAGTGGGCCGGGGAGGCACCTGCCATGGGTCATGTGAGTGCCTTTGTGCACCCGTTGGCCCGGTGTTCTCTCTGACAGTCTCCCGTCCGGGTCGCTGTCACTTGGTCACCTCTGAAGGGGACTTTTGTCCGCCTACATGGACGTTCCGGGTGTACCTTCGGGTTGCACCCGCCGTTCTAGGTGACTAGGTGACCTCGCCGGCTATTTGTGTGCGGGTCCTTTCGAGTTCTTCGGAGGATCTGTATGACTCGGGGGTTTGTCTGGTGCTGCTTGTTAGGCCGTGGTGGGAGTGTGTGTAAACATCAGTGAACCATGTACAGGTGTTTATTTTGGGCGTGGTGAACAGTGTGAAGATGTGTTGCAACAAAGTTCGTGTATGTGGGAGGGAACGTCGTGCGAGAGCACATTAGGGCGCTCCCCTCTCCCACGATTTGGGGTGGGGGTCTTATACGAAGACAATTTTTTTAATAAAAAAAGGGCGGTAACAAAACTAGCGTCGGAGACAGTCGTTCCAACTAGGGAGGGATGATTTTAGGTGATGATAACTTCTGAGTTATATTTCACCAGTGGCTTGAGGTTGCCCAACGGCCTCTTGTCGCTGTATTCTGATGTCACTCTGAATGGCCAATTTTTTTTTTTTTTGATAAAAAAAGAGCAGTAGCAAAACTAGCGTCGGAGACATTAGTTCCAACACTGTCTGGCGACAGGTTTGTGACACAGAATTTAATGCTCTGCGTAAAGAACGTCAACTTTCATTAGATCACTTAAAATAGGCGACAACAGCGCCACGGCATCTTAAGAGGTAATTGGCTCTGCGGTAAAGTTAACATTCAGGAGCAAAACATGTTAAGGGGACTACGATAGTGAAGCTTCTCTTTGATCAATGGCTATTTGCTTGGACCAGTTTTTTCTGTTGGTGTTTTCTGATATTTCGCCCATTCCTTATTTTGGGGAGAAAAATATGCAATAACATTAGTATTACTATTTAAATTAAATTTTAGCAGATATTTTAGTTAGCCCTAAGTATCCGTATAAAATGCAGACATTCCCTAGTATTTGGCATTACTGGAAATGTTTCTGAAAAATTGAAGAACAAACAAAAGCCTTAACTAACCCGACTGGCGTAACAAAACTAACATATCCGAATTACGAAGTGATCATGCTACCGAGAAGGTAACAATCAAGTGCTGTGAGTAGCTCAGCTGACTGTTCTTTACCCAAAGAATTGGTCAACAGAAATACGCGTGCGCAGTCTGCTACGGCATCAGCCTGTATGTTGGCTTCTTTGCACTGCATTTTAACTCTTAAGATATGGCGGCGCTAGTTACGTCTCGCCGAGCCTTAACTTCTTCTGTTAGATATTCTTTGTTTGGGATGCCAACAGTTGGCGTCAGCGTCTCTAATATGGGTGGAGCTACAGATTCCTGCCAGTTAGCGAGGTCCTCTCAATATATCCTTACGATGTGTGGTATATGAGGGATATAAAACAGTACTAGAACCTCTAGCAAACAGCTCACATGCAGAACTTGTTGCAATATGTTTTCCACAAAGAGTGATTTATTGAAACATGAAAGAAAGTACCACTCAGGTGAGAAAATGGAGTGTGTTTGAAAAGTGTTTTGCACTATATGTACGAACATTTACAGAAGTGTACAATTAAGTGAATAACAATGTGACTTGTCTTCTTTGTAGATAGCTGAAGAGAGAAAGAATAAAATACGATACGTCATTTGAAGAAGTTTTAGGAAGGGAGTGTCTGACCCCAAGTTTAAAACTACCCTTAGAAATAGAAAGCTAGGAGATCGGAGTAACTGAACTCAATAGGAAAGACAAACAGGAAAACTGAGTGAAAGGACAGGGTGATATATCTTTCAAACTGTGAACCGTGACATCAGGCTTGGGGAAAAGGGGGCAAGGGGAACCAAACACCACACAACATCACAGAGAACCACACCACCCGGCCGCCGACGCTCCAGGGAATGACTGAAACTCAACGGAACCAAATCCAAATGCCAGAGCAGAATTCATTTTCATCATCTCGATGCCAGTCTGTAAAAAAAAATAATAAAGTAAGCGGTCCCTATTGTCTTATACCAGAACGTTTTCATTTCGTAACTAAAATGCACAGTGGCTTATCTAGGTGGGGCAAGTAGGGCACGTGCC
Organism: Macrothele yani; assembly: GCA_039090855.1. NCBI lineage: Eukaryota > Metazoa > Arthropoda > Arachnida > Araneae > Macrothelidae > Macrothele > Macrothele yani. The sequence continues at coordinate 31,864,870 of CM077031.1, read as the reverse complement.
AATGTTAGAGAGAGGGCGCTAAAAAGCCGAAAGAAATAGTGTGTGTTTGCTATTTGTTGAAGAAAACTTGATAAGAAATGAATTTGAGAAACCGAAAGTCGTAATAAAAAAGAAAAGAAACGTTCATTCTGAATGGCTGTCGTCAGCAGCACGGTGTGAATGCAGTGGCATGCGTGGAGTACACATAAACTCCGTTTCAGAACTACCGACTAGCGTGGCGTTTCTGTGCACTCTGCTCTTCGAGCGACAGCAAGTGTTTTTGTTGGCCGGCCGTCGGCGCCTTTATTTTCTAGTAGTTTCGAGGACTGATATTTTTTTCTTGGTTGCAGTTCTTTTATGTGTGCGAATGTTCTGGTAGCTTCCATTGTAATATGAAAATACTTTTACCAAGTTCGGTCTCCGCGGATGGCCTAGTGGTCAACGTTCGTGACAGCCGCGGAGGAACCTCAGGTTACATCCCGGCCAGGTACGAACGCTCGAACCTCCAAATATTCGCCGTGCGTTTTATGGACACGTTAAGCCGTAGGACCCCGGGTAGGTACCCCCGGTAATAAACGAGGGCGTCTTTCTTCCCCTTTCTAACTCGCTTCTGTGTCACTTTCCAATGGGTCACTCTAGCCCAAATCTCCTAGCTTTCTATTTCTAAATAGTACTTACACTATACATGTATTATCCCGGTGAGAGATGCCTCACCGGGATAATACATTTATACTGGCTCTCTCCCTTTCCTGGAGCCAGTGTTCTTAAAATTGAGGACGGGCGACTGCTTTAGCCCATTATGTTGCTCACGGTAGTCGTAAAACCCCGATCGAAAAAAACATCAACAGTATAAATGTATTACTTTATAAATAGTATTTATAGAATTCTATAACATATGCACTCGCGAAATACTGTGTAATGATCCGTTATTAGTACCTTCCTTCTTTCAATTAGGTGCCGTCGGGCCGAAAGTAATGGAGTGCTATATTGAAATTGGTGCTAGGAACGTCCTTTTTGTGAGATAATTATATTCTAAATATTATTTATGAAGTTCTATAGTTTTAAAATACATATATTTGGTGAATATTCCAAAATGCAATGGGATTGGAGGTGTAAATAAATTGATATCAGACAAACTAATATTAGAAGTTATACAAAAGACGTGTCGATTAGCGTCCTAAATTATTTCGTCGGAAAAATATCAGTACCTGGAAAAAGTGTGACGTACAGATTTTAGAGTACCGAAACTGATGGCAGGTGCAGAAATTTCATATTTTAAATGTGTTTTAAAGATTTTTATCGTAATATTGACCTGTGAGTCCGACGGTGTAAAGAGAAGCTGCGGTAGGCCTAAACGCATCGCTCCGGCGAAGATGTGAAGCTTTGGTCCGTTAAAAGAAAGTTTCGTTGCTGTGCGGAAATGACGGGCGTAAAAGTACAAGAGAAAGAGGTTACATTGTTGGCAGGAAGCAATAAATGTTGTTGTGATACGCTACAGAAAATAGGTCCGCATCATCCACCCTTTATTTTGTTGCGTCCTCTATGTTGTTGGCAGGAAAAGCCGAATGAAATATCTTTGATGCTTCTTTATCTCAATCTTTGATGTGCAAAATACACATATCAGTGAGATAGAAACTGACCTGCGAACAAGGTATTAACAGGAGAACCAAAAGTGCAGTGACACAGCAAATCAGCTAGGAATGGAAGCCGTTCAAACCAGAACCCAAAGTTGCAGTTCCCCAGTTTTCTGTACAACATAGAAAAGCGTATTAGTACATTCTATTTGGAATCAGGGAAAAATATTCGAAAGAACGAAAAATTTCTAACATCTGCTTTAAAAACAATGACGAAACATGATTGAACTATATTTTGTAGCGTATGAGTACAACATGGTTCGCTCTCCTGGCAAGAAGGTACGCCCTTGGACTTGTAGTCGTCCGCGCGTGAATTAAACACCGCAGAGAATCTTTCTTTCAACGAAGCAAAGCTTCACATAGTCGCCGTAGGGATGCGTTAGGTCTGCGGCAGGTCTCATCCCACCATCGCACTCACAGGTCAAGATTACGATGTTAGAAGTTATTCAAAAGATGTGCAATACTCCTGTGAGAACATAAACACTTGGATATGCGCTTGTGTAAGTATTCTAGTTACATTACATTCGGAATTCTAGAGATGTATGCCAAAAACAAGATAAAACGAAACACTTGCCTCGTTAGTCAATAATAAAATCCATGTGCTCACGACATTTTCTTGAGAAATGTTTTTCGAATACATGCTGACACGCCGCTTTGTTTTTCGGATACCTCATACATGTTTACGAATTACACATTGTTACTTCCGTTCAGAATTTTCATTTAATTGTTTTATCAAATCACTATCACCCCCACTAGGGACTGGAAGGCAGGTCGGCTTTCTTTGATTTTTATTTTGTCACAAAAGATCCATCCTAACACCTAACTTCATTCCTGTCTCCTCGCTCGGGGAATTAAATCTACGACCAATTTTTGAAAAACAAGGTGGAACCACTTCCAACTTTTTGCATTGGTGTTTCTTCTTTTCATTAAATAATTATAATAGAAAATATTGCTGGTGAGTGGTGAATGAGTTGGACGTTTTGTAAATCCGTAAGACACTTAGAGTGTTGTGGACCCTGGACACCCGCCCAGTTGGCCCACACCTTAAGACGGCCGCAACACAAAACCTGAAAAGAAACTTTTCCGATGGTGCTCAACGTTCAGTGATGGCTTGCATAATCACGTAACACAAATTCGAGATCGTCTCTAGTAAACGCTACGTGGAAGCGGGGGCTACGGTGGGAGAAACACAAGATCATATATAATATGATCTAGTGTTTTTGAGGACTTTAGGAAATAAGTGTCTGACACCAGGTCTTAAACAACCCTTAGAAATAGGAAGCTAGAAGATTTGGGCTAGAGTGCCCGATAGGAAAGTCACACGGAAGCGAGGTAGAAAGGGGAAGGAAGACGCCTTTATTATTATCGATGGGGGAGGGAGTACCTGAGATCCAACGATTATTACCGGTGGGGAGCGGGGGAGGGAGGCAATACCCGGGATCGCACGGCGGATATTTAGTGGTTGGAGTGTTCGTACCTGCCTGGGATCAAACCTGAGATTTCTCCGTGGCAGTCACGAACGTTGAGCACTAGGCCATCTGCAGCCTGGTTGGAGAGATGAACGAAATTAAAAAAGAAAAGCTGCTTCAGAGTTCAATATCAACATAGATTACAATGTTACGACAACTTTTCTCGAAAATTACGCCTATAAAATTATGCGATTGTATAAGAAGGAAGGGGGAAATTTTGGTTGCTTCTTTAGAGCAAAATTACTGATGACAAAACAATAAGGTCGACGTAAGTTTCCGGCAAGTTTTGGCATTAATATTGAGGGCCGGAGTATATTTTCTGAAAGAAGTATTTTCTTTAAGCTTATAATATGCATTGAGATGTTCAGGCAGATTAATACAAATTTTGCGGAGACATTAATAAGGATCCCTCTTAAATAAATTCGTATTACAAATATTTCGATTTATGGGTTGTACTAAGGAATAAAAGAGATTTCGAAGTCAAATTTTCTTGTAGTACTCCTGCCGTTCCTTTCCGAAAAGTTGACTTGAAAATTTCCTTTATTCCCTAGCAAAATTCATAAATTGAAATATTTGTAATGCAATAAGTCTAGGAATAGCCAGGTTATCAATTATTACTAAATTCGTATTATTTGTGTTTCAGTGATAAATAAATTCGTATTATAAAATGCAACTTTGATATTCTTAATTTTTGAAATTTAAGTATTTGCTTTACACTGAAATTGTTGAATATATAAAAATAGTAAGCCACAGAATAAAATTTAGTTTCCTGTTTTACGAATCGGTTCAGATTGGAACAAAAATCGGGATATCTGGTCACCCTATATTTGAGCTCCAGTCGGCATTCAAAATATTATATCTACGTAAATAACAGTCTGTTAATTGCTGCATTTAAATGTCCTAGATTAAAGCATTACCTTATTTGGTAGCAATACTCGGTACTATAGGAAATATTAATTTTATAATAAAAAGTAATATTTTAAAACCATCCTAATCAACCCTTTGTCAACAATAGCACAATTGGCAGTGGTGTCGCTGTGATCTTTGATGTTTACGATCGACCTGAACAGTAGTGGAAAAGATGAAAATACGTCACGAATTTTCACTTAACTTCTTAGGATCTCCGAAGAGTTTCATCGCACTTTTTATGTGAACATGCGTTCCACACGTCATAATTTACGAAATCCCAATAAATACTATCAAGAAACGAAGCGTCAACCTTAGCTATATTGACTTCCGAAACATAAGTTGGAGATAGCTTCGCAAGAAAAAAAAAACCCTAGAAAACACGCTATCTCCAAATTAAAAAAAGCCAACAAAAAAAACCTCGTAGTACATCCGTATATTTCCTTGATAAAAAAATATATTTTCAAATAAAAAAAAATAGCCATTAAGCGCCTATTATAGCGAAATTCTTCTAAAAAAATCCCATAAAATTTATGGTGAACTACTTCCCTTTTAATCAAGTTCTATGTTAACAAACGGACAGTAATTCCTTAGTGAAACCCATAATACCTTCGAAATCGGGAACTACTTGAAAAAGTAGTACCTCTCATTGTAACCCAGCAAAAACAGTCTTGCTGGCCCAGCACTATGTTGCCGCTGCCGAACTGTCAATAAAATGTCCGGGCGGCCAACAGAAGGGCCAGCAGTTCAGGCCAACAGATGGCTAACGGTTGGCACCCCATCAGTTGTCATATGCCACAACAGGGCCATCAGTGGTCCATCACGGGTAGTAGCTGCCACAAGTGGCCCTTCAGTGGCCCTGCAAGCACGTGCCAGAAATGATGGCTAGCCTAATGTGATCCGCTAGTGGGCCGTTAGTGGCAGCCAGCAACCAATGACGTAACTGGTGGCTTGCCGAATCTTGTCCGCCAATTTCCCAGTAGTAGCCATAATAATAAAAAAAAGCAAGGATAACCGCAGTTTCCTAAAGCTACAATTGTTTTTTTCTACCCTTACGAAGCTTGTGAATTAACGCACCGCGCTGGGGAAATTTTCTCTACAGACCGGAAAAACGCAGTTTGCATCTGACAAGATTCGATCCTGTGCCGTTTGCGTGGAAGCCGCGCTTGCTACCGACCGGACTAACTCACTACGCTCGGATACGTGCTGGAAGCTATCTGTTTGGTATGCAATTTGTAATCGAATGCTTCCCTCTTTCATTTTACAATATTACGAGGTATTTTTCATAAAAGTCAGTTTCATATAATTGATAAATTAATTTTTTCAACGTAACGATAGTTTTTTTTGTTTTAACTTAAGGGAACTTCACTCATTTTCAAGGCGTGTACGTACTTATCGCTTTCCAAAATTTTGTACTGTCCTTGCCATCTTGAAAAGAGATTGTTGAATAAATATATATTTACCCGGGTTCATGTCACATTCTGTTACATTTTTAACGTTGTGTCTTTCCTTTCCGTTGTCCGAAGCTACATTTGTTTTAAAGAGTAAAAGATATTTTATTTTACTTCTCGTTATTTTGAAAAGCGAATTCCTCCCAGTCTTGTGTATTCAACCCATGGATGAGTTCACCACATAGCGTTGCTTTTTTTTTCTTTCAAATAATTAATAAATTTTGTACGCGTATAATTCTTTTTTTTTTTTTTTTTTTCCAACAAACGCTATTTTAATGGTTTTCCAGGATATGTGTTTCAAGCGGTTTCAAATTTTTTCTTGTTATTCATCCACTCCATTCCATGAATTGTTATTCATGGGAATGAAGTGGGTGTATTTCATTGCTGTAATCTAGTATTTCACGGCTTAATCTGATATCTTCGTCGACGTAAAATTTCATTAGGAAATTAATTCGCCTCTCGACATATGGATTTTTTCTTAACATCCACTAAAATAACACGATGGCGATAGCCTCGTCTTCAACTAACTGGTACCATGAGAGACACAGCAAGTGTAGCTTCTGCGCATGCGCAGTCCCGATGCTCCCACCTGCTGTTGGGGGTTGCATTGGTTGCCAGCAACGGGCCACTAGTGGCACTTGCTTGGGGGGGCCACAATTCACGGCTATGCTGCAGGGCCATCAATGGCTCGCCAACTGATAGCACTGCCACCAACGGACCACTACCGGGGCGTGAGCGGCAGATTTCAGCCAGCGGTGACCCATTACTGCCAGCTGGTGGCCAGCAGTTTCCCAGCACTTGTGTTTTTGCTGAGAAGTTCGCATGATTACCAACTACAAGCCCATCCGATTGAAAGAATACGTGAAACAATTTTCACCCAATCAAAAGTGCGAACTTTTTTTCTTGTCCGTAGTATGTTTTTACGGGAAGCAAATTCCATGTTTTCGTCAAAATAAAGTTGCTACGGTTAATGCTTTAGACTTCTTTTTTTTTTGTGAAGAAAAATGATTGTCGAAGTTTTTTTTCTATTTGCAAAGTACTATAAGCGGATTTGAAGGAAAGGATGAATGTGGAAAACTTACACAAAAATGAAAGTTGTTGCAATATGATTCTGGATCGCATTATGACGTATAAACCTTGATTATGCAATAAATATGAATTATTACTTTCGGTGTGGACTTACTAGTGTAAAAGTAGTGTTAAAAGGAAGCCTTATTGTGAACTAGACTCCTTGTTGTTTGAAATCAATCAGGTAGTTGGCTGTGAGTAAGTTGTCTGAATAATCAAATAGATAACGTAAAAGAAAAGGTTGAGGTTTTGTCATTCAGTAGGGTCAATTCATGACCTGAATGTGATACGTGATGATCTTAGGTGATGATAACTTCTGAGTTATATTTCGCCAGTGGCTTGAGGTTGCGCAACGGCCTCTTGTCGCTGTATTCTGATGTCACTCTGAATGGCCAATTTTTTTAATAACGGAAAAGCAGTAGCAAAACTAGCGTCTCAGACTTTGCGAAAGTTGTCCGCGCCGGGAAGAACACGCAGCAGATGTACATTGACCTACTCCCTACTCCTAGGGAACACGTCGTCAAAGATTTCCACGTTCCTAGGAACTTCTGTATAACAGAGGCTTCGATGAGCGTGGACTGCAAGTAGAGGGACTTTAGGTGGCGTTTGGCCCACAAGTCCTTCCAACCAGGAGTAGGCAGTTTCGGTGATCTCTTCCGATAGGTGCCTTTCGTGTGCGGGCAATGAGGACAAGTTCCATCTCTTTTGGGCCTGCCCCATGGCGCACCAGTTTTGGCAGGGAATCTGGACTTTGGCTTGACGCCCTCCAGTTTCACCTGGCTAATGTGTTTTATCTACATCCCGCTCCGGCGGCGGGCAGGGAGGCCTGGAGGAGGATTATCACCGATGTCTGTTATAAGATTTGGAGAGAGAGGAACAGGGTTCTGCATTCCCGGATGGCTAGCTCGAGCTGCTCTCCGACAGCGGTTATCCTTCAAGTCAAGTGTGAGCTCTGAGACAGGGCGAGGGTGGACGCCCGCACTTTGACCGACCGAGCCTTTAGGTATCGGTGGGGGACTTGGCCTCGGATTTTTGCCGGGACCAAAAACAACTACACCTTTCATTGGGGTAACTTACCCCCTTAGTTTCGGCCCTTGAATCCCGAAGGATCACTCTGGGAGTGTTGGGCTTTTTCTAGTGTTGTGTTTTTCTGACTTGTGTTTGATGGAGGGTGTGGAGGTTAGCCTCCGACCCTTTCATCGGTGGTTTAATCTGTCTTCTCTCCGGTCGAGGTTGGCGGTGCTGGCCGCTGACCGAGACGGCAGGAGGCTGTGTGAGTCTGGGGGAGTGAGTGTTTTCGTTCTGTCTCTGCTCTTTCTCTTATGATGTGGTGTGAATGGATGGTATCTGAAGGGAGGGTATTGTGTATTTGCTGCTTGTGGTGTGCCGGTTCCGTGTGGAAGTGGGCCGGGGAGGCACCTGCCATGGGTCATGTGAGTGCCTTTGTGCACCCGTTGGCCCGGTGTTCTCTCTGACAGTCTCCCGTCCGGGTCGCTGTCACTTGGTCACCTCTGAAGGGGACTTTTGTCCGCCTACATGGACGTTCCGGGTGTACCTTCGGGTTGCACCCGCCGTTCTAGGTGACTAGGTGACCTCGCCGGCTATTTGTGTGCGGGTCCTTTCGAGTTCTTCGGAGGATCTGTATGACTCGGGGGTTTGTCTGGTGCTGCTTGTTAGGCCGTGGTGGGAGTGTGTGTAAACATCAGTGAACCATGTCCAGGTGTTTATTTTGGGCGTGGTGAACAGTGTGAAGATGTGTTGCAACAAAATTCGTGTATGTGGGAGGGAACGTCGTGCGAGAGCACATTAGGGCGCTCCCCTCTCCCACGATTTGGGGTGGGGGTCTTATACGAAGACAATTTTTTTAATAAAAAAAGGGCGATAACAAAACTAGCGTCGGAGACAGTCGTTCCAACTAGGGAGGGATGATTTTAGGTGATGATAACTTCTGAGTTATATTTCACCAGTGGCTTGAGGTTGCCCAACGGCCTCTTGTCGCTGTATTCTGATGTCACTCTGAATGGCCAATTTTTTTTTGATAAAAAAAGAGCAGTAGCAAAACTAGCGTCGGAGACATTAGTTCCAACACTGTCTGGCGACAGGTTTGTGACACAGAATTTAATGCTCTGCGTAAAGAACGTCAACTTTCATTAGATCACTTAAAATAGGCGACAACAGCGCCACGGCATCTTAAGAGGTAATTGGCTCTGCGGTAAAGTTAACATTCAGGAGCAAAACATGTTAAGGGGACTACGATAGTGAAGCTTCTCTTTGATCAATGGCTATTTGCTTGGACCAGTTTTTTCTGTTGGTGTTTTCTGATATTTCGCCCATTCCTTATTTTGGGGAGAAAAATATGCAATAACATTAGTATTACTATTTAAATTAAATTTTAGCAGATATTTTAGTTAGCCCTAAGTATCCGTATAAAATGCAGACATTCCCTAGTATTTGGCATTACTGGAAATGTTTCTGAAAAATTGAAGAACAAACAAAAGCCTTAACTAACCCGACTGGCGTAACAAAACTAACATATCCGAATTACGAAGTGATCATGCTACCGAGAAGGTAACAATCAAGTGCTGTGAGTAGCTCAGCTGACTGTTCTTTACCCAAAGAATTGGTCAACAGAAATACGCGTGCGCAGTCTGCTACGGCATCAGCCTGTATGTTGGCTTCTTTGCACTGCATTTTAACTCTTAAGATATGGCGGCGCTAGTTACGTCTCGCCGAGCCTTAACTTCTTTTGTTAGATATTCTTTGTTTGGGATGCCAACAGTTGGCGTCAGCGTCTCTAATATGGGTGGAGCTACAGATTCCTGCCAGTTAGCGAGGTCCTCTCAATATATCCTTACGATGTGTGGTATATGAGGGATATAAAACAGTACTAGAACCTCTAGCAAACAGCTCACATGCAGAACTTGTTGCAATATGTTTTCCACAAAGAGTGATTTATTGAAACATGAAAGAAAGTACCACTCAGGTGAGAAAATGGAGTGTGTTTGAAAAGTGTTTTGCACTATATGTACGAACATTTACAGAAGTGTACAATTAAGTGAATAACAATGTGACTTGTCTTCTTTGTAGATAGCTGAAGAGAGAAAGAATAAAATACGATACGTCATTTGAAGAAGTTTTAGGAAGGGAGTGTCTGACCCCAAGTTTAAAACTACCCTTAGAAATAGAAAGCTAGGAGATCGGAGTAACTGAACTCAATAGGAAAGACAAACAGGAAAACTGAGTGAAAGGACAGGGTGATATATCTTTCAAACTGTGAACCGTGACATCAGGCTTGGGGAAAAGGGGGCAAGGGGAACCAAACACCACACAACATCACAGAGAACCACACCACCCGGCCGCCGACGCTCCAGGGAATGACTGAAACTCAACGGAACCAAATCCAAATGCCAGAGCAGAATTCATTTTCATCATCTCGATGCCAGTCTGTAAAAAAAAATAATAAAGTAAGCGGTCCCTATTGTCTTATACCAGAACGTTTTCATTTCGTAACTAAAATGCACAGTGGCTTATCTAGGTGGGGCAAGTAGGGCACGTGCCAATGTTAGAGGGAGGGCGCTAAAAAGCCGAAAGAAATAGTGTGTGTTTGCTATTTGTTGAAGAAAACTTGATAAGAAATGAATTTGAGAAACCGAAAGTTGTAATAAAAAAGAAAAGAAACGTTCATTCTGAATGGCTGTCGTCAGCAGCACGGTGTGAATGCAGTGGCATGCGTGGAGTACACATAAACTCCGTTTCAGAACTACCGACTAGCGTGGCGTTTCTGTGCACTCTGCTCTTCGAGCGACAGCAAGTGTTTTTGTTGGCCGGCCGTCGGCGCCTTTATTTTCTAGTAGTTTCGAGGACTGATATTTTTTTCTTGGTTGCAGTTCTTTTATGTGTGCGAATGTTCTGGTAGCTTCCATTGTAATATGAAAATACTTTTACCAAGTTCGGTCTCCGCGGATGGCCTAGTGGTCAACATTCGTGACAGCCGCGGAGGAACCTCAGGTTACATCCCGGCCAGGTACGAACGCTCGAACCTCCAAATATTCGCCGTGCGTTTTATGGACACGTTAAGCCGTAGGACCCCGGGTAGGTACCCCCGGTAATAAACGAGGGCGTCTTTCTTCCCCTTTCTAACTCGCTTCTGTGTCACTTTCCAATTGGTCACTCTAGCCCAAATCTCCTAGCTTTCTATTTCTAAATAGTACTTACACTATACATGTATTATCCCGGTGAGAGATGCCTCACCGGGATAATACATTTATACTGGCTCTCTCCCTTTCCTGGAGCCAGTGTTCTTAAAATTGAGGACGGGCGACTGCTTTAGCCCATTATGTTGCTCACGGTAGTCGTAAAACCCCGATCGAAAAAAACATCAACAGTATAAATGTATTACTTTATAAATAGTATTTATAGAATTCTATAACATATGCACTCGCGAAATACTGTGTAATGATCCGTTATTAGTACCTTCCTTCTTTCAATTAGGTGCCGTCGGGCCGAAAGTAATGGAGTGCTATATTGAAATTGGTGCTAGGAACGTCCTTTTTGTGAGATAATTATATTCTAAATATTATTTATGAAGTTCTATAGTTTTAAAATACATATATTTGGTGAATATTCCAAAATGCAATGGGATTGGAGGTGTAAATAAATTGATATCAGACAAACTAATATTAGAAGTTATACAAAAGACGTGTCGATTAGCGTCCTAAATTATTTCGTCGGAAAAATATCAGTACCTGGAAAAAGTGTGACGTACAGATTTTGGAGTACCGAAACTGATGGCAGGTGCAGAAATTTCATATTTTAAATGTGTTTTAAAGATTTTTATCGTAATATTGACCTGTGAGTCCGACGGTGTAAAGAGAAGCTGCGGTAGGCCTAAACGCATCGCTCCGGCGAAGATGTGAAGCTTTGGTCCGTTAAAAGAAAGTTTCGTTGCTGTGCGGAAATGACGGGCGTAAAAGTACAAGAGAAAGAGGTTACATTGTTGGCAGGAAGCAATAAATGTTGTTGTGATACGCTACAGAAAATAGGTCCGCATCATCCACCCTTTATTTTGTTGCGTCCTCTATGTTGTTGGCAGGAAAAGCCGAATGAAATATCTTTGATGCTTCTTTATCTCAATCTTTGATGTGCAAAATACACATATCAGTGAGATAGAAACTGACCTGCGAACAAGGTATTAACAGGAGAACCAAAAGTGCAGTGACACAGCAAATCAGCTAGGAATGGAAGCCGTTCAAACCAGAACCCAAAGTTGCAGTTCCCCAGTTTTCTGTACAACATAGAAAAGCGTATTAGTACATTCTATTTGGAATCAGGGAAAAATATTCGAAAGAACGAAAAATTTCTAACATCTGCTTTAAAAACAATGACGAAACATGATTGAACTATATTTTGTAGCGTATGAGTACAACATGGTTCGCTCTCCTGGCAAGAAGGTACGCCCTTGGACTTGTAGTCGTCCGCGCGTGAATTAAACACCGCAGAGAATCTTTCTTTCAACGAAGCAAAGCTTCACATAGTCGCCGTAGGGATGCGTTAGGTCTGCGGCAGGTCTCATCCCACCATCGCACTCACAGGTCAAGATTACGATGTTAGAAGTTATTCAAAAGATGTGCAATACTCCTGTGAGAACATAAACACTTGGATATGCGCTTGTGTAAGTATTCTAGTTACATTACATTCGGAATTCTAGAGATGTATGCCAAAAACAAGATAAAACGAAACACTTGCCTCGTTAGTCAATAATAAAATCCATGTGCTCACGACATTTTCTTGAGAAATGTTTTTCGAATACATGCTGACACGCCGCTTTGTTTTTCGGATACCTCATACATGTTTACGAATTACACATTGTTACTTCCGTTCAGAATTTTCATTTAATTGTTTTATCAAATCACTATCACCCCCACTAGGGACTGGAAGGCAGGTCGGCTTTCTTTGATTTTTATTTTGTCACAAAAGATCCATCCTAACACCTAACTTCATTCCTGTCTCCTCGCTCGGGGAATTAAATCTACGACCAATTTTTGAAAAACAAGGTGGAACCACTTCCAACTTTTTGCATTGGTGTTTCTTCTTTTCATTAAATAATTATAATAGAAAATATTGCTGGTGAGTGGTGAATGAGTTGGACGTTTTGTAAATCCGTAAGACACTTAGAGTGTTGTTGACCCTGGGCACCCGCCCAGTTGGCCCACACCTTAAGACGGCCGCAACACAAAACCTGAAAAGAAACTTTTCCGATGGTGCTCAACGTTCAGTGATGGCTTGCATAATCACGTAACACAAATTCGAGATCGTCTCTAGTAAACGCTACGTGGAAGCGGGAGGCTACGGTGGGAGAAACACAAGATCATATATAATATGATCTAGTGTTTTTGAGGACTTTAGGAAATAAGTGTCTGACACCAGGTCTTAAACAACCCTTAGAAATAGGAAGCTAGAAGATTTGGGCTAGAGTGCCCGATAGGAAAGTCACACGGAAGCGAGGTAGAAAGGGGAAGGAAGACGCCTTTATTATTATCGATGGGGGAGGGAGTACCTGAGATCCAACGATTATTACCGGTGGGGAGCGGGGGGAGGCAATACCCGGGATCGCACGGCGGATATTTAGTGGTTGGAGTGTTCGTACCTGCCTGGGATCAAACCTGAGATTTCTCCGTGGCAGTCACGAACGTTGAGCACTAGGCCATCTGCAGCCTGGTTGGAGAGATGAACGAAATTAAAAAAGAAAAGCTGCTTCAGAGTTCAATATCAACATAGATTACAATGTTACGACAACTTTTCTCGAAAATTACGCCTATAAAATTATGCGATTGTATAAGAAGGAAGGGGGAAATTTTGGTTGCTTCTTTAGAGCAAAATTACTGATGACAAAACAATAAGGTCGACGTAAGTTTCCGGCAAGTTTTGGCATTAATATTGAGGGCCGGAGTATATTTTCTGAAAGAAGTATTTTCTTTAAGCTTATAATATGGATTGAGATGTTCAGGCAGATTAATACAAATTTTGCGGAGACATTAATAAGGATCCCTCTTAAATAAATTCGTATTACAAATATTTCGATTTATGGGTTGTACTAAGGAATAAAAGAGATTTCGAAGTCAAATTTTCTTGTAGTACTCCTGCCGTTCCTTTCCGAAAAGTTGACTTGAAAATTTCCTTTATTCCCTAGCAAAATTCATAAATTGAAATATTTGTAATGCAATAAGTCTAGGAATAGCCAGGTTATCAATTATTACTAAATTCGTATTATTTGTGTTTCAGTGATAAATAAATTCGTATTATAAAATGCAACTTTGATATTCTTAATTTTTTGAAATTTAAGTATTTGCTTTACACTGAAATTGTTGAATATATAAAAATAGTAAGCCACAGAATAAAATTTAGTTTCCTGTTTTACGAATCGGTTCAGATTGGAACAAAAATCGGGATATCTGGTCACCCTATATTTGAGCTCCAGTCGGCATTCAAAATATTATATCTACGTAAATAACAGTCTGTTAATTGCTGCATTTAAATGTCCTAGATTAAAGCATTACCTTATTTGGTAGCAATACTCGGTACTATAGGAAATATTAATTTTATAATAAAAAGTAATATTTTAAAACCATCCTAATCAACCCTTTGTCAACAATAGCACAATTGGCAGTGGTGTCGCTGTGATCTTTGATGTTTACGATCGACCTGAACAGTAGTGGAAAAGATGAAAATACGTCACGAATTTTCACTTAACTTCTTAGGATCTCCGAAGAGTTTCATCGCACTTTTTATGTGAACATGCGTTCCACACGTCATAATTTACGAAATCCCAATAAATACTATCAAGAAACGAAGCGTCAACCTTAGCTATATTGACTTCCGAAACATAAGTTGGAGATAGCTTCGCAAGAAAAAAAAAAAAAAAAACCCTAGAAAACACGCTATCTCCAAATTAAAAAAAGCCAACAAAAAAAACCTCGTAGTACATCCGTATATTTCCTTGATAAAAAAATATATTTTCAAATAAAAAAAATAGCCATTAAGCGCCTATTATAGCGAAATTCTTCTAAAAAAAAAATCCCATAAAATTTATATTGAACTACTTCCCTTTTAATCAAGTTCTATGTTAACAAACGGACAGTAATTCCTTAGTGAAACCCATAATACCTTCGAAATCGGGAACTACTTGAAAAAGTAGTACCTCTCATTGTAACCCAGCAAAAACAGTCTTGCTGGCCCAGCACTATGTTGCCGCTGCCGAACTGTCAATAAAATGTCCGGGCGGCCAACAGAAGGGCCAGCAGTTCAGGCCAACAGATGGCTAACGGTTGGCACCCCATCAGTTGTCATATGCCACAACAGGGCCATCAGTGGTCCATCACGGGTAGTAGCTGCCACAAGTGGCCCTTCAGTGGCCCTGCAAGCACGTGCCAGAAATGATGGCTAGCCTAATGTGATCCGCTAGTGGGCCGTTAGTGGCAGCCAGCAACCACGTGACGTAACTGGTGGCTTGCCGAATCTTGTCCGCCAATTTCCCAGTAGTAGCCATAATAATAAAAAAAGCAAGGATAACCGCAGTTTCCTAAAGCTACAATTGTTTTTTTCTACCCTTACGAAGCTTGTGAATTAACGCACCGCGCTGGGGAAATTTTCTCTACAGACCGGAAAAACGCAGTTTGCATCTGACAAGATTCGATCCTGTGCCGTTTGCGTGGAAGCCGCGCTTGCTACCGACCGGACTAACTCACTACGCTCGGATACGTGCTGGAAGCTATCTGTTTGGTATGCAATTTGTAATCGAATGCTTCCCTCTTTCATTTTACAATATTACGAGGTATTTTTCATAAAAGTCAGTTTCATATAATTGATAAATTAATTTTTTCAACGTAACGATAGTTTTTTTTGTTTTAACTTAAGGGAACTTCACTCATTTTCAAGGCGTGTACATACTTATCGCTTTCCAAAATTTTGTACTGTCCTTGCCATCTTGAAAAGAGATTGTTGAATAAATATATATTTACCCGGGTTCATGTCACATTCTGTTACATTTTTAACGTTGTGTCTTTCCTTTCCGTTGTCCGAAGCTACATTTGTTTTAAAGAGTAAAAGATATTTTATTTTACTTCTCGTTATTTTGAAAAGCGAATTCCTCCCAGTCTTGTGTATTCAACCCATGGATGAGTTCACCACATAGCGTTGCTTTTTTTTTCTTTCAAATAATTAATAAATTTTGTACGCGTATAATTCTTTTTTTTTTTTTTTCCAACAAACGCTATTTTAATGGTTTTCCAGGATATGTGTTTCAAGCGGTTTCAAATTTTTTCTTGTTATTCATCCACTCCATTCCATGAATTGTTATTCATGGGAATGAAGTGGGTGTATTTCATTGCTGTAATCTAGTATTTCACGGCTTAATCTGATATCTTCGTCGACGTAAAATTTCATTAGGAAATTAATTCGCCTCTCGACATATGGATTTTTTTCTTAACATCCACTAAAATAACACGATGGCGATAGCCTCGTCTTCAACTAACTGGTACCATGAGAGACACAGCAAGTGTAGCTTCTGCGCATGCGCAGTCCCGATGCTCCCACCTGCTGTTGGGGGTTGCATTGGTTGCCAGCAACGGGCCACTAGTGGCACTTGCTTGGGGGGGCCACAATTCACGGCGATGCTGCAGGGCCATCAATGGCTCGCCAACTGATAGCGCTGCCACCAACGGACCACTACCGGGGCGTGAGCGGCAGATTTCAGCCAGCGGTGACCCATTACTGCCAGCTGGTGGCCAGCAGTTTCCCAGCACTTGTGTTTTTGCTGGGAAGTTCGTATGATTACCAACTACAAGCCCATCCGATTGAAAGAATACGTGAAACAATTTTCACCCAATCAAAAGTGCGAACTTTTTTTCTTGTCCGTAGTATGTTTTTACGGGAAGCAAATTCCATGTTTTCGTCAAAATAAAGTTGCTACGGTTAATGCTTTAGACTTCTTTTTTTTTGTGAAGAAAAATGATTGTCGAAGTTTTTTTTCTATTTGCAAAGTACTATAAGCGGATTTGAAGGAAAGGATGAATGTGGAAAACTTACACAAAAATGAAAGTTGTTGCAATATGATTCTGGATCGCATTATGACGTATAAACCTTGATTATGCAATAAATATGAATTATTACTTTCGGTGTGGACTTACTAGTGGAAAAGTAGTGTTAAAAGGAAGCCTTATTGTGAACTAGACTCCTTGTTGTTTGAAATCAATCAGGTAGTTGGCTGTGAGTAAGTTGTCTGAATAATCAAATAGATAACGTAAAAGAAAAGGTTGAGGTTTTGTCATTCAGTAGGGTCAATTCATGACCTGAATGTGATACGTGATGATCTTAGGTGATGATAACTTCTGAGTTATATTTCGCCAGTGGCTTGAGGTTGCGCAACGGCCTCTTGTCGCTGTATTCTGATGTCACTCTGAATGGCCAATTTTTTTAATAACGGAAAAGCAGTAGCAAAACTAGCGTCTCAGACTTTGCGAAAGTTGTCCGCGCCGGGAAGAACACGCAGCAGATGTACATTGACCTACTCCCTACTCCTAGGGAACACGTCGTCAAAGATTTCCACGTTCCTAGGAACTTCTGTATAACAGAGGCTTCGATGAGCGTGGACTGCAAGTAGAGGGACTTTAGGTGGCGTTTGGCCCACAAGTCCTTCCAACCAGGAGTAGGCAGTTTCGGTGATCTCTTCCGATAGGTGCCTTTCGTGTGCGGGCAATGAGGACAAGTTCCATCTCTTTTGGGCCTGCCCCATGGCGCACCAGTTTTGGCAGGGAATCTGGACTTTGGCTTGACGCCCTCCAGTTTCACCTGGCTAATGTGTTTTATCTACATCCCGCTCCGGCGGCGGGCAGGGAGGCCTGGAGGAGGATTATCACCGATGTCTGTTATAAGATTTGGAGAGAGAGGAACAGGGTTCTGCATTCCCGGATGGCTAGCTCGAGCTGCTCTCCGACAGCGGTTATCCTTCAAGTCAAGTGTGAGCTCTGAGACAGGGCGAGGGTGGACGCCCGCACTTTGACCGACCGAGCCTTTAGGTATCGGTGGGGGACTTGGCCTCGGATTTTTGCCGGGACCAAAAACAACTACACCTTTCATTGGGGTAACTTACCCCTTAGTTTCGGCCCTTGAATCCCGAAGGATCACTCTGGGAGTGTTGGGCTTTTTCTAGTGTTGTGTTTTTCTGACTTGTGTTTGATGGAGGGTGTGGAGGTTAGCCTCCGACCCTTTCATCGGTGGTTTAATCTGTCTTCTCTCCGGTCGAGGTTGGCGGTGCTGGCCGCTGACCGAGACGGCAGGAGGCTGTGTGAGTCTGGGGGAGTGAGTGTTTTCGTTCTGTCTCTGCTCTTTCTCTTATGATGTGGTGTGAATGGATGGTATCTGAAGGGAGGGTATTGTGTATTTGCTGCTTGTGGTGTGCCGGTTCCGTGTGGAAGTGGGCCGGGGAGGCACCTGCCATGGGTCATGTGAGTGCCTTTGTGCACCCGTTGGCCCGGTGTTCTCTCTGACAGTCTCCCGTCCGGGTCGCTGTCACTTGGTCACCTCTGAAGGGTACTTTTGTCCGCCTACATGGACGTTCCGGGTGTACCTTCGGGTTGCACCCGCCGTTCTAGGTGACTAGGTGACCTCGCCGGCTATTTGTGTGCGGGTCCTTTCGAGTTCTTCGGAGGATCTGTATGACTCGGGGGTTTGTCTGGTGCTGCTTGTTAGGCCGTGGTGGGAGTGTGTGTAAACATCAGTGAACCATGTCCAGGTGTTTATTTTGGGCGTGGTGAACAGTGTGAAGATGTGTTGCAACAAAGTTCGTGTATGTGGGAGGGAACGTCGTGCGAGAGCACATTAGGGCGCTCCCCTCTCCCACGATTTGGGGTGGGGGTCTTATACGAAGACAATTTTTTTAATAAAAAAAGGGCGGTAACAAAACTAGCGTCGGAGACAGTCGTTCCAACTAGGGAGGGATGATTTTAGGTGATGATAACTTCTGAGTTATATTTCACCAGTGGCTTGAGGTTGCCCAACGGCCTCTTGTCGCTGTATTCTGATGTCACTCTGAATGGCCAATTTTTTTTTTTTTGATAAAAAAAGAGCAGTAGCAAAACTAGCGTCGGAGACATTAGTTCCAACACTGTCTGGCGACAGGTTTGTGACACAGAATTTAATGCTCTGCGTAAAGAACGTCAACTTTCATTAGATCACTTAAAATAGGCGACAACAGCGCCACGGCATCTTAAGAGGTAATTGGCTCTGCGGTAAAGTTAACATTCAGGAGCAAAACATGTTAAGGGGACTACGATAGTGAAGCTTCTCTTTGATCAATGGCTATTTGCTTGGACCAGTTTTTTCTGTTGGTGTTTTCTGATATTTCGCCCATTCCTTATTTTGGGGAGAAAAATATGCAATAACATTAGTATTACTATTTAAATTAAATTTTAGCAGATATTTTAGTTAGCCCTAAGTATCCGTATAAAATGCAGACATTCCCTAGTATTTGGCATTACTGGAAATGTTTCTGAAAAATTGAAGAACAAACAAAAGCCTTAACTAACCCGACTGGCGTAACAAAACTAACATATCCGAATTACGAAGTGATCATGCTACCGAGAAGGTAACAATCAAGTGCTGTGAGTAGCTCAGCTGACTGTTCTTTACCCAAAGAATTGGTCAACAGAAATACGCGTGCGCAGTCTGCTACGGCATCAGCCTGTATGTTGGCTTCTTTGCACTGCATTTTAACTCTTAAGATATGGCGGCGCTAGTTACGTCTCGCCGAGCCTTAACTTCTTCTGTTAGATATTCTTTGTTTGGGATGCCAACAGTTGGCGTCAGCGTCTCTAATATGGGTGGAGCTACAGATTCCTGCCAGTTAGCGAGGTCCTCTCAATATATCCTTACGATGTGTGGTATATGAGGGATATAAAACAGTACTAGAACCTCTAGCAAACAGCTCACATGCAGAACTTGTTGCAATATGTTTTCCACAAAGAGTGATTTATTGAAACATGAAAGAAAGTACCACTCAGGTGAGAAAATGGAGTGTGTTTGAAAAGTGTTTTGCACTATATGTACGAACATTTACAGAAGTGTACAATTAAGTGAATAACAATGTGACTTGTCTTCTTTGTAGATAGCTGAAGAGAGAAAGAATAAAATACGATACGTCATTTGAAGAAGTTTTAGGAAGGGAGTGTCTGACCCCAAGTTTAAAACTACCCTTAGAAATAGAAAGCTAGGAGATCGGAGTAACTGAACTCAATAGGAAAGACAAACAGGAAAACTGAGTGAAAGGACAGGGTGATATATCTTTCAAACTGTGAACCGTGACATCAGGCTTGGGGAAAAGGGGGCAAGGGGAACCAAACACCACACAACATCACAGAGAACCACACCACCCGGCCGCCGACGCTCCAGGGAATGACTGAAACTCAACGGAACCAAATCCAAATGCCAGAGCAGAATTCATTTTCATCATCTCGATGCCAGTCTGTAAAAAAAATAATAAAGTAAGCGGTCCCTATTGTCTTATACCAGAACGTTTTCATTTCGTAACTAAAATGCACAGTGGCTTATCTAGGTGGGGCAAGTAGGGCACGTGCCAATGTTAGAGGGAGGGCGCTAAAAAGCCGAAAGAAATAGTGTGTGTTTGCTATTTGTTGAAGAAAACTTGATAAGAAATGAATTTGAGAAACCGAAAGTTGTAATAAAAAAGAAAAGAAACGTTCATTCTGAATGGCTGTCGTCAGCAGCACGGTGTGAATGCAGTGGCATGCGTGGAGTACACATAAACTCCGTTTCAGAACTACCGACTAGCGTGGCGTTTCTGTGCACTCTGCTCTTCGAGCGACAGCAAGTGTTTTTGTTGGCCGGCCGTCGGCGCCTTTATTTTCTAGTAGTTTCGAGGACTGATATTTTTTTCTTGGTTGCAGTTCTTTTATGTGTGCGAATGTTCTGGTAGCTTCCATTGTAATATGAAAATACTTTTACCAAGTTCGGTCTCCGCGGATGGCCTAGTGGTCAACGTTCGTGACAGCCGCGGAGGAACCTCAGGTTACATCCCGGCCAGGTACGAACGCTCGAACCTCCAAATATTCGCCGTGCGTTTTATGGACACGTTAAGCCGTAGGACCCCGGGTAGGTACCCCCGGGAATAAACGAGGGCGTCTTTCTTCCCCTTTCTAACTCGCTTCTGTGTCACTTTCCAATTGGTCACTCTAGCCCAAATCTCCTAGCTTTCTATTTCTAAATAGTACTTACACTATACATGTATTATCCCGGTGAGAGATGCCTCACCGGGATAATACATTTATACTGGCTCTCTCCCTTTCCTGGAGCCAGTGTTCTTAAAATTGAGGACGGGCGACTGCTTTAGCCCATTATGTTGCTCACGGTAGTCGTAAAACCCCGATCGAAAAAAACATCAACAGTATAAATGTATTACTTTATAAATAGTATTTATAGAATTCTATAACATATGCACTCGCGAAATACTGTGTAATGATCCGTTATTAGTACCTTCCTTCTTTCAATTAGGTGCCGTCGGGCCGAAAGTAATGGAGTGCTATATTGAAATTGGTGCTAGGAACGTCCTTTTTGTGAGATAATTATATTCTAAATATTATTTATGAAGTTCTATAGTTTTAAAATACATATATTTGGTGAATATTCCAAAATGCAATGGGATTGGAGGTGTAAATAAATTGATATCAGACAAACTAATATTAGAAGTTATACAAAAGACGTGTCGATTAGCGTCCTAAATTATTTCGTCGGAAAAATATCAGTACCTGGAAAAAGTGTGACGTACAGATTTTGGAGTACCGAAACTGATGGCAGGTGCAGAAATTTCATATTTTAAATGTGTTTTAAAGATTTTTATCGTAATATTGACCTGTGAGTCCGACGGTGTAAAGAGAAGCTGCGGTAGGCCTAAACGCATCGCTGCGGCGAAGATGTGAAGCTTTGGTCCGTTAAAAGAAAGTTTCGTTGCTGTGCGGAAATGACGGGCGTAAAAGTACAAGAGAAAGAGGTTACATTGTTGGCAGGAAGCAATAAATGTTGTTGTGATACGCTACAGAAAATAGGTCCGCATCATCCACCCTTTATTTTGTTGCGTCCTCTATGTTGTTGGCAGGAAAAGCCGAATGAAATATCTTTGATGCTTCTTTATCTCAATCTTTGATGTGCAAAATACACATATCAGTGAGATAGAAACTGACCTGCGAACAAGGTATTAACAGGAGAACCAAAAGTGCAGTGACACAGCAAATCAGCTAGGAATGGAAGCCGTTCAAACCAGAACCCAAAGTTGCAGTTCCCCAGTTTTCTGTACAACATAGAAAAGCGTATTAGTACATTCTATTTGGAATCAGGGAAAAATATTCGAAAGAACGAAAAATTTCTAACATCTGCTTTAAAAACAATGACGAAACATGATTGAACTATATTTTGTAGCGTATGAGTACAACATGGTTCGCTCTCCTGGCAAGAAGGTACGCCCTTGGACTTGTAGTCGTCCGCGCGTGAATTAAACACCGCAGAGAATCTTTCTTTCAACGAAGCAAAGCTTCACATAGTCGCCGTAGGGATGCGTTAGGTCTGCGGCAGGTCTCATCCCACCATCGCACTCACAGGTCAAGATTACGATGTTAGAAGTTATTCAAAAGATGTGCAATACTCCTGTGAGAACATAAACACTTGGATATGCGCTTGTGTAAGTATTCTAGTTACATTACATTCGGAATTCTAGAGATGTATGCCAAAAACAAGATAAAACGAAACACTTGCCTCGTTAGTCAATAATAAAATCCATGTGCTCACGACATTTTCTTGAGAAATGTTTTTCGAATACATGCTGACACGCCGCTTTGTTTTTCGGATACCTCATACATGTTTACGAATTACACATTGTTACTTTCGTTCAGAATTTTCATTTAATTGTTTTATCAAATCACTATCACCCCCACTAGGGACTGGAAGGCAGGTCGGCTTTCTTTGATTTTTATTTTGTCACAAAAGATCCATCCTAACACCTAACTTCATTCCTGTCTCCTCGCTCGGGGAATTAAATCTACGACCAATTTTTGAAAAACAAGGTGGAACCACTTCCAACTTTTTGCATTGGTGTTTCTTCTTTTCATTAAATAATTATAATAGAAAATATTGCTGGTGAGTGGTGAATGAGTTGGACGTTTTGTAAATCCGTAAGACACTTAGAGTGTTGTGGACCCTGGGCACCCGCCCAGTTGGCCCACACCTTAAGACGGCCGCAACACAAAACCTGAAAAGAAACTTTTCCGATGGTGCTCAACGTTCAGTGATGGCTTGCATAATCACGTAACACAAATTCGAGATCGTCTCTAGTAAACGCTACGTGGAAGCGGGGGCTACGGTGGGAGAAACACAAGATCATATATAATATGATCTAGTGTTTTTGAGGACTTTAGGAAATAAGTGTCTGACACCAGGTCTTAAACAACCCTTAGAAATAGGAAGCTAGAAGATTTGGGCTAGAGTGCCCGATAGGAAAGTCACACGGAAGCGAGGTAGAAAGGGGAAGGAAGACGCCTTTATTATTATCGATGGGGGAGGGAGTACCTGAGATCCAACGATTATTACCGGTGGGGAGCGGGGGGGGGAGGCAATACCCGGGATCGCACGGCGGATATTTAGTGGTTGGAGTGTTCGTACCTGCCTGGGATCAAACCTGAGATTTCTCCGTGGCAGTCACGAACGTTGAGCACTAGGCCATCTGCAGCCTGGTTGGAGAGATGAACGAAATTAAAAAAGAAAAGCTGCTTCAGAGTTCAATATCAACAGAGATTACAATGTTACGACAACTTTTCTCGAAAATTACGCCTATAAAATTATGCGATTGTATAAGAAGGAAGGGGGAAATTTTGGTTGCTTCTTTAGAGCAAAATTACTGATGACAAAACAATAAGGTCGACGTAAGTTTCCGGCAAGTTTTGGCATTAATATTGAGGGCCGGAGTATATTTTCTGAAAGAAGTATTTTCTTTAAGCTTATAATATGGATTGAGATGTTCAGGCAGATTAATACAAATTTTGCGGAGACATTAATAAGGATCCCTCTTAAATAAATTCGTATTACAAATATTTCGATTTATGGGTTGTACTAAGGAATAAAGGAGATTTCGAAGTCAAATTTTCTTGTAGTACTCCTGCCGTTCCTTTCCGAAAAGTTGACTTGAAAATTTCCTTTATTCCCTAGCAAAATTCATAAATTGAAATATTTGTAATGCAATAAGTCTAGGAATAGCCAGGTTATCAATTATTACTAAATTCGTATTATTTGTGTTTCAGTGATAAATAAATTCGTATTATAAAATGCAACTTTGATATTCTTAATTTTTGAAATTTAAGTATTTGCTTTACACTGAAATTGTTGAATATATAAAAATAGTAAGCCACAGAATAAAATTTAGTTTCCTGTTTTACGAATCGGTTCAGATTGGAACAAAAATCGGGATATCTGGTCACCCTATATTTGAGCTCCAGTCGGCATTCAAAATATATCTACGTAAATAACAGTCTGTTAAATGCTGCATTTAAATCTCCTAGATTAAAGCATTACCTTATTTGGTAGCAATACTCGGTACTATAGGAAATATTAATTTTATAATAAAAAGTAATATTTTAAAACCATCCTAATCAACCCTTTGTCAACAATAGCACAATTGGCAGTGGTGTCGCTGTGATCTTTGATGTTTACGATCGACCTGAACAGTAGTGGAAAAGATGAAAATACGTCACGAATTTTCACTTAACTTCTTAGGATCTCCGAAGAGTTTCATCGCACTTTTTATGTGAACATGCGTTCCACACGTCATAATTTACGAAATCCCAATAAATACTATCAAGAAACGAAGCGTCAACCTTAGCTATATTGACTTCCGAAACATAAGTTGGAGATAGCTTCGCAAAAAGAAACCCCTAGAAAACACGTTATCTCCAAATTAAAAAAAGCCAACAAAAAAAACCTCGTAGTACATCCGTATATTTCCTTGATAAAAAAATATATTTTCAAATAAAAAAAATAGCCATTAAGCGCCTATTATAGCGAAATTCTTCTAAAAAAATCCCATAAAATTTATGGTGAACTACCCTTTTAATCAAGTTCTATGTTAACAAACGGACAGTAATTCCTTAGTGAAACCCATAATACCTTCGAAATCGGGAACTACTTGAAAAAGTAGTACCTCTCATTGTAACCCAGCAAAAACAGTCTTGCTGGCCCAGCACTATGTTGCCGCTGCCGAACCGTCAATAAAATGTCCGGGCGGCCAACAGAAGGGCCAGCAGTTCAGGCCAACAGATGGCTAACGGTTGGCACCCCATCAGTTGTCATATGCCACAACAGGGCCATCAGTGGTCCATCACGGGTAGTAGCTGCCACAAGTGGCCCTTCAGTGGCCCTGCAAGCACGTGCCAGAAATGATGGCTAGCCTAATGTGATCCGCTAGTGGGCCGTTAGTGGCAGCCAGCAACCACGTGACGTAACTGGTGGCTTGCCGAATCTTGTCCGCCAATTTCCCAGTAGTAGCCATAATAATAAAAAAAAGCAAGGATAACCGCAGTTTCCTAAAGCTACAATTGTTTTTTTCTACCCTTACGAAGCTTGTGAATTAACGCACCGCGCTGGGGAAATTTTCTCTACAGACCGGAGAAACGCAGTTTGCATCTGACAAGATTCGATCCTGTGCCGTTTGCGTGGAAGCCGCGCTTGCTACCGACCGGACTAACTCACTACGCTCGGATACGTGCTGGAAGCTATCTGTTTGGTATGCAATTTGTAATCGAATGCTTCCCTCTTTCATTTTACAATATTACGAGGTATTTTTCATAAAAGTCAGTTTCATATAATTGATAAATTAATTTTTTCAACGTAACGATAGTTTTTTTTGTTTTAACTTAAGGGAACTTCACTCATTTTCAAGGCGTGTACATACTTATCGCTTTCCAAAATTTTGTACTGTCCTTGTCGTCTTGAAAAGAGATTGTTGAATAAATATATATTTACCCGGGTTCATGTCACATTCTGTTACATTTTTAACGTTGTGTCTTTCCTTTCCGTTGTCCGAAGCTACATTTGTTTTAAAGAGTAAAAGATATTTTATTTTACTTCTCGTTATTTTGAGAAGCGAATTCCTCCCAGTCTTGTGTATTCAACCCATGGATGAGTACACCACATAGCGTTGCTTTTTTTTTCTTTCAAATAATTAATAAATTTTGTACGCGTATAATTCTTTTTTTTTTTTTTTTCCAACAAACGCTATTTTAATGGTTTTCCAGGATATGTGTTTCAAGCGGTTTCAAATTTTTTCTTGTTATTCATCCACTCCATTCCATGAATTGTTATTCATGGGAATGAAGTGGGTGTATTTCATTGCTGTAATCTAGTATTTCACGGCTTAATCTGATATCTTCGTCGACGTAAAATTTCATTAGGAAATTAATTCGCCTCTCGACATATGGATTTTTTTCTTAACATCCACTAAAATAACACGATGGCGATAGCCTCGTCTTCAACTAACTGGTACCATGAGAGACACAGCAAGTGTAGCTTCTGGCCATGCGCAGTCCCGATGCTCCCACCTGCTGTTGGGGGTTGCCAGCAACGGGCCACTAGTGGCACTTGCTTGGGGGGCCACAACTCACGGCGATGCTGCAGGGCCATCAATGGCTCGCCAACTGATAGCGCTGCCACCAACGGACCACTACCGGGGCGTGAGCGGCAGATTTCAGCCAGCGGTGACCCATTACTGCCAGCTGGTGGCCAGCAGTTTCCCAGCACTTGTGTTTTTGCTGGGAAGTTCGTATGATTACCAACTACAAGCCCATCCGATTGAAAGAATACGTGAAACAATTTTCACCCAATCAAAAGTGCGAACTTTTTTCTTGTCCGTAGTATGTTTTTACGGGAAGCAAATTCCATGTTTTCGTCAAAATAAAGTTGCTACGGTTAATGCTTTAGACTTCTTTTTTTTTTTTTTGTGAAGAAAAATGATTGTCGAAGTTTTTTTTCTATTTGCAAAGTACTATAAGCGGATTTGAAGGAAAGGATGAATGTGGAAAACTTACACAAAAATGAAAGTTGTTGCAATATGATTCTGGATCGCATTATGACGTATAAACCTTGATTATGCAATAAATATGAATTATTACTTTCGGTGTGGACTTACTAGTGGAAAAGTAGTGTTAAAAGTAAGCCTTATTGTGAACTAGACTCCTTGTTGTTTGAAATCAATCAGGTAGTTGGCTGTGAGTAAGTTGTCTGAATAATGAAATAGATAACGTAAAAGAAAAGGTTGAGGTTTTGTCATTCAGTAGGGTCAATTCATGACCTGAATGTGATACGTGATGATCTTAGGTGATGATAACTTCTGAGTTATATTTCGCCAGTGGCTTGAGGTTGCGCAACGGCCTCTTGTCGCTGTATTCTGATGTCACTCTGAATGGCCAATTTTTTAAACATAAGTAGAGCAGTAACAATGTTTTTGGTGGCACGTTTGTCACAACGAATGTAATGCTCGTGTAAAGAACGTCAGCATTCATAAGATCACCTAAAATAGGCGCCACGGTATATTAAAAGGTAATTTGTTCTGCGGTAAAGTTAACATTCAGCAGCAAAACACGTTAGGAGGACCACGATAGAAAGTGGCGCCCTCACGGAACTAAAACAGAACCAAACTGTAACGTGAATCCATTCATCACCCCCTAATAGCTAAGCTATTAGGGAGTGATGATCCATCCCGTCGGCAATGGTTGCTATGACAAGCCCACTGACCCCACCCCAGTGCTAGGGTGTTGAGAAGCAGCTACTCTGCGCCACCTTTCCGTTGCCCCCCCTCTCCACGACCTTTGTCCTCAACTGCTGTCCCAATCTAAGCCAAGTGAAGCATCGGAAAGATGACAATAACGAAATATCCATAGATATTGAAGCCAAAGACGTAGATATAAAAACAGATGACAACGGAATACAAATGAGAATTGAACGTAACGCTATATTGTGAAGAAAACAATGACAAAGTATGTGTGAATGAAATATGCAACAAAAACGCGTAGAAACCTAAGTAATGGAATTTACAAAGTAAAAATTAACGATCAGTGAGGAATAATGCCACTTATTAGAATGCTACAGGAAACTGGAAGATGCAAACTAAAAAGAATCCGAAAAATGGTAGGTATACGTCGTCTTCCACTCTGCAGGGAGGTCAAAGCTCAAATGGACAAAGTCATGTGGTTCGCGGTGATTCATGGGAAGCCCAGCTGTCAATCAACTGCAGTTCTGTTTTAGGTCGCGGGTGCGCTGCAATGGACTTCATTGCGTCATGAGTTTCGCCTTAATACAGACAGTGTCTTCTCTATACATCATTCCTTTATGATTGGGTGTTTCTCTAATACTGTCTAGCGACAGGTTTGGGACAAAGAATGTAAAGCTTTGCTCCAGCTTTCATAAGATCATTTTAAAATAGTCGACAACAGCGCCACTACATTTTAAGAGGTAATTTGCTCTGCCGTAAAGTTAACATTCAGGAGCAAAACACGTTAGGAGGACTACGGCAGTGAAGCTTTTCTTTGATCCACAATGGTTTCCTTCAATCTAATGACTATTTGCTTAGAGCAGTTTTTTCTGTTGCTGTTTTCTGATATTCCGCCCATACCTTATTTTGGGGAGAAAAATATGCAATAACATTAGCATTACTATTTAAATTAAATTTTAGCAAATATTTTAGTTAGGTCCAAGGATCCGTACAAAATGCAGACATTCCCTGGTATTTGGCATTGCTGAAAATGTTTCTGAAAAAGTGAAGAACAAACAAAAGCCTTAACTAACTCGATTGGCGTAACAAAACTAGCATATCCGATTTGCGAAGTGAATTATGCTACAGAGAAGGTAACAATCACGTTCTGTGAGTTGCTCGGCTGACTGTTCTTTACCCAAAGAATTGGGCAACAGAAATAACGCATGCGCAGTCTGCTACGGCATCAGTCTGTATATGGTTAACGGCCCGACCCGAAGCAAAGAATATCTAACGCTTAAAGAAGATCAACTCTCATAGAGATAACGTATAACAGGCGGCGGCAGCGCCACCACATCTTAAGAGGTAATATGCTGTGAGGGAAAGTTAACATTCACGAACAAAACACGTTAGGGGGACTACGGCAGTGAAGCTATTCTTTGATTCACGATGGTTTCCTTCGATCTGATGACTATTTGCTTAGAGCAGTTTTTTGTTGTTGTTGTCTGATATCCCGTCCATCCCTTATTTTGGTGAAAAAAATATGCAATTACATTGGTATTACTATTTAAATTAAATTTCAGCGAATATTACAGTTAGGCCTAAGGATCCGTACAAAATACAGACATTCCCTAGTATTTGGCATTTCTGGAAAACTGAAGAACACACAAAAGCCTTAACTAACCCGATTGGCTTAACAAAACTAACATATGCGATTTGCAAAGTGATCATGCTACCGAGAGAGTAACAATCACGTGCTGTGAGTAGCTTGGCTGACTGTTCTTTCTTTACCCAAAGAATTGAAGTCTACAGGAAAACGCATGCGCAGTCTTCTCTGGCATCAGCCTGTATGTTGGTTTATGTGCAGTGCATTTTTCCCCTGAAGATATGGCGGCGCTAGTTACGTTTCGCTGAGCCGTAACTTCTTCTCGTTAGATATTATTTGGCCAAAGGACGCGTTCCGTTGAAACGAATGCTCGCTCCGGCGGCCAATTTACAGGCGGAAGACTACAACATCAACCTGGTACGTTCTAGCAGTTCTGGTCAGGAAAGAGTTACATATTGTAGTGCTACGCTACAGAATATAATTCTTCAATTTTTTTTTTCACCGTGTTTAAACTTCTGCTAACAATTTCTTCGTTGTTTCGCGTATGATCCCCTGACACCAAATATAAAGTTCGGAGATGCCTTTCTTGCATGTACAGAAGAGTTAAAGTAGATCTCTAGATCTCCCTAACTTAAATTAGTTGGGAAGACTGAATGTTAAGGTAGACATCAAGTAATTTGGCTTCCTTTACTTCCAATGAAAAAACTTCTGTACACATTTTCTTCACAATTAATGTGTTCCCAAGGATGAAAATTTGAACGTCGATTAAAATAGCTTCATATTATAACTTGGAATACTTAATATTTTCTAACACATAACCATACTTATATTAAAAATCAATAACTTTTCCTTTGGTGGTGTTGAAATCAGAAAAAAGATGGCGCCACCTGTACATTGATGATGTCATTAGACAAACAAATGTTGGATTACTTAATTATGGTTATGTTTTAGAAAATATTAAGTATTCCAAGTTATAATATCAAGCAATTTTAATCGACGTTCAAATTTTCATCCTTGGGAACGCATTAATTGTGAAGAAAATGTGTGCAGAAGTTTTTCCATTGGAAGTATAGGAAGCAAAATTACTTGCCACCTTAAAGTTTTGGTTCTGGTTTTAACGGCTTGGATTCGCACCTCATTTGGTATCGCAGTGCACTTTAGGTTCTGCTATTAAGTCGATAATTTTTTAGTCGTGCTGCACAAAGTTACCGTTCAGGAGACAACAAAAGAAATGGGGAGAGATAATTCTACACACATTCCTTATTTGGTTCTAAAACGAACGAACGGGGAACCTTAAAATGGTTTGATCCCATCTTACCTATGGCTGTACTATCGGCACTGCAATGTAAGGCTTTGTACTCATATCATATTTATCTAAAAATTAGTCTTTCATATATTTCAGAGTTCATCATAGTTTTTATTTCAATGGTTTTGTGTACTCGTATGAGTGATACTTTTCTTTGAAAGACTGGAAAAGCCAAAAAATGGAAAGCATATAAAGGTGAAATCCTGGTGGAAACTGCAGAAACATTGAAAGGCCGCTCTTTGCACCAGCTATATGTTACACTATGCATGACAGATTTAACAGTGGAAAAGCGTGTTGATGTCCTAATGACGTTGAAAGAAACAATTAAGGTAATTACCATTTGTACCTCATTTACGGTCTTGATAAAATCCCATGTATGTGCTCAGTTATATACATCTTATATTATCACCTATATAGATCTTATATTTTTTCTCTGTTGTTTTATCCTACTTTTGCTGCAGTTCTATTCTTAGCGCGCTCTGAGCTACAGAGGAATGATCGTTGATGTGCTGCCACCTGTCTGCTGATTTAAAAGGTATAAACACGTTAGGTCTTCTCGATCGCGTTTCGTTGCGGATTTGGGCAGCCCCCTGAAACAGCGTACTTTTAGAAAAGAAATGTTGAAAGCCCGTAAGTTCTTTCGATACCTTTTTTACAATTTATTTTTCTTACAATGTTGTTTTCCCCCGCGAGATGTGGAATTGGAAGAGGATTCTTCACGAAATTGGCAGTGGCGGTTGGTTGGTTGGTTGGTTCATTGATTTTATTGGCGCAAGGGCCATGGTTGGCCAAAGAGCGCCAAACAAAAGACATCAAAAGAGCAGTGGCGGTTCTAGGCCGGGGGGAGCACCCCCAAAATATAACCAGATTTTTTTTATTTTCCTGGGAATTACATATAAATTTTAATTAATTACCGGCACATGGAGGAATTTGTGCCCCCCCCCATTTATTTTCTGTAGAACCGCCACTGGAAATTGGCAAAGACCAGCCAGGAGCGTATTTAAAAGGGGTAAAGCAAGGGGCCTTGCCCCCTGAAAGTTTTTCATTATTCATGTGTCTGTTTAAAATGCGATTTACATTAGAAAAAAATGCTGTAATTTAATAAAAATGCATCAACTTACGTTAGAAAACAGCTCTAATTTTCTATTTTTCATTAACTGTTATTTGATTATAGTGGAGTTCAAAAACTTCAATTTTTGGCCCCGTTCCCCGAAAAAAAAATCTATTTATACGTCCCTGGGACCAGGATACATCCAGTGGCTGTTCTAGACAAAAAAAAAAAAAAAAAAAAAAAAAAGGCCTTTTTGAACGTTGATTGGGGCATATGTGGAAAATATTTATATTTACGGAACAATTGTCTTTCCTCATGAATATGAAGCTGTCTGGCTAGTAGAATAAAAGCAAAAAAAGGTTTAATCTGCCATTGAAGAACTGTGGCATCGCACGAATCAAGACTTCAAAGCAGTGTTCAGAGGAAAAACTGCAATTCCATGGGAATAAATATTCCAGAATATGGTCTGCCAAGTACATTTTGTGGTTGCCCTGTGTTAATTTATGTTTTAGTGGACGCCAACTACTCTCCACTTCTTGAGTATAGTGTTTCTTTCAGGAGTACATCCAGTGGGGCGAAGCCCTCCCGGAAACGACCCCCCCCCGCGCTAGACATTTCAGGTTACAGAGCCAAATTTTAATAAATTCAGGCTATGATGAAAAAGGAAGTTTTGTTTCTTTTTATGCTACAAATATTTCTCCAATTATATATATTTTTTAATATTTGTTCAAATGGTACTAGTTATAGTTTATTTTATAAAAAAATGTATTACGACACGCATGGTATTCTTCAAAATATAATAAGTACACTAATCATACCTAATTGTCTGGGAATCGGGATTCAGGAACAAGAGTGCGTTGAATGCATTTTAATAGATAAAAATTTCAAGCCTTCAGACCCCCCCCTTCTTTAGCTGAAAACAGTTTGTTATTCCTGAAATGTTTGAAAAAGTAATTATTATATCAGGGATGTACACTGACGGAAAAAAATCCCAACACCACGAAAAAATAGTTGTAGAGGAATGAAATGGCGGCAATACATTTGTATACGTAACATATTTAATCGATTAAGGTTTCAAGACCACAGCTTAATGTAAGCGCGAGAAGAGCCATTTTAAATGTGAAATGCTGGTACATTAATAACCGGTGTAACCGCCAGAATGTTGAATGCAAGCACGCAAACGTTCATGCATTGTGTCATACAGGTGCTGGATGTCAGTTTGTGGGATGGAGTTCCATGACTGTTGCACATGGTCGGTCAATACAGGGACGGTTAATGCTGGTTGGGGTGACGCTGGAGTTGTCGTCCAATGATGTCCCATACGTGCTCGATTGGTGAAAGATCTCGTGATCTAGCAGGCCACGGCAACATGTCGACACTCTGTAGAGCATGTTGGGTTACAACAGCGGTATGCGGGCTAGCGTTATCCTGTTGGAAAACACCCCATGGAATGCTGTTCATGAATGGCAACACAACAGGTTGAATCACCAGACTGACGTACAACTGTGCCGTCAGGGTGCGTGGGATAACCACGAGAGTGCTCCTGCTGTCATAGGAAATTGCTAACTCCAGGTGTAGGTCCAGTGTGTCTCGGCCGCAGGCAGGTTGGTTGCAGGCGCTCACCTGGCCTCCTTCTAACCAACACACGGCCATCACTGGCACCCAGCAGAACCGGCTTTCATCATAAAACACAACAGATCTCCACTCCGTCCTCCAATGAGCTCTAGCTTGACACCACTGACGCCGCAAACGGCAGTGGTTTGGAGTAAGTGGAATGCACGCTATAGGGCGTCTGGCTCGGAGCTGTCCTTCAAGTAACCGATTTGTAACAGTTCGTTGTGTCACTGTGGTGGCAACTGCAGCTCGAATTGCAGCCGCAGACGCGGTACGATGCGCCACGGCCATGCGCCGTACACGGCGGTCTTCCCTCTCAGTAGTGCCACGTGGCCGGCCGGAATCCGGTCTTATAGAGGCAGTACCTTCCCTTAACCACCGCTGCCAACAATCATGTACAGTGGCTGTATTCCTGCCAAGTCGTTCAGCAATATTGCGGAAAGAAAATCCACCTTCTCGTAGCCCTATTACACGACCTCGTTCAAACTCCGTGAGCTGTTGATAATGACTTCTTCGTCTTCTTAAAGGCATTCTTGACTAACATCAACACACTACGTCGAATCTCAACGATAACTAACGCTCACGAACGTTACAGCGCGTATTTACAGCAAACCTGCTTTGCATGTTCCGAGGACGTATGCGCCGAGCGCGAAATTTGCATAGACGTCATCTTATAGATGTACTCTCACCGCCTACCAACTGTCGTTTATCTAACACAACCCCTTCTTGGTGTTGGGATTTTTTTTTTCCGTCAGTGTATATAGCATTTTTCTTCGGCGGGGTGGGGGGAGTTTTTGAAATCCAACATTTGGAACAAAATTAAAGTTAATGAAAAATTGCAGAGAAATTAAAGCATTTTTTTTTCAATGTACGTTGATACATTTTTATTAAATTAAGGCATTTTTTTCTAATGTAAGTTCATACATTTTTATTAAATTAAGGCATTTTTTTGCAATGTAAGTCGCATTTTAACCGAAAACAAAAAAAATGAAGCATATTCCTGGAGGGGGAGTGCCCTCTCTAAATGCGCCCCTCTGCTAGATATATAGTAACTACTTCTATATATGTAAATATAATAGTTAAAATTATATATATACATTGGCGGAAAGTGAAAAAAGAACACCAAGAAAGAATTGGTTGGCGATCATGAAATTTATATGTTAATTGGGTCGAGTTTATGTAGGTGTGATGTTAATTTCGCGACCAACCGGTGAGCGCTTACGCCACAGCACGGCATAATATGCAAATTATCGTCGGTGGTATTTAAGGAGTACGGCGAAGTGACAAGCGTCTCAATTCTAAAGTGGCCGAATCCTCATTCCCTGTAATGCGCATGCCCGAGACTTCGAAATTTTCTCCCCAACTGTTGGTGTCGCACTCTTTTCCCAGGAGTGGATAGTCGATATACGCCCCAGATTAAGGTGTACGTTGAACATTATGCTCCAATGCTGTGTTAATACGAAGTGTGACGTCACAATATGGCGTTGGGTAAACAAGTATCTGTTCCTCTATGATTCCCATATCCCATGTTTCAACGTGTTTTGCAATTTCTTCATTTTTTGTGACAATTCCAGATAATTTTAGACGTCTGTGTCGATCTTGCTCGGGTTCATAGCACCCACTTCGATGGCATTTATATTGGACAGCAGTTCTACCATCTGCTAGCAGAAATGTGATCTGCATTTAACAAAATGAGACCGAGACTCAATTTCAATTTTCTCTTTCCACACAGCAAAATCGTTCATACAATTAAACTTCTTATTTTCAAATGACAGAGAGATATCCAAATGTTCTGCCTCAATGTGTGTATGCAGTCTTCAGAGATAAAAAAAAAAAAAGAAAAAAAAACTGTTATCACAAATATAACACGTCATATTCGTTACTACAGTATTTTGTTCTTCAGAATGATGGTTCCTAAAATAAGCATTAAGATGTTTTTTTACAAATAAACGTTTTTTCACAAATGGTGCACGACTGAAGGGGTACAGACGGTGCTTCTGAGGACTCACCTTTGATTTGCGACTGATGAACGTTATTTACGTGTCTATCCAAATTGTAATTCTGTAAAAACGTTTCTTCGCCAAACGAACATTAATATACCTTCCTCTCAGATGTCATACCTTCTACTACTTGATGATGGGAATTTTTCATACTCTTATAAAAATTATGTTTGTGAGAAAACGATTTCTCGCACCCTGAACATCTGTAGTTACCTTCTTTTTTTTTTTTTTTTTTTTTTTTCTGAAGACGATGAATCAGTGCTTTGGTGTGGATGAATATTCCTCATATGTCGATACAAATTAAACGACTTCATGAATATTTTCTTACAAAACGCGCAATAAAATTAATCTTGTTTCTTTGATTTATACCTCATGTCCGACACTTACAAAAGGTCGACGCATGAGGGACTATTAAAGAACTGTATAGGATATTATTAATCTTTTACCTAACATTTTCATTCACACAAGCTTTCATATATTATTTTATTAAACGAGAGGAAAAATTAATACTAGGTAGAATAGAAGTTAAGATTCTCTAAATAGGTGGATCCTATTATGATTTAAATAATTAAATACCTCCATAAAAGACCAGGCAACCAACTGAGAGAGTGGGAGTCTGCACGAGAGTATCCGCTCGTAACAGGAAGTATACATTTTATCTTGAAATGCCTCTGAAGAACACTCTACAAAGAGGTTCTCGCCCGAGGCCTTTCCAAGGGGAAAAAAACGACAAAAAAATAGAGAAACCCAAAAAAAAACTTTTTTTTTTAGAGATGAAAAGGTAGAAAAGTGGTGAATAGCATTAGTACAGGAAATTTAATAGTTGTTTTAGAAGAAACAAAACATCAAAATATCCTGTTATACATTAATTCTTTTATGCTGAATTTAAAATTAAAAGTAATATTTTTTATGCTGAATTTAAAATTAAGACTGTGTAGTGATAAATATTTAAGTATTGTTGAGTAAATTATTGGAATTTTGAAGATATATATTTATAATCGAATTAAGTAATATATTTACATTTTTGGAATAATTTACTGTCACAAGTCGGAATTCTAAATTAAATGTATTTGACAAAGTGAAAAATGATTAAATGTTACATATTTATACCCTTTAGTTCTAATTTTTCAAATCTGAAATAGTTATTCTATAATTTTATTTAATACTTTCAAGCCTTTCTTATATAAAATTGATGCCAAAGATTTCCATTTATTAAAGGTTTTTTGAGGTCCGTATTTTATAGTTTCGAATTCTAAAAATCTTCTAACATCACATTTAATTGCTAATTTAATCTGCTCAGAATTTTTGGATTTCTGTTCAAAAGATGAAGCATTTCTATTTTTCCATAGATTATATTTTGTAATTGCAATAATGTGATGTATCACAATCTTTATTCTCCATACAAGGTGCATCAACAATATTACCATCCATCGTCCACCGTAGATTAGAGAAAAAGCACACGTGATATGAGAAATTGAGGTTCAAGTAATTTGTTAAATCTCGGGCATGCGCATTACAGGGAATGAGGATTCTGCCGCTGTAGGATTGAGACGCTAGTCGGCGAAATGAATGTAATCAGTCGTCGGTGTACGGACACGTGCGAAGACTCTGAAGAAGCTGCAATGCCTGTACATGGAAGATGTGTACGATTTCAGCAGTTATCGGACTTTGAGCGAGGTCGTCTAGTCTGACTCCGCGAGGCCGGGTGGTCGTATTGCGGAGCAAATTGGATCGTCGTATTGCAGAGCGAATTGGACGGGAAGTATCGGTGGTGGCGTAGCTGGTCCGAGGAACATTCCCACACGAGAAGACGTGGAACCGGGAGTCACAGACGGACTGATGAGCGGACCGATCGACGCATAAGAAGAGTGGCGTTGTCAAGCAGAACATCCACTGCGACGCAAATCCGAGCTGCCGTTGCACCTGAGGTGACTGTGCGAACAATCCGCAACCGTCTACTGGATGCAGGACTACGTGCACGTGTGCCTCTGGCATATGTACCTCTGACTCCAGCTCACCGTCAGGAACGGCTGGAGGGGTGTCGCCAACGTCTGCACTGGAGAACGCAATGGCGATCTGTCGTGTTCAGCGATGAAAGCAGATTCTGCTTGGGAGCCGCCGATGGCCGTATACGTGTTCGCAGACGCACAGGGGAGCGTCTTCACCCTTCTTGCATCCGCCAGCGACACACAGGGCCTTCACCTGGTCTCCTGGTGAGGGAAGCGATCAGCTATCACTCCCGTACACAACTAGTGTTTGTACCGGGTACATTAAACTGCACCTCCTACATCAACAACATCATTCAGCCCGTTGTTGTGCCATTTGTAAGGTCGGTCCATCGTGGTGTTTTCCAGCAAGATAACGCATGCCCACACTCGGCACGTGCAACGCAACATGCACTTCATGGTGTGAGACAACTTCCATGGCCACCGGACTTGTCCCCCATTGAGCACGTGTGGGATTTTATGGGACAACGACTTATCCGGTCTCAACGGCCAGCCACGACCATCCCCGATTTACGCGTCCAGGTTGAGGATGCTTGGAACTCAATACCCCAAACTTACATCCAACATCTGTACGACAGACTCCATGCCAGAATTGCGCACAGTGTGACGCAGTTCATGGCGGTTCAACCTCGTACTAACCATGTTACATGGAAATGTTATTTTTCAGTTTACCAGCAAATACAGCTGTATTCTGCCGTAATGGTTTGATCACGTTATCCTCTGTATTCCGTTATTATGCTGTATAAATTTCGTTGGTATCAGACGTCTCCTTCTTGGTGTTCTTTTTTCACTTTCCGCCAGTGTATATCAAATGGAAAACTTGCCCCCTCTAAGGTTCCATCCTCCCCCTCCGGCCAAAAAGTCCTGAAGAAATACTGCTTGAGTATGCGCTCCTGTCATGGGATCAACGAAGTTGAGGGAGTGGTTCACGGTAAAATGGTCGTAGCCACAGCTTGGCAGTTTCCGATAAGCAGAGGACTGACCCGTTATGATCGTGGTTCCTGGTTCCATCTTTTTCAGGATGAGGGACAGTAATGTATCTGCAGATCGGTTGGTATCAGGGCAGATCTCTACCCTGAATCGGTTGCTATCTCGTTGAAAGATACAAATTACTTCCGCTTGCCCATTTTCACTTCCGTCTACTTCCACGATGATTCCATCACTGCCAAGCCTTACTTCCTCACGTTGCGAGGCTACCATGAGCGGAGGAGAGATGGAGTGGTACCGTGGCGCCATCTATCATTGCTTTCGAAAACTAGCTCCTGGCAGGGGGGGCACGAGCTCCTGCATGTACCGGTAATTGATTAAAATTAATACGTAATTCCAAAAAAATAAAAAATCCGATATTATCTGGGGCGGCAGCCCGGTCCCTGGTCTAGAACCGCCACTGGATACATCCATTTCCTCGTGTGATGACAGCTCTGTATCAGTCGCGTTTTGTTACTATTTTTATGGGGGAAAAAAGCCATGTAACTTTCAGGAATGTTAATTACGTCCCTCCTCCATAGTATTTATAAAGCAAGTACATTGATTACGTGCTACGGAATAACTGCCCGATGATGCGAAACATCTCAAAGCAATGTTCTGAGGAAAGACGATAATTCTGTCGGAATGAATATTCTAGAATGTTCTGAGGAAAGACGATAATTTTGTCGGAATGAATGTTCTGGCAAATAAATTTCTTGGTTCTCCCGTGTTAGTTAGCTTACGTTGTGAGGGGACGCCAATTTCTGTCCACATCATGACGATATCCAGAGGAATATGATGGTTTTGAAACCACATCCCATGTGTGCGGGAACATATATCTGAAAAATTCTTCAAACGAACCTTTTCCGACAATTGAATAGTCTAAAAATGATGAGACAAACAAGAGTTATTAGGGTCATCATTGGAACATGAAAGTGTAACCAAAGTAGATATACAGGGTGATTCACAAAGAAGTATACAGTTTCAACGCACTATGAAACAAGAACAATGTCAAATATTTTATGTTACCTGTAACAGAATTGTAGGGGAATGTTTCAAGTTTTTTTAGAGACAGTCACAGATGATCTATGTGTGCACCCTTTGTCACACATCGAGCCGGTAATCCATTTTCTCCCAAACGCGAGGTAAGATATCTGAATCAAGTGTAGTGATAGTGGCTGTGATACGCTGTTTCAGCTCCGCTAGATCAACAGGAAGAGGAGGGGCGAATACCTTGTCCTTTGCGTACCCCCACGGGAGAAAGTCAAGGTGTTAAGTCAGGACTTCTGGGTGGCCATTGGATCAGTGGCATGAGGTAGTCCGCGGCTCGTCCAATCCATCGGTGAGGAAGATGTTCATCGAGATAATCTCGCTGGTTAGGCGACTTCCCTCAGTAGCCGGACACAAACTTTATGAGTACATCTACCTAACGGTTCGCAGTTGTGGTCTGTGTCTTCAACTGTTAGTGTTTTACAGCATCTGGAAAATGTATACTTCTTTATGAATCACCCTGTACTTCCAACCCTGCCCAGCCCATCACGGATTATTGTGATTACAGATAGACCGATAGATGGCAGCACGTCAGCTCTTTTGATTGAGTTCGGTCAACGCGTAGGCTCGAGCTTTTTTTCTTTGTAGCTGTTGGTTTCTGTGTGTTTTGTAGAGGCAGCCCAAGGGTGTACTGATAGCTCCTCGCATTGCAGGAAGGGGGGGGGGGGGGGGGCTCACGGCTAGCCTGAGTAAAAAGATTTAAAAAATTCTTTTGCGGAAACTTTATATCAAACTGGTTAAAGAAACAGCGAGAAATTTGTGACGGCAACTTTGAATGAATGTAAGAGAAATTCTATCCTACATCTGCAATGTAAATTCTTTTGTACATTTTCTCAAAGACTATTGCTTTGTACTGTTTGAAATTTTGAGCACAAATAAAAGCGATTCATAGCTAATATATACCACAGTTATTAATCCGAAAAATTTGTTAGAATTTTTTTTTTGTTTTGTTTTTTAAATTCAGTTTATCTGACTCTAAAATATTCCAATTTGGCGCTAGATGGCGCTATCAGTTAGCTTAGCAGTGTTTCTGTCTGGAAGAAATGAAATCTCTCATTTCTGTCTGTTCTTTTTAATTTTCAAGGTCAAAAAGGAATCATTGAAAATGGGGCCAGAAGTGAGACTGGAATCTTGTCTTCCATAAATCATCTCAAATTCTACCGTATGTTTAGTTTTTTGGAGCGAAAATGTGTACATTAGCAGGGAGCCCCTGAATTTGAGCTGTAGAAACTCCGCCTACTTACTGAGCTCCACCCCAAATAACGTTGCTGATTACAACGTAACAGCGCGTATTTTGTCTTTTTATTGTGGAGCCAACGAGAGGCTGCTTCCATTCTGAATATGGTGAGGTCTGCAGTGATTTGCTGATGCCAACTTCTGGGACAATCCCTCAAGACGTAAAAGCCACGCCCAAGGAGTAATATTTTGCGCCATCTATCGCAAAAGATTAACCCTAACACTCATTCAAAAACATGCTTAAAACGAAAAGCAATTTCTATTTTCTTTTTCACAGTTTTAGTTGATAAATACTGGATGATGGGAAAGCAGCTATTCCAGAGGTCTTTAATCCCCTTTTCACAGGCATAGCAGTATTTCCTATGCATGCATATTAACAAGAGAATGTGAGAGAAATATTAGATTGAAATTTTCGTGCCAATGAGGAAAACGTGTTATGTCAGGGACTTGTAGGAGGACCTGGCCCTCCTTTATGTTTTTAGTTTTTCTTATGTTTTAGTTTTAGTTTTGTTTTTAAATCTCTTGATGTTTTTAGTTAAAATGCGACTGACATTGGAAAAGAAATGCTTTAATTTAATAGAAATGCATCAACTTACATAAAAAACTGCTTTACTTTTTTCTTCTATTTTTCACTAGGCCTGACTGAATGAGAATTCACTAGTGAGGCCTAGTGAATTCTCATTCCAGTAAGTCTGGGACTAAATAGGCGAAAAACAGTTTTGACCCCGTTTATCATATGAACTGTTGATGTCAATTTCTGTCATTTGTTTTTGTCACATTTCACTTGTTCCATTTTGTTACTTGATATGTATTGATTCTTCCTGCAGCCTTATGACTTTCCCTTAACAAGAAATCTGGCTTCCTTGGCAAATCGTGAAATCGACCTTCTGTTAAGGGGAACAAAAATGAAGCTCCTCCGTGGATTACAGCTTCGCATACGAAATTTATTCTGG
Source organism: Macrothele yani (assembly GCA_039090855.1). NCBI lineage: Eukaryota > Metazoa > Arthropoda > Arachnida > Araneae > Macrothelidae > Macrothele > Macrothele yani. Next base: position 31,823,781 of record CM077031.1, on the reverse strand, counting down.
CAGTTTGCCCGCCAACCAGCATTTAATCCAGAAGCACTGAGGCTTTCAAAGGTAAATTTTCATTTATTTGTTCATTGTTTCGTCACTGAATCCTTTGTTTCATTACATTAACCTGTTGTAATCAACTACTTCAATTTCAATCATAAAAATTTGCAATAGCTTCTCATGTAAGATATTCGAAATCCCTGACAGCTGGTGACTGCAGGCTACCATGCTGTAGCAAGCTATAAAAAGATTAATTGTGATTCGTGTTGTTTATTATAGTGGAAAGTACAAGTATAAGATTTCCTGTCAGCACAAAATCTGATTTCTAGCTGAGCCGTAGCCAAAGAAAGCTCTTGTTCACCGATCAGCCTTTTGTGCTGTGTGCCAGTTAGTACAGCCACCACAGTGTGACTCTCCTTCCACCTATGGCACACCACCTTAGGTCTTCTCAATCAGTTCACAAGGAACTTACAGTGCGCTGTTTGCCTATCAGCCTTTCATGCTGTGTGCCAGATAGCACAGCCACCGCAGTATGACTCTCCTTAATACCTATGCCACACCGTGACCTTAGGTCTTCTCAAGCAGTTCCACAAGGAACTTACAGTGTGCTGTTTGCCTATCAGCCTTTCATGCTGTATGCCAGTAAACACAGCCACCCCAGTATGGCTCTCCTTCCACCTATGCCACACCACCTTAGGTCTTCTCAAGTAGTTCACAAGGAACTTACAGTGCGCTGTTTGCCTATCAGCCTTTCATGCTCTGTGCCAGTTAGCACAGCCACCACAGTACAACTCTCCTTCCACCTATGCCACACCTCCTTAGGTCTTCTCAAGTAGTTCACAAGGAACTTACAGTGTGCTGTTTGCCTATCAGCCTTTCATGCTGTATGCCAGTAAACACAGCCACCCCAGTATGGCTCTCCTTCCACCTATGCCACACCACCTTAGGTCTTCTCAAGTAGTTCACAAGGAACTTACAGTGCGCTGTTTGCCTATCAGCCTTTCATGCTCTGTGCCAGTTAGCACAGCCACCACAGTACAACTCTCCTTCTACCTATGTCACACCACCTTAGGTCTTCTCAAGCAGTCCACAAGGAACTTGCAGTGTGCTGTTTGCCTATCAGCCTTTCATGCTCTGTGCCAGTTAGCACAGCCACCACAGTACAACTCTCCTTCTACCTATGTCACACCACCTTAAGTCTTCTCAAGCAGTCCACAAGGAACTTGCAGTGTGCTGTTTGCCTATCAGCCTTTCATGCTGTGTGCCAGTTAGCACAGCCACCACAGTATGACTGTCCTTCCACCAACGCCACACCACCTTGGGTCTTCTCCATGGCTGTCTTAAGTGGGGTGGGCCAATAGAGCCGGTGCTCAGGGTCCCCCAATGCCCCAAGTGTCTTATGGATTTGCAAAAAGTCCAACTCTTTCACCACTTACCAACAGTCTTTTTATTTTTTTATTATTATTTAATGAAAAGGAGAAACACCAATGCGGAAAGTTGGAAGTTGTTCTGCGTTGTTTTTCAAAACTTGCTTGTAACTATGATTTCCCAAGGGAGGAGACAAGATTGAAGTTAGATGTTAGGAACAATCTTTTGTAACAAATTAAGAAACAAAGAAAGCTGACCTCCCTTCCAGTCCCGAGTGTGTGTGTGGGGGTGGGGGGGGGGTGACAGTGATTTGATAAAACAATGACATGAAAATTCTAAATGGAAGTAAATATGTGTAATTCGTAAACATGTATGATGTATCTGAAAAACAAAGTGGTGTGTCAGCATGTATTCGAAGAACATTTCTCAAGAAAATGGCGTGAGCGCATGGATTTTATTTTTGACTGATTGGGCAAGTCTTTTGTTTAATCTTATTTTTGGCATACATCTCTAGAATTCCAAATGTAATGCAACTAGTATACTTCCACAAGAACATATCCAAGTGTTTATGTTCTCACAGAAGAATTGTCGATTTTTAAAACACAAGCTATTTCCCGACCTCAGATGATTCATTTTCAAAAGAATTTAAGGGCCAAATGTCATTCAGTGAGCTAAATGTAAAATTACATTAAAATAACACATGTTCATGTGAGCAAGGCATTTTTGTTCTCTTCTTCAACGCATATATCACATTTTTTTCTGAAACTCTTTTTCTATTTAAACAGTAATTTATTTTTTGTTTTTTTTATTGGAGGTTTAATGACCGCCAAGAGCAACTCAATGGGCTATAAGCATTGACCCGTCCCTAATTTAGGGCCACTGGTTCCAGGGAAGGAAGAGGACCAGTGCCATAAGACAAACACAACATCCATGCCTCACCGGGATTCGAACCCGGACCCCTTTCGTACGAATGATCATAAGCCATCGCTTAGACCACTGCGCCACAGGGGTGGCGTCATTTGTTTTGTCTATCTATACCAAAAAGCGCACATATGTTTATCATTGGGGTTTACCCACTAGGGCTACTCACATATGTTCAATCTTCGGTGTTGAAATAAATAACAGTAACCGGCGCTGGTTGGTTTACTTCTTCTGTTTTAATTAAATTTTCGTTGAATGATTTGTAGAATGGGGAAGAAACATTATCTTTCAGCACCCATTTTCTTGTACTTTACTAAGCAACTAAATGTGAGCGCATTTGGTAGACTTCATGGAGTTCTATAATTTTTGTCATGTACTATTTTTCATATTCAATTGGTATTAAAAAGTTGCTGGATATTGCTGGATACTGAATGTTTTTATATCAGTTGGGGAATAAATTTGAGGAGACCTTCATCTAGCAGTGGATTGATAATGGTTGATAATGATATAAAAGATCAGGGGCCCCCAAAAATGCTAATTCCCTGGGCCCCCAAAAGTAAAAAGGCACTGGTCTTCTCGAGCAGTTTACAAGGAACTTACAGTGTGCTGAACTTCTCCACGCACGATAGGCAGCAGCAAATTACGGGGAGATTCCCCTCCTCACTTTCTCCTATTGGAACTGTGGCAGTGCAAAAAGTTACTGTTTTACCCACAATTCCTACAGGATGTGGTACCAAAACAGAAGGAAAGCTTATTCATTGTTATCACGCTCTCAAGAAAAATAAGGAAATCACTTTATATGATTACTTGTTTTTTTTTTCTTGAGAGCAGGATACATCACTTGATATGGGTTCAGATTCGAGAAGTTTTGCATGAGGTGCTAGGTGTGCTTTTGTCTGATGGCATAGGCTCTTTCTCCTTCCTGGAACCAGTGGCCCCAAGTTAGGGATGGTTACTGCTTATAGCCCTAAGTGTTTCTCATGGTGATCATTAAAGTCAGAATGAGAAACAAACAAAAAGTAAAAATGTAAATGCTGCATTATCTCAAGGCATTTTTAGAAGGATGTTGCTCTTAAAAGGGGAATATGTATTAGGTAGGGTGTAGATAAACACACATACTGTATCTACACATACACACACACACACACACACACACACACACAATCCAGTCAAAAAATTATGACCACCTGTTACTATGAGGTTTGACCTCCTCATGCTGCCAATACCGCAGATGTACAGCGTGGCCTTGAATCAGTGAGGCCTCTGAACGTTTCTGTAGGGGTTCTATACCATACAGACACCAGAGCTTCTCAGAAATCATCAAGAGTCATCGGGATGATTTCTGTCAGCAGTGCTTCGCAGTATTCTCCATTGACCATCCACACACTAAAGCAGAAATTTCAACTAATTTTCAAGCTTGCAACAAGGACCCATCCCTCAAAATTAACAAAATATGCAAGCTTGCAGCAAGGACTCATCCCTCAAAATTAACAAAATATGCAAGCTTGCAACAAGGACTAATCCCTCAAAATTAACAAAATATGCAAGCTTGCAACAAGGACTAATCCCTCAAAATTAACAACATATGCAAGCTTGCAACAAGGACTAATCCCTCAAAATTAACAACATATGCAAGCTTGCAACAAGGACCCATCCCTCAAAATTAACAAAATATGGAATAATTTTTCACATGATTTTCACGAAATACACTGACGGACAATTGCTAAGGACGGATGACAATAGTAACGATAGCAACCATAAAATGGAAGGCAGGAAAATGTGGAAATTAGCATAAGTGCGGGATACAGTAAGACGTGTTGTGAGTATGCAAATTTTGGATTGCCGAACTTGTTCGTGACGTCATAGCGCTGATAAGAGATATAAAGGATTTGACGCGTATTGACCATTGTTGTTAAAACGCAAAGTTGAAAGGGAAAGAATCAATTGACGAACTTGCAATTTTCAGTATGTCTTCCCGACATCACCTAGATGATTTTATGCGTGGTCGTATTATTGGCAAGATTGAAGAAGAGCGAAAAATAACAGATGTTGCCAGGGAGTTCGACGTCAGCCACAGTGTTGTTTCAAGGCTTTGGAAATCATTTCAAACAAATGGAGAGTGTAGCAAACGTCACGGGGAGGTCGTGTTCGCAGTACGACACCTGCAGAAGATCGGTACATAGCGCTATCAACAAAAAGACACAGGCGCAACACAGCTAGTGAGGTAGCAAATCAGTTTATGGCTGCTACTGGCAAGTGGATCTCCCGAAAAACTGTCGCCAGACGTTTGCATGAAGGAGGACTATACGCCCGCCGTCCTGTTGTGTGCATCCCATTGTCCAGACGTCACCGTACCGCCCGTTTGCAATGGTTCCATCAGCATCGCAATTGGACTGATAACGACTGGTCTGCTGTCCTCTTCTCAGATGAGAGTAGATACAGTCTATCGTCTGATTGTCGACGACAACTGATCTGGCGTGATAGTGGTACTGCATATTGTCCAGCAAACATACAGGAAAGGGACCGATATCCGACATGTAGTGTCATGGTATGGGCTGGCATCATGATCAATGGCCGTACGTCCCTCTATGTGCTTCCAACTGGGACTATGACTGGCCAACGATACATTAATGATGTTCTGCTACCTCATGTTCGCATGTTCCGTGGTGCTGTCGGTGATAGATTCATTTTCATGGGCGACAACGCAACATGTCATCGAACAGTCGCTGTCCAGGAATGTCTTGAGAGCGAGGATATTCAACGCCTCGTATGGCCAGCAGGTTCTCCAGATCTGAATCCCATTGAAAATGTGTGGGATGCTTTGGGGAGGAGTCTTGCTGGTCGCCAATGCCCTCCAATATACAAGGACACCCTCATCCGTGCACTGACAGAGGAATGGGATAAATTACCCCAACAGCTGCTTGATAATGTTGTGCAAAGCATGACACGACGTGTGGAATCTTGCATCGCCCTCCATGGTGGCCATATCCCGTATTGACATCTTACGCCGGAACGCCTGCGGACGGTAATTTCATTTTTTTCACGTTTACGTATTCTGCACAAAATGGCCTGTTTGTCCCTTGAACACGTTCCGAAGCCTTCTGGATTTCAGAGCACAATAAATTGTATTTCTTGTAATGTCCTGGCATTCTGACATTATTTTATTTCACTTGGCATCCAACCACACTTACTTTTTTATGCGCTATATAGCCGTTTATGATCCGTCCTTAGCAATTGTCCAGCAGTGTATTAATGAACAATTAAAGTCTTCCAAAATTTCAACAGATTCCAGCCAAGAGATGGTAGCACAGAACCACAACCCTGTGATGAAAATTTCAAAAGCTGAACAAGGACAGAGCAGCATACACAATCTGATGGCTGACAAGAGTCCTTGAGGCTGAAACCGTGGTCCCGTAATAGTTGTTCACTGGCATTTTAATAAGTATAATCTTTGATTTAAAATCTATTTAAGTATAATGAAATGCCATTGGCAATTTTTGCTGTGATTTATTATATAAAGCAGAAAACATCATTCCTGGGAAGGAGTGGGGAGCTTATCCTTCAACCTCCTTGCGGGGTGCCTCCAGCGGCGTTGGCATTGGGGGCAGCTGTTCAGGTTTCTGTGTAAATCAGAGGGGGTCATTGTGATTTGGTGTGGTCTTTCCACTCTTTGCATTTCCATGTGTGGTTTGCTTGTGTGTGTTTGCTTCTTGGGAGGGTGTTGTGTGTTTGCTGTTTGTGGTGTGTCGATTCAGTGTGGTTATGTGCAAGGTTGGGAGCCATTGTTGGGTTGAAAGCTGGTCTTGGTGCCACATGGACGTCTCAGCGACCCTTCTGACAGTGTCTCTGTTGGGACGTCATTATAGGGGCACCCTTGAAGGAGAGTCCTCCCATACTTGAGTGTTTCAGGGTGGCCTAGGGCCGGCCTCCTTATTCTTGGTGTCCCTGTCTGCAAGCGTTAACTGGGGCTTGTCTGAATTCTTCGGCAGGCCAGTGTGATTCGGGGGTCTGAATGTGATACCTGTGGAACCATGGTTGGTGCATTGGGGCATGAGTGAAACACTGGTGGAACCAAACTGACATTGTATATATGTGGTTTGGCGAAGTGAGTGTGTTGGTGTTGTTGGGCAACAAAATTTTGTGTCGGAAGAGGGGTCACCATACTCACGCACAATGGCACCCCCCCTCTCTTGGATGCCAAGTCTTGGTTTCTTGAAGACAAGGTGACTTTCTTCCACTGTTCGATGGTCCAGTGCCTCCTCTTAGATTCATATACACGCCGTAATCGTTGATGTCTGGCCATCAGCGTGGGGATCTTGAGTGGACGGGAGCTCCGGAGACCCATAGAGAGCAGAGTACATTGGACTGTGGTCTGTGATACGCTTTCCGGGGTGCGCGCATTACATGTTCTGGACAGTTAGACTATGGCCTGTCTGTTGGATCATACTATGTAGCTGGAATTTAGCTGTCACTGCCCACGATTGTCAATGCTCCATTGGCGTCTATTATTACTTCAATTACTGCAGGTCTTGGCGGTTTCTTTCCATTTCTGAAACAATTTAGCAACTGCACCACATGAACAGCCCACATTAATAGCCATTTCTATAATACTACCACCCTTCAATCGGTAGCAAACAATCATTCCCTTTTCAAACTCTGTTAGGTCACATCCTTTTCACATTTTCACGTGAAACTGCATACCATCCTCAAGGTTGTGTCCTTTTAAGTACCTTACATGATTTGCATATGCTGCTACTCACGCCGTCGGGGTGCTGGTTACAATTCCTTCTTACATCAAGGGTGGTGAGAATTTTTCGACTGGACTGCGTAGTTGTTCCGTAGCTGGACACTTGTATATGGACTTCGATGACAGGTATAAGCAATTTGTTGAACTCAAAGCAAGCATATGTCTCTTTAGTAATCCATTGAATGTTGGCATTGAGAGCACAAAGCCCATTTACCAAAGGGAATTAATTATGTCAACTTCAAGTAGATGAACTTATTAGACCTCGATCAGAGACTGAAGCACAATTGTTTAAAAGGAATTTTTTATTTATCAAAGGGAATTAATTATGAGAACTAGAAGCAGATCAATTTATTAAACCTTGATCAGAGACTGGAGCAGAATTGTTTCAAAGAAATGTTTATCTATCAAAGGGAATTAATTATGTGAACTTCAAGCAGATGAATTTAGTAAACCTCGAACAGAGACTGGAACAAAATTGTTTAAAATATTATTATTTTTTTATTTATCAAAGGAATTAATTATGGGAACTTCAAGCAGATGAATTTATTAGACCTCAATCAGAGACTGGAGCACAATTGTTTAAAAGGAATTTTTATTTATCAAAAGGAATTAATTATGGGAATTTCAAGCAGATCAATTTATTAGACCTCAATCAGAGACTGGAGCAGAATTGTTTCAAAGAAATTTTTAGCTATCAAAGGGAATTAATTATGTGAACTTCAAGCAGATCAATTTATTAAACCTTGATCAGAGACTGGAGCAGAATTGTTTAAAATATTATTATTTTTTTATTTATCAAAGGAATTAATTATGGGAACTCCAAGCAGATGAATTTATTAGACCTCAATCAGAGACTGGAGCACAATTGTTTAAAAGGATTTTTTATTTATCAAAGGGAATTAATTATGTGAACTTCAAGCAGATCAATTTATTAGACCTTGATCAGATACTGGACTAGAATTGTTTCAAAGAAATTTTTATTTATCAAAGGGAATTAATTATGGGAACTTCAAGCAGATCAATTTATTAGACCTCAATCAGAGACTGGAGCAAAATTGTTTCAAGGAAATTTTAGCTATCAAAGGGAATTAATTATGTGAACTTCAAGCAGATCAATTTAGTAAACCTCGAACAGAGACTGGAGCAGAATTGTTTGAAAGAATTTTTTATTTATCAAAGAGAATTAATTATGTGAACTTCAAGCAGATCAATTTATTAGATCTCGATCAAGTACTGGAGTAGAATTGTTTCAAAGAAATTTTTATTTATCAAAGGGAATTAATTATGTGAACTTCAAGCAGATGAATTTATTAGACCTCGATCAGATACTGCAGCAGAATTGTTTAAAATATTTTTTTATTTATCAAAGGGAATTAATTATGTGAACTTCAAGTGAATGAATTTATTAGACCTTGATCAGAGACTGGAGCGCAATTGTTTAAGTTTTTTTCACTGAGAATTACCGATTAAGGTAAACAATGAAGAAATTGAAATAGTAGATGAGTATGTATACTTAAAAAAATTGATAACAATGGATAAACAAGGAGTCATGGAAGAAGTGAAAAGAAGAATAGGAATGGGATGGTCAGCTTTTGGAAAATTGAAGAGATTTTTAAACAGTAAAATAAAGCCTGAGAATAGAGCAAGACTCTTCAACCAATGTGTATTGCTCGTTATGATATATGGAGCAGAAACCTGGCTAATCAAAAATGAAATAATAGATAAAATGCAAAAAACAGAAAGATGAATGAAATGATGTCTGCTAAACATAAAACTCAAAGATAAGGATCAAAAATGAAGAAATACAAGAGCTAAAACAAAAATTTTAGATATTGGAGAAAACATACTTCGAAGAAATGGAAATGGGCATAACACATTGCAAGGCTGAAAGACAATAGATGGACAAAAGTTATACTAGAGTGGCAGCCATGTGAAGGTTAAAGATCATCTAGAAGACCTGAAAGAAGATGGTCAGATGATATAAGGAAAACGGTTGGAATTCTTTGGCACCAGCTAGCTCAGGATAGAAGTAGGTGGAAAAAATTGGGAGATACCTATAGCCAGAAGTGGCTGTAAAAAGGGTTAAAAAGAAAAGAAAAAGTACCTAAATGTAAGAAATGTGGGTAAAAATTTATTTTAAAGTTTGGAAGTACTTACATCTGTCAATTCTCACACCAATACCAACAATAATAATAAAAAAAAAAAAAAAACATTTATTAGTTTTATCCCATTCCATTGAGCCTTTTCATATAAGATTTGTAAACTCTTCAGAACTATGGGCTACACTCTCACTGTCAGATATAATGCTCCTGCAATAAAGTGCCTGCTTCAAGGCAGATATCCTTTCCCACCCTTGGAGTTTATGCCATTCCTATTTCAAACTCATCTGGACTCACAGTATATTGGAAGTACAGTGAAAAACCCATCTGGACTCTCAGTATATTGGAAGTACAGTAGAAAACTCCATTTGTTGGTTAATCACTTTGCACGGAGTCTTTTCATACAAGATTTGTAAACTCTTCAGAACTATAGGCTACACTCTCACTGGCAGATCTAATCCCCCTGCAATAAAGTGCCTGCTTCAAGGCAGAGATCCTATCCCACTCTTGGAGTTTATGTCATTCCTATTTCAACTTCTTCTGGACTCTCAGTATATTGGATGTAAAAGAAAAAAGAAACATTCGTTGGTTAATCACTTTGCAGAGAGTCTTTTCATACATGATTTGTAAACTCTTCAGAACTATAGGCTACACTCTCACTGGCAGATCTAATCCCCCTGCAATAAAGTGCTTGCTTCAAGGCAGAGATCCTGTCCCACCCTTGGAGTTTATGCCATTCCTATTTCAACCTCTTCTGGACTCTCAGTATATTGGAAGTAAAAGAAAAAAGAAACATTCGTTGGTTAATCACTTTGCAGAGAGTCTTTTCATACAAGATTTGTAAACTCTTCAGAACTATAGGCTACACTCTCACTGGCAGATCTAAACGTGCTTCAAGACAGAGATCCTGTCCCACCCTTGGAGTTAATGCCATTCCTATTTCAACCTTATCTGGACTTTCAGTATATTGGAAGTATGTACTGGAGAATCAACACAAAACTTCCAGAACACCAAGAAGGTGTGTTCAATTATCTTATGAAAACAGCGTTATCCGCACTAACCCTTTAAGATACTTCTGCAGTCTCCCTTTGGAAAGAAGTAAAAGCTTGCCTGTTTTATTTACAAAGCATCCCTACATTTTTAAAAAGGTATTGAAATTTCATTTACCAAGAACTGTAATTCAGATATCCCTCACCAAATCCCACTTATAAGGTCATCCCATTAAGTAATGTCGTTCTTTGCATGTGTGAAGAAAACAAACAAATACGTACTTGGAAAAGATATTTTAATCATTATAATAAGTGCTCCCGGCACTTTCAACTTTCTCCCATTGTTCAACAAGTTTTTGAATCCCAGACTTGTGGAATTCCATGGGTTTCGACCCAAAAAAGTCAGACAGGGTTCTGTGCACCTCCTCAACATTTCAAAGTGTTTTCCCAGCAAGATTGTGTTGGAGGCTGCGAAACAGATGGTAATTGGATGGCATAATGTCAGAGGAATATGCTGGATGGAGAAGTCTTTTCTATCCAAACTCCTGCAACTTGGCACTAGTCATTTTGGCCATTTGTGGTTCTGCATTGTCCTGGTGGATAACCACGCCTTTACGATTAAGGAGTGCTGGACATTTGTCCTGCAAGGTACTGCTGTAGCTACTGACAGTAGACCTCCCCCTGTAATGATTTTGCTCAGTGGCAGAAGCTCATAATAAATTATGCCTTGTATATCCCACCAAACAGGCAACAAGCCGCGGGTGGCCTAGTGGGCAACGTTCGTGACTGCCACGGAAAGGACCTCAGGTTCGATCCCAGGCAGGTACGAACGCTCGATCCACTAAATATCCGCCATGCGTCGGATGGGCACGTTAAGCCGTCGGACCCCGGGTACTGGCCCCCGGTAATAAATAAGGGCGTCTTCCACCCCCTTTCTACCTCGAGAGCATTGAATGGGCACGTTAAACCGTCGGACCCCGGGTACTTGCCCCCAGTAAATAAGGGCGTCTTCTACCTCGCTTCCGTGTCACTTTCCTATCGGGCACTGTAGCCCAAATCTCCTAGCTTCCTATTTCTAAGGGTTGTTTAAGACCTGGGGTCAGACACTCCCTTCCTAAAATCCTCTAGATATGATCAGATCTACTAGAGCATTGAATGGGCACGTTAAGCTGTCGGACCCAGGGTACTGGCCCCCGGTAGTAAATAAGGGCGTCTTCTACCTCGCTTCCGTGTCACTTTCCTATCGGGCACTCTAGCCCAAATCTCCTAGCTTCCTATTTCTAAGGGTTGTTTAAGACCTGGGGTCAGACACTCCCTTCCTAAAATCCTCTACATATGATCAGATCTACTAGAGCATTGAATGGGCACGTTAAGCCTGTCGGACCCCGGGTACTGGCCCCCCGGTAGTAAATAAGGGCGTCTTCTACCTCGCTTCCGTGTCACTTTCCTATCGGGCACTCTAGCCCAAATCTCCTAGCTTCCTATTTCTAAGGGTTGTTTAAGACCTGGGGTCAGACACTCCCTTCCTAAAATCCTCTACATATGATCTGATCTGATCTACTAGAGCATTGAATGGGCACTTTAAGCCGTCGGACCCCGGGTACTGGCCCCCCGGTAGTAAATAAGGGCGTCTTCTACCTCGCTTCCGTGTCACTTTCCTATCGGGCACTCTAGCCCAAATCTCTTAGCTTCCTATTTCTAAGGGTTGTTTAAGACCTGGGGTCAGACACTCCCTTCCTAAAATCCTCTACATATGATTTGATCTGATCTACTAGAGCATTGAATGGGCACGTTAAGCCGTCGGGCCCCGGGTACTGGCCCCCGGTAGTAAATAAGGGCGTCTTCTACCTCGCTTCCGTGTCACTTTTCCTATCGGGCACTCTAGCCCAAATCTCCTAGCTTCCTATTTCTAAGGGTTGTTTAAGACCTGGGGTCAGACACTCCCTTCCTAAAATCCTCTACATATGATCTGATCTGATCTACTAGAGCATTGAATGGGCACGTTAAGCCGTCGGACCCCGGGTACTGGCCCCCTGGTAGTAAATAAGGGCGTCTTCTACCTCGCTTCCGTGTCACTTTCCTATCGGGCACTCTAGCCCAAATCTCCTAGCTTCCTATTTCTAAGGGTTGTTTAAGACCTGGGGTCAGACACTCCCTTCCTAAAATCCTCTACATATGATCTGATCTGATCTACTAGAGCATTGAATGGGCACGTTAAGCCGTCGGACCCCGGGTACTGGCCCCATGGTAGTAAATAAGGGCGTCTTCTACCTCGCTTCCGTGTCACTTTCTTATCGGGCACTCTAGCCCAAATCTCCTAGCTTCCTATTTCTAAGGGTTGTTTAAGACCTGGGGTCAGACACTCCCTTCCTAAAATCCTCTACATATGATCTGATCTGATCTACTAGAGCATTGAATGGGCACGTTAAGCCGTCGGACCCCGGGTACTGGCCCCCGGTAGTAAATAAGGGCGTCTTCTACCTCGCTTCCGTGTCACTTTCCTATCGGGCACTCTAGCCCAAATCTCCTAGCTTCCTATTTCTAAGGGTTGTTTAAGACCTGGGGTCAGACACTCCCTTCCTAAAATCCTCTACATATGATCTGATCTGATCTATTAGAGCATTGAATGGGCACGTTAAGCCGTCGGACCTCGGGTACTGGGCCCCCGGTAGTAAATAAGGGCGTCTTCTACCTCGCTTCCGTGTCACTTTCCTATCGGGCACTCTAGCCCAAATCTCCTAGCTTCCTATTTCTAAGGGTTGTTTAAGACCTGGGGTCAGACACTCCCTTCCTAAAATCCTCTACATATGATCTGATCTGATCTACTAGAGCATTGAATGGGCACGTTAAGCCGTCGGACCCCGGGTACTGGCCCCCGGTAGTAAATAAGGGCGTCTTCTACCTCGCTTCCGTGTCACTTTCTTATCGGGCACTCTAGCCCAAATCTCCTAGCTTCCTATTTCTAAGGGTTGTTTAAGACCTGGGGTCAGACACTCCCTTCCTAAAATCCTCTACATATGATCTGATCTGATCTACTAGAGCATTGAATGGGCACGTTAAGCCGTCGGACCCCGGGTACTGGGCCCCCGGTAGTAAATAAGGGCGTCTTCTACCTCGCTTCCGTGTCACTTTCCTATCGGGCACTCTAGCCCAAATCTCCTAGCTTCCTATTTCTAAGGGTTGTTTAAGACCTGGGGTCAGACACTCCCTTCCTAAAATCCTCTACATATGATCTGATCTAATCTACTAGAGCATTGAATGGGCACGTTAAGCCGTCGGACCCCGGGTACTGGCCCCCGGTAGTAAATAAGGGCGTCTTCTACCTCGCTTCCGTGTCACTTTCCTATCGGGCACTCTAGCCCAAATCTCCTAGCTTCCTATTTCTAAGGGTTGTTTAAGACCTGGGGTCAGACACTCCCTTCCTAAAATCCTCTACATATGATCTGATCTGATCTACTAGAGCATTGAATGGGCTCGTTAAGCCGTCGGACCCCGGGTACTGGCCCCCCGGTAGTAAATAAGGGCGTCTTCTACCTCGCTTCCGTGTCACTTTCCTATCGGGCACTCTAGCCCAAATCTCCTAGCTTCCTATTTCTAAGGGTTGTTTAAGACCTGGGGTCAGACACTCCCTTCCTAAAATCCTCTACATATGATCTGATCTGATCTACTAGAGCATTGAATGGGCTCGTTAAGCCGTCGGACCCCGGGTACTGGCCCCCGGTAGTAAATAAGGGCGTCTTCTACCTCGCTTCCGTGTCACTTTCCTATCGGGCACTCTAGCCCAAATCTCCTAGCTTCCTATTTCTAAGGGTTGTTTAAGACCTGGGGTCAGACACTCCCTTCCTAAAATCCTCTACATTTGATTATGTTCATGATCAAACAGGCAACAAAACCTTTTGTGGGAAATGTCCCAGTTTAGCCACTACTGCAGTCACATTCCCTTTAGGAAGCCACTGCTGTTTGCACTTCAAGTTGTTTTAAAGAATCCATTTTTCATCTCCTATAACCATTCTGTGCAAAACAGCTCCCTCTTTACATGGGGGAGCAAAGAAGTGCAAATGTCCACATGCTGTTGCAGATTATGTGCAGTGAGCTCATTGGGTACCCACTTGCCCAGTTTTGACCCATAAACATGATCCTGTAGATGCCTGTGAACAGTTGAATGGACAATTGTGGCTAATTCCTCGACTGTTGCCTGTGGGTTCCTTTCAACAGCAGCTCTCAGCACATCATTATCCAGCTCAACACGTTGTCCTTGGCATTGCATATCCGTGAGGGTGCTATTCCCCATTCGGAATTTCTGGAACCATCGTTGCCACTTTCTGATATCCAGGGTACCCTGATCATATACGGTATTGATGTTTCATGTTGCTTCAGTCGCTGTATGTCCCTGGTTAAACTCGTACAGCATAACGTGCCTGATGTGTTGTTCAGACACCGCCATTTCCTATGTGGTTTAACCGCTCAACGAATGCACGTACATCTCTTGTTCTTTACCACAAGTGACACGAAGGTTTTGACACACGTTACGTCTTATCATGACCATGTTCTACATCATAGTCTGGTCACCAGAGGCAGCAGTTCTGTTGGGCAAAAGGACATTACTTATGGGATGACCTGATATTTGGATCTCTCTACTGAAATCTGGCAACATTACCTGCACCTCAGATTCACATTTTAGTTCTGACAACCACTCCTCCAATTCAGTTGATCATGGGTGATCAAGGCTGTAGAAAGGCTGAAAGCTTCTGCTTAATGAATTTTTATTACCACATATAAATATGTAACTCCGTGTGTACTCACCTAATTCTATGTTATTATACTCTTACATATATTTGAAAGAAAAATTGTGACTCACTATCTAATTTTTAAAAATAACTTTGGCCCACAGCTTCACAGAAATTGGACAGCAGTGATCTAGAGTATGTAGAACAGAGCTCTCAAAATCATCACTGGAGCTCCTATAGGGATTCCTAACTGAAGAATCATCTCTCTGTTGCAAAGATAAGTGAGTTCCATCGCCGATTCGTGAAGAGGCTCTTCATCAGAGTGGAAATCCCTCTGAATGGATTGATCAAAATCCTTATGAAACTTTTCTTGGCATGTTTTCACCATCAAGGATTTTGAAAAATTTCAAAAATACAGTTGAAACTTGAGACCCCTGCCCCCCTACCCATGGACGGATTTATAGGGAAGCCTACAAAACCCAGGCACAAAGGCCATGCAATGCTTGGATGGCTTCCAAAATAGCAATGTTTTGTTCTTTTATTTTCATTTTGCTTCTCAACAACAACAGTAACAAAATATAAGTGAATAAATAAATAAATAAGTAAATAAATAAAAAGGCTGACCGTGAGTAATAAAATAAAATTCAATGTTTTGGGTGGTTTGGGGATCACAATACTGCCGAAACTCGAAATATGTATAATTAATAATTTACTGGCTTAAATGCAGGCTCACTAAAAACTAAAAACCACCTTGAGAGTAATATTAATATTATATCACTGCAATTGAGCTCAGCGATTGGGCAGATATTTCTAGCGGATTTATTTAGGATATAATGAAAATTTTATTTGGTATTGAACATGGCCACCATTTCCTCTTTAATCCCCCCCCCTCATTCCGTCCTGTTTAAGAGGCAATCACAATATTGTTTCCATGTGAGCAAAATGACATTGGAAAAGCTGCTTTTACAAGACATGCTAATGCATTTCATCCATGTTTGGCCACTGTAAGGGAACAGTCAGTAGAGTGGAACCTGACGATTTGCGAAAAGAAATCTCCCACTGGAAGGAATTGTTTTAACTTGTTATTCAGATTAATTCAAACACTCGACGTGGATCAGGAACACCAAACAGAAATCATCGCTCTTTCCACGTTAATAGGTGAGTCGCGGAAAAATTCTCATCGGCCGCCACCGGAATTCAAACCCAACACATGTTAGTCTGGAGAATTTGAGGCCGCTGTGGTGCAGTGGTAGCATGTCCGGTGCATAACTGGAAGACCCTGGGTTCGATTCCCTGTGGCAGCCGATGATAATTTTTCCGTGACTCACTTATTAATGTGGAAAGAGCGATGATTTCTGTTTGGTGTTCCTGATCCACGTCGAGTGTTTGAATTAATTATCCATTCACCTCCTAGTTATTTGTTCTGTCGCTGCTTTCCATCTTTGGTGAATCCTCAGCATTGTGTGGGGCTCCATGAAGCAACCTGGCATATAGTTTGGCAGTTAATCACATGTGAGTCTGGAGAATTCGAGGCCACTGTGGTGCAGTGGTAGCATGTCCGGCGCATAACTGAGAGATCCTGGGTTCAATTCCCTGTTGCGGCCGATAAGAATTTTTCCGTGACTCACTTATTAACGTGGAAAGAGCAATGATTTCTGTTTGTTATTCAGATCTGGAGCAAGCTTGATTTTAAATTTTTCATTGACCTTTTTTTAGTTTTCCAAAGAGACCTTTGTGATAAGTAATTTGGCTTGTGAACTTGATGTAATTAGCTTGTGAACGATGTAGTTTGCTTGTGAACTTGATGTAATTTGCTTGTGAACTTTATGTAATTTGCTTGTGAACTTGATGTAATTTGCTTGTTTCTTCGTATTTGTCTTTTCTTTAAAATATTCTCTGTGAATGGAGAGGGAAAATTGAGAACATAAACATTTTTTTTCTTTCTGTTCTCTCTCTCTCTCTCTCTCTCTCTCTCTAAAGCTAGAAAAAAACATTTAATCTTTCACAGCAATTTTTAATTGTTATGAATGTTTTTATAAAAGGCTGTGCATTTCTTCTTAATACTATAATTTTGCAAAAAATAAATGCATTAATTATTTATGATCTTGATCATTTAAAAAAGAAAAATCTGTTTTTTGGAGGACGATCACCCTTTGCCCCCACTGGATCTGCTTTTGGCCGAAATTACCATAAGCATGAACATAAAGGAAAACCACAACTTTTGGTTTGACCCTCCCCCCTCCCTCCCCCATCCATTCTGAATAAATGCCTTCATTTATCATGTCTTTTAATCAAAACATAAAATAAAAATTTGCCTTTTCTTTTAATGTTGCAAACGTTTTTTCTTTCATTTTTAGTTAAAAACTGCTGATGGTTCTTTGCCAAAAATATTTACCTGTTCTGCCTGCAATCAGTATTATATTCAGAGTGCCAAAGAAGCTGCAGAAAGTGGCAGTGTCCTTCAGCAGCGCTTTGCTAAGTGTGAAAACTGTCAGTATGTAGAGAATGAAGGCTGGAATAGAAAGGATCTGGAGGTATATAAGAGAATATTAAAATTGTTGAGAGCAAGTGAGGAGAAAAGAAATACAAGGAGTGGCATCCTATATCTCCTTCAGGTGGGAAATATCACTTATTTGAAATACCTAAGTTTTCATTTAGAAGTTATCAAAGTTTTCATATTTTTATTTTGAATTATTGAAGATTAAAAATTATGTTTTAATTTCAGTTACCATACATTGTTTTTTTTAGTAAATTATAGCACTGTTTTCTTAAGAATTGACAAACAGTACAGAGTTATTCAGAAAGAATCATCCGATTTCAAAAATTTATATTTCGAAAAATTAACAACACAGAATGATAAGTAATACATCAATGTAAAGGGAAAATGTCTGAGTTTTAGATTATGCCCAATAGATGGCGCTAGTGTGGCGTTTATGAAGCTCTTTTGGCAAAGAAGTGAAAATGGCTTCTAGTCAGCATAAAGCTTTTTGTATGCTCTCGTTTGCACGATGTCAGTCAGTAATCACTGTTGAGCAACACAGAATGTCAGCAGAAAGCTTTTAGTCAGCAGAAAGCTTTTTGTATGCTATCGTTTGCACGATGTCAGTCGGTAATCACCATTGAGCAACACAGAATGTATATGTGGAAAGCTTCTAATATATTAAAAATGTATATTTCGAAAAATTAACAACACAGAATGATAAGTAATACATCAATGTAAAGGGAAAATGTCTGAGTTTTAGACTATGCACAATAGATGGCGCTAGTGTGGCGTTTATGAAGCTCTTTTGGCGAAGAAGTGAAAATGGCTTCTAGTCAGCATAAAGCTTTTTGTATGCTCTCGTTTGCACGATGTCAGTCAGTAATCACTGTTGAGCAACACAGAATGTCAGCAGAAAGCTTTTTGTATGCTATCGTTTGCACGATGTCAGTCGGTAATCACCACTGAGCAACACAGAATGTATATGTGGAAAGCTTCTAATATATTAAAAATGTATATTTCGAAAAATTAACAACACAGAATGATAAGTAATACATTAATGTAAAGGGAAAATGTCTGAGTTTTAGATTATGCACAATAGATGGCGCTAGTGTGGCGTTTATGGAGCTCTTTTGGCAAAGAAGTGAGAATCACAAAAGCTTTCTAGTCAGCAGAAAGCTTTTTGTGTGCTCTTGTTTGCACGATGTCACTCAGTATTCAGCGTGAATCTCGTAGAAAGTACCAAATTAATCCACCAATGGCTCAGAGTATTCGCAGGTGGTATCATCAGTTCGAGGACACTGGATGCCTTTGTAAAGGAAAAAGCCCAGGGCAATCAGGCGTATCTGCAGAGAATGTTGAAAGAGCGAGAGAGACTTTTCTACACAGCCCGAAGAAATGGACCATTCACGCTTGTCGAGAACTGGGGATTCCTCAGCCTACTGTTTGGCATGTGTTGAGGGAAAAATTGTGTTACAGTCCATACAAATTGCATAACTTGCAAGCACTGAAGCTTTACAGAGGTTCGTTGTTTTCTTAACACGGAGCTACCCCTCAGTTGGATTGGTCGGAGTGGACCTGATGACTTGGTGTTACATAGCTGCCTCCTTGGTCACCTGATATGACTCCATGTGACTTCTTCCTTTGGGTATATGTAAAAGATCAGGTATTTGTGCCCCCTTTGGCCACAACTCTATGCGAACTTAAAACAATGCATTTCTGCTGCTTTAGAAACAGTTACCAATGACACATTAGACCATGTTTTGCAGGAATTTTCATATCGCGTTGACATTATACGTGTGACTAAAGGAAGTCATATCGAACATTTGTGAAAAAAACTTAAGGCATTTTCCCTCTACATTGATGTGTTACTTATCATTCTGTGTTATTAATTTTTCGAAATATAAATTTTTGAAATTGGATGATTCTTCCTGAATAACCCTGTATTTATTCTTGCATTCATGACCTATCATTCAATTTAGCAATTAATTCGTGTTAGTATATTTTGCTTGTGCTTCACACACACAAATCCATCAAAGTTAAGCACCAAAAATCCATGGAAATGTTTAAGCTTGTATTTAAGTAATGGCATTATTATTAACACACATATTATATTTTTGTACTAAGGCAATCATAGAGCAATGGGAATGATGACTTATAAACATTCTGAAGGCTAAAATTGTTGTCACCATTACTTTGAAGTTTTCTTAAATTACTGAGGTGAATACTTTATCCACACATTCGTTTTTGGAATAATAAAAGAGAATGGACTGGTGATTTATTGGGCTGATGTGGAGTCATTCTACAGAAGCAGAGCCACATGACACTGGACTGAGATTGGACTGTAGATTTGGTGGGCTGATGTGGAGTTAATCTTCAGAACCTGAACTATATGGCACTAGACAGAGAATGGACTGATGATTTGGTGGGCTAGCAGAGTGGATATACAGAATCTGAGCATCACGGCACTGCACAGAGAATAGACTGGTGATTTATTGGGGAGTCATTCCACAGAAGCAGAGCCGCATGGCACTGGACTGATGATTTGGTGTGCTAGCAGAGTGGATATACAGAATCTGAGCAGCATTATACTGCTCTGAGAATGGACTGATGATTTATTGGGCTGGTGTGGAGGCATTCTGCAGAAGCAGAGCCACATGGTACTGGACTGACGATTTGGTTGGCTAGCACAGAGTTGACCTGCAGAATTTGAGCCATATGGTATTGGAGAGAGAAGGAACTGGTGATTTGGTGGACTAGTGCAGAGTTAACCTACAGAATTTGAGCCATATGGCATTGGAGAGAGAATGAACTGGGGATTTGGTGGGCTAGTGCAGAGTTGACTTACAGAATTTGAGCCATGTGGCATTCGAGAGAGAATAGACTGGTGATTTGGTGGGCTAGTGCAGAGTTGACCTACAGAATTTGAGCCGTATGGCATTGAAGAGAGAATGGACTGGTGATTTGGTGGGCTAGTGCAGAGTTGACCTATAGAATTTGAGCCATATGGCATTGGAGAGAAAATGGACTGGTGATTTGGTGGGACTAGTGCAGAGTTGACCTACAGAATTTGAGCCGTATGACGTTGGAGAGAGAATGGACTGGTGATTTGGTGGGCTAGAGCAGAGTTGACCTACAGAATTTAAGCCACATAGCTTTGAAGAAAGAATGGTCTGGTGATTTGGTGAGCTAGCGTAGAGTTGACCTACAGAATTTGAGTCATATGGCACTGGAAAGAGAATGGACTGGTGATTTGGTGGGCTAGCGGAGAGTTGACCTACAGAATTTGAGCCATATGGCATTGGAAAGAGAATGGACTGGGGATTTGGTGGGCTAGCACAGAGTTGACCTACAGAATTTGAGCCATATGGCATTGGAAAGAGGATGGACTGGGGATTTGGTGGGCTAGCGCAGAGTTGACCTACAGAATTTGAGCCATATGGCATTAGAAAGAGAATGGACTGGGGATTTGGTGGGCTAGCACAGAGTTGACCTACAGAATTTGAGCCGTATGGCATTGAAGAGAGAATGGACTGGTGATTTGGTAGGCTAGTGCACAGTTGACCTACAGAATTTGAGCCATATGACATTGAAGAGAGAATGGACTGGTGATTTGGTAGGCTGGTATGGAATTGATGTACAGGAGCTGAGCTACAAGGCACTGCTAATATTACATACATGGCACTGATATCCATGTACAGTGTTTATCAGGTGAGATAATGCAGCACAATGAGTATGCCTCAGTAAGTATTGCACCGTCGTGGATGGCAATACAGGCAGCAATATGGTGTGGCAGTGAGTTATATGCTGGTAGTAAAACAATGTAAGACGAATTAAACAGGATTCCCACGGTCCTTGAAAACTCCTTAAATTTAATTTTCCTTTTCAAGGGCCCTTGAAAGTCCTTGAATTTTGTAAGAGTCCTTGAAAAGTACTTGATTTTTTTTTTTTCCTGTTCACCAAATTTTCAGAATAGTCACAGTTCATTGAAGAGAAGCTGTTGCCAAGATGTCACAGGTTGGTGCGCTGTATTGTAGAACGTTCTCTTGGAATCAGGAGCACATAGCAGTCACATTTCCAGTTTTCACCTGGTTGTGATTCTGAACTGCAATAAGCAAATAGAGGGGAATTCTTCTGAACTGCAATAAGTGAATACGAGGGGTGTAAGTGTAAGGTACTAGCATCTCAAACCGGGTTTGCGATCTGCTGAAACGCTTGTAGCCCAGGAAGGCAGTCAAACATTTTTGTTGTCCGTCGGTGGTCTGTCCTTCTGGCAATATGTCCAGCTTATTGCCATTTCAGGGATTTAATCTTGTGGAACAAAAATACCTCACCAAAGTATGTCCCTATGTTTAGATATACACTGCTGGACAATTGCTAAGGACGGATCATAAACGGCTATATAGCGCATAAAAAAGTAAGTGTGGTTGGATGCCAAGTGAAATAAAATAATGTCAGAATGCCAGGACATTACAAGAAAGACAATTTATTGTGCTCTGAAATCCAGAAGGCTTTGGAACGTGTTCAAGGGACAAACGGGCCATTTTGTGCAGAATACGTAAACGTGAAAAAAATGCAATTACCGTCCGCAGGCGTTCCGGCGTAAGATGTCAATACGGGATATGGCCACCATGGAGGGCGATGCAAGATTCCACACGTCGTGTCATGCTTTGCACAACATTATCAAGCAGCTGTTGGGGTAATTTATCCCATTCCTCTGTCAGTGCACAGATGAGGGTGTCCTTGTATATTGGAGGGCATTGGCGACCAGCAAGACTCCTTCCCCAAAGCATCCCACACATTTTCAATGGGATTCAGATCTGGAGAACCTGCTGGCCATACGAGGCGTTGAATATCCTCGCTCTCAAGACATTCCTGGACAGCGACTGTTCGATGACATGTTGCGTTGTCGCCCATGAAAATGAATCTATCACCGACAGCACCACGGAACATGCGAACATGAGGTAGCAGAACATCATTAATGTATCGTTGGCCAGTCATAGTCCCAGTTGGAAGCACATAGAGGGACGTACGGCCATTGATCATGATGCCAGCCCATACCATGACACTACATGTCGGATATCGGTCCCTTTCCTGTATGTTTGCTGGACAATATGCAGTACCACTATCACGCCAGATCAGTTGTCGTCGACAATCAGACGATAGACTGTATCTACTCTCATCTGAGAAGAGGACAGCAGACCAGTCGTTATCAGTCCAATTGCGATGTTGATGGCACCATTGCAAACGGGCGGTACGGTGACGTCTGGACAATGGGATGCACACAACAGGACGGCGGGCGTATAGTCCTCCTTCATGCAAACGTCTGGCGACAGTTTTTCGGGAGATCCACTTGCCAGTAGCAGCCATAAACTGATTTGCTACCTCACTAGCTGTGTTGCGCCTGTGTCTTTTTGTTGATAGCGCTATGTACCGATCTTCTGCAGGTGTCGTACTGCGAACACGACCTCCCCCGTGACGTTTGCTACACTCTCCATTTGTTTGAAATGATTTCCAAAGCCTTGAAACAACACTGTGGCTGACGTCGAACTCCCTGGCAACATCTGTTATTTTTCGCTCTTCTTCAATCTTGCCAATAATACGACCACGCATAAAATCATCTAGGTGATGTCGGGAAGACATACTGAAAATTGCAAGTTCGTCAATTGATTCTTTCCCTTTCAACTTTGCGTTTTAACAACAATGGTCAATATGCGTCAAATCCTTTATATCTCTTATCAGCGCTATGACGTCACGAACAAGTTCGGCAATCCAAAATTTTCATACTCACAACACGTCTTACTGTATCCCGCACTTATGCTAATTTCCACATTTTCCTGCCTTCCATTTTATGGTTGCTATCGTTACTATTGTCATCCGTCCTTAGCAATTGTCCGTCAGTGTAACTATCATTTTAATTGAACTTTTTGACTGTTTGTAACAACTTATTTTAGTGTTTCATTAGAGTTCTTATTAAGCATGAATATAGTTTTGAAAATTTTTGAGTCCTTGATTTTTTTTTGGTGGGAAAAAAGTGAGAACTATGTGAAATCTGTTGTTCTATGGCATCAAGTACCTACCAGTGCTGAGACGGGCCGAGCCCAAACCTGAAAGCCCGAAGTGGAGCCTGGAGCCGAACCGGGCTCGGGCTTCATAATACTTACGAGAGTTCGGCCTCGGGCTTCATAATACTTACTAGAGTTCAGGCTTGGGCTTCATAATACTTACTAGGATTCGGGCTCGGGCTTCATAATACTTACTAGAGTTCGGGCTCGGGCTTCATAATACTTACTAGAGTTCGGGCTCGGGCTCTGAGAGAGGGAGAGAATTTTCTTCCTTTTTTTAAAATGTGATTTTGTATGATTTAGCCCATGAGACTTTTTTTCGCACTTTCTTGTTGTTAAATAGAATTCTTCGGCGACTGGTTCTACATGGGGAGTGGGAACTCGGCAGGGTTATTCATTCTGGGCTTGGGTAACAAATACTATAGGCCATGAATTACTGAATTTCTGCAAAGAAAAAGTTTCTTTAAGAACTATAGATAGTAGATGGGGATTGGGAACTTGGCAGGGCTATTCATTCCGGGCTTGGGTAAAAAATACCATAGGCTATGAATTATTGAATTTCTGTGAAGGAAAATTTTCTTTAAGAACTATAGATAGTAGATGGGGAGTGGGAACTCGGCAGGGATATTCATTCCGGGCTTGGGTAACAAATACCATGGGCTATGAATTACTGAATTTCTGCGAAGGAAAAGTTTCTTTAAGAACTATAGATAGTAGATGGGGAGTTGGAACTCGGCAGGGTTATTCATTCTGGGCTTGGGTAACATATACCATAGGCCATGAAATACTGAATTTCTGCGAAGGAAAAGTTTCTCTAAGAATTATAGATAGTAGATAGCAAACTCACGAAATTCTCCTTCCTAGCTCAATGGGGCAGCTCCCTGCTAATTCTGTTGAGCAACGTATGATGTAGATTGTTGTGTTTCCCTATTTTTTCTCATGCCCGGTCCCCCGAAACATTTCTGGAAGAAATGAATTGCCAAAGAAACTGTAGAAATAGATTATCATCCCTTCCCCACTCTGCAGTTCAGAAAGACATTGATTAATTGCACAGGAGTTAAAGCGTGGAATTCTGGAAGAGGAGATTTTTTTAATGCCTAAACAGGTTAATCATAGTTTTCTGGCTTGTTCGGGCCAGGGCTCTCTTTTTCTTTTTCTTTTTTTGCAATATAAAATTCGGGCTCGTACGGGTTCGGATTCTTAAAATTGTTGAGCCCGAACTCAACTCTGGCACCTACAGGGATATTACCCATGATTGTTGTTGATGATGATGAATGAATCATACAGTCAATGGATATCATCCTGAAAAATGGAACACCAAGCGCGGTTGACTTTCTCCCATAATTCATCAAGATCGTGCACAGGCCGATTCGATTGCCGACAACCTCCAATGTGGTCCCACAGGTTTTTGATTGGGCAAAAATCGGGTGATGTTGCTGGCCATGATAGTGTTTGAACATGTTGCAGATATTGTCCAGACACCCGAGCAGTGTGTACACGGGCGTTATCTTGCTGAAAAATGGGGGTGCTGTAGGCCATTCAGGAACGGTATCAAAATGGGCTGCAGAACCTCGCTCACGTATCGTGCAACTTTCGGTGTGCCTGTGATGCGGGCCTGCTGTCACATGCAATAGTACCCCATACCATAATGCCTGACCAATGGGCAGTGTGGTGGTAGCGAATGAAACCAGGATCCGTCCACTCACCAGGGTGTGGCAAGACACCCTGGTGAGTGACCCTGTGAGGGTGTCGTAAGACACCCTGTCGATTGTCAGCACCCAGGCAGAAACGGGATTCATCACTGAAGACCACTGTGGTCCATTCGTGAGTCCAGTTCGCATGGCTTCAGCACCAAGCCAGACGAGCGCTGCAATGGCTGTCCATCAATGGCAGTTGGTGTAACAGTTGCCTACTGCTCATGTTTGCCTCAAGTAACATTCGGTTTACAGTTTGGGCCATTATGGTGACATCCATAACTGATGACACAGCACGTCAAATATCGGCTGCAGTGCTTTCTGGTGACAAACGAGCATGTCGAATAATCCGCTGGTCCAGGTGTGCTGACATCTTTCATACTGCACTACTGCCACTTCAACAAACATACGAACCTTCCTGTAGCCACTAGTTCCAACAGTTCATGCATCCCGTTGCATGTGCACAGCAACATGACGTGTAGACCAGCCTACTTCACACAGTCCTACAATTCTTCCTCTCTGAAATGCATCCAAATGGCGATGAACCTGCTGATTTATTGGTGTTTTGCATGTGGTTCAATAAGAGAGAATTAAGCTATTGTTAAATTTGGGAGTTGGGTGGATGTAATTTTAAACATCACAAAATGTTGTAATCCAAAGACACCATAAATAAAATTCTTCAACAGGGAGCTTAAAGTTCCAAAATGATTATAGACTGTCTGCGTTTGTTTGCGTTTGCAGAGTTGACAACCTGAAAGTGTCAAAAGGTATTGCTATTACATGTGTATGCAATGTGTAACACAATATAATCAAAGTCGCATTGTACTCATATAAGCTAGTTCTGGCAGTAATCACAGGACACAGCGCTTATGCCACAATATAACCAGAACATTTCCACCCTCAAGCCAGGCTGAGGTGGATACGAGTTCTAGAGAAACAGGAAAAACAACCCTTAATTAAATGATTTACTGCCACTCAGATATTAGTTTTTCTAGGGTTCATCTTTATTGGAAATGATAGCAAGTTTAAAGGCATGTGGTTGCTTAAGTGAAACAGATGAATTTGGCAATTTTGCTACCTCTACAGATGATAGAAGTATTAGATTAGAGTCCAAACAATATCAAGAACTTATATCAGCCTTTCATTTATGAAATTATGCTAGTGTATAAGAATAGTATTTAAATATTTTACCTTAGCCTTGCTTAATCAACATAACTAGTCTGTAAGGACAGAATGTAGCATTAGACATACCAGATATTTAGTGACAATATCCTTTTTTTTTTTTTTTTGTTGTGAAAACAATAATTTTTCATGATTTTTAGATACCCGGGTGCTATCTGGGAGACATGGGTTCGATTCCCACTCCAGAACGACGAAATTTTCAAGTTTTTGGATATTTTCTGACTTACCATCCTAGTCATATTTACACCAAAAAACAGATTGTCATCTTCAAAATTGTATAATTTGTAAAGATTTTTAATTTATGAACGTCTTACTCAACTATTTAAAGAACAACTCAAGGTGACACTATTAACCTCATCAAACCCCTTTGCACACATGATTTTAATAAGCTGGCCGCTACCCCCTATGAGCAAAAAAAGCTTTCTCGGAATGCTTCAGGCTTAACTGACAGTTTTATGTACCTTAATAAGTTTATCCTCAATAATCCCCGTTAAATATTTATAACACATAATTTGCCAACAATCAATTTTTCAAGAACCTTCAATTCATAATCTCAAATAAATCTGGATTTTTTTTAGTGTACACTTGTTAAGCATCAATTCCACATTTTCAGTGAAACAAGAATGTAAGACCAAGCCAGTGCTGGTGAGCAAAGAAATGTTTTTTTTTTTTTTTTTTTTTTTTGAGTGAAAGTTTCAAACATGTTTTTCCCCAAGAAACTACATGGGCTATCCAAAAAAAAAAAAAAAAAAAAGAAGAAACTACATGGGCTATCCAACATGGAGTAAATTGATTGAGGGTTACTGTGCGAGCTAAAGACGTGGTTGTAGCTTGCTCATCTCGCCTACACCAAATACAAGAAAGACATCTTGTTTACGGAAGCACTTTTTATAGTCATCATCATCATTGTCAACCATTATCAATCCACTGCTGGACGAAGGTCTCCCCAAGTTTCCTCCACAACGGTCTGTCTTGTGCCAGTCTCCTCCATGTCACCCCTGCATACTTTCGAATTTCATCCACCCATCTCCCATGTGGTCTTCTTCTGGGTCTTTTCCTGTCCCTTGGAATCCAATCTAAAATTTCGGCTGTCCATCGATGATCTGTCCTTCTGGCAGTATGTCCAGCCCATTGCCATTTCAGGGATTTAACTCTGATCATGATGTCTTCCACTCTTGTCATTTTTCGGATCCACGAGTTCCTCTTCTTATCTCTCCTGGTTTCACCAAGCATGCACCTGTCCATGCTTCTTTGAGTTGTCTGCAGCCTTTGTATGTCTCTTTTAGTTAAGGTCCACGTCTCTGCACCATACGTAAGCACTGGAAGGATGCATTGATCAAACAATTTTCTTTTAAGACTTAATGGCATATTGCTCTTGAAAATAATGCTGTTTCTTCCAAAAGCTCTCCAGGCAAGTTTTGTACGCCGATTAATTTCTTCATCAATGTGACCCTCACTTGATATCTGCTGTCCAAGATAAACGTACGTGTCTGTTATCTCCAGCTTTTCTCCATCAATCGATAAATCTTTTTTATAGTATGATTTAACAAATTATGATGTAGCGATGACCTACCTTATGCCCTCCATTTAACCTGGCAATGTCTTATACGTTCACTGGAACCTCCATTGTTAATATGACTTTAATGTTAACCTTAAAATCTATGTTTATTCACATGCACATTACTGTTACCATGGCGACATCACGTGACTACTATAAAGCATATAAGTTGTCACCGCATTACATGTATTCACAGTTGGCTTGACAATGGGCACCAAGGGGTGACCCCAAAGATCTCGCCTCATGTAATTTTATTATTTTAACTGTAACATACTGGTTTTAATTGTAGTAAATTTTTCATTTCATCTTGCAACTAGTGTGTTGTGACGTATCATTAAATAGCCAATCACTTACTCGTAAGTTCTTGGTCACTTTTTTCCTTACACTTCAAGCACTTCGATTATGACATCATGTAATGTAGTTGGCCTTTAAAGGTTGAAAAACTCCTTGCCTATGAGATTCATTCTTTTGGTCATGAAACATCGTTTTTTTTTGTTTTTGTTTTTTGACCGGAAGAACGAATCTCATAGGCAAGGAGTTTTTCAACCTTTAAAGGCCAACTACATTACATGATGTCATAATCGAAGTGCTTGAAGTGTAAGGAAAAAAGTGACCAAGAACTTACAGGTAAGCGATTGTCTATTTAATGATATGTCATTAATGAATTGCACCTAAATATGCACACTTCGCTGGTGTTTAATACCTTAAAGGTGCTAATATTATGATAGTGTGTTGTGGTTTTAATGAAGTTTTATCGTGTTTTAAACAACATTACAACCTAATATATTTGTGAATGGTAACACGAATTCTCACACAGAACTTTGGATAAGCATGAACCAGTTCTATGGTAAATCATTGTTGTTTTTAACATAAATGCGAGCAGTGCATGAATTTGGGACTATCTCTGCCCAAGAATCGCTTTATCTGCATGCAAATAAGGGTATGGGGATAATGGGCCATCAAAATGGGTGTTAGTGTCGCCGTCAGAATTAGAAAAGGATGGTAGGACCTACCAATTGCACTGAGCTGCTAGTCCAAAGACCTACGTCTAACTGTACTTAGATTTAATTAATTTATAACAGTGTACTTCGTCCGACTGCACTTTTCTCGTATAAATGCAGAGAATTTTGTTGTCTTTTCAGAGCAGACACCCAAATTATAGATAGAAACGCTTTTCTTCATAGGGAAATAACTCTTCAGACAGATATTAAGCACAAATGAAGTTTCCGTTTTTGTTCATAAGTTTTAAAATAATTATTCATTTGTTAAAAAAAATTCAGATTAAAAGATAGCAAGAAAATGGGCCATTTCTCGAGTGGTCCTCCAGGAAATGTCCCGGTATCCCGGGGGCCAATCCTCCTCTGGTTGTTGTTGTTGTTTTTAAGTTCCACGCATGAAGTGTTTGTTTTATGTGATCTTAATTTATTTGCTCCTTTTAACTTTTCACTCTGATTGGAAACATTCGGTAAGTTGTAAAGATTTAATACATGCAAATTTCCTTTTATAGCCAAACGAAATTTGCTTCATGGTGGAAAAAATCTGGCAAAGCCAGAGTGCCTTAAGTGGAATATCTGTGTTGAAGGACTTGGAATTTGTTCGGTGGAACGTCGCAGAAAACTGGACACCTTGGAACTGTGTGTTGCTTACACGAAGGGAAGCTATGATGCATTATCGATTAGAAGATCCTCAACAGGTATTGTAAAGGCATTGTTTGATATGGTTCGATGAGATATAATGTTTTCATTCCCTTATAATGTTGAAGAACAGGAATGTGAAAATAGTTTAGTACTATACTTCGATTCCTATAAACATCAATGGGTAAAATCCACACCTGCCAGGGGTGTATATAAAAAATTTTGGGGTGGGGAGTTAACATAAAATGGAAGTTTCCGAAATCCCCCAATACAAAATTGAAGTTAATTAAAAATAGAAAAAATAAATAAAACATTTTGTTACTAATGTAAGTCACTTTTTAACCAAAAACTTTAAAAAATGAAACACTTTTGGGGGTAAGGCCCCCTCCCCTGGCTCGCCTCTAAGTATGCCCCTTACACCTGCGATGTTGATATTGAATCATAACTTCCTGCAGCTTTACCACAATTAGACCGAGGCATTCTAGAAAATACAGGGCCATGACATTCGAGAGATGAGTTCCCTCCGTTTTTGACGTTACTGTAATGTTAAATGATCTGATACGTCGGTGTCATATTTGATGGCATACACAGTGTTGGAAACCAATCAGGAGCTATGATTTATGCGGCATGTCACTAAAAATATGTCACATCTCATCTCTCTAAGTTTTTTTATTTTTTATTTGGGGTTTTAACAACCACCTTGAGCAACTCAATGTGCTATAGCAGTCGCCCATCTCTAATTAATAGCCACTGGTTCCAGGGAAGGGAGAGGGAGAGGATCCATTGCAATGAGACAAACACAATATCCATACCTCACCAGGATTCAAACCCAGACCCATCATGGGCGAATGATCAGAAGCTACTGCTTAAATTACTGCACCACTTGGGTGGCTTCCATAGTGTATAGTTCGGTAGTTGAATCTGCTGCACCGATGAACTTGTGTGATGCTGAGCTTCCCCTATCACGTGATCTCCCACAAGAGCGAATAATACCGTCTTCGTTGTGTCATGTTTTCTTATTTTCTGTCAAAACACTTGTAAATAAATTAAAAAAAAACACTTATTTCCAACTGTTTGCAGACCTCTCTGTATTGGAAGGTAATTACTAATAGTCAACAGAATTCTAAATAGAAAAGAAAAGAAAAGAATCAGAAGTCAAAATCTAAATTTCAGTTTACTAGAAAAATTGCTTGCCAAGAAGGACTGTTTGAAAAACTTTAGAAGATTTGTGAGAAGTTCCTAGTCAGACTGGCTCCAGGATTACAAAATAAAATTAGTAACTACCTTCCAAATTTAAAGCAAAAAAGAAGAAAACATCCTTTTACAGGAAGGTGTGGTCTACCAGATAAAATTTTAATGTGGTCTCAGCTATGTGAGTGAAACAGGCAGACAGCTTAAAACCAGATTGGCTGAAAGAGAGGGAGAGAGATCTGCAATTAAATACACTGAAGAGCAATTGAATTAGAGACAGCTGGCGTTATGCAAATGTGGTGCTGTGGGCAGCCCTGTAAATGGAAGCGACATGACGTATGCAGCGATCCGACAATATAAGAAGTGATGCGATGGGAATCAGTAAGAGTCGGATGCAGTATAAGTAAGATGAAGGATCTAAGCCCATTTGATCATTGGCGAATTGTCAGGGCCAGACGAATGGGTCACTCCATCGTGGAAGTCGTGCAGGCACTGGGATTTTCAGGAACCACTGCGTCACGGGTGCACCGTGAGTACATCGAATCCAGTAAAACCATCCCTGCAAGGGCCAACTGCCATGGACAACAGCGTGTGTATGAGCAGGGTCATCGTCGGCTAGCTCGCATTGTAACAGTGGATAGACGGGCCACAGTGCAAGAAATCACTCGGCAATTTAACGCTGGTACACAAAAACGTGTAAGCAGCCACACCATTCAGAACCATCTCCTCGCTATGGGGTACAGAAGCCATGGTTCCACGAGGGTACCGCTGCTGACCGCACATCACAGGGTGCAAAGATTAGCATGGGCGCGGGAACATCGCCACTGGACCCTAGACATGTGGGAAAATGTTGCCTGGACTGATGAGTCGAGATTCACATTGGTACATGTGGATGGCAGGTTACGAGTACAGTGCAAACCACATGAAGCGATGGATCCTTCTTGCCAGCAGGGTACTCTTCAAGCTGGTGGGGGTGACATTCTCGTCTGTGGAATGTTTACGTGGACTGAAATGAGACCCCTGGTACGTGTAACATTGTCCCTAACAGGTCAACGTTACCGGGATATCCTGGACAACCATTTGCTCCCATTTGTGCGTCTTCAACATCCCACTGGGGACCTCATCCTGCAACAAGACAATGCAGCTCCCGAATTGTATCCGAATGGTTGGATGAACACTCCACCGATGACCTAACTGCTTCCTTGGCCAGCTACGTCACCTGACCTCAGAACATCTGTGATGTCATCGGGAGAGATGACCCCTCCATCAAATCTTCGTGAACTGTGGGAGCTTGTTCAGGGGTCGTGAATCCGTATGGCTTCCCAATGCTTCCAGTGTCTTGTTGAATCCATGCCGAGACGAATCGCCGCCATCATCAAGGTGAAAGGTGGTGCAACACGTTACTAGACAGCCATCTCTAATTTAATTGCTCCTCAGTGTATATGACAAACAAAGCAAGTTTGGACAGACCTTTTTTAAAATACAGGACCTAAAGTGCTTTGGAACACTGTAGAAGTTCTGACTCATCAACAGCACTTTTTTCAAAAGAAAAGGTCAGAAGGACTGAAAATAGAGAGAAGAAGAGATGCAACATCTACTGTAGCTGTAGTTCTGAGGAAGGGTAGGGGTACTGCCCAAAAATTGATTGGACTTAAAAATCTCCTTTATTCCTTGGTAAAAACCCATAATTTTGGAGTATGTGTAATGATATTCATGACAATCTGTGATCCCAACATTATGGCAACAGTTTGGCAAAGGCCCTTTCGTTTGCCAACAGGATAAATACCCCATCCAAAAAGTAAAGTCCATGCAGGAATGGGTTAATGAGATGGACGTGAAAAGACTCCACTGTCCTGCACAGAGCCCTGATCTCAACCCCATGGAACATCTTTGGGATGAATTAAAATGCTGACTGTGAGTTGGGCTAAACCATCTGACATCTGTGACCAAGCTGGCCAATGCTCTTGTGACAGAATGAAAGGCAATGTCCACAGCAACATACCAAAACCTAGCAGAAAGCCTTCTCCACAGAATGGAGGATGTGATAGCAGCAAAGGGTGGAATAACTTGATATTAATTTCTTTCTCATTGCAGGGGGTTTGTGAATAGGCAAGTGTCCTGATACTTTTGATCAGGTAGTGTCTAATATATTTTAATTGAACTTAACCTAAATATATTTTAATTGAACTTAAATTAAAAGTATTTGAATTGAACTTAAATATATTTTAACTGAACTTGACTAAATATATTTTAAATGAACTTAAATTAAATATATTTTAATTGAACTAAATTTAAAGTATTTGAATTGAACTTAAATTAAATATATTTTAATTGAACTTAAATTAAATACTTTGAATAGAGCTCATTTTGAAAACTGGCTTGCTTCCTAGTTTCTAAAATTAAATACTTTGAATAGAGCTCATCTTAAAAACTGGCTTGCTTCCTAGTTTCTAAAATTAAATACTTTGAATAGAACTCATCTTGAAAACTGGCTTGCTTCCTAGTTTCTAAAATTAAATACTTTGAATAGAGCTCATCTGGAAAACTGGCTTGCTTCCTAGTTTCTAAAATTAAATACTTTGAATAGAGCTCATCTTGAAAACTGGCTTGCTTCCTAGTTTCTAAAATTAAATACTTTGAATAGAGCTCATCTCAAAAACTGGCTTGCTTCCTAGTTTCTAAAATTAAATACTTTGAATAGAGCTCATCTTGAAAACTGGCTTGCTTCCTAGTTTCTAAAATTAAATACTTTGAATAGAGCTCATCTGGAAAACTGGCTTGCTTCCTAGTTTCTAAAATTAAATACTTTGAATAGAGCTCATCTTGAAAACTGGCTTGCTTCCTAGTTTCTAAAATTAAATACTTTGAATAGAGCTCATCTCAAAAACTGGCTTGCTTCCTAGTTTCTAAAATTAAATACTTTGAATAGAGCTCATCTTGAAAACTGGCTTGCTTCCTAGTTTCTAAAATTAAATACTTTGAATAGAGCTCATCTTGAAAACTGGCTTGCTTCCTAGTTTCTAAAATTAAATACTTTGAATAGAGCTCATCTTGAAAACTGGCTTGCTTCCTAGTTTCTAAAATTAAATACTTTGAATAGAGCTCATCTCAAAAACTGGCTTGCTTCCTAGTTTCTAAAATTAAATACTTTGAATAGAGCTCATCTTGAAAACTGGCTTGCTTCCTAGTTTCTAAAATTAAATACTTTGAATAGAGCTCATCTTGAAAACTGGCTTGCTTCCTAGTTTCTAAAATTAAATACTTTGAATAGAGCTCATCTCAAAAACTGGCTTGCTTCCTAGTTTCTAAAATTAAATACTTTGAATAGAGCTCATCTTGAAAACTGGCTTGCTTCCTAGTTTCTAAAATTAAATACTTTGAATAGAGCTCATATTGAAAACTGGCTTGCTTCCTAGTTTCTAAAATTAAATACTTTGAATAGAGCTCATCTTGAAAACTGGCTTGCTTCCTAGTTTCTAAAATTAAATACTTTGAATAGAGCTCATCTTGAAAACTGGCTTGCTTCCTAGTTTCTAAAATTAAATATTTTGAATAGAGCTCATCTCAAAAACTGGCTTGCTTCCTAGTTTCTAAAATTAAATACTTTGAATAGAGCTCATCTTGAAAACTGGCTTGCTTCCTAGTTTCTAAAATTAAATACTTTGAATAGAGCTCATCTGGAAAACTGGCTTGCTTCCTAGTTTCTAAAATTAAATACTTTGAATAGAGCTCATCTTGAAAACTGGCTTGCTTCCTAGTTTCTAAAATTAAATACTTTGAATAGAGCTCATCTCAAAAACTGGCTTGCTTCCTAGTTTCTAAAATTAAATACTTTGAATAGAGCTCATCTTGAAAACTGGCTTGCTTCCTAGTTTCTAAAATTAAATACTTTGAATAGAGCTCATCTCAAAAACTGGCTTGCTTCCTAGTTTCTAAAATTAAATACTTTGAATAGAGCTCATCTTGAAAACTGGCTTGCTTCCTAGTTTCTAAAATTAAATACTTTGAATAGAGCTCATCTTGAAAACTGGCTTGCTTCCTAGTTTCTAAAATTAAATACTTTGAATAGAGCTCATCTTGAAAACTGGCTTGCTTCCTAGTTTCTAAAATTAAATACTTTGAATAGAGCTCATCTCAAAAACTGGCTTGCTTCCTAGTTTCTAAAATTAAATACTTTGAATAGAGCTCATCTTGAAAACTGGCTTGCTTCCTAGTTTCTAAAATTAAATACTTTGAATAGAGCTCATCTTGAAAACTGGCTTGCTTCCTAGTTTCTAAAATTAAATACTTTGAATAGAGCTCATCTTAAAAACTGGCTTGCTTCCTAGTTTCTAAAATTAAATACTTTGAATAGAGCTCATCTTGAAAACTGGCTTGCTTCCTAGTTTCTAAATCTAAATACTTTGAATAGAGCTCATCTTGAAAACTGGCTTGCTTCCTAGTTTCTAAAATTAAATACTTTGAATAGAGCTCATCTTGAAAACTGGCTTGCTTCCTAGTTTCTAAAATTAAATATTTTGAATAGAGCTCATCTCAAAAACTGGCTTGCTTCCTAGTTTCTAAAATTAAATACTTTGAATAGAGCTCATCTGGAAAACTGGCTTGCTTCCTAGTTTCTAAAATTAAATACTTTGAATAGAGCTCATTTGGAAAACTGGCTTGCTTCCTAGTTTCTAAAATTAAATACTTTGAATAGAGCTCATCTGGAAAACTGGCTTGCTTCCTAGTTTCTAAAATTAAATACTTTGAATAGAGCTCATCTTGAAAACTGGCTTGCTTCCTAGTTTCTAAAATTAAATACTTTGAATAGAGCTCATCTCGAAAACTGGCTTGCTTCCTAGTTTCTAAAATTAAATACTTTGAATAGAGCTCATCTTGAAAACTGGCTTGCTTCCTAGTTTCTAAAATTAAATACTTTGAATAGAGCTCATCTTGAAAACTGGCTTGCTTCCTAGTTTCTAAAATTAAATACTTTGAATAGAGCTCATCTTGAAAACTGGCTTGCTTCCTAGTTTCTAAAATTAAATACTTTGAATAGAGCTCATCTTGAAAACTGGCTTGCTTCCTAGTTTCTAAAGTTAAATACTTTGAATAGAACTCATCTTGAAAACTGGCTTGCTTCCTAGTTTCTAAAATTAAATACTTTGAATAGAGCTCATCTTGAAAACTGGCTTGCTTCCTAGTTTCTAAAATTAAATACTTTGAATAGAGCTCATCTCAAAAACTGGCTTGCTTCCTAGTTTCTAAAATTAAATACTTTGAATAGAGCTCATCTCAAAAACTGGCTTGCTTCCTAGTTTCTAAAATTAAATACTTTGAATAGAGCTCATCTTGAAAACTGGCTTGCTTCCTAGTTTCTAAAATTAAATACTTTGAATAGAGCTCATCTGGAAAACTGGCTTGCTTCCTAGTTTCTAAAATTAAATACTTTGAATAGAGCTCATTTTGAAAACTGGCTTGCTTCCTAGTTTCTAAAATTAAATACTTTGAATAGAGCTCATCTCAAAAACTGGCTTGCTTCCTAGTTTCTAAAATTAAATACTTTGAATAGAGCTCATCTGGAAAACTGGCTTGCTTCCTAGTTTCTAAAATTAAATACTTTGAATAGAGCTCATCTTGAAAACTGGCTTGCTTCCTAGTTTCTAAAATTAAATACTTTGAATAGAGCTCATCTCAAAAACTGGCTTGCTTCCTAGTTTCTAAAATTAAATACTTTGAATAGAGCTCATACTTTGAATAGAGCTCATCTTGAAAACTGGCTTGCTTCCTAGTTTCTAAAATTAAATACTTTGAATAGAGCTCATCTCAAAAACTGGCTTGCTTCCTAGTTTCTAAAATTAAATACTTTGAATAGAGCTCATCTTGAAAACTGGCTTGCTTCCTAGTTTCTAAAATTAAATACTTTGAATAGAGCTCATCTTGAAAACTGGCTTGCTTCCTAGTTTCTAAAATTAAATACTTTGAATAGAGCTCATCTTGAAAACTGGCTTGCTTCCTAGTTTCTAAAATTAAATACTTTGAATAGAGCTCATCTCAAAAACTGGCTTGCTTCCTAGTTTCTAAAATTAAATACTTTGAATAGAGCTCATCTTGAAAACTGGCTTGCTTCCTAGTTTCTAAAATTAAATACTTTGAATAGAGCTCATCTTGAAAACTGGCTTGCTTCCTAGTTTCTAAAATTAAATACTTTGAATAGAGCTCATCTTGAAAACTGGCTTGCTTCCTAGTTTCTAAAATTAAATACTTTGAATAGAGCTCATCTTGAAAACTGGCTTGCTTCCTAGTTTCTAAAATTAAATACTTTGAATAGAGCTCATCTTGAAAACTGGCTTGCTTCCTAGTTTCTAAAATTAAATACTTTGAATAGAGCTCATCTTGAAAACTGGCTTGCTTCCTAGTTTCTAAAATTAAATATTTTGAATAGAGCTCATCTCAAAACTGGCTTGCTTCCTAGTTTCTAAAATTAAATACTTTGAATAGAGCTCATCTTGAAAACTGGCTTGCTTCCTAGTTTCTAAAATTAAATACTTTGAATAGAGCTCATCTGGAAAACTGGCTTGCTTCCTAGTTTCTAAAATTAAATACTTTGAATAGAGCTCATCTTGAAAACTGGCTTGCTTCCTAGTTTCTAAAATTAAATACTTTGAATAGAGCTCATCTCAAAAACTGGCTTGCTTCCTAGTTTCTAAAATTAAATACTTTGAATAGAGCTCATCTTGAAAACTGGCTTGCTTCCTAGTTTCTAAAATTAAATACTTTGAATAGAGCTCATCTCAAAAACTGGCTTGCTTCCTAGTTTCTAAAATTAAATACTTTGAATAGAGCTCATCTTGAAAACTGGCTTGCTTCCTAGTTTCTAAAATTAAATACTTTGAATAGAGCTCATCTTGAAAACTGGCTTGCTTCCTAGTTTCTAAAATTAAATACTTTGAATAGAGCTCATCTTGAAAACTGGCTTGCTTCCTAGTTTCTAAAATTAAATACTTTGAATAGAGCTCATCTCAAAAACTGGCTTGCTTCCTAGTTTCTAAAATTAAATACTTTGAATAGAGCTCATCTTGAAAACTGGCTTGCTTCCTAGTTTCTAAAATTAAATACTTTGAATAGAGCTCATCTTGAAAACTGGCTTGCTTCCTAGTTTCTAAAATTAAATACTTTGAATAGAGCTCATCTTAAAAACTGGCTTGCTTCCTAGTTTCTAAAATTAAATACTTTGAATAGAGCTCATCTTGAAAACTGGCTTGCTTCCTAGTTTCTAAAATTAAATACTTTGAATAGAGCTCATCTTGAAAACTGGCTTGCTTCCTAGTTTCTAAAATTAAATACTTTGAATAGAGCTCATCTTGAAAACTGGCTTGCTTCCTAGTTTCTAAAATTAAATATTTTGAATAGAGCTCATCTCAAAAACTGGCTTGCTTCCTAGTTTCTAAAATTAAATACTTTGAATAGAGCTCATCTGGAAAACTGGCTTGCTTCCTAGTTTCTAAAATTAAATACTTTGAATAGAGCTCATTTGGAAAACTGGCTTGCTTCCTAGTTTCTAAAATTAAATACTTTGAATAGAGCTCATCTGGAAAACTGGCTTGCTTCCTAGTTTCTAAAATTAAATACTTTGAATAGAGCTCATCTTGAAAACTGGCTTGCTTCCTAGTTTCTAAAATTAAATACTTTGAATAGAGCTCATCTCGAAAACTGGCTTGCTTCCTAGTTTCTAAAATTAAATACTTTGAATAGAGCTCATCTTGAAAACTGGCTTGCTTCCTAGTTTCTAAAATTAAATACTTTGAATAGAGCTCATCTTGAAAACTGGCTTGCTTCCTAGTTTCTAAAATTAAATACTTTGAATAGAGCTCATCTTGAAAACTGGCTTGCTTCCTAGTTTCTAAAATTAAATACTTTGAATAGAGCTCATCTTGAAAACTGGCTTGCTTCCTAGTTTCTAAAATTAAATACTTTGAATAGAGCTCATCTCAAAAACTGGCTTGCTTCCTAGTTTCTAAAATTAAATACTTTGAATAGAGCTCATCTCAAAAACTGGCTTGCTTCCTAGTTTCTAAAATTAAATACTTTGAATAGAGCTCATCTTGAAAACTGGCTTGCTTCCTAGTTTCTAAAATTAAATACTTTGAATAGAGCTCATCTGGAAAACTGGCTTGCTTCCTAGTTTCTAAAATTAAATACTTTGAATAGAGCTCATTTTGAAAACTGGCTTGCTTCCTAGTTTCTAAAATTAAATACTTTGAATAGAGCTCATCTCAAAAACTGGCTTGCTTCCTAGTTTCTAAAATTAAATACTTTGAATAGAGCTCATCTGGAAAACTGGCTTGCTTCCTAGTTTCTAAAATTAAATACTTTGAATAGAGCTCATCTTGAAAACTGGCTTGCTTCCTAGTTTCTAAAATTAAATACTTTGAATAGAGCTCATCTCAAAAACTGGCTTGCTTCCTAGTTTCTAAAATTAAATACTTTGAATAGAGCTCATCTTGAAAACTGGCTTGCTTCCTAGTTTCTAAAATTAAATACTTTGAATAGAGCTCATCTCAAAAACTGGCTTGCTTCCTAGTTTCTAAAATTAAATACTTTGAATAGAGCTCATCTTGAAAACTGGCTTGCTTCCTAGTTTCTAAAATTAAATACTTTGAATAGAGCTCATCTTGAAAACTGGCTTGCTTCCTAGTTTCTAAAATTAAATACTTTGAATAGAGCTCATCTTGAAAACTGGCTTGCTTCCTAGTTTCTAAAATTAAATACTTTGAATAGAGCTCATCTCAAAAACTGGCTTGCTTCCTAGTTTCTAAAATTAAATACTTTGAATAGAGCTCATCTCAAAAACTGGCTTGCTTCCTAGTTTCTAAAATTAAATACTTTGAATAGAGCTCATCTTGAAAACTGGCTTGCTTCCTAGTTTCTAAAATTAAATACTTTGAATAGAGCTCATCTGGAAAACTGGCTTGCTTCCTAGTTTCTAAAATTAAATACTTTGAATAGAGCTCATTTTGAAAACTGGCTTGCTTCCTAGTTTCTAAAATTAAATACTTTGAATAGAGCTCATCTCAAAAACTGGCTTGCTTCCTAGTTTCTAAAATTAAATACTTTGAATAGAGCTCATCTGGAAAACTGGCTTGCTTCCTAGTTTCTAAAATTAAATACTTTGAATAGAGCTCATCTTGAAAACTGGCTTGCTTCCTAGTTTCTAAAATTAAATACTTTGAATAGAGCTCATCTCAAAAACTGGCTTGCTTCCTAGTTTCTAAAATTAAATACTTTGAATAGAGCTCATCTTGAAAACTGGCTTGCTTCCTAGTTTCTAAAATTAAATACTTTGAATAGAGCTCATCTCAAAAACTGGCTTGCTTCCTAGTTTCTAAAATTAAATACTTTGAATAGAGCTCATCTTGAAAACTGGCTTGCTTCCTAGTTTCTAAAATTAAATACTTTGAATAGAGCTCATCTTGAAAACTGGCTTGCTTCCTAGTTTCTAAAATTAAATACTTTGAATAGAGCTCATCTTGAAAACTGGCTTGCTTCCTAGTTTCTAAAATTAAATACTTTGAATAGAGCTCATCTCAAAAACTGGCTTGCTTCCTAGTTTCTAAAATTAAATACTTTGAATAGAGCTCATCTTGAAAACTGGCTTGCTTCCTAGTTTCTAAAATTAAATACTTTGAATAGAGCTCATCTTGAAAACTGGCTTGCTTCCTAGTTTCTAAAATTAAATACTTTGAATAGAGCTCATCTTGAAAACTGGCTTGCTTCCTAGTTTCTAAAATTAAATACTTTGAATAGAGCTCATCTTGAAAACTGGCTTGCTTCCTAGTTTCTAAAATTAAATACTTTGAATAGAGCTCATCTTGAAAACTGGCTTGCTTCCTAGTTTCTAAAATTAAATACTTTGAATAGAGCTCATCTTGAAAACTGGCTTGCTTCCTAGTTTCTAAAATTAAATATTTTGAATAGAGCTCATCTCAAAAACTGGCTTGCTTCCTAGTTTCTAAAATTAAATACTTTGAATAGAGCTCATCTTGAAAACTGGCTTGCTTCCTAGTTTCTAAAATTAAATACTTTGAATAGAGCTCATTTGGAAAACTGGCTTGCTTCCTAGTTTCTAAAATTAAATACTTTGAATAGAGCTCATCTGGAAAACTGGCTTGCTTCCTAGTTTCTAAAATTAAATACTTTGAATAGAGCTCATCTTGAAAACTGGCTTGCTTCCTAGTTTCTAAAATTAAATACTTTGAATAGAGCTCATCTCGAAAACTGGCTTGCTTCCTAGTTTCTAAAATTAAATACTTTGAATAGAGCTCATCTTGAAAACTGGCTTGCTTCCTAGTTTCTAAAATTAAATACTTTGAATAGAGCTCATCTTGAAAACTGGCTTGCTTCCTAGTTTCTAAAATTAAATACTTTGAATAGAGCTCATCTTGAAAACTGGCTTGCTTCCTAGTTTCTAAAATTAAATACTTTGAATAGAGCTCATCTTGAAAACTGGCTTGCTTCCTAGTTTCTAAAGTTAAATACTTTGAATAGAACTCATCTTGAAAACTGGCTTGCTTCCTAGTTTCTAAAATTAAATACTTTGAATAGAGCTCATCTTGAAAACTGGCTTGCTTCCTAGTTTCTAAAATTAAATACTTTGAATAGAGCTCATCTCAAAAACTGGCTTGCTTCCTAGTTTCTAAAATTAAATACTTTGAATAGAGCTCATCTCAAAAACTGGCTTGCTTCCTAGTTTCTAAAATTAAATACTTTGAATAGAGCTCATCTTGAAAACTGGCTTGCTTCCTAGTTTCTAAAATTAAATACTTTGAATAGAGCTCATCTGGAAAACTGGTTTGCTTCCTAGTTTCTAAAATTAAATGCTTTGAATAGAGCTCATTTTGAAAACTGGCTTGCTTCCTAGTTTCTAAAATTAAATACTTTGAATAGAGCTCATCTCAAAAACTGGCTTGCTTCCTAGTTTCTAAAATTAAATACTTTGAATAAAGCTCATTTGGAAAACTGGCTTGCTTCCTAGTTTCTAAAATTAAATACTTTGAATAGAGCTCATCTCGAAAACTGGCTTGCTTCCTAGTTTCTAAAATTAAATACTTTGAATAGAGCTCATCTTGAAAACTGGCTTGCTTCCTAGTTTCTAAAATTAAATACTTTGAATAGAGCTCATCTCAAAAACTGGCTTGCTTCCTAGTTTCTAAAATTAAATACTTTGAATAGAGCTCATTTTGAAAACTGGCTTGCTTCCTAGTTTCTAAAATTAAATACTTTGAATAGAGCTCATCTTGAAAACTGGCTTGCTTCCTAGTTTCTAAAATTAAATATTTAATTAAACTTCTAATATGGGGTTTTTTTCTTCTAAGAAATTTTTATTTTAAATCGCAAATTTTTGGAGGAAACTTCTTCATCAGGCAGTCTTTTGTTGTCTTTCTTTCTCCATTACTGTCGAAAAAGAAAATTAAAAGAAAGAATAGAAATTGAGAAAAATCAGAATTCTATCATCAGTTACTGCAGAGCTTTGTCCCCACCTAACATCTGGCAAGATTTGGTGAAAAATAACTGTAACCGTGATAGTAATGGAGAAAGAGGGACAACAAAAGACTTCCTGTTGAAGGAGAAAAGTTTTCTCAGAAAATTTGCGATTTAAAATAAATATTTTCTAAAAAACAACATATTAAAAGTTTAATTAGGCATTTAAATTAAATATATTTTAATTTAACTTAAGTTAAATGTAAATATATTTTTATTAAACTAATATTACACACACACACACACACACACACACACACACACGAGTACACTAAGAGTATAAAATAGGATTCCTGACTCCTCCGAGAATGACATCTTGCCTTGTCAGTGTGCATAATTATTGAAATATTTGGATATCTAACTAATATTATTGTTTGTTGTCAGTCTTCTTTGTAACACAATACACAATGTTCGTACGGTCCTTAAAAGTCCTTAAGAACTCCTTGTTTTTTATTTCTATTTCTAAGGCTCTTAAAAGTCTTTATTTTCTAAAACAAGTGCTTATTTTTTCCCTCTCTTTGTTTTTGCTCTACAGTAATGGGCATCACAACCTTGCACCCTCCCCCTCCGTTTTTGTTTGTGTGTCTGTAAATATTCTAACCTGTTCACCAGAGGAGCTTTCTTCTAGCTCATTAAAGGGAGATAATTCCCTTGAATGTTCTTAGAAATTATCTCCCTACAACCCCTCCCCCCACCCACACACACACTTTTCCCATTGTAGCCTGCATGACCTTACCAGTGGGATCAATATCTGTGTTGTGTGTCTTTTCAGTGGTCAGAGGGTCAAAGCCAAAGTCAAAGGTGT
Source organism: Macrothele yani (assembly GCA_039090855.1). Taxonomy (NCBI): domain Eukaryota; kingdom Metazoa; phylum Arthropoda; class Arachnida; order Araneae; family Macrothelidae; genus Macrothele; species Macrothele yani. The sequence goes on along the minus strand of CM077031.1, from coordinate 31,780,817 downwards.
GTAGGGGGATAGGGGGCCTGTTTGACTTCAAAATTTATGGTGTCAGTTGTCTCATGTGGTCTGATCTTCTATAGTGTTTACTGCTCTACTCAACTCACCTTGCTTCATTGTCGCTGTGTCTCCTGCTTGTCGTTTTTTTTTGGGGGGGGGGCTGTATTTAATTGTGTTCTTTGTAGGCAGAGTATTTTATACTAGGGGCAAAATACCTGGTAAATGGCCACTAGTGCTGTTTAATCCCCTACATATGTATATATACATACACACACACACACCTTGTTGTATTCCAATGATGCAAAATATCAGTTGGAGTGTAGGTCCTTAGAAAGGCCTTATTTTTTTTTCACAGTGTAGGTCTTTAGAAAGTCCTTATTTATTATTTTTTTTTTCACCCTGTAACAAATCCATGTCTGTTCAACATTTTAACTTTTGTTTGAATGGCATTGGCCAGAGCTCAATAATAATATTGTCCAACATGCCCAAGGGATGTAAAAATTCTGTCCAGGCATATAATTTTTTCACCTACATGCCTAATGGGCATGTAAGAAATCTAGCTCTTTACACAATAAAAAGTTTAAAAGTAGTAATAAAGATCTGTTTTGTGAAATTAAAGGTTTTTTTAAAAAAACAGATGACCTTTAACATTAAATTCCGTGTAAAGTGAGCTGTGATATTTCAAAAGAAAGCTTATGTAATAAGCTTTCAAATCGGCACAATACAAGCTCTGTTGGCCAATTAGGTCTACAGCTGTCATTATGATTGGCATGGCAGACACAAAAAGCTTTTTCTTTCCTTTCCTTTTTTTTTTTTTTCTTTTTTTCTTTTTTTGTAAATTTCAAAGCCCTATAAACATCAAAGTATTCATATGTAGGAAGCTGAAATTTTGCACTGATTAGTTTCTCTAGAAAGCCTTTTTTTTTTTTTTTTTTTTTTTTTTGTAGTAGATTTCAAAGTCCTATTAACTATATAAGTATTGTATGCAGGAAGCTGAAATTGTGCACTGATTAGTTTCTATATAAAGCCTTTTTTTTTTTTTTTTTTTTTTTTTTGTAAATTTCATAGTCCTATATTTACTGAAATATTTATTGTATGTAGGAAGCTGAAATTTTGCACTGATTAGTTTCTCTAGAAAGCCTTTTCTTTTTTTTTCTTTTTTTTTTTTTTTGTAGTAGATTTCAAAGTCCTATTAACTATATAAGTATTGTATGCAGGAAGCTGAAATTGTGCACAGATTAGTTTCTCTATAAAGTCAGCAAGTTCACCAAGTTTCATGAAAATCAAAAGGGTCAAGAATTTTACTTTTTTTGCTGATTTGATGTGGAATAATGTATAGGCAAGTTCATATTTCACTGCCCAATTTATGAAGTGCAGTGAAATATAGGTGAGTTAAAATTTCATTGCTGGAGAACAATTTATGAAATTAATATGAATGCTATAGGACACTTACCTTTCATAATCATGTCAAGGAGTCATAATTGTAATTTAAAATTCCTGCATGTGTACCAAAAAATAAAAAAAATAAAAAAAAATATGTCCCACTCCCGATGTGAGGATATGTGTGAGGATATGTCAAACTATCACTATTCCTTCTTTAAAAACTTTATAGGCATTAATGCTATTACTTTAAATACTATGTACCTCTTAAATAAATTTCTTACATAAAGGAACACAAAGAAGAACATGCAAACACAAGCTTACTGGTTTCACCATAACACTAACAGTAACACGCCACACACACATGCCCTCATTTTCAGTCAAACAATGCACAATACTTACTAAACTACACTCACAGACAATGAAATTTGTGCACTAAGAAAGAAGCATCGGATTGAACTGAAATTTTATGGGCATAAAGATACAGATGAATGATACACATGATGGCAAAAACAGAGCTGCAGGACAATTACAGAGGGATCTGTGGCACGCAGTCCGGTCATTTTCAACGGCGCATCGCACTGCCTCGTGTGGCTATGCATGCTGCAATATGGTCCGGCATGGAGGTAAACAGACGCCTGATGTTTTGCGGCAGACTGGCCCACGCATGTTGGACGGTGTGCTCCAAATCCTGGATAGTGTGGCACGGCGGCATCTAGTGTTTCAATTGGTTCCACACATCCTTGATATAAGACATGTCTGGGGAGCGGGCAGGTCATGGAAGTGTCTGGACATGACGCGCAGCCAGTGCTGGGCAACCTGAAGCCATGTGCGGGCGGGCATTATCCTGCTGGTATAGCGCACCTGCAATCCTGGTCAGAAATGGGAGCACGTGGAGCTGTAGGATCTCATCCACATAGCGCTGGACCATCAATGATCCACATACCACTACTAGAGCTGATCGGCTACCGTAGGCTATGGCTCTTCAGACCATAATGCCTGCAGTGGGGGAGGTGTGGCGCTCAATAGCGAGGTTGGGAATGTGTCGTTGACCTGGGGACCTCCACACCCGGACACGATAATCATCTGTCCCCAAAACGAAGCGACACTCATCGCTAAACACCACACTTTTTCAGTCTGTGGCATTACACGTCACTCTGGCCTGGCACCACTGCACACGGAGCTGGCGATGTTCCGATGTTAATGGCAGCACACGTAAGAGGCGCTGGGATTTTTCTTCTGCGAGGCATTGGGAAACGGTTCGTGGGTACACAGGAGCCACTAGATCTGCCTGTATAGTAGATCGAGTCCCTGTGGGATCCATTTGTGTCTGGTGCACAATCCGTCGACCCTCTCTATCAGTGGTCCTCCTGGTCCATCCAGAACCACTCCACCATGTGGCAGTGCCGTCATGTGTCCCCTGCTCCCAACACAGTCAGAGGGTATGATCAGAACGATCCACGTGACGGGCTATATGACGTGTCAACCACCCTGCAGTTTTCAGCCCAATGATCAGGCCTCTCTCAAAGTCTGTAAGTTGCGTAAATCGATCCAATGATCAGGCCTCTCTCAAAGTCTGCAAGTTGCGTAAATCGATCCAATGATCAGGCCTCTCTCAAAGTCTGTAAGTTGCGTAAATCGATCCAATGATCAGGCCTCTCTCAAAGTCTGCAAGTTGCGTAAATCGATCCAATGATCAGGCCTCTCTCAAAGTCTGCAAGTTGAGCAAATTGATCCAATGATCAGGTGTCTCTCAAAGTCTGTAAGTTGAGTAAATCGATCCAATGATCAGGCGTCTCTCAAAGTCTGTAAGTTGCGTAAATCGATCCAATGATCAGGCATCTCTCAAAGTCTGTAAGTTGCGTAAATCGATCCAATGATCAGGCCTCTCTCAAAGTCTGCAAGTTGCGTAAATCGATCCAATGATCAGGCGTCTCTCAAAGTCTGTAAGTTGAGTAAATCGATCCAATGATCAGGCCTCTCTCAAAGTCTGCAAGTTGCGTAAATCGATCCAATGATCAGGCCTCTCTCAAAGTCTGCAAGTTGAGCAAATTGATCCAATGATCAGGTGTCTCTCAAAGTCTGTAAGTTGAGTAAATCGATCCAATGATCAGGCGTCTCTCAAAGTCTGTAAGTTGCGTAAATCGATCCAATGATCAGGCATCTCTCAAAGTCTGTAAGTTGCGTAAATAGATCCAATGATCAGGCCTCTCTCAAAGTCTGTAAGTTGAGCAAATTGATCCAATGATCAGGCGTCTCTCAAAGTCTGTAAGTTGAGTAAATCGATCCAATGATCAGTCGTCTCTCAAAGTCTGTAAGTTGCGTAAATCGATCCAATGATCAGTCCTCTCTCAAAGTCTGCAAGTTGCGTAAATCGATCCAATGATCAGGCCTCTCTTAAAGTCTGTAAGTTGAGCAAATTGATCCAATGATCAGGCGTCTCTCAAAGTCTGTAAGTTGAGTAAATCGATCCAATGATCAGGCGTCTCTCAAAGTCTGTAAGTTGCGTAAATCGATCCAATGATCAGGCCTCTCTCAAAGTCTGTAAGTTGCGTAAATCGATCCAATGATCAGGCCTCTCTCAAAGTCTGTAAGTTGAGCAAATTGATCCAATGATCAGGCGTCTCTCAAAGTCTGTAAGTTGAGCAAATTGATCCAATGATCAGGCGTCTCTCAAAGTCTGTAAGTTGCGTAAATCGATCCAATGATCAGTCCTCTCTCAAAGTCTGCAAGTTGCGTAAATCGATCCAATGATCAGGCCTCTCTTAAAGTCTGTAAGTTGAGCAAATTGATCCAATGATCAGGCGTCTCTCAAAGTCTGTTAGTTGAGTAAATCGATCCAATGATCAGGCGTCTCTCAAAGTCTGTAAGTTGCGTAAATCGATCCAATGATCAGGCCTCTCTCAAAGTCTGTAAGTTGCGTAAATAGATCCAATGATCAGGCCTCTCTCAAAGTCTGTAAGTTGCGCAAATCCATGTCTCTGGCGTCTACCTAGCATTCTTGTCACTCTGTACGCTTGCTTGCTTTGGTCGGTGCTTTTCGCTTTCATGGAGCATTGACTACATGGTGGTTTATAAGGCTGCCAGTTTGTGCTTGCAGTACCACCTCGGGGTGTGCCGTTATGCGCACTCTCACCAAACATGAATCATTTGCATACTGGCATGCACTCTAGCTATTTGCAAAGTTTTGCAGTTGCAGCATGTTTCTTCTAGGTCCACAAATTTTATTGTCCGTAAGTGCACTTTTGAAAAACTTCTAAAAAAGTTAGTTAAGAGAAACCTGAATATTAAAATTTTCTAGCACCCATATCAACTCTACTTGGGAGACGGCCTCTTTCAAACGATTTTGCTCCACTCTGTGGGCATCTTCAAAAAGGTCAGAGCTCTCAACAACTCAGCTGCCTGCAGCAAAGTGGACCCCTGAGTCACCATGGTCAGTCATTCCGATAGTCTCAACGTCATCGCTATCCTGGCGCCCATCGATTAGGAAAAAATTCTACCATGCTGACTATCACTTATACATTAATCTGCACTCTCTCCTTTCTTTTTATCTCTTTTTTTTTCTCAAGTTTAATTAGTTCATTCCATTGATTTGAAATTCTGCATGTATTTGGATCATTGAAATTACCTAAACTATTCCTATTTTTTTTTCAATTAATATTGATTCTGTCATTTGTAAATGGTTTTCAGTTTTACATGTTTTTACACTGCCGAACAATTGCTAAGGACGGATGACAATAGCAATGATAGCAACCATAAAATGGAAGGCAGGAAAATGTGGAAATTAGCATAAGTGCGGGATACAGTAAGACGTGTTGTGCGCATGCAAATTTTGAATTGCCGAACTTGTTCGTGACGTCATAGCGCTGATAAGAAATATAAAGGATTTGACGCGTATTGACAGTTGTTGTTCAAACGCAAAGTTGAAAGGGAAAGAATCAATTGACGAACTTGCAATTTTCAGTATGTCTTTCCAACATCACCTAGATGATTTTACGCGTGGTCGTATTATTGGCAAGATTGAAGAAGAGCGAAAAATAACAGATGTTGCCAGGGAGTTCGACGTCAGCCACAGTGTTGTTTCAAGGCTTTGGAAATCATTTCAAACAAATGGAGAGTGTAGCAAACGTCACGGGGGAGGTCGTGTTCGCAGTACGACACCTGCAGAAGATCGGTACATAGTGCTTACAACAAAAAGACACCGGCGCAGCACAGCTAGTGAGGTAGCAAATCAGTTTATGGCTGCTACTGGCAAGCGGATCTCCCGAAAAACTGTCACCAGACGTTTGCATGAAGGAGGACTATACGCCCGCCGTCCTGTTGTGTGCATCCCATTGTCCAGACGTCACCGTACCGCCCGTTTGCAATGGTGCCATCAGCATCGCAATTGGACTGATAACGACTGGTCTGCTGTCCTCTTCTCAGATGAGAGTAGATACAGTCTATTGTCTGATTGTGGACGACAACTGATCTGGCGTGATAGTGGTACTGCATATTGTCCAGCTAACATACAGGAAAGGGACCGATATCCGACATGTAGTGTCATGGTATGGGCTGGCATCATGATCAATGGCCGTACGTCCCTCTATGTGCTTCCAACTGGGACGGGGACTGGCCAACGATACATTAATGATGTTCTGCTACCTCATGCTCGCATGTTCCGTGATGCTGTCGGTGATAGATTCATTTTCATGGACGACAACGCAACATGTCATCGAACAGTCGCTGTCCAGGAGTGTCTTGAGAGCGAGGATATTCAACGCCTCGTATGGCCAGCAGGTTCTCCAGATCTGAATCCCATTGAAAATGTGTGGGATGCTTTGGGGAGGAGTCTTGCTGGTCGCCAATGCCCTCCAATAAACAAGGACACCCTCATCCGTGCACTGACAGAGGAATAGCATAAATTACCCCAACAGCTGCTTGATAATGTTGTGCAAAGCATGACACGACGTGTGGAATCTTGCATCGCCCTCCATGGTGGCCATATCTCGTATTGACATCTTACGCTGGAATGCCTGCGGATGGTAATTGCATTTTTTTCACGTTTACGTATTCTGCACAAAATGGCCTGTTTGTCCCTTGAACACGTTCCAAAGCCTTCTGGATTTCAGTGCACAATAAATTGTCTTTCTTGTAACGTCCTGGCATTCTGACATTATTTTATTTCACTTGGCATCCAACCACACTTACTTTTTTATGCTCTATATAGCCGTTTATGATCCGTCCTTAGCAATTGTCCAGCAGTGTATAATTTTTATTTGTTCAAATTTTGGAAATTTATGAAATGCAGTAAAAGTTTGTTATATTGTTTTATTTTGTTATATTAAAATATGTAATTAAAGTAAACATTTGTTATATTGTTCCAGTTATATTAAAATATGTAATTAAAGGAAAAAAATATTGTTTCAGTTTGTTATATTAAAATATGTGATTAAAGTAAAAGTTTATTACATTGTAGTTTGTTATATTAAGATATGTAATTAAATTAAAAGTTTGTCATATTGTTTTAGTTTGTTATATTAAGACAAAGTGACACTATATCACTCAAACTCTTTAATGCCACATTGGAAAATGTCTTTCAATCACTGAACTGGGAAAACAAAGGGATAAAGATTAATGGAGATTATCTAACTCACCTTCCTTTTGCTGATACATAGTCATTTTTGCAACTACCCCATCAGAGCTGCAGAGTATGATTCAGGAACTTGCTGACAAGAGTAAGGAAGTGGGATTAAAAATGAACTTTCAGAAGACAAAAGTGATGTACAATGCTTTTACAAGAAATGAAGATTTATCATTTGATGGAGAAAAGCTGGAGATAACCAATACCTACATTTATCTTGGATAGCCGATATCAAGTGAGGGTCACATTGATAAAGAAATTAATTGGCGTACAAAACTTGCCTGGAGAGCTTTTGGAAGAAACAGTATAATTTTCAAGAGCAATATGCCATTATGTTTTAAAAGAAAGTGTTTGATCAATGCATCCTTCCAGTGCTTACATATGGTGCAGAGATGTGGACCTTAACTAAAAGAGACATACCAAGACTGCAGAGAACTCAAAGAGGCATGGAGAGATGCATGCTTGGTGTAACCAGGAGAGATAAGAAGAGGAACTCGTGGATCAGAAAAATGCCGAGAGTGGAAGACATCATAATCAGAGTTAAATCCCTGAAATGGCAATAGGCTGGACATACTGCCAGGAGGACAGACCATCGATGAACAGCCAAAATTTTAGATTGGATTCCAAGAGACAGGAAAAGACCCAGAAGAAGACCACAAGGAAGATGGGTGGATGAAATTCGAAAGTATGTGGGAGTAACATGGAGGAGACTGGCACAAGACAGACTGTTGTGGAAGAAACTTTGAGATACCACCTTCTTCCAGCAGTGGATTGATAATGGTTGACAATGATTATTATTATTATTATTATTATTATTATTAAGATTATATTAAGATATGTAATTAAAGTAAACATTTGTTATATTGTTTTATTTTTTATATTAAAATATGCAATTAAAGTAAAAGTTTGTTATATTAAAATATGTAATTAAAGTAAAAGTTTTTTTATATTGTTTGAGTTTGTTACATTAAAAATATGTGATTAAAGTAAAAGTTTGTTTTATTAAAATGCATAATTAAAGTAAAAGTTTGTTATATTGTAGTTTGTTATATTAAGATATGTAATTAAATTAAAAGTTTATTATATTGTTTTATTTTGTTATATTAAAATATGTAATTAAAGTAAAAGTTTGTTATATTGTTCCAGTTTGTTATATTGAAATATGTAATTAAAGTAAAAGTTTTTTTTTATATTGTTTCAGTTTGTTATATTAAAATATGTGATTAAAGTAAAAGTTTGTTATATTAAAATATGTGATTAAAGTAAAAGTTTGTTATATTAAAATATATAATTAAAGCAAAAGTTTGTTATATTAAAATATGTAATTAAATTAAAAGTTTGTCATATTGTTTTAGTTTGTTATATTAAGATATGGAATTAAAGTAAAAGTTTGTTATGTTGTTTTATTTTGTTATATTAAAATCTGTAATTAAAGTAAAAGTTTTTTTATATTGTTTCAGTTTGTTATATTAAAATATGTGATTAAAGTAAAAGTTTGTTATATTGAGATATGTAATTTAATTAAAAGTTTGTTATATTGAGATATGTAATTTAATTAAAAGTTTGTCATATTGTTTTAGTAGTCAAAGTTTTATTATATTTAGTGTTTCCATGGCCCCTGGAATCCTGTAAGTTCTGGAATTTGATTTGCCTTTTTTCCAGGTATGGAAAGCTTTGATTTTTCATGTTTTTATGAAAGATCCTGGAATTTTTCTCGCCAAGGAAAAAAATTGATTGAAATGATTATGTAATGAGGATAGATGTGCACATTTTATAGCAGCCACATGTGATGTTGATATGTAGTACTTCATTATCACTCTAAATATGTAAAACAGAGGTGTTTATTGGATGATGAAATTAGTACGTGAGTGAATTCTTCATTGAAATTCATAGCTGCTTTAGGAGGTTTTCATTGGAATAATGGGTTCTCAAGAGAGTCCCGCATGGCTGTGTATGAAAGTGTAATTGTTCCTACTCTGACGTATGGCAGTAAGACCTGGGTACTACAGAAGAAACATAGGAGTCGTTTGTGTGCTGGAGAAATGCGTTATTTATGGTGGTGGGGGGTGGCAAGACACGTCATGATTGTGTGAGGAATGAAGATGTGTTGCAGTTGTGTGATGTGAAGCAAAATGTTGTTAGCAAGGTGGAGACTAATATTTTTAGGTGGTTTGGCCATGTTGAAAGAATCAGTGATGTGATGCTTTCTAAGAAAATTTTTCATCCCAAGTGGAAGGAAAGAAAGGCAGAAGAAGGCCAATGTAGTCATTGGAGGATCAGATTCAAGAGTGTCTGCATGATAAAAAGATTATAAGCATTAAGTACAGAAGGTCTTGTGTACGTCATGTGATGGATGTCAGTGATGTGTGTCCGAGATGTGTGTCAAGATCGCTGTAAATGGAGAAGTATGATACAGCAACAGTAAGTAATCAGCTAAAAATTTATCTGATGGTTTATATTTCTTTGTGAAGCTAACCTCCGAATCTCAGAGAACAGCTTAGTGATATGTTTGTATGTATTTCTAAAAAATGCACAATTATAATAAATGTTTGTATCTCTCTTCCCGGTATTTAGGAATATGAAGATAGCTTTTTCCAGTCTGTACTTAAGAAGCACATCTCAGCTCAGGGTTATTTCTCAACAATTCCAAGGTATTTTCCTTACTTATCAGGAACCATTCAGAAACAAGCCCAAGAAGATGATTCTTCAGATCAGGTGCTCAACTAGATTGCATCTCGCATCAAATTTTATACAAGAGGTCACTACTTTTAAATTCAAGAATTTCTAGTCAATCGTCATGTAAAATTTCATGTACGCCATAATGCAGTTATAAAGCAATAAAGTTAATTTGACTTATTTCAGTGGAAAATATAAATTTGTGTTTGTATATGTATGCTTTAAAGTTCATAAATTTCCACACATAATATCATATTTGGTAAATTTTTAAATTCTTTCTTACTCAACATAGTAACTTAAATGTACATGAACTAACTGATCTATAAATACTTTCGTGCAGCTAAAAGCATTAAAGTAAAACCCAAGGCAGCTGACCTTGATGCACGATACGTCAATAAAATCAATCCATGGTTTAAAACCTGAGTTCATGAACCATAACTTTAATTATGCTCAAGATACAAGTTAAAACCTGATGATAATTAAAAACACTTCATAAGAACTTTCAGGTCCACCCTGGAACCCGTCTTCAGATGAGAAATACAAATGCAAACATAAGACAGAATAACACATTATTTTATAGGTCTCAACAATGATGTATGTGTAGTGGTCCCCTAGTGGCCACTGAGGGATCTACATCGTTAACTGATATCAAAGTGAGACAAATAGGTTGACAGGGAAGGGGGTATATGTAGGAAAGGTAGAATAACAGCAAATTTCTACTAACACAAAAGGGAATGCAATGTTGTTATTCTACCTTTCCTACATATACCCCCTTCCCTGTCAACCTATTTGTCTCACTTTGATATCAGTTAACGATGTAGATTTCCGGGCTGCTAGGGGACCACTACACATGCGTCATTGTCAAGACCTATAAATTAATGTGTTATTATGTCTTATGTTTGCATTTGTATTTCTCATCTGAAGGCGGGATCCAGGGTGGACCTGAAAGTTCTTATGAAGTGTTTTTAATTATCATCAGGTTTTATCTTGTATCTTGAGCATAATTAAAGTCATGGTTCATCAACTCAGGTTTTAAACCATGGATTGATTTTATTGACGTATCGTGCATCAAGGTGAGCTGCCTTGTGTTTTACTTTAATGTACGTGAATTAAATATGTTGCAGTATGCGTGCGAGCATGGGCGGCTTCTGCTATGGGGCTGTGGGGCTGCAGCCCCCTACCCAAAGCAGTTTTTTTTTCATGCCGTACCAAGAAAGAGAAGTTTTGTGAAACACCGCTGTAAGTTTTCCCAGCATAATGCTACGACTGCAGTTTTCTGAACTCAACTGGAAGTTTTCCCTGCATAACACCACTGGGAGTGGGAAGAACGTCACAGACTGTGCTTCTTGCAGCCCTGACAGCTATTGAAACCAACTCATGTGGGAAACTCTGCCTATTCCCACATCAGTTCGTTTCCTTTGAATAAAACTTCCCCGGGGACTGCATTTCATGGCAGCTCTCGCTAACAGGGTTGCTCGCGAATGCAGTCTTTCCTTGGGTGGGAATGTATCGCCGGGCCCGTGTGCTTTGTTGATTAATACGGTTCTTGTGCTTCCGAATAAGACATAAAATAGGGGAATGAATTCAAAATAATGACGAATGTTGAAATAAAGTATTAAATAAAGTACGTTTGAATGTATTACTCAACCTGTTTTTGTTTTTTTTTCTTCCAATTTTTGGTTTGTTCCTGCTTTTATTCAACGTAATAATTCTAACAACAATGTTGCTCCCATCTAATAACAAATACTCAGTTGCCGGAATGCCGGGACTTTTGCAAAAAAAGTTTTACTTAAATTTTCTCTTCTGGTCAAAATGGGCATGTGAACAAATTACGATTAAAAATAGAGTTCAGTATTGGATAAATTGAAAAAAAAAAGAGAGAGAGAGAGAGATATACTAATTTCTGCAGCGAAATACTTGCACAAAATTGATTTCTTCACTTACCAAGCACAGCGAAATTTTTGCTTTTAAACTCACGTAAATTTTTATTCACCAAAAATCATTGAAGTCACTCCACTGGTTACATTTTATTTTTCTGCTGCATCCCCCCTCCCTCCCAAAAATCAGCTGCGCATTTCAATTGAGGTAGTGTACTCTTAATTACTTTGAAAAGAACATTTAATCAGATATCATTGTTTAGAAAATTTACGAAGTTGGTAAATTTTGGAAAACAAATTTTTCTACACTAAATTGTTATCATGATGGCTTTAGAATTAAAACTGGACTGAATATGTTTGCAATCCGTTTTTATTAAAGAGAATGCCGGTGTGTGAGTATCGCAATAACAACTCGTCGCGAAATTCTAGAAAACCCTTCAAAATTCCACAAAATGTTTTTCATCGCCGTCCAAGCTGCAGTAGTCGGTATCAAGTCGAAGTTTCAAAGGGAGTGTATCAGAAGAAAAAATATTTATTGTCATATTTCTAGGGGTCACAATGAAACACTTGAGAACGCGTACATGACCTTGAGTGTTTCTCTGCTACCACCGGCACACGCATTAATTTTTTTTTAATTTTTTGTCCTTATATCATCATCATCATCCTTGTCAACCATTATCAATCCACTGCTGGACGAAGGTCTCCCCAAGTTTCATCCACAACGGTCTGTCTTGTGCCAGTCTCCTCCATGTCACTCCCGCATACTTTCGAATTTCATCCACCTTCTCCCATGTGGTCTTCTTCTGGGTCTTTTCCTGTCATTTGGAATCCAATCTAAAATTTCGGCTGTCCATCAATGGTCTGTCCTTCTGGCAGTATGTCCAGCCCATTGCCATTTCAGGGATTTAACTCTGATCATGATGTCTTCCACTCTTGTCATTTTTCGGATCCACGAGTTCCTCTTCTTATCTCTCCTGGTTACACCCAGCATGCACCTCTCCATGCTACTTTGAGTTGTCTGCAGCCTTTGTATGTCTCTTTTAGTTAAGGTCCACGTCTCTGCACCATACGTAAGCACTGGAAGGATGCATTGATCAAACACTTTTCTTTTAAGACATAATGGCATATTGCTCTTGAAAATTATGCTGTTCCTTCCAAAAGCTCTCCAGGCAAGTTTTGTACGCCGATTAATTTCTTCATCAATGTGACCCTCACTTGATATCTGCCGTCCAAGATAAATGTACGTGTCTGTTATCTCCAGACTTTCTCCATCAATCGATAAATCTTCATTTCTTGTAAAAGCATTGAACATCACTTTTGTCTTCTGAAAGTTCATTTTTAATCCCACTTCTTTACTCTTGTCAGCAAGTTCCTGGATCATACTCTGCAGCTCTGATGGGATAGTTGCAAAAATGACTACGTCATCAGCAAAACGAAGGTGGGTTAGATAATCTCCATTAATCTTTATCCCCTTGTTTTCCCAGTTCAGTGATTCAAAAACACCCTCCAATGTGGCATTAAAGTGCTTCGGAGATATGGTGTCACCTTGTCTCACTCCCTTTCCAATTTTTATGTGTGTTGTATTTTCAAACAGCCGAATCTTTGCACTTGCATTTTCATAGATGTTATTAATAATATTAATGTATGCATCTTCAATACCGCAGGTTTTCAGAGCCATTGTAACTGCTGATGGTTTCACCGAATCAAAGGCTTTTTCATAATCGATAAAAGCCATGCACAATGGAAGTTCATATTCCCTCGCTCTTTCAATTAGTTCTCTCAGTACGTGGATATGATCTATTGTGCTGTAGCCACTCCTGAATCCAGCTTGTTCTCTCAGTTGAGCCATGTCCAGTGTTACCTTCAAGCGGTGTGAAAGAACTTTAGTGAAGATTTTATAAACTACTGATAGGAGGCTGATAGGTCTGTAGTTTCCGAGATTCTCAATGTCACCTTTCTTATGTAGCAGGATCATTGTAGCGGTGTTCCAATCCTCAGGAATCTTTCCTTCATTAAGGCATCGAGTGAAAATTTGGGCGAGTACTGTTTCGATTTCTCCACTTGCTTCTTGTATGATGTCTACAGTAATTCCATCTTCTCCTGGAGCTTTTCCCTGCTTCATGTTCTTGATTGCATGTGCAACTTCTGCTGGAAGGACTGGAGGAACTCTGGTACTGGTATCTTTCATGATGTCTGGAGTGCATGTATCATCCCTTTCATATAATTTGGAGTAGAAATCTTTCACTCTTGTCAAAATTTCGCCTCTATTTCTTGTTACAGAACCATCTTCTTTTCTCAGTGCCATAATCTGTTTTCTTCCCTTACTGAGATGTCCCTTTGCTATCTTTAAGCTTTGGTTGTTTTCAATTGCTTTCCTCACTAGTTCACAGTTGAATTTTCTTACGTCTTCAGTGATACTTTTTCTTACTGTCTTGCATAGCTCTATATATTCCACTTTGGAAGTCACATCTTCTTTAGTTGTCCTCATCTCTCTTCTTTTTTGCATCAAAATTTTCGTTTTTCCTGATAATTTGTTTACATGCAACTTGTTCTTAGACCCAGCTAATTTTGTTGCTGTTTCCATAAGAGTTTTGGTTACTTTTCTGTTAACTTCAGAGATGTCCACTTCTTCCGATGTTAGGCCTTCTAAAGCAGAGAACCTGTTCTTCAGTTCCAACTTGAAGGTATTATGGTGTTTTTAAGGTTGGTTATGTCAATAGATTTTGTTTGTCTTATGAGCTTGCCACGTTCAAGTTTAGTGTTGAGGTGCATCTTACATCTCACCAATCTATGGTCACTACCTGTGTTGAACTTGTTTAGCACACTGCAGTCTTCTATGACGAATTTTTGTTACACATAATAAAATCAATTTCACTTTTCGTCCCATTTGGATGTCTCCATGTCCATTTCCTGTGTGGCTTTTTCTTGAAGAAGGAGTTCAAGATGAAAAACCCTTCTGCCTCTGCAAACTCAACGAGAGTATTTCCACGCTGGTTTCTGGAAATACTCTCGTTGAGTTTGCAGAGGCAGAAGGGTTTTTCATCTTGTACTCCTTCTTCAAGAAAAAGCCACACAGGAAATGGACATGGAGACATCCAAATGGGACGACAAGTGAAATTGATTTTATTATGTGTAACAAAAAATTCGTCATAGAAGACTGCAGTGTGCTAACAAGTTCAACACAGGTAGTGACCATGTCCTTATATATATATATATTGCAACCTTCGTTTTAAATTCTAAAGTTTTTCCTTAGTCTTCAGTTTTGCTCTTAAGTATATATATATATATATATATATATATACGTATCAAGAACATGAAGCGAGGAAAAGCTCCAGGAGAAGATGGAATTACTGTAGACATCATACAAGAAGCAAGTGGAGAAATCGAAACAGTACTCGCCCAAATTTTCACTCGATGCCTTAATGAAGGAAAGATTCCTGAGGATTGGAACACCGCTACAATGATCCTGCTACATAAGAAAGGTGACATTGAGGATCTCGGAAACTACAGACCTATCAGCCTCCTATCAGTAGTTTATAAAATCTTCACTAAAGTTCTTTCACACCGCTTGAAGGTAGCACTAGACATGGCTCAACCGAGAGAACAAGCTGGATTCAGGAGTGGCTACAGCACAATAGATCATATCCACGTGCTGAGAGAACTAATTGAAAGAGCGAGGGAATATGAACTTCCATTGTGCATGGCTTTTATCGATTATGAAAAAGCCTTTGATTCGGTGAAACCGTCAGCAGTTACAATGGCTCTGAAAACCTGCGGTATTGAAGATGCATACATTAATATTATTAATAACATCTATGAAAATGCAAGTGCAAAGATTAGGCTGTTTGAAAATACAACACACGTAAAAATTGGAAAGGGAGTGAGACAAGGTGACACCATATCTCCGAAGCTCTTTAATGCCACATTGGAGGGTGTTTTTCAGTCGCTGAGCTGGGAAAACAAGGGGATAAAGATTAATGGAGATTATCTAACCCACCTTCGTTTTGCTGATGACGTAGTCATTTTTGCAACTACCCCATCAGAGCTGCAGAGTATGATCCAGGAACTTGCTGACAAGAGTAAAGAAGTGGGATTAAAAATGAACTTTCAGAAGACAAAAGTGATGTTCAATGCTTTTACAAGAAATGAAGATTTATCGATTGATGGAGAAAAGCTGGAGATAACAGACACATACGTTTATCTTGGACAACAGATATCAAGTGAGGGTCACATTGATGAAGAAATTAATCGGCGTACAAAACTTGCCTGGAGAGCTTTTGGAAGAAACAGCATAATTTTCAAGAGCAATATGCCATTATGTCTTAAAAGAAAAGTGTTTGATCAATGCATCCTTCCAGTGCTTACGTATGGTGCAGAGACGTGGACCTTAACTAAAAGAGACATACAAAGGCTGCAGACAACTCAAAGAAGCATGGAGAGGTGCATGCTTGGTGTAACCAGGAGAGATAAGAAGAGGAACTCGTGGATCTGAAAAATGACAAGAGTGGAAGACATCATGATCAGAGTTAAATCCCTGAAATGGCAATGGGCTGGACATACTGCCAGAAGGACAGATCATCGATGGACAGCCGAAATTTTAGATTGGATTCCAAGGGACAGGAAAAGACCCAGAAGAAGACCACATGGGAGATGGGTGGATGAAATTCGAAAGTATGCAGGGGTGACATGGAGGAGACTGGCACAAGACAGACCGTTGTGGAGGAAACTTGGGGAGACCTTCGTCCAGCAGTGGATTGATAATGGTTGACAATGATGATGATGATGATATATACGTACAGTATATGCATGTATATATAATTTGCAACCACTATCAATCCACTGCTGGATGAAAGTCTCCAACTTTCTTCTTCCACAACAGTCTGCATTGAGTCGGGTTTTTTCATGCTTTCGAATTTCATGTACCCATCTCCCTCTTGTCATCTTCTGGATATTGTTTTTTCCCTTGCTATCCAGTTCAATATTTCAACTCTCCGTCGGTGGTTCTTTCTTCTAGCAATATGTCCATCCCATTGCAATTTCAGGAATTTTGACCATGTCTTCCACTCTTGTCATTTTCCCGATCCACGAGTTTCTATTTGTATCATTCCAGGTAACATCAAACATGCATCTCTACATGCCTCTTTCAGTTGTCTGCAACGTCTGTCTGTCTATTTTAGTTGAGGTCCATGTCTGTGCTCCATGCGTAAGAACTGGAAGGATGCATTGATTAATCAGTTTCTTTTTAAGAAATAATGTATCCGACAAAGTTTTATAGGTCGATTATTTTCTTCATAAATGTGACAATGTGGCCATCGCTTAATATCTGTTGCCTAATTTAGGTAGCGGTACCTTTACATTTTCCCCATCAATCGCTAAATATAAAATCTAAATATTAATTTCTTGTAAAAAAAAGCACTTTCGATCAGTATATATATATATATTATTGTTATTGTTATTATTATTATTATTATTATTATTATTAAACGGACAGCGTAAGCACAGGCGCAGTAACTTAACTTTCGAAGTGGTATCGTGATATCTACAAAAGTGTGATGCAGCCCCCCATCTCAGCTTACCACGAGCCGCCACTGCGTGCGAGGCCATTCCAACAATTTCAGGGGCTTTATTTCAATAATACTTTTGTTGGTGTGGGTATTGGAAGGACGGATATCAGAGAAACTCCCTGTATGGAAGAAACTGTAGAAAATTTGATCATCTAATGAGACTTAAAAACAATAATTCACTGCATTTCATAATGATATGGCCATTTACTATTTCAAGCATAATGAAGTTAAAAACAATTGAAACTACACAAAAGTCATCTTATTAAAAAGAACGAACCATTAATTCAATAAACACTGATACAAACATAAAAAAGTCTTTTTAAGGCAAAAAAAAAAACCCCTCTTTTTTACAAAATTTTGCAAAACAAAAGATATGACCATGTGACTTAGTACAGAGGGATAGTTGAAAGTTTTGCAATATTTGCATAAACGCATGCATGGGCTTCCGCGGGTATGTCACATGTTTAAACTAGTTCAAGTCGCGCACTGCAGTCAGTCGAAAGGGATATAAAGTGGTAGTCATTGCTGTGTAGAGCATTGCATGTCGTCGTTCTGTATGTGGTTGGGATGCCTAACAGATGAACAACCACAACCAGCTAATTAGGGAACTTTTGCTTTACGACAGTATATTAGCATAGTGTATACCCGTAATGCGTAAGAACACTTACCACCAGTATCCATGCTACTAGAGAGCATTTCTTGCACATAGTATTTTGTGAGGATGAGATAAGTGCACGTCCGTCTAAAGTCGTGAAGATGAATTACTTAAAAGTGACAACTCGTGCATAATGCTTCAAACAAAGCACAGAATGAATTCTAAAAACTATTCAAAATTGTCAAAAGCCCAAATTATAAAAAAATTCACCAGACAAACCTACGACATCATACTGAACAGTCCTTTAAACACTATGAAAACCCAAATATCAGAAAAGTTGCTAATATGAATCACATAATAAGCAATTAAAACTAAAGAGAAAACTACACTAAAGAGCAATTGAATTAGAGATACCTGTCTAGTAACCTGTAGTACCACCTTTCGTCCTGGTGACGGCGGCGATTCGTCTCGGCATGGACTCGACAAAACACCGGAAGCGTTGGGAATCCAAACGGATCCACGACCCCTGAACAAGTTCCCACAGTTCACGAAGATTTGATGGATGGGGGGTCAGAGCCACGAACATCTCTCTAGATGGCATCCCAGATGTGCTCGATGGGATTGAGGTCAGGTGACCTCTGGCCAAGGAAGCGAGGTCACGTCGGTGGAGTGTTCATCCAACCATTCGGATACAATTCGGGAGCTGCATTGTCTTCAGGATGAGGTTCCCAGTGGGGTGTTGAAGACGCACAAACGGGAGCAAATGGTCATCCAGGATATCCCCTAAACGTTGACCTGTGAGGGACGATGTCACACGTACCAGGGGTCCCATTTCAGTCCACGTAAACAGTCCCCAGACGAGAATGCCCCCCCTCCCCGAGCTTGAAGGGTACCCTGCTGGCAAGAAGGATCCATCGCTTCATGTGGTTTGCGCCGTACTCGTATCCTGCCATCCGCATGTACCAACATGAGTCTCGACTCATCAGTCCAGGCAACATTTTTCCACGTGTCTAGGGTCCAGTGGCGATGTTCCCGCGCCCATGCTAATCTTTGCACCCTGTGATGTGTGGTCAGCAGCAGTACCCTCGTGGGATGATGGCTTCTGTACCCCATAGCGAGGAGATGGTTCTGGATGGTGTGGCTGCTTACACGTTTTTGTGCACCAGCGTTAAATTGCCGAGTGATTTCTTGCACTGTGGACCGTCAATCCGCTGTTACAATGCGAGCTAGCCGACGATGACCTCGCTTATCCACACGTTGTTGTCCACGGCAGTTGGCCCTTGCAGGGATGGTTTTACCGGATTCGATGTGCTCACGGTGAACCCGTGACACAGTGGCTCGTGAAAATCCCAGTGCCTGCACGACTTCCGAGATGGAGTGACCCATTCGTCGGGCCCCGACAATTTGCCCACGATCAAATGCGCTTAGAGTTTTACCCATACGGCGTCTGACTCTTACTGATTCCCGTCGCATCACTCCTTATATTGTCGGATCGCTGCATACGTCAAGTCGTTTCCGTTTACAGGGCCGCCCACAGCACTACATTTGCATAACGCCAGCTGTCTCTAATTCAATTGCTCTTCAGTGTAGTCCAGACCTTGCCCCGTTGGATTATTTTTTGTTTCGGTCCATGGCCTACTTCCTTCGCGGGCGTCACTTCAACAACCAGGAGG
Source organism: Macrothele yani (assembly GCA_039090855.1). Lineage (NCBI taxonomy): Eukaryota > Metazoa > Arthropoda > Arachnida > Araneae > Macrothelidae > Macrothele > Macrothele yani. The sequence continues at coordinate 31,761,438 of CM077031.1, read as the reverse complement.
AGGTGGCAGCTAGGGTGAAGGAGATCTTCGCCTCGAAGGACAAGAACTAGTACCGCCGCGGAATTGAGGAACTTGCAGACAGATGGCTAAAGACAGTGCAACACAATGGTGAATGCTAGTAGGCTTTCATCTTAAAGGTACCCATGAAGACAAAGCGATCTGAATATTGCAAAACTTTTGACTCATCCTCTGTACATCCACCAGAGTTCTTAATTAATGCAAAAATTTGGTCAGGCATGGAATGTACTAATCCTTGTAATACTCTCTGGTTTATTTTCGCCTATTTAGGAACTATTGCTGCTTTTAGTTCGGTAATATTCGTAAACTGCCTTGTATTTCCATACGCCACCCTTGCTGGAATACTGCACACATTTTCCATGGGATTAAGATGATGTGGCACAGATGGCCATGCCATCACTTGCCCTCTGTTGTTCGAAAACCAATCCCATGTGCTGTTTGCTGTATGAAACAGTCTGTTATCTTGTTGCACAATCCATGTAGACCCAGCAATTTCATCAGCACATAGAGTAGATTGTTTTAAAGAAGCCTTTGATAATCCATAACTTTCATTCCACCTGAAATAAAATAAAATAAATAAATAAATAAATAAATAATTAGATTCGGATGTTTTACCCTTAAATCCAAAGCCAGCCCATACCATAATCCACCCACCATCTTGTTGTCTTTTGGGAAAAACCTCAGGATCTTAATGAAGATTGTCAGCCCAAACCATAATGGACACGCCACCTAGTTGTCTTTTGGAAAAAACCTCTGGCTCTTTAGGAAGATTGTCAGCCCAAACTATAATGGATCCACCCATGGTGGGGGCTTTCAGGGCTTAAGCCCCTCCAAGGAGATTAAGAGCAACGTATGTCACAAAATAAACATTCAAAAATAATTGTTTACATGTTCAAATAATTACATTGTGTCTTCTACTACATGGTGTCTTCTTCCCAAAGCCCCAAAGAGGTTAAGAGTGACGTACCTCACAAATTAAACATTCAAAATTAGTAGTTTACATGTTCAAAAAATTACATAGTGTCTTCTACTACATTGTGTCTTCTTCCCAAAGCCCCAAAGAAGTTAAGAGTGACGTACCTCACAAATTAAACACTCAAAATTAGTATTTTACATTTTCAAAAAATTACATAGTGTCTGACATAGTATCATTCTATTACATGGTGTCTTCTTCCCAAAGCCCCAAAGAGATTAAGAGTGACGTACGTCACAAATTAAACCTTCAAAAATATTATTTTACACATTCAAAAAATTATATAGTGTCTCCTTCCCAAAGTCCCAAGGTGGCGTTCCATTAGTGATCTCATTCGCATTTGCTTACTTGCCTAGTTTAACATCAGTAATTTTATTTAAACTGTCTAGATAATTTAAATTATAATAACTAGGTTTTTTATTAAAAGCTGCGGGTGGCTTAGTGGTTAGTGAAACTTTGCCATGCTCCCAGTTGTAATAGGAGAAAGATTTTGGAGTGTGGTTAGAGAAGTTCAACACAATGAAACCCTTTGTGGACTGCGTGAGAACACCTAAGGGGGTTGTGATGTAAGCTGCGGTACAACCACACCGTTTTGGCCGGGCTGACCGAAAGACCTGGAACAGCGTTTCAGTTCTTAATATAATGTACTTGAGACTGATTGACCTTCTTTGCCTAAGGCCCGGTTAAAAGTAAGATTTCGTAATAGCAGCAGTTCATTGATTAATACATGTACTCTTCGCTAAAAAAATTGAATTGCCATTAGAATTGTTTTAATGCAAATCGCAATTCAAAAATTTTTAATATAAAAGAGATGTCGTGCTACTAAATCACCATATGAAATAACACACCGTCTAAGCACGATTTATTATAAAAAACGAAAACTATCTACAGATTAAAACCATGAGCACTTTCGGAGTGCCGTTCACTCCATCATCAGATGTTCCAGGCAGCAGCTATCACGGATAGCTGTATATATACACAGGCCATGTGCGACATCACAAAGCCAGCTACTTGTTATTCATATACCACAAAACGACATAACATACACAGTGGTTGCCACAGATTAAGTGAGATTCTTGCGAAATACAGGGTCTTTATAATTAAAGTTCGACTTTGAAATGGCCATAAAAGGAAAACTACTGGACAAAATGTTACCAAACTTGGTAATAGTTAACAGGAGGTCATGGGATTTAATTTTCCGCAAAACAAAAAAATTAGTTCCAAAACTCACCACCAGCGTGGAATGGCTCTGTATGCAATATTGGGAAACGAAAGAAGACATGACGACATCAGTTGCAAATGTGTGTAATCGTGTCGAACACGAAACAGTGTGCGGTGTTATGCAAATACGCAAAGCCTCGTCAACGGCTGACGGCAGGAGGAATGCAAATTAGAAGTACGCAAATGCGCTGTACACGTCATTGGATTTTCCACCCTGAAAGGGAGCCTCCCCGTTGGAGCTGTCATTGTTACGAGTCGACCATGTCGGTAACCATGCAAGATCGTGCTTTTCTCGTGAAGTGTTATTATGAATGCGATAGCAATGCGCGGCGTGCTTTGCAGAAGTATCGTACCGTCCGACGACTACGCCGAGGCCCAATGACACCGCAGGGTTTGAGGAAACTGATGGCAAAGTTTGAAGACACAGGTTTGTTATCTGTTGCACCTGGGCGGGGACGAAAGACTGTTGCTATGGAAACCGAGGAGGCTGTTGCATTAGCAGTAGAGGAAGCAACTATGGAAAGCACACACGGGACTTGCAGCGTAAGTGCTGTTGCACGTCGCATGGACTTACCATTGAGTACGGTGTACAAAATCGTTCGTAAAGTGCTGCTGTACTACCCATACAAACTCAAACGTGTTCAACAACTGGAACAGAACGATCATCCAGTAAGAGAATCTTTCGCGTTGGAATTCCTTGCACGGATGGCGGTGGATGAATAGTGGCCATGGAACATTTTGTGGACGGATGAGGCCCATTTTTACCTCAATGGGGATGTGAACGCCCATAATTGCAGGATTTGGGCCAAACAAATCCCTCATGCTATCCACCCAGTTCCATTGTATTCTCCGAAAGTCACCGTTTGGTGTGGTATGACACCTCGTATCATATTTGGACCGTTCTTCTTTGAAGAGCAATCGCCAGCTGTGCCCGTGACTACCACTGTGACTGCTGTTCGCTTAGAGTCGATGTTACGACGTTTCGTGATACCGGAACTTCAGGAACGTGGCATTTTAGACACCACGATTTTTATGCAGGACGGGGCTCCACCGCACATTGGTACATGTGTGAAACAGTTACTTCAGCAACATTTCACGGATGACCGGATTATCAAACGCCACTTCCCCATGTCTCGGCCACTCCAGTCACCAGATCTCAACCTCTGTGACTTCTGGCTATGGGGTTACCTCAAAGCCACTGTTTATGGTGATAACATCCAGAATTTGGCGGAATTGAAAACTGCCATACACCGACATGTCCGTAACATTCCTCCTGATATGCTACGAGCTACTGTTGAGAACACAGTACTGCGATTTCACTTGCTTTCTGAAAATGGTGGCCGCCACATTGAACATGAGTTGTAACACGTGTCGATTACACACATTTGCAACTGATGTCGTCATGTCTTCTTTCGCTTCCCAATATTGCATACAGCGCCATTCTACGCTGGTGGTGAGTTTTGGAACTTTTTTTTTGTTTTGCGGAAAATAAAAACCCATGACCTCCTGTAAACTATTACCAAGTTTGGTAACATTTTGTCCAGTAGATTTCTTTTTATGGTCATTTCAAAGTGGAACTGTAATTATAAAGACCCTCTATATTAAAGTTCAATGACTTCACAATCAGTGTCCAACTTTCATGGAGGTCCACTGGGTAATAATCATTACAACATTTTTTGTCCAACGCTTTAATAAATACACTCTCGGCTATCAGTTAGGTACTGACAGAAGAGGGTATCAAGAGTATGCGAGCATTGCACCAATCCGGAAAATAAGTCCCATTATTAACGTTTCTTGCAAGAGAAGTATTTTGAAGGTGTGCTTTAACATTATATTTATGTTCCATTAATCTCAAATTCAAATGTCTCCTTGTGGAACCTACGTAGTTACAAACGTGCTGTTTAGTAACAGGGTCCAAGAGAGGAACATTATATACTCCCCAACGTCGTAATATGTCGGGTTTATCTCTGTCACACCTGAGTTGAGCAAATAAATCCTTGCACCTGACACCAAATTGTAATTCATATTTGGAACACACGCGTGACAGAAGATTTGTTATTCCGGGTAAAAACTCTAATGACCCAATACATCTCGGATTACTCTCATTAATCCCTACTAATGTAGTGGATCGCTGTGCCAAAACTCTTGCATGGATCTTACGAGTAATGTAATTGGGATACCCAATTTTTTTAGTCATTTCAAAAATTCTATAGATCTCACTATGCAAAGCTGAGTGTGTAGAGGAGTGAGTATATGCTCGTCTGAAATAAAAGTTGATGGCTGACGTCTCCTGCACTAAAGGGTGGTTTGAACTGTATGGGATAATGGAACAAACATAAGAGGGTTTACGATACACTGAAAATGATAATTCATGAGTAGTTGGATCATGTAAGATACTAATATCTAAGAACGGTAAAATATGATTATATTATAGTTCTTCGTATAAGACCCCAAATCATGGAGGCTGGGAGAGGGGAGCGCCCTAATGTGCTCTCGCACGACGTCCCCTCCCCCATACACGAACTTTGTTGCACCACATCTTCACACTGTTCACCACGCCCAAAATAAACACCTGGACACATTCCTACCACGGCCCAACAAGCAACACCAGACAAACCCCCGAGTCATACAGATCCCCCGAAGAACTCCAAAGGACCCGCACACAAAGAGCCGGCGAGGTCACCTAGAACGACGGGTGCAGCCCGAAGGTACACCCGGAACGTCCATGTAGGCGGACAAATGTCCCCTTCAGAGGTGACCAAGTGACAGCGACCCGGACGGGAGACTGTCAGAGAGGACACCGGGCCGATGGGTGCACCAAGGCACTCACACGACCCATGGCAGGTGCCTCCCCGGCCTACTTCCACACGGACCGACAGTGGGAAAAAAATAGAAGAAAGTGTGTCGACGAATTGAATCAGTAAGTCCTGTGCATGAGGCCAAATGACCAGGATATCGTCGACATACCTTAAATATAAGCTGGGGGTGTAAGGGAATTCCAATAGAACCTTATTTTCAATAAATTGCATAACAATTTCCGCAAGGATACAAGACAGTGGAGAGCCCATAGGTGAGCCCTCCAACTGTTGATAAATACACCCTTGAAATTTAAAATATGAACGTTGCATGACAAGCCGAAGAGCGTTCATAATAGCCGAAATTTCATTAGGAGGGACACAAAAATCAGCGAGAAGAGCCTCAATAGTTTGATGGGCGGATTCCACAGGCACGTTAGGGTACAAGGAAACTACATCAAGGGACGCCAAAATAAAAGGCTTACCATGTGGCTGAAACATTTTAAGCCTTTCAAGTGGAGCTCCGAATGGAGTGGGACGAATCCACTACCAATTTGAACAAATATAAAGCTAAAGCTTTCTCCAATGGCCTGGTAGGGCTAACATAGCCTGATACCAGTGGGCGAAGTGGGTACCCATCTTTATGTAGTTTTATCCGTCCAAAAATATCAGGCACACGGTAGCCAGGGCGGGGGGGGGAGTAAAAGCATATTGAAAACTATCAGGAAAACTATGTGCACTCATTAGTCTACACAAGGCGGCAACAACTGCCTTAGAAGGATCTCTAACAATAACCCTATGTGGTATAGAATAAATGACGTCTTTCATTTTGTTGTTATACTGGTAATTATTCATGATCACTATCTGATTTGATTTGTCAGCAGATAAAATTGCTACATCTTGATTGCTTTTAAGCAATTGGAGCTGAAATTGTTCCTCTTTATATTGGTTATCCAACAGTGAAGACCGCTTACGGTTCGGTTTACTCGTTAATAACTCAGCAACCTTCGTACGTGTAAACTCACGTTCATTATTAGTATCAGGTAAATTCTGAACTACTCGCTCGACCTGTGGAATAAGAGACAAAATATTTCTTCGTGTATTGGGATAAGCGAACTTTGCTCCACGTTCAAATGCTCTTGAGTTCATTGAACAGTCACTCAAATTGACAACTGAGGTAGGTTGTTTTACGGAGTTCCAAAATTGCGAGGAACGACAATAAGTTCGATTTTTTATCTCATTAGCCACTAGTCGTCGAAGTTCACCTATATGATTTGTAGTTAATGTCCGAACTTCGCTATCAATGATAGCATTAATGAAAAGTTCGACACCGATTGTGAAGTCATTGAACTTTAATATAATTCGCAAGAAGCTCACTTAATCTGTGGCAACCACTGTGTATGTTATATCGTTTTGTGGTATATGAATAGCAAGTAGCTGGCTTTGTGATGTCACACATGGTCTGTGTATACATACAGCTATCCGTGATAGCTGCCTGGAACATCTGATGATGGAGTGAACGGCACTCCGAAAGTGTTAGTGTTTTTAATCTGTAAATAGTTTTCGTTTTTTATAATAAATCGTGCTTAGACGGTGTGTTATTTTATATTGTAATTTTTAATATGCCGCTAAACGGTTGCATGTAATTACCAGCTGCTACGGCACAATATATGTTATTAGAAAGTGTAAGTCAGGATGCTTGCATTGAGTTTTAGAAGTTTTAGGAAGTAGCTCAACCCAGATCAAACAAACAAATAAACACCGTATGTTCTCACCGGACACGTCACCAGGTGGTGCGAATATTAGGTGTGACCACCCCAAATTTTTGTTGCTCAATCTGCCGCCAAACCAGGTCGTGGTGCGACATTTTCAATATGTTTCTTCCCTTTAAATATAATTTGGGATTTTCCAAGAGCTACGAGTCTTGCGTTTTTGATCGTGTAGCTTTACGTATTTTTCCTTAGAAAGGGCGTTTGCGACTTCTCAGTAGAAAAGTTATGTAAACAGTTCCCGAAGGCAAATGGAAATTCAATTGTTCTACACTTCCATATTCTTAGTATGAACCTTTTTAATTTTAGTAAGCCCAGGGGCGAAAGGATTGTAATTCCTTAAGCGAGGTCATTATTAATTTCTCAGCTGTTCATTTGTGTTACTAATAATTGGATTGCAACACTGAAAGTGGAGCATTTAAGCTTCCCGGGCCGTATGAAAGAGCAGGACGTGTCCGACAATTGAACTGGAAGAAGTTACCTGTATATTTTGAAGGTTTTAGTAAATTATTAAAAAAATTATATATACATATAATTAATTTTATCCGAACTTCATGAAAATTATTCACTCAAAAGAATCTCATGAAGCCAAAGCACCTAGTCGGTGTTATGGCATGATGCTTACTGCAAGCGTTGTGGAGGTGGGTCCAATCGCCTCTACTTCCGTGCCGCCGGCGAGCTGAACGGTCACAGTGGTCATAAACGACCTCTCGAGCATTCGGAGTACTCGCTGCATTTCTTTGACAATTTTAGACCTGCTTTGTTGTTTCATTTTTTTTTCTTCATTTGTTTTCTGTGCACAACTATCTCGAAAATACTTGGATACGCTGTTGCACTTTGTCGTTATAACAGTTCAAAGGAAAGGAAGTTAGATGTTACATATCGTGTTTTCCCATCGGCGAGCTGAAGTGTGACGTTGAACGGTCACAGTGGTCATAAACGACCTCTCGAGCATTCGGATGTATTCGCTGCATTTCTTTGACAATTTTAGACCTGCTTTGTTGTTTCATTTTTTTTTCTTCATTTGTTTTCTGATGTACAACTATCTCGAAAATACTTGGATACGCTGTTGCGAGATCTTAGAAATGAATTGCTGAACTTGCCTCCCAGAAAAAAACTTAGAAAAGATGGCGTGCCTACTAAAAAGCTGCCTTAGCAGATGGAGGAGCAGACTTCTGTTCGAAGTGAACGGTTTAAGATCGGAGAGGTCAGAAAAAAATGCATTAAATCGAATTGAAAGCATATCTCCAATTAAACGTCAAATCACAGGTCACAATGAAAGGGACATCATTCCTGACCACCATTTATCATATCGTCAGCGTTATGTGAGAAGTGGAAATGTCTGAACAAAAATATAATGCAACAGAAGAGTGAAAATAATTCCCTACGGGAAAAGATTATCAAACGTAAGAAAACAGTTGGTAATGCTAAACAAGACTTTTGCCTCGAGAAAAGAAGCCTGAAAACGGAAATTAATATTATGAAACGCAAATGCAAGAATAGAAATTTGCTGAGCAACAGTGTAAGGTGGCCAGCTATCATAAATTTGCTTGGCCATTGTTTCACTGAAGTGCAAATTCAAACTCTTGTGTCAAAAAAGAGACCAGCAAAACGGAATGAAAAAGATACAAGTCCAGCACTTGTCGGAAAGCATATTTTTCATCAAAAATAAAATGCACATACTGCTTCCAAGCATTCGAGCCGTTGAGCAATAGCAGGTTTATGATCTGGGGGGGGGGGATCATAACCCTATTGCTAAACGAGTACAAGAGTAAGCTAGAGAACTTAACGTTAAAAACGAAATGTGCGCAATACATTGTCGGAGCATTATCCGCTTGCCGAGCCGGAGCTTGGGTCACGTGTGTATTACAATTATTATATTTTATTAATTATTCTTTTTGATTCTTGAAAAATGTTTATTCCTGTTGCGGACAAAACTTTTACAGCAACCTTCGCTTCTCGAAATAAGCTCATAGGACTCCATACTTTCACACAAGCTACACGTAAGTTCGTCAACAATGACAAGTAACTATTACAAGAGAAATAAATACTAAAGAAACACTTACCAACCCTTTAGCTTTGGAAATCAAAAAACGCTTAATTTGTACTCATCTGTAATTGAACAATCCTTAAAATGACAACGTTTTTTCCCCATATTGATATACTGATTCACCAGATCGCATGCAAAACGTGCACTTCTAATCAAAGATCTGTAATCTGTTCCTCCTGGTTTAGGACTGTCATGTGACTATGTTGGTTTGCCCCTCAACGCCAGATGGCGCTGAGGTTTCGGGGATCCACTATCTCCATTACAGTTCCAACTCTTTCTATGGACTCTTCGGTTCTGCAGTAAATAGTGTTACATTATTTTCCGATTAATTCGGCGAATATTTTCCCATCAATTTAGTGAAAACATTCATAACGATTACCTTAGCAGAGCTTCGTAATGGTTTCCCAGCTTTATGCGGCTGAAATACACTGGAGTGACCGGCAGATGCCATTGGAAAAAACCGAAAGGACAGAAGAGTTTGAAAACAACAATCAAGAAGGAGAAACGCGAAATGCCCTCGGATTGGAAACACTTATCTCGCCCTTTCCCTTCCGCTAATGAGCCCCACACGCCCACAGCAATAAATATCCCTTGGGTTGACGGCTTCACTCTGACCCAAATGCTGTGGGTGGCGCAGTGGTCTAAGGCGTTGGCCTCTGATCATTCGTCCGTAAGATGTCCGGGTTCGAATCCCGGTCAGGCATGGATGTTGTGTTTGTCTTACGGCACTGGCTCTCTCCCTTCCCTGGAACCAGTGACCCTAAATTAGGGACGGGCGATTGCTTATAGCCCATTGAGTTGCTCACGGTGGTCGTTAAACCTCAAAAAAAAAAAAAAAAAAAAAAAATGCTGTGACAGAGAACCATCAGTGACGTCACCAAAACGCGAAAATCTGTGTTTTTTAGAAATGCCTCTGAAACTGAGATCTGAATTTTTTAAATCAACATACACACAAAGTATTGAACATCTGTGCGCTTTTTAAGTGCCAGTTGAAGCTGGAGTACGAGCTTTTAGACTGGAACTATTTTATGCAGTGGAAGTATACACTTCCATTGCCAGGTTAAGTTTGCCCAGAGTTTAAATATGGTGCGACTTGAAACACCAGTGAGTTTTGCCGTAAGAACTGTTATTTTATTTTCCGATTTATTCGACGAATGTTTTTCCGTCAATTTAGTGAAAACATTCATAACGATCACCTTAGCAGAGCATCGTAATGGTTTTTCAGCTTTATGCGGCTGAAATACACTCGAGTGACCGGCAGATGCGTCAGAGAACCATCAGTGACGTAACCAAAACACGAATTTCTGTATTTTTTTAGAAATGACGCTAAATCTGAATTTTTTAATTCACACACACACAACGTATTGAACATCTGTATCCTTTTTAAGTGCCAGTTGATGCTGGAATACGAGTTTTTAGGCCGGAACTATTTTATTCAGTGGAAGTATACACTCTTCGAATGACAGGTTAAGTTTGCCCCGAGTATAGTTAGGAAGCATATATACCAATTTCTAAGAACGAGTTTGCACTCCCAAGTCAAAGACGCCCTGTTTTCGCGGCGTTGGCATCCGGTATCACGTCATGCGCAAATCCGAGAAAACGGAGACTGCAACTGCACATCCTACCTGCACCCAAATGTTTTTTTTTTTTTTTTTTCGTATAAGACCCCCAAATCATGGGGGCTGGGAGAAAAGAGCGCCCTAATGTGCTCTCGCACGACGTCCCCTCCCCCATACACGAACTTTGTTGCAACACATCTTCACACTGTTCACCACGCCCAAAATAAACACCTGGACATGGTTCACTGATGTTTACATACACTCCCACCACGGCCCAACAAGCAACACCAGACAAACCCCCGAGTCATACAGATCCTCCGAAGAACTCCAAAGGACCCGCACACAAAGAGCCGGCGAGGTCACCTAGAACGGCGGGTGCAGCCCGAAGGTACACCCGGAACGTCCATGTAGGCGGACAAAAGTCCCCTTCAGAGGTGACCAAGTGACAGCGACCCGGACGGGAGACTGTCAGAGAGGACACAGAGCCAACGGGTGCACCAAGGCACTCATATGACCCATGGCAGGTGCCTCCCCGGCCTACTTCCACACGGAACCGGCACACCACAAGCAGCAAATACACAACACCCTATCTCACTAAATGCATTTGTCTTCGTATAAGACCCCCAAATCATGGGGACTGGGAGAAGGGAGCGCCCTAATGTGCTCTCGCACGACGTCCCCTCCCCCATACACGAACTTTGTTGCAACACATCTTCACACTGTTCACCACGCCCAAAATAAACACCTGGACATGGTTCACTGATGTTTACACACACTCCCACCACGGCCCAACAAGCAACACCAGACAAACCCCCGAGTCATACAGATCCTCCGAAGAACTCCAAAGGACCCGCACACAAAGAGCCGGCGAAGTCACCTAGAACGGCGGGTGCAGCCCGAAGGTACACCCGGAACGTCCATGTAGGCGGACAAATGTCCCCTTCAGAAGTGACCAAGTGACAGCGACCCTGACGGGAGACTGTCAGAGAGGACACCGGGCCGACGGGTGCACCAAGGCACTCACACGACCCATGGCAGGTGCCTCCCCGGCCAACTTCCACGCGGAACCGGCACACCACAAACAGCAAATACACAACACCCTCCCTTCAGATACCATCCATTCATACCACATCATAAGAGAAAGAGCAGAGACAGAACCAAAACACTCACTCCCCCCGAATCACATAGGCTCCTGCCGTCTCGGTCGGCGGCCAGCACCGCCGACCTCGAACGGAGAGAAGACAGATTAAACCGCCGATCAAAGGGTCGGAGGCTAACCTCCACATCCTTCATCAAACACAAGTCAGAAAAACATAACACTAGAAAAAGCCCAACACTCCCCGAGAGATCCCTCGGGCTTCAAGGGCCAAAACTAAGGGGTAAGTTACCCCAATGAAAGGTGTAGTTGTTCTTGGTCCCGGTAACAATCCGAGACCAAGTCCCCATCCGATACCTAAAGGCTCGTTCGGTCAAAGTGCGTGCGTCCACTCTCGCCCTGCTTCACTTGACTTGAAGGATAACCGTTGTCGGAGAGAACCCAAGTGGTTTGGCAACCACCTGAGGCGTGGCATTATTGCAGTTGTCAGGATGTCAAAACACTAAATTTCGAAATGAATCATTTAAATAAATTAATTTTGTAATAATATACCTAAATTTCAAAGTCCCAAACTCCTTTTTCAATGCATATTTTTCGACACGACCCGTGCCCTTACTATATTGTACTAGATTGACTGGTGTCGAAAGCGTGCTATACGTCCAATGTTAAAAGATGTCACGGTTTTTAGAACTCCATTTGCTGGCGCTGTTCTACAATCGTCCGCTACTTTTCTTGTTGTCGTGCATTGCTGTGCTGTTGTTTACCTGTGTTAGAGTGGACTAGAATTCGTTAATTTCTTTTTATATATAAACGTTTAAAAGATAATTTTCCAGGACAGTAGAAGGCTTATTACTCAGTCAAAAGTGCGATCGACACTTTTCAGAAAATGCTTTGTGCCAAATTGTCTAAGTGGTTACAAAAATGCCGCCAAAGCATCGTTATTTCAGGCACCTGTTGATGTGCTTTTACTGTCTCAATGGGAGAAAAATATTACGCGTTCTGATCTTAAGCTTGATAGCCATTGTTGTGTGAGTTGCTCCTTGAAAAACAGTTTAAAGAAAGAAACAGTTATTATAAAATCAATGGGATTATTACGAAATAATAGTTACAAATTTCTGCAATATTTTTACCACATAACAATTATTCCTATCCAGCTGGGAGGGGGGGGCTCCACCGAAATCCCGATCACTTTTTAACAACTGAACTTCAAAAATCATATTTTTATTTTTTCAATTATTTATTTGCAACGGGGTAGGAAAAATGCATATATCTACTTGTCAAATTTACTTGTACCGCAGTACTTAGGTGATCTCCACTATATATGTAGGTGTTTCATGAATAACCTCGGCCAGCCACGGATGGCTTAGTGGTTAGCAGTTCAGACTATCGATGCAAGGTCCTCAGGTTCGAACCTGCGCTGATCTTTCAGAGATGGTGTGATTTGCTAGCAATCGCTGAATATCCGCCGTGCATCGGACGAGCACGTTAAGTGACGGCCCCCAGGCTGGACCCACTGGTTAAATGGGTATCCTTTCCTATGACCCCCCCCCCTGAAATTCTCTCACCCCTCTATGTGCAATATCGTACTTGTCCGGTGGCTCCATCTACCGTACTCTAGTCTCCCTACAAACTGTTCTGTCAAAGTCGCTAGACTTGCTCTCATTCCCTAAACTCTACTCACTGTGGACGGAAGTCCTACAAGAAAATGGCAAAAATGACCTCGGCCAGAGGCGCGGATGGCTTAGTGGTTAGCGAGTCAGACTATCATTGCAAGGTCCTCATGTTCGAACTTGGGCTTATTTTTCAGAGATAGTGTGATTTACTAACAATCGCTGAATATCCGCCGTGCATCGGACGAGCACGTTAAGTGACGGCCCCCAGTCTGGACCCACTGGTTCAATGGGTATCCTTTCCTATGCCTACCCCTGAAATTCTCCCACCCCTCTCTGTGCAACATCGTACTTGTACGGTGGCGCCATCTACTGTACTCTAATATCACTACAAACTGTTCTGTCCAAGTCGCTAGACTTAATCTCATTCCTTCCGTTTCTGTGTCCTGCCCAAAAGGCGATCTCGCTGTAGGTGACTGGGACCTAAACTCTACTCACTGTGAAAGGAAGTCCTACAAGAAAATGACAAATACTGTGGGGTTTCATGTGACAGACGCTATCGTAGTTTCATGTTCACATCGTCGCTGTAGCCATGTGTTGGGCCTACGGCAGGGTATCTTCACAGGAACACACTTACAGGTAAATATTACGATAAAAATCTTTAAAAGACATTTAAAATATGAAACTTCTGCAACATTTGCTATCCATTTCCTTACTCTAAAATCTGTACTTCGCACCTCTTCCAGGTACTGACATTTTTCCGACGAAATAATTTAGGACGCCAAAGATTTCCTTTGAGATCTCTCTCTTAATCACACAATTAGCTTTCAATCAGTGCGCTTCACTAGTGCTGGCGGCAGTGTGTCATCTTTATTATATAGTTATATAAATAACTCTTTAGGTTTTACTAATTTTATTAAAAATTGATGTACGAAATATTGGCAAAAAATGACTCCAAACTTCAGATTCTTTTGTATTCCCAAACGTGCAGAAACTTCCAGACGGTTCCAAAATTCATGAGTGTGAGTATCAAAATTAATGAGTGTGAGTAGAGAGATGTATCGCGAAGAATCTTTTTGCAGCCTGTAGAAAAAAGAAAACTAATTCTTTCTTTCCGTGTTTTGTAAATAAAGTTGCTATCAAACTTTGCCGCAGCCAAAATAAGACTCGCCCATCCTTATTTTGAAGTCTGGCGACGTCTTTGCCTATATAGGCGCGCATGACTGCATTACACTTAAAAAAAAAAAAATCCAATGAGAGATGTTATTGGCAAACGTCTCGTTCTAAACACAAGCAAGGACCGAAAGTGAGTCCAATTGCATATTAAAAAAGACTCAAACAAAACCAAGACGCTGTTAAACTTTTAAACACATGCAAGGACAGAAACTGAGTCCAATTGCTTATTAAAAACCACTCAACCAAACCAAGACGCTGTTTGACTTCTAAACACAAATAATGACAGAAAGTGAGTCTAATTGACTATTAAATACGACTTAACTAAACAAGACGCTATTTGACTTCTAAACATATGCAAGAACAGAAAGTGAGTCCAAGTGCCTATTAAAAACCACTCAACCAAACCAAGACGCTGTTTGACTTCTGAACACATGCAAGAACAGAAAGTGAGTCTAATTGCCTATTAAATACGACTCAAACAAAACCAAGACGCTGTTAGACTTTTAAACACATGCAAGGACAGAAAGTGAGTCCAATTGCTTATTAAAAACCACTCAACCAAACCAAGACGCTGTTTGACTTCTAAACACAAGCAATGACAGAAAGTGAGTCTAATTGCCTATTAAATACGACTTAACTAAACAAGACGCTATTTGACTTCTAAACATATGCAAGAACAGAAAGTGAGTCCAAGTGCCTATTAAAAACCACTCAACCAAACCAAGACGCTGTTTGACTTCTAAACACAAGCAATGACAGAAAGTGAGTCTAATTGCCTATTAAATACGACTTAACTAAACAAGACGCTATTTGACTTCTAAACATATGCAAGAACAGAAAGTGAGTCCAAGTGCCTATTAAAAACGACTCAACCAAACCAAGACGCTGTTTGACTTCTAAACACAAGCAATGACAGAAAGTGAGTCTAATTGCCTATTAAATACGACTTAACTAAACAAGACGCTATTTGACTTCTAAACATATGCAAGAACAGAAAGTGAGTCCAATTGCTTATTAAAAACCACTCAACCAAACCAAGACGCTGTTTGACTTCTAAACACAAGCAATGACAGAAAGTGAGTCTAATTGCCTATTAAATACGACTTAACTAAACAAGACGCTATTTGACTTCTAAACATATGCAAGAACAGAAAGTGAGTCCAAGTGCCTATTAAAAACGACTCAACCAAACCAAGACGCTGTTTGACTTCTAAACACAAGCAAGACAGAAAGTGAGTCCAATTGCCTATTAAATACGACTCAAATAAACAAGACGCTGTTTGACTTCTAAACACAAGTAAAGACAGAAAGTGAGTCCAATTGCCTATTAAATACGACTCAAATAAACAAGACGCTGTTTGACTTCTAAACACAAGTAAAGACAGAAAGTGAGTCCAATTGCCTATTAAAAACGACTCAAACAAACCAAGATGCTGTTTGACTTCTAAACGCAAGTAAGGACAGAAAGTAAGTCCAATTGCTTATTAAATACGATCCAAACAAACCAAGACGCTGTTTGACTTTTTGGAAGTCTTTGTTTATCTACTCTGATGCACTCACGAACGCATTCCTTTGCACTTCGTCCTGGTACTATTTAAATCGCGAATTGGCACACGAAGGGTCACGATGGGAAACGTAAGCAAGCCCGCCAACTCATACCACTTCCAAAGTACAGTCGACATAAATTCCCAGACCCCAGAGAGCTTGTTGTGCAAAACTGTGGAATTTCTGTAGCTATGATATACTGCACAGGCTACATTCATTATTCAGTTTACGCTAGTCTTGCAGAATTTGTGAATGCGAAGATATGCAGACATGACTCATAAACAGGCTTCATCACAACCAAGCTGAGAAAGGAACAGCGAGCCAAGTGGCTTTCGGAACATTATCCATTGAATTTTAAGGCCCATATCTAATAAGAAGTCCAAAGGCACTTCAACCCAATTGGGTTGTGGATGGCCCAGTGGTTAACGTTGTGAGCCACAGGAAGCACTCAGAACCCACCCAAGAAGGCACAAAATGTCGAAGTTTGCGCCATACTTCAATTGGCACATTAAAATTTCCTACCCAGCAGCTGGTCCATCAACCCCTGGTTCCCCGTTTATAAAAAGATGCGCTTTCCTCCCTCCCTTCCGTATGATTTTTTTTTTTTTTTTTTTTTTTTTTTTTGTCGCGTACACTACCCCAAATCTCTTGCATGTAAGTGTTTAAGTCCCGGAGTCAAACACACCCTTCCAAAAATCCCTTCATAAATCTCACTACAGCCAGAAACATCGAATGGGCTATTTTCATTCAAGTGTACCTAGAGGTGGAGAACTATCGATAGTGGTCCCTATCGATAGTCAAAAAATATTAATCGATAACTATCGATAGTGAGTTGGCAAATTTTCTCGGGAGAAAATTGGTTTTCTGGGATAAAAAATTATTTCTGACAACAATTCTTCTTACTTTTTCGCAGTGTCAGAAAGTTGAGCTCCGACGATAAACATTGAAACTAACCTTTTTTTTTTTTTTGGTTTGTGGTTTAACGACCACCGTGAGCAACACGATGGGCTGTGAATAATCGCCCGTCGCTGATTTAAGGCTACTGGCTCCAAGGAAGGAACAGAGCCAGGGCAGTAAGACAAACACAGCATCCATGCCTCACGGGATTAGAACCCAGACTCAAAGCCAGTGCTTAGACCACTGCGCCACCGTGGCAGGCAACCTACGTTTTGACGATATCCTCCCTAAGTGAGTGCGAAAAAATCACGGAAAAAATGTTTTGCCTGAAGATCGAGCTAATTCGTGGCTCCTTAATTCTCATTTTCTGTTTGTATTGCATGACTCTTTTTAAGTTTCTGTTCACAAAAGCTAAAGAAGAAAATTCTGCAGTTTTGTATGCAGAAATAATTTTTTCTACAATGTTTAGCAAAATCGTGGTAATAATTCGTGAGAAATTGAATAAATAAAGTTTTGAGTAGGCTGTTCCTCAATTGTTTTTCCCTGGGACCATTTAAAACGACAGCAGCTGGATGCAGTCGTTTTAAATTATCCCTAAGATTTGATGTATTGCCCGCCGTTTTGTAGTTTTTTCAGGAAAGGCTACATTTTGCGTAGTCTTATCCTTTCCAATAGAAAAATAATGTTGCACAAAAGATATTTTACGTCTATGCAACTTTAAACTTCCAGTACAAACAACAAGAACAACACGGCTTAAGTTTTGCAACTCCTTAATGTTTTTTTTTCTAGATCAAAGTTCATAAGCGACAGCATGAAACAAAAAGTAAGAATACCCATAAATATAAATCAATCATCTGGTTAAATCCATGAGACTAATTCCGTCAAACATCTGATTTACTATGATAAAGAAATAAAACTTCATTTCCAACCGCTCGATTGTTGAAATATTTTTTACATACTATATATACAGTTACCCTAATGTGTTAGTCATGTACGCGGCGGTGATGCTCGCATTAGGGGCAATTCAATCGGAGTACACTGTTACTCATAGCCCTTGGGAAGGTCTGAGACAGAGGTCGTTGAAAGTTCTAGCAGGACTCCCGCTGAAGTGCGGGGTGGGTCAAAAGAAACAGTCGTGGTGAGGGAGCGCGTGAAGCCGTCGGCCATTGGCTGCGGCAGATGCTGTGATCCTGCTCCACAGTTGGGATGACTCATGACCAGCGAATCTATGAGCTCGATGTGCGAGGCGTCGTCTGTAGGACGAATGTAACTCAATTCAGACTACTCCACTCCCGCGTACGACAAACTATTTTGCTCCTTTTTTTAAATCCACTGCGAAATGAAATTTCCAGTTTTTAATGTGATGACAGTTTAGGGATATATATCTCTTTTTTAATTCCTCGTGTGCCTAAAAATCAGTTTCTCATAAAATCGGGTTTGCTAGGTGTTTAGCTTTTAAAATCACTAATTTCTTTCAAATTTAAACTTAAAATTATAGCTTTCGACATTAGTTTTCTGCTGCAGGTAAAACCATGTAGGTCATGTACGAAGTTTTGCGATTGGTAATCGCTTATGTGACGTCTCCCATGCGACCAATGAGAAACGTTGTATTCATGAAGTTCTGTTTTTTGGTTTTCGCCCTTTTATTAATGATTATTTTGGTTACGTTTTTTCGTAAGAGGATGCTTTAAACGTTATCAAAAACTTTGAGATTTCTAGTAATACATATTATATTTAAAAACGTGGTGTAGTTTACAATCTTCGGCAAGCCCAGCTAAGTGATATTAAAGGTGTAAAAAAGGGTGTTATGTTCGAAGAAAAATAAAATTCCAATGTTGAAAACAGGATACCATTTAATGGCATGCTTTTTATTTCCATTGATCACTGTACATTAGAGTGCCATCAGGTTCGTTCATTGAACAAAAGAAAGTTGAAATCAATCCAAGATAATGACTTCTCGTGTGTAAAAGCAAAGTTCAAAGAGCAAAAAAAAAAAAAAAAAAAAGAATTGTACAGCAGAAATCCAACTGAAAGAAATTTTAAACGGATTTTTTCCCCATCCGATTTGATGCTTGTCTTTGGTGAGAATTCCATTAATAACGATGTTCAAAATCATACACATTTTAGGCACTCATGTTGCATTTTTATGAAGCTGTTTTCATCCACCAATGGAGGCGTTCGGGTATCTGCCTAGGTGCGAAATGCTGATGACAAACTCGGTAAATAAAGCACAATTAAAGAAATATTGATGAACGAAGCCATGCAATAACAAACATCTTTCTGGTCTAAACAACACTGAGAAATTGTTGAATCAGAATTCCTAACAGTAATCATTAAAAATAAGAAGATATTCGGAGATAAAACACTGAATAAGCTGTAAAATTGTCAACAGACAACCACTTTCTCCTCAGCGTACAAGAAATCACAGTGGAAGGAGATACCTTTTCTACCAAAGCTTCTCATTGGTCGAAGGGCAGACGTCACATAAGGGACCGTATAAGCGATAACCAAGTGGTGTCCCACAACGGCAAAACTTTATACATAACCCATTTAAAAAGGTAAAACTATCGATGTACTTAGTTGGGCAAAATTATCGATGTACTTAGTTGGGCAAAATTATCGACAGTGCCATCGATAGTACCTTCATCTGTAAGTGTACCACGCATACTATTAAGAAGAGACCTAAGCAAAAAAAAAAAAAAAAAAAAATTATATATTTTTGACTCATACCAAGTACAACATAGAAAGGGTTATATGTCTACCGGTGTGAGTAAAAGGAGAAAAAGATAAAAAATAAAATAAAACAACTGAATGTAGAAAGTGTCGAGAATACTGAGCCTTGGCTTTATCAAGGACCAGCAAAAACTCTGCATTTTCTCACTTCCACAAAGACCTAGTTGGAAATGGGTTTCTGCAAAGCCATGGATGCAAGTAATAAGCCCTCCAAAAATTGTTTTAAAATTTATATATATGTCATGACCTCCGCAGAGTTGTATGACCTAGCGCTAGTTAACAATTTAGCTTGCATCCATAACTTCCATGGCCCGACCCATGCTCTTCATCTGTTACTATTAAACAGAGAGAAGAAGATTAAAGAGAACTCAAGTTGTGAGAGTGACATAATAATTAGAAATAATTTTCAGCTATAACGAAACGCCAAGTTCGCCTGAGAGAGAATATAAACCTGAAAAGTAATACAGAAGAATTCCAAATTTTTACATTGCAATTAAAAAGGAAATATTAATTTTTTAAAACTCAGATTTTTGAAAGAAAACTTGATTCTAAAACCCCCTACTCCGCAACTTCTGACAACACAAAAACGAGAATAAATTAAAGACAATAATTAACTAAAGAAAAGCTTTGTAAAAGTTATATGACATAAACAATTAGTTGCAATATGTACACATACGTTACTACTGTTAAAAGAGGCTGGAGGACACAAAACGTTATTACGCCATTGTTGGGTTGCAAATGTAAAACTCTTTTAGAGTAAACATTTTTTGGGGAAGGCCCGTGAGTGTTAACGATCACAGTGGGCAATTCCATGGGCATTAGCCCACAAATTCATATATCAGCGTGTTCATAATTTACAGCCATTGGTTCTGGAGAAAGGAGAAATCCTTTCAACAGAACCAATATCTGTAAATTATAAACAACATCAGTGAGTCACGATGATTTGAACCCGTCACATCTTGACAGACAGAAGCCAACGCTTTGACCACTGCCACGATCTGCTATCCTTCCGTTTTGGGTTCGAAAATGGACGATTGATGCCAACACTTTAGCACAATTATTTTTTATTAGACTGGATGAGGGTATTGAGCAACTATATAGATAATGAGCGAAAAGCTACAATATTGTCGTCTCCTCTTGTTCTAACCTCAGCATTATCGTCCTCTCCCGGCAAGGGGGTAGAACACAGCTGAGGATATATCTCATTTGAAAGATAACAATCCGTATTTCAAATCCGAAGATGTAGGATCTCAAACACAAAAACGCGGATTGGCAATTTCCGCGGAGCGATAGTTATCGCACTTGACAGTGCTTGAATTATCACTGGGGTCTAATACCGAAGTTCAAACCAATTGTAATCAATTTCACATATTTAATGACTCCGAACTTAAAAAGGGAGACAAATATTTTAAAACATGCTAATTTGAACAATACATGAGAAAATAGTCTTCATTTAACTTTTGCAAAAGTTTATGTGAAACACAACACATCGACGTTCGATTAAGAATTCTATGCAGGTCCCCATAACACGTACAGAGCTCCGTTTTGTGTGTAAAACGTTCTCACACACAGCGGAGCATGTTGCTCGCAGAACGGATTCTTCTTCATTGTTTTATACTAAGAATAACATATCGAAAATAGGAATAAATTTTTAATCATATACAATATTCACACTTCATATTGTGATAAAAAAGTGTTTAAGAAACAAAATTTTTCTTGAATAGAAATTTTTAAAGGCCGCGGGTGGCCTAGCGGTCAGCGTTCGTGACTGCTATGGAGATAACCTCAGGTTCGATCTACTAAATACCCGCCGTGCGTCGGATGGGCTCGTTAAGCCGTCGGTAACAAATAAGGGCGTCTTCTCCTCCTTCTACTTCGCTACCGTGTCACTTTCCTATCGGGCACTCTAGCCCAAATCTCCTAGCTTCCTATTTCTAAGGGTTGTTTAAGACCTGGGGTCAGACACTCCCTTCCTAAAATCCTCTACATACGATCATTTGATCAATGGAAATTTTTCATTCCATCATTACGTTTTAAACGGCAAATAACACTTTTGACATCCACAATGGGCGAGTTTACGTACCCGAAAAAAAAATAAGAAGAAGAAGAAAGAAGAGGAAGATTTGTGACATCAGTGTCATAGCCAGTTAAATTTAGGGGGGGGGGGGATGTTCTACTAGTAACAAAACGATCGCAAAAAAAAAAAAAAAGTACGAAGAAGTATCACAAATCTTATTAAACAAAAACCTTGTGCGATTTTGGTGGTGCCCTGGAAAGAGCGAAACCCTGCTTTAACCAATATACTTTTTTTTTTTTTAATTGTTGTGATGTTCTTGCAATGTACTTTCACATTTGGACTTGACAAAAGAAGAAATTGCCTTCTTATTTAAGAATTACTTTATGTATCTTAGTTTTCCTAGTCATTATTGATGGGCTTTTAACAAGTTATCCAATGAATATTCTTTCGAAAATTTATTAAAACAGTATGGTGATTACAGCGTCTAAAATGATTAAAATGATTAAATCCTAACAAAAAAAAAAAAAAGAAGAAATTCTCTTCTTCCTAATTGCTTCGGCCTAGGGTCCTAGTTTAGATTTTCCATCATGTCGTTCCTTGGTTAAGCACGCCATATGAACAGCTTCAAAACACAGAGAAACAGAACACGTGCTAAAATGACGTCACATCGGGAGCAAACGCCGCGAAAACACGACAGCAGATAATAACGCCGCACGGTATCTTTGGCTTGGGAGTGCAAACTGATGGTGTAAGTTAAAAAACTAAGAAATGATTTGCAACGGTAACTATGTTCATAATCGAAAGACTCCTGATTTAAGTTTTTCGTTATTTATTCTTGACTAAACACACAACTTAGACACTAATGATGGTTCACGGATATATAATAAACATAGAACGAATGAGTTATTGCTAACAATGAACTTTACTTTCTATTTAGTCTGTTTTTAAACAGTCTTACCATGATTAATATTCCTTTTAGGAGGTTCACACAACACACAGCTTATTCCGGCGAGAATCTTTTTAGACGATGATAATACATGTACTCTTTTAGAGCACTTTTGTAAGGACAACAAATATCGTGTTCACACACAGCGAAGCGACGACGCCATATTGTCTCCTCTCTCTTCACTCTGTCAATCAATTGTCCAGGTTCGTGATCCCATAATTCTTTGCAACACACCGCTTGCTGGATGCTCGGCATCTTTTTTTTTTTTTTTTTTTTTTTGATTGGTGGTTTAACGACCACCGTGAGCAACTCAATGGGCTATAAGCAGTCGCCCGTCCCTAATTTAGGGTCACTGGTTCCAGGGACGGGAGAGAACCAGTGCCGTAAGACAAACACAACATCCATGCCTCACCGGGATTCGAATCCAGACCCCTTTCGGACGAATGATCAGAGGCCATCGCTTAGACCACTGCGCCACCGGGGCGGCAATCAACGCAATCCTAAACACACTTGCAGTAGGTGTTCGATACTGCACGTAATTCCTGATAGCTTTTGTGCCACCTTTTAAAATAGAAAAAACGAACATTTCGTGCGAATTTTTGTTTGTATTTGAAGGCTACTAAGTGGAATTCTGTAAGCTACAAGATTTATTCTGCAAAAATGATATGATTTTTACTTCTTGTTGTTTAGCCCGTTAACTACTTGATGCGCTGATAATCGAAAGGTCAGACTTTAAAAAGATTGGATTTTTAAGAATTTCCTTTTGCACTGAAATAACTTTTTTGTAAATATATAACTTCCTGCGAACTACGGAACTACGAAGTTCAGCAATATGTTTGTTTACAGCAATGCCCTCATATTTCTTTATACAAAAGCTGTTAATTTATCGTGTTTTCAAAATTAATTAATTCATGAAAGAGGAAATAGCAGATCACTGATAAATATGTTAATCTTTGAAGTTTGAAATTATTAGCATTTGAAAACATTTTCCATCGCGTTTATTTACATTCCTTGCTAAAGTGTAACCCTTAGCAGCGATGGCTCTTGTCTCTTTGCCTCTCGCTGCTTTGCTCCCTGTGTGACGTCACTTCGCCAGCCAATAGCAGCTCGTTTCCGAAGTGGCTCAACCTAAAGATATATCTAATAACCTTGGGTTTTTCTTTTTCCTGGATGATCATTAAAACTAGATTGGGCTGATTTTTTAAACTGATTTGTATTTATGATGAGACTTAGGACTTCGTTGGATAATATTGTTTTTATTTGAGGTGTGTTCCCTCTCGTTATCGTGGGATTGGACTCTTTTACTGCAAAGTGCTTTGGTTGGATTCGATGGTTTTAAGACTCTAGTATTAAATTTGTGTGCCCATCTGTGTCACCCATCCTCTAGGGGAAGTACAGAAATAGCCAATGATATAAGTAAGTAATTCCAATATTAAAAATCCTTCGTTTAAACCGCAAACAGATGAAATCAAACCTGAGAATGACGTCTGCAAACTCCGCGGAAGAATACACATGGCATTACCGATACGGATTACTGAAATTTTTCGGATGAAACAAAATGTCCATGTTGCAGCTACCGTATAAACAAAGTGTCTGCAGGGAAAGTTTAGGGCTGTATTTTGAAATTCGCCCACTGTACGGTAATAAGATTTATCAATCGTGATCACAGGTCGGCTAAGAGATGGCAGCACATAAGTATTTTTTTTTTTTTTTTTTTTTTTTTTTTGCCGTACTTAGAAAGTCTGAGTGCCAGTGCATTTTGGGATTCGGAAAGATTCATCAATGAAATTTGTAAAAATGATGCGACTGCTTTCATTTCGTGTTTTGAAACTCAGGGATTGCCCCTATGTCATGATGTTTAGAGTGTCACACAATGACCCTGGGAGTGGATATGCCTTATCGTTTTGGACAATTCAGGTATAGGAAAAAGCGGGTATCATGGAAAGCTGTCTGTGTTTCCCTATACTTGGAATGTGGTACCAAGTTCTTAATATCGTGATGATTCTAGTGTATTGTTTCGACAAAGGATTGTCCTACAAAGAGGCAATGGAACAATTGTCATATTATGGTTAAAATCATTAACTTCTGCGCTTTCTTTCCACAGATCAAAATATATTTCTAATTCTAGAGGATGATGCCAGTTGTTGGATTTGTTTTCCACGTGACCAGCTCTCTCCAATAACAAACTGCAGTGGAGGGTATTCGTGCCTCCTATGAAACACTAGTTCATTATATAACTGACCCACCAGTCACATATATTAACAAAAAGTTCCCTAAATAAGACTTTTTAACAGAAAGCTTGCTAAAAGTTTTTACTTGTGAAATGTAATCGTTTTCACGATCATTAAATTATAGTTTCATGTCAGCTAGAAAAATGGCCGCCAAAACATCTGTGGTGAACGCCATTTGAAACAGAAATCACTTCTTGGTTCGCTGTATTTCACACCCAACTCGAATAGTTGGACACGTAATGTCCTTTGAAATTCCCGAGTGCATGATGAATAATGGACATTGTATGACTTGAAATATAATAGGATAAAATACTTAATGCACTGACTAAGTGCCGCATGAATTTTTAAAATAAAATGTGTAGAGTAATATATTAAAAAAAAAATACACTTCACTTTTCTGTCCTAGTGAGAGTTGAGTAAAATAAATTGCGGTTGGAGTTCTAGTTCCGCACGGGCATGTATCCATGCCCTGGGCCACGCTAAAGAAAGTCAACTCTCATCGCAGGCGACAACAGCGCCACCACATTGTAAGAGATAATATGCTCTGCGCGGAAAGTAGCATTCCGGAGCAAAATACTCTAGGGGAGACTACGGCAGTGAAGGTTTCCTTCGATCTGATGACTATTTGCTTAGAGCAGTTTTTTTGTTGCTGTTTTCTGATATCCCGCCCAACCAATAACATTAATATTATTATTTAAATTAAATTTTAGCAAATATTTTAGTTAGGCCTAAGGATCCGTACAAAATGCAGACATTCCCTAGTATTTGGCGTTTCTGGAAAACAGTGTGCAGGAACTTGAAAGGATCTCGAAAGATTCAACGATTTGCAAACAAATTTAGCTACTCCACTTACTAGGAGAAGAACTGAAATTCCCAAAAGGAAAGAAATTTTGTTAAAGTTAAAAGATGAAAGTGAAATTAGATGAAACGATAGAAGGGCGAGTGTAGTTACCGCAAAAGTAAGCGTGTCCGAGAAGAATAAAAAATTATATGAAATTAAGTGATTTGAGAACGGGTAAATCAGAATTCATACAAAAATTAAAAAGGAGGAGAGAAGAAGATTTAATTTATTATTATTCTGGAAGTAGAAAAAAACAGCGCTTTGAACAAGAGTCAAATGACATTTGGGACTGCTTTGCCCTTTGGTGCACTAAACTAGTTAGTTTGTAAGACGATGACGTCATCAGACCACCTCCTTCGCATTCCCACAAGCTTACAATGATCTTACGGGCACAAGGTTTCCTTCGATCTGATGACTATTTGCTTAGAGCTGTTTTCTGATATCCCGCCCATCTCTTATTTTAATGAGAAAAATATGCAAATAACATTAGTATTACTATTTAAATTAAATTTCAGCAAGTATTACAGTTAAGCCTAAGGATCCGTACAAAATGCAGACGTTCCAATACACTAGAATCATCATGGCATTACTGAAAAATATTTCTGAAGAACAAACAAAAGCCTTAAGTAACCCGGTTGGCGTAACAAAACTGACGTCCTCGATTTTCGCAATGATTATGCTACCGAGAAGGTTACAATCGCCTGCTGTGAGTCTGAGTAGCTCGGCTAACGGCTGACTATTCTTTACCCAAGGTACAGTGCAAGTCAACAGAAATACGCATCCGCAGTCTGCTCCGACGTCAGCCGATCAGCCTGTATGTTGGCTTTTGTGCACTGCGTGTTTTCCTTGCGTTAGTTACGTCTCGCTGAGCCTTAACTTCTCGTTAGACATTCTTTGGCCCCACTTTGGCACAGAATATCTGAGAAAAGTTGTATGACGATCTGCTGCTCAAAAGTAACTGTGCCTGGAATCACAGTTTGGTACATGTTCCTTCAATTCTATTCCTGGAACGAGTGTGATGTCATACATATAATTGCAATGATATATATACTAAAGAGCAAAGCCGAAAACATAAGAAAAACTTTAGAATTTAAAACGAAAGTTGACAGGGGCGCATTTAGAGGGGGTCTTGCCCCCTGGAAAATGTTTCTTTTTTTTTTTTTTTTTTTTTTTGTTAAAACGCAACTTGCATTAGAAAAAAATGCCTTAATTTTATAAAAACGTATCAACTTACATTGGAAAAAAATGCTTTAATTTTTCTTCAATTTTTCATTAACTTTAATCTTGTTCCAGATGGTGGATTTCAAAAACTTCCTTTTTTCGTCCTCCCCCCCCCCCACCCCTGAATTCTACATACATTCGTAATATAGTAATTACTTCTTCAAACATTTCAGGAATAACAAACTTTTTTCAGCTAAAGGAGGAGGGGGGGGGCCGGGGGCTTGAAATTTTTATCTATTAAAATGCGTTCAACGTCAAGAGATCCTGAATCACGATTCCTGGAAAATTAAGTACGATTAGTCTACTTATTATATTTTGAAGAATATCATGTGTCGTAATACTTTTTAATAAAATAAACTATAAGTAGTACCATTTGAACAAATATTTAAAAAAATATAAATGGAGAAATATTTGTAGCATAAAAAGAAACGAAACTTCCTTTTTCATCTTAGCCTGAATTTATTAAAATTTGGTTCGGTAATCTAAAATGTCTCCGGGGGGGGGGGGGCGCGAATAGTCATTTCCGGGAGGGCTTCGCCCCCCTGGATGTATTCCTGAAAGAAACACTGTATACAAATGTGAGTGTCTCGGCCGTGTATATACCATTGGCTGAGAGAGACTACAAAATGTATGAATTCGTTAGTTTTCTGATTCAGAAGAAAATGCGGACACAGCCAAACCCCCCTGGAGAACAAGCCCCAGCGCGCACACTGCCAAGAGGTGGAACGTCACGGTCAGAGGGCCATCGGAATCCCTCTCTCCAGAGAGGTCAAAGGGCAAACGTTAGGGGAATGCCAATATTAGCTGCGCGTTCATGCAGCATTGGTCAGTATTGAGCTTTCGGTAGTCGTGCACGTGAGTTAGCGTCTTTATGCTACATGTCTGGAAAATATTGAGTGCCTTTATGTAGATCTAATTACAAAGAACATCCAAAAAGTCACTGTTTTCAGCTTTCCTGAATTGTGAAAGCCTTCGAAGAAGATGGATTTCTTTCGTACGAATAAAGAATTTGGAACCCACCGTGAATTCAAAGGTTCGTTAAGCCTAATTGTTCTCATGATAACATGTTCTGCTTTCGTTGTAAATACAACTATAATTTAGTGACTTGTTTGTTAGTCGTTATTTTGATTGACGAAGTAAAATTTAAGGGTAGCCTTCCGACTATTATCAGCTCATTATTTGTTGTGGTTCAAATAATGACATTTACCATTCAATATTTCATTTCTATAAAATAAATGTTATTTTTCTTTACAAAATTCGTGTTTAGTAGTGTTAAATTAGAAAAAACAAACAAAAAAAAAAAAAAAAAAAAGGAGATGTACAGATATTATCAGCGCATCAAGTACGGAGGTTAACCAGGCAAAGAAACTGGCAATAAATAATTACGTTATTTATTAATGAACATTTCATTTCCGTAAAACAAATGTAATTTTTCTTCCCAACATATCTGTGTATCGGTGTCCTAATTAAAACAAGAATTCGCACGAAATGTACAGAGCTACTTGATGCGCTGATAATCTGAAGGCTAGCCCAAAGAAAAGTTTATTTGAATGTCCAACAAATGTATCCTAAAGTTTGTAATGTGTCTGAAAAAATTAACTCATATTGTTAAACTTCAGCACGATCCCTGAAGTTTACTGGCTGATAAGTTAAAATGTATGTATCTACATATATTCATGGGGTTACAATTTTTTAAAGTGAGTGAATGTAGAATTTAATTTAAATTAAGTTGTGGTAGAGTCTGAGGTTCGGATTAGAGAGCTATGAGCTTGAATTGTCTACATTGAATTATTTTGCAAAGCAGCATTAATTCCTAGTTACATTCATAGTCACATGTATAAGGATAGTTTCAGAAATATTGGCAGTGAAGCGTTCTTTCCTGCAAGAAGAAGAACATCGTGCAAAAAAGAAAGTAGGTACCCTAGGTCCGGGGACTTTCCCCAAAGCAACTCGAGTTACTAGAACTCCGTCCGTCGCTTCGGCAGCAAGCCTTGCCTACTTATGCATAATGAAGGAACACGTTTTTTGATGCATGTGTTTTCCGCTTTTTAAGGATTCTGTTAATGTGTTAATTGATATCTTCAATATCTTTACAGGTATTGAAAAATGGAAACAAATGTGACATTCAGATTTTCCAGCATAAAATTTGCAGTTATCCAAATTAATACATTCCGTGTTCATTTGACAAAGAACTTTTTCCTAAATGATTCTAATTCATATTTATTATTTTTTTACCTTCTAGAAGTAGTTGCAAGATTTGAGCACGTATCTTACCGTATTTTCAGTAAATATACTCACTAAATCGGAAATTTTGCTTTTGCGTTCGTTACGTAATTAAGAAAAAAATCCTTTCTAATTTTAGTGAATCGAACGCGAAGGGAATTTCTAAAAGTTTTAAGTGAAATGATTATGTTCATAAAGTGCTACCAATTTGCCATTAACGCACTTAAAAAAAATCGTAGTTGCAAAAATGCTTAACGTAAAATGCTGGGCTTTTCGCGTTGTGCGTGAAAAAACTTATGTTTGTGTTCTTTTAGCCAAATTGCAAACAAAAGGAAACATTTCCTGAAATATTAAGTTTTAAGACCGGTACATGAAATCATTTCCCAGCACAAGAGCAAAACTTTGGAATTCCCTGATTTACATGTATCATTGCTGTAAACTGAGAAAAAAAAAAAAAAGAAAGCTAAAGACGTAATCTTTCGATGTTATCTAAGGATAAAAATTACAGAGAAAAAAACATGGTTGATTTATTGCTGTGTGCGCAAATTGTTCGGAGGCTTTCTTAATCTACAGAGGGTTTTGACACAGCACACATAAAGTTGTATGACCGAAATTTCGGGCAAATTTGTTGATTAGCGTCCTAAATCATTTCGTCGGGAAAATATCAGTTCCTGGAAAAAGTGCGACGCACAGATTTTAAAGTATGGAAATGAATGGAAAATGGTGCACAAATTTGATATTGAAAATGTGTTTTAAAGATTTTTTATCGTAATATTGACTTGTGAGTGCGATGCTGTGAAGAGAAGCTGCGGTAGGCCTAACTTTGCATCGGTACGTGGACGATTTGAAGCTTTGCTTTGTTGAAAGGAAGATTCGTTGCGGCGTGTAATTCACGCACGGACGCGCGGACGACTACAAGTCCAAGCCCGTGCCTTCTTCCCAGGATAGAGAAGGATGCTATACTCATACGCTACACAATATAGTTTGTTAATGTTTTGTCATTGCTTTCAAAGCATATGCTAAGAAATTTTTCGTTCTTTCTCATATGATTCCCTGATTCGCAATAGAAAGTACTAATATACTTTTCTATGTTGTACAGAAAACTGGGGAACTATATCTTTTGGTTCTTTTTCGAACGGCTTCCATTCCTAGCTGATTTGGTGTCACTGAACTTTTGGTTCCCCTGTTAATAGTTTGTTTGCACGTCAGTTTCTACCTTACTCATGCGTAACTTTTGCAAATCGAAGAGGTTTTATCCCATTTTTCTTGCCAACAACGTACAGGATACAACAAAAAGAAGGGTGGATGCTGTGGACCTATTTTATGTAGCGTATCACTACAACATTTATCGCTCTCCTGCCAACAACATAACTTCCTTCTGTTGTACTCTTCCGCCCGTCATTTCGGAACTGCAACGACCTTCCTTTCAAAGCACCGAAGCTTCACATCCGCGCCGGAGCTACGCGATAGGCATACCACAGTTTCTCTTCACAGAGTCGGACTCATAGGTCAATATTACGATAAAGAATCTTTAAGAAACATTTAAAATATGAAATTTCTGCACCATTTTCCATTAAATTTCTATACACTAAAATCTGTGTATCGAACTTTTTTCAGGTAAACATTTTTCCAACAAAATAATTCAGGACTCTTATCTAAACATTTACCGAATTTATTTACTGTAGTGTCTTATTTGATCAAGAACTTGATATATACACTTTTCCGAATAAACCTTACGCTAATTCTTGATAACGGACGTGAATTTTTGTTGAGTTGATCGATTATAATTTATCATTTTGTATTAAAAATGCAGAAAAAAGGGGGGGGGGTCGATACGTAAAGAACTCACTGGAATATCACACTTTGCGGTATTGCTTATCCGTTTACGTTTACGTACATTGCAACTAAGTTTTAAAAATTCTAACAGATTCAGCTAAAATCAAGCAACATTGCTACTAAAAAACTCTAAGAAAACTATTTACACTTCTCACGAACCCGTTAAATGCCACCTCTCCGGGATTTAATGTATTCTTCCGGACTGGCTTCGTACGACATGTTCAGCCATCATCTTCAACGAGTGACTAAAAAAAAGCCGAGATTCCGTCGAACCCTTGGAAATCATGCCACCACACCAGTCCCCTGACGTTATAACGTTTCCGACACCATCCATCGGTGACAACTCTTTGTGATATCAGATTCTCCTTAATTCTCTTTCTTTTCTGTTTTAGTTTATTTTCTGTTTTAGTTTATTTTCTATTGTATTGATATTTTCTGTTGTATTTGTTGCCTATTTTAATGATACGTCTGCAGACCGGTCTGGCCCCGCACGGGGATAACTGGTTTTCCAGTTATTTGGGGAGCGGCGCCCCCACGGCCCGAGCTGACCTTGTGACTGGTCAACATCTGTTGTCATGCCACCGCCTGTTTTTTGTTTTGGTGCTGTTGGTGTTTGCAGGGACGGCTGTTCATCCAGCTGTTGGGGAGTCGCGGCCCCACGATCCCGAGCTGGTCTTGTGTCTCGCTTTTTCGTTTTTATTTATTTTCTCCACTGGCTAGTTGCCCGTGTTGTATACTTTACCTAATCGCTACCACGTTATGTACTAACACCCCGGTCTTGTGGTTTTGTTACCCTCCACCACTAACTGTTTTATATTAACCGCTCAGTTCGTAGGTTGCTGAGATTCCGTTTAGGTTCCCTTCCAGGATTTGTCTTCTTTGGATTTCTTTTCTCCTTTTAACTGGTTTGGGTGCTAGACCTACCTGCATGTTTGCCGCGTGCGGAGACCCGTGAGGCGGAAATGGGATGTCTGGCGGCTGAGGTCGCAGGAGACCGGATAAGTGCCTCCTGTGTGCCAACACTCCTCTTCGACCCCGGCTTCGCTGTAAACGGGGGCTAGAGACTAACCCACCTCTAGTCAGAAGTCTTGTACCAAGTTGTGTGCAGGGCTTTAGCGGCTTTTTTGTCGTATAGCACGGCAGGGTGAGCCCGGGGGCTCTGGGATCATGCCAAAGGCGTTGGCATGACGGTACCCGGAGGCCGAAGTGTCCGCCGAGTGCGTGTGATCACAGCCAACGGACTATATCTGCAACGTATAAGCTCCAGAACTGTGTCCAGCGTCATTTTCTTGGCTTGCAGACCTCCAGTTCTCCCTTGTAGGGCTCGGTGGTGGGTGGAGTAGTCTGCAGACGAATCCTTCTCCTTTTTTCCATGGGTAAACCCAAAAACAAACGCTCCAAATTCAAGTCACCTGAGCAAATGATCGTTGACAACGACTCTCCTTCGTCTTCTCAACCTACCAAGTCTCATACCCTTAAACGATCTTTAGACCATGATCTGGACCAAGAATGTGGAACCTCTTCTTCGGCAGCTGTACCAGTCGCTCCGAAGCGTCGTCTCCCCTCGATTGTTGTGAATACGCATGCTACACACTTAGTTGTAGAATCCATCGATCCGAATGAGAGACTGTCCACCAGATCTCCATTCTTCATTTCTAAAGCTTTGGACGCTGCAGTTGGCCCCTTGAAGTCTGTGAGGAAGCTTCGCTCTGGGGACCTGCTTGTCCAAACTTGCAGTGTTTCTCAGAGTAACACTTTTCTGCACCTCACTAGTCTTCAAGGCATTCCTGTAAAAGTGACACCTCACCCGTTTCTTAACACCTCTCGGTGTGTTATTTCGGAGTTTGATCTCTTGCCATGCAGTGAGGACGAATTGGTGACTGAACTTGCAGATCAGGGTGTTATTGCTGCACGTCGTATGATGTTCCGGCGCGATGGTTCTTTGATTAAGTCAAAAAATGTCATCTTGACTTTTAACTCCCCGAAAGTTCCGACCGAAATCAAGGCTGGCTACTTGGTCTGTGCAGTTCGCCCGTACATTCCCAGTCCTCTGCGCTGTTTCAGGTGCCAGAGGTACGGGCATTCCCAACGTTTCTGTAAGAGTTCCGCTCGTTGTGCAAATTGTGGCTCCAGTGAACATGACGGGGATGGTTGCATTTCTGCGGCCTGCTGTGTTAACTGTGGTGAGGCCCATGCAGCTTACTCCCGCAACTGTATGAAATGGAAGGACGAGATGGCGATCCAGCGCCTCAAGACCCTGGAAGGCCTCTCGTACCCTGCTGCCAAGGCCAAGTTGGGTATACCCACCACCCGACAGCGTACTTTTGCCGCAGTAGTTCAGTCTCTGCCACAACCCGTGCAGCCCTTTGTTCCGCGCCCTGTAGCTCTCGCCGCCCTTGCCAAGCGATCTACAGCTGACCAAGCGACACAGGTGTTTTTCCCCGAGCTCGAGATTTTTCGAATACCTGATTCTGGGCCTTCTCTTTTGCAGCCGACCGTCTCTTCCAGTTTCCATCCGAAAGCCTGCACGTGCGGAAGACCCGGCCCTCAATCCGCAAAGGTGTGCAGTGTCCATCCAACTGTCTCGGCCTCAGCGAGGTCCCCACCCTCAACCAACATTATAGAGGAACATGGGGGGAGGAGAGTGACAGTTCGTCCCCGCCCTCTGCCAGCATTGCAGAGGAGTGTGGGGGGGAGGAGAGTGACTCATCCTTTGTGTAGTTGTGTTTAAAAAAAAATATATGTGTATATATATATAATTCTAATAGTAAATTAATAAATTTTTATATAAACCTAATTAACTACCTTGTCTTCACAGCTTTCATCATACTCTTTTTCAACTTTTACCAAGCCTGTCTGCTCTTAATCATTTTCCACGTTTTTAAAAATCTGTGGCTGATAGTTCTTTGTCTGGCGCTCTTTGGCCAAACCTGGCCCTTGCGCCAATAAAATCCACCAACCAACCAACCAACCAGACCGGTCTGGCCTTTGGAGGCTACGTAACCATCCTTGGGGATTATTTGCAACCGTTCATGTCATGCAACCACTCCGACGTGTGCGATATCAGTCAACATGGCGATGTGCCATCGCAAAAGTTCGCAGTCGCCCAATTATAAACATTCCACAGAGTTTGGCATCCTAACTTGACCCTCGTTCGCCAGATTTTAACACCAGCGAACTTTACTGAAATGTGGAACTCTCTTCACGAAGCGTGTTGTGTACTGTCTCCACAGTGTTACAAAGAGCTAATGGAGTGGGGTTTATGGTTCGTGGAGTTTTTGCCGTGGTTAACGTGAAGGTTATGGTGCAAAATTCAGGGACGAAAAATTTCTAAAAACTGTGAAGTACATTTTTTTTAAAATTAAAAATGATGTAAAATGAAAAAAATAATTCATTGATAAAGCCATTTTTGAAACAGTGTTACGTACAATGTACCTATCTACGCGGGACGCCGAAACGTAGCCAGCGGCGAACGGGCACAAGTGCCAATAACCAGAGCACGAAAACGCCGCCACAGGTTAGTGTTTTGGTGCAGCTACGTCCTCGCTGTTGTCGCTGGCGTAAACAGCTACTTCCGCTACGAAACATAGTTCCTAGTTTTAAGAGCAAATAAGCAAGACAAGGACTTTTCTGAATCCATTTTTCCTTCCTCACCAGTTTTTGGACAACATTTCTATGTAAAACAAGTTTTCATAACGTCAGAGTTTAATGTTTCTTGGTTCCGCCAAGGCAACACCTTCAGCAGAGGTCACTGCTCCTTGCTGTTGCCGCTGACGAAAACAGCTACCTCCGCTACAGAAAATAGTCTCTATTGTTAAGAGCAAAAAGCTACAGAAGGACTGTTTAGTATCGTTTTTTCGTTGGTCAGCAGTTTTCTGGACAAAATTTCTATGTAAAACAGGTTTCTAGAACGTCAGAGCATTTTCAGAAATAAATTTGATATCAGAAGTTCTCAGTCACGAGCCGGCGATTTCGAGTGATGCTCTCCATCTTAGAGAAGAAGGAAGGGGTAGAAAACTTCCAAATCAGTTACAAAAAAATTGGCAATCGGCCGAACTTGAAGGGGGTGCTACTTAAACAGGCAGAGAGTTCGGAATCCACCACCCTGCAATACACAATGTCCACTGCTTCTCTCGAAATGGATCCCTGTCTTTACTTTGTTGCAGGAGAGCTGACTTCACCAATTTTTTTTAAGGGGGAGGAGGGGGCAAAAAGATAAACTACGAGATTCGACGTCTGTTTTAAAACGCAATTGTAATTACTCATCAGCAAATGAACAAGGAAACGGAAATATTCTTTTGGTGAATATTAATATTTTTAAAAATAAGATTCAGCCTGTGTTTTTATAAAAGTATCCAGCGATTTTATTTCCAAAAGTTTATAAAAAAACGAAAAATTAAGTGGATTACTTAAGCAAAGAACAAGAAACGCAAAAAATAAATATATACATAAAGGTGCCAGAAATCATACGCTTCTGTCTTTTTATTTGTTTTACTTTTGATAATTGCTTTAAACATATACGAGATATCAGGAGGACATGTCCACGTATTGTCTCGTATCATATGCGGAATGTTGAATATACAAAAAAAAATCTTATTCTGTTATTTATTAAAATTTTTAGAAATTAATTGCTTTGACCTGGAAAGAGATTATTTATTTAAACAGGATGACATATATTGGATAGCGTGCCTCCCAAAAAAACTATTGGGGGGGGGGGGGAGATTTACCTTCCCCCGCAGCTATGTTCTGGGGGCTCTGAGTCGTCACATTTTTCGGGCCCCAGATCCTTGTGTGTGTATTTAGACGCACTGAAGTGACACGAGTGTTATTATATACACCACCATGAAATATTCAATGTCCAGAAATGTTTAAATACCACTTGAAGGAAAAAAATAATAATAGTTAAAACCCTTTTTAATAAAAGTCACATTTAAACCAAAAACTTAAACGAAACAATCAGGGAAGGGGAGGCAATAACCCAAGAGTGTTTCATATTGGCCCCTCTGTAAATACGCCGTTGGTAAGTTCACATGGAGTCTGTTTCTTTTTTTTTTTTTCATTTCTTGTGACAGGGGTCTGGGGATTTCTTTCTTATAACTGCTTTGCTTTGCCATGCATTTTTTTCGATGTGTGCCAGAAAATATAGTCAGACATGCACTTTACTTTAATATACACACGAGTAATAAACAGAATTCAAGAACTTCGAAATTTAAAAAAAACGTTGCAGATATCCATAATTCCATATGAATTATCGGAACCTATGCACGGCTTCATTAATTTAGAGTATTGCAATTAATTTATCAAGATTTCAATCCACAAAATTTATTGCTCTGTTTTTTTGAGAATCAGATTTCGTGGCTGGAATCCAATTTTCAATATATTGAAATCAACCCTCACCCCTTCAGTTGGGAAAAGTTTGTTCGTTTGAAGAAATAGTCACTATATGTATATTAATTACCTCTGATATGTAAATATAGTACTTAAAAGTTATATGCACATATATATATGGCATTGAACATCACTGATGTTCAATGCTTTTTCAAGAAATGAAGATTTATCAATTGATGGAGAAAAGCTGGAGATAACAGACACGTACGTTTATCTTGAACAGCAGATATCAAGCGAGGGTCACATTGATGAAGAAATTAATCGGCGTACAAAACTTGCCTGGAGAGCTTTTGGAAGAAACAGCATAATTTTCAAGAGCAATATGCCATTATGTCTTAAAAGAAAAGTGTTTGATCAATCATCCTTCCAGTGCTTACGTATGGTGCAGAGACGTGGACCTTAACTAAAAGAGACATACAAAGGCTGCAGACAACTCAAAGTAGCATGGAGAGGTGCATACTTGGTGTAACCAGGAGAGATAAGAAGAGGAACACGTGGATCCGAAAAATGACAAGAGTGGAAGACATCATGATCAGAGTTAAATCCCTGAAATGGCAATGGGCTGGACATACTGCCAGACGGACAGACACAGCCGAAATTTTAGATTGGA
This sequence comes from Macrothele yani, assembly GCA_039090855.1. Classification (NCBI taxonomy): domain Eukaryota; kingdom Metazoa; phylum Arthropoda; class Arachnida; order Araneae; family Macrothelidae; genus Macrothele; species Macrothele yani. Next base: position 31,724,683 of record CM077031.1, on the reverse strand, counting down.
TTCCAAGGGACAGGAAAAGACCCAGAAGAAGACCACATGGGAGATGGGTGGATGAAATTCGAAAGTATGCGGGAGTGATATGGAGGAGACTGGCACAAGACAGACCGTTGTAGAGGAAACTTGGGCAGGCCTTCGTCCAGCAGTGGATTGATAATAATAATGGTTGACAATGATGATAATGATGATGATATATATGACAATAATGGAAGACATAATGATCCGAGTAAAACGCCTGAACTGGCAATGGGCTGGACATTTTGTCAGAAGGACATACCAATGATGGACAACCGAAATTTAGGGCTGATTCCGAGGGGCAGCAAAAGACCCGAAGGAACACCTCGTTTGAGATGGGTGGACGAAATTTGAAAGCACGCGAGAGTAACACGGAGGAGACTGACGCAGGACAGACCATTCTGCAAGAAACTTAGGGAGACTTTCATCCAGCAGTGGATTGATAACTGTTGACGATCTGTATATATTCTTATGTTTGCTATTTAGTTTTCTTTCGCATTGTTTTTTTTTTTTTTTTAAATTCCATGTGCGTTCTTCTGGCATTTCTCACGGTAGGCTTTACCCAATAGCATTTTTCGTTTATCTGGATTGCTTTATTCCTCAAGAATTTATATTTTGTGTTCCCTCGTTATATATCCTCAGCTGTGTTGTCCCCTTCCCGCACAGATGGAACGCCACAACTCAGGAAAAAACTTATTTCAGAATTGACAATCCGTGTTTGAAATCGAAGAAGGCACTCACTACCTTACCCGAAACGAACATGGCGGCAGATGACGTGGAGAGATACCCCTTGCACTTCAGAAGTAGTAAATACTGTCTTTACCACCTATAAAACTCCTATAAAAAAGACAAATTAAAAAAGAATCTTATTGAAGATTGATACAGACATTTAACGTGCACCAGGAAATTCAAACAAAGGTCTTCGCTCTTTCCACGTTCATAAGTGAGTCACGGAAAAATTCTCATTGAGCCGAACCCAGAGTCTTCCAGTTACGCGCCGGATATGCTTCCGCTACACCACAGCGGCCTCGAATTCCTCCGGACTCACACACGCTAACTGCCAAGCCAAGTTGGCAGGTTGCTTCTTGGAGCCTCGCACAATGCTGGGGGATTCACCAAAGATGGTAAGCAGCAACTGAAGAAATAATTAGAAGGCGAATGAATAATTAATACAGACATTTAACGTTGACCAGGAACATCAAACAAAGATCTTCGCTCTTTCCACGTTTATAAGTGCTTCACGGGAAAATTCTCATTGGCCGCCACCGGGAGTCGAACCCAGGGTCTTCCAGTTACGCGCCGGATATGCTTCCGCTACACCACAGCGGCCTCGAATTCCTCCAGACTCACACACGCTAACTGCCAAGCCAAGTTGGCAGGTTGCTTCTTGGAGCCTCGCACAATGCTGGGGATTCACCAAAGATGGTAAGCAGCAACTGAAGAAATAATTAGAAGGCGAATGAATAATTAATACAGACATTTAACGTTGATCAGGAACATCAAACAAAGATCTGCGCTCTTTCCACGTTTATAAGTGCTTCACGGGAAAATTCTCATTGGCCGCCACCGGGAGTCGAACCCAGGGTCTTCCAGTTACGCGCCGGATATGCTTCCGCTACACCACAGCGGCCTCGAATTACTCCAGACTCACACACGCTAACTGCCAAGCCAAGTTGGCAGGTTGCTTCTTGGAGCCTCGCACAATGCTGGGGATTCACCAAAGATGGTAAGCAGCAACTGAAGAAATAATTAGAAGGCGAATGAATAATTAATACTGACATTTAACGTTGACCAGGAACATCAAACAAAGATCTTCGCTCTTTCCACGATTATAAGTGCGTCACGGAAAAATTCTCATTGGCCGCCACCGGGAGTCGAACCCAGGGTCTTCCAGTTACGCGCCGGATATGCTTCCGCTACACCACAGGGGCCTCGAATTCCTCCAGACTCACACACGCTAACTGCCAAGCCAAGTTGGCGGGTTGCTTCTTGGAGCCCCGCACAATGCTGGGGATTCATCAAAGATGGTAAGCAGCAACTGAAGAAATAATTAGAAGGCGAATAAATAATTAATACAGACATTTAACGTGGACTAAAAACATCAAACAAATATCTGCGCTCTTTCCACGTTTATAAGAGTCACGGAAGCATATCCAACGCGTAACTGGAAGACCCTGGGTTCGACTCCCGGTGGCGGCCAATGAGAATTTTTCCGTGACTCACTTATGAACTTGGAAAGAGGGAAGACCTTTGTTTGAACTTGTTGAATGTGTGTTGGAAGTTTAGTATTAAATTTCAAACATTAATTTTATGAATGTTTACTTAATCAGCATATATTTATATTTTAAGCCTTAGCTGAAGTAGGAATACACATGTGTATAATAATAATTGGCCCAAAAGGTGGGTATTCGTACTTCAGAAGTAAAACACTCACTGTGTGTTAATAGAAAGTGGAAATCATGATGTTATGCAAGCGTTGAACTTTAATTCCACTGAGGAATTAGCTGATCCCATATTTTTCCCTAGAAGGGGTGTTGTTTACTTTTCCGTAGAGATGTGTACGAAATAGCATCCGAAATGCCATGAAAATTTAATTGTTCTCCACTCTTCCATATTCTTAGTATAAGCCCTTTAATGTTTAGTAGTGCCTTCGGCGGAATAATAATCCATTGTGGAAGGTCATTACTAATTTCTCTCAGCTATTTACTTGTGTTACTAAAAAAAGACAGCAACAGAGAAAGTGGACTTTAACAGGGTCTGAGCCCCCCCCCCCTCTCCCCACCCTCAGTTAATAAGTGCGCGGGTCTTGTACGAACCTTCATTGGAAGAGGGGTTTTGGTACTTTCTTAACTTTCAGTGTACTATTGTAGAAATGAAGTATAAAAAAAGTCATTTGGCTTTTTCAGTACTGTACCAATGTAATATCTTTCGAATTTATCTTTGCATCCAAGGGATTCGAATCTGAGGTTATTGGAGAGGGTCTGGCGTGTGTCATAGCCAGTGAAGGTCAACTGAGGCGTGCGTTCGTTCGTTTTGCTAAAGCAGGAAGCTAAGCCAGAGTTTCCGTGGATTTTGGATAGGCATGTAATTGCCGTTTTTGTTCAACTTTATTTGCACTTCGTCAAACGTCCGCTCGGGAGGAGGGACGCGTGTCTGGCCGCCCACCCGGGTGCGTGTGCCGGCGCAGAGTGCGGTGCCTGGCGGTCTAGCAGGGCGCTCGTGCCGGCCGTGTTGGAGCTGTGGCAGATCACTGTGACTTGCTTTCTGCAGGTTATATTCGGATCGTTTATCGATTGCCTTTTCGATTCCAAGATGGCGTTTTTTTGACATTGTTTGTTCGCTATCTTGGCAAATACCTGGTAGATTTTTTTTTTTTTTCTCTCACTTCAAATTTCGGAGAACTTTGCTCCGCCACTACTCAGGAAGTTCAGGAGTCGGTATTTTTGAATAACTCTGTACCGGTTTTGATTAACGACCACGTGCATTAGTTTTGCGACCACGTGCCTTTCTTTGCGGCCACGTGCATTTGTTTTTGCGGCCACGTGCTAAGTGTTGTGTGTGTGCTTGTGCCTGTTCGTTTGGATTACCACGCTTAGGAGAATAGGTAAGTACTTTTTGCTTAATTTTCTTAAGCGAGGGTTTGTGTTTTATAAACTTTTTCTGTTGTGTGAGCTTCTGGAGGGGTCGGACTTTTGTCCTCTTCCACGATGGCTGCTAAGACTGAGCCCGATAGGGCTAACGCTATTGTTGTCACCCATAAGGGTATTTCTGCTACAGACGTTTGTTTAGCGCTGTATAAACATTTAGGGTCTCCTTCGACACCAGTTTTTGCCCTGATCCAAGAGGCAAATAAAAACAAACTAGAAGTGGTGCTTAATAAGAGGGAGCATTATTACAAGCTTCTTGATTGTGAGGTTGAGTGCAACAATACTTTGATGAAGTGCACTAACGCCCAGACAAATGTGAAGTTAGTTTTTTGTAAATATCTGCATTGCGGCATCACCAATGCCGAGGTTGCTACTGCTTTTTCGAAATTTGGTAAGGTGAGGACCGTTAAGTTTGAAGTGAGGAAGGAGAATGCTCCCCACATGAAAGGGGCCTTGTCAGGTACCCGTGTAATTTCCATTGATATGAAGGAGCCTATTCCTAACTTTATGCAAGTGAACGGTCAGCGTTGCATGAACATTTACAGGGGCCAGATTCGGGTGTGTAGACGCTGCAGCCACGCTGGACACATTGCTGTGGACTGTGAAAAGTTCACTTGTAGCAATTGCCATATTTTAGGGCACTCAGCTGAAGATTGCAAGGAGGTGTGTGGAAATTGCAAATCTCCGCACCACCAGAGGAAGGCCTGCAGTCAGAGGTCCTTTGCGCAGATGCTTGGAGGGGCGAACAGTCCAAGCGTGATGACGAAATGGAGGCTTGCCACGCTGAGGAGGAGGGGGCTCAGGAGGTGTTGCCGAGGCTGAGATCTCGAGCAAAACAGAAGAGGCCCACCAAATTCTCAGCTCGGTGCAAGCACAAGGGGCTCTGGAGAAACAACAGGTTAGTGTTGTGCCTAAGAAAGGCAACAATACAGGTAAGGATACTAAAGAGAGTGTTTCTTTTACAGCGAAGAAAAGAGAAACCGTTCCTATCGGTGAAGATGGGAAGCGGGGTCTGTCTTCTTCGAGTTCGGATGAGGATGGTTTTACGAAGGTTATTAAAAAGTCAAGGAATTTGACTCCTGAACAGGTTCGGGTTCTTCAGTCTATCCCCGGAAGTGTGAGTATTGTGGAGGGTAGTGAGATGGCTGAAAATTGTGACGATACTGAGGATAAGAATATGGAGGTTGATATTCCAAAGGGCCTTCAGACTCCCAGTAGTGCTCGAACAGAGTCTGGAGGTAGTGAGATGTCCAGCGAAGAAGGGGAGACCTCCAGTGCTGATGGTACGGAGGGCAGTAAGTATGATTCTGATCTTAGTGAGAGTATTGAGGAGGGAATTGCTATTAGTGAAAGATCGCAAGATGATATAGAATGTAATGATGACAGTGATATTGATATTTCTAATGATTTAACTGATAATTGTAGTAAGGTTGTTGATAATGATTGTGATAATAGTGTTATTGAGTGTTTTGGTGCTGCCACGAACCGTGAAAAATCTGAAGTCCAATGTTTTGGTGCGAAGGAGGTGAATTTGGTTTCCACTGACCCTGTGCATGATTTATTTCCGGATCTTCCCAACGACACCGGTCAATGGGAAGGGACGGATATGAGGGCACCTGCCCTCCTGGCCAACACAAGGGGGCAGCGGTCTTCCTCCGCGGCTGTGGATGGTCAGGGCATGCGTCTTCCCGAAAGGAAAGCTGCATACCTTACTCCACCCTCCGATGGGCTATTGGAGCACGTCGGGGGTCCCGGAGGCGCACTTGCGCTTGGACGCGCTACGACCACGAGTGGCAGCCACGTCGCCGCTGACTCGGAGGCGATGCCGGAGACTGCCGGGACAATCTGTGCTCCGCTCGATGGAGTCCGGGCTGTCGGTGTTGGTGGTGCGCAGGTTCGCCAGCACTCTGGTACTGAGGCAATAAGTGGCAAGTTCTGGGCTTCTACGGAGCCTGTGACGGGTGATGATGAAGATGTGGACCCTGTTCGGGCTAACTTACAGCACCAGTACCAGAGTAAGTTTAAAAACTCTGGCAAAGAATTCACGGCAGCTAATTTTAAGGCTGTCAACGAGCTTGCCGCGGCGTCCGTTGTGATGTTGCACGGCACAGGTCACGTCGTTCCGACTGCAAACGGCCAGAGTTTTACTGCTGAGAAAATGGATCGCGGTGCAGCAGAGAAGGTGAAATCTGACAAGTAATGTGGTTTCTTTTCCTCTCTCTCCGTTTCCAAGTTTTCATGACTCTTGTTTATTTTTGTCTTTGTCTAATCTCCACTTTCCCTTTTCAGCCCAAGGTAAGTATGCATACCAGTAGGGTCAATTTTCTCGGCACCAACATTAGGATTGGTACGTTGAATGTTCAAGGCCTTAACTCTGCAGAGAAGCATTGTTGGCTTGAAGGATTCTTCCGCCAGAGTAATCTGGACTTCCTTATGATTCAGGAGACGCATCATACGGACTTGGCCAAGTTGTTTGCCTTTCGAAGAAATTCCGGGCTCAGGTTTAAGTACTCTTTAGGCAGTACCGGCTACACGGGTGTTGCCATTATTTTTAAAGAGAAGTTTGAGAGATATATTTCACAATTTCAAACAGACGGGGAGGGTCGGCTGATTGCTCTGACCGTTCACAGTGGTAGTATGTCCATGAAGCTTGTTTGTGTTTACGCTCCGAACCAGGGAAACATGCAACGGTCGTTCTACAACCAGCTCCCGTTTTTCCTTAGGAGTTCGGAGGACGTCTTGATTGTCGGCGGAGACTTTAATGCCGTCATCGATAGTCACCTTGATAGGGCGGGCGATGGTAGGTGGTCTGAAGCCTATGAGAACGTGATTAAAGCTATTCTGGACACTCAGGGTCTTTACGATGTCTGGAGAACTCTTAACCCTAGAGAGCCAGGCTACACTTGGCACAGAGGGACCAGTGCGTCCCGCATTGATATGTTTCTAGTCTCCAAGATTGATTGGATTGACAAAGTTGAAATTTTCAGCCCTAACTCCCCTGTGAGGTACATTTCTGACCACTCGGCCGTCATGATGAATGTCTGTGTCCCGGTTCCGAGAGAGAGGGGTGCTACCCCTGGCGAATGAACGTCTCCATGTTAGAAGACGAAGAAACGCTGATGCACCTTCGTTCTATTTTGAACGCTGGGATAGCCACGATTACGGACGATGAGTGCGGCGTGTGGGAGAGGGTTAAAAATGAGATTAAGGATTACCTTATGAAAAAAGGTAGGCTGGCTGCCATGGAAAGGAGGAATCGTCACATGATTTTAATGAATATCCTAAATGCGGCGATTCGTGGAGAGGAAGGAGGTTGTAATTCCTCTCTGATTAATAACGTTAGAAGTAGGATCAGTCATTTTTTTAAGGAAGAGGGTTCGGCGGTCAAATTGACCGGCTCCCTCGAAGTGCTCCGGCAGGAGAGTGACATAAACTACATTTTCAGGAAGATGGAGGCTGAGAGAGTTAGGGAGAACCTCCAATGTCTTGATATCGACAACAGGGAAGTCAGGGATCTCCCCGTCATTCTGAAGGCCGCCGCGGACTATTACGGTGAGTTGTTCAGCAAGGAAGCTGTGGCCTCTGATGTTATGGATGCCTGGTTGGAAGGCACGCCGGTTCTTGCGCAGGAGGATAGGAATCTCGTGGAAAGGGAGTTTACTGATAATGAGGTCAAGACTGCGATCCTGGATCTCAAGCTTAACAAGTCTCCTGGTATTGATGGCTTGCCGGCCGAGTTCTATAAGAAATTTTCCAATATTCTGGCTCCGTGGCTTTGTAGAATTTACAACCACATTGTGAATAGAGGAATCATGACTGAAACTATGAGAACCAGTATTGTTACTCTGCTTTGTAAGACCCCGGAAAATCCTGCCAGGGATCTTGGTGGGTGGAGACCAGTGTCTCTGTCTACGATTGATTACAAGATCATGGCAAAAATCATCAATGCTAGGCTATTGCGGGTTGCGGAGAAGCTGGTTGGTGTTGGTCAGACCTGCAGTATACGTGGGAGACAAATGTTTCACAACATCAGGTGCGTAAGAGACTTGGTCACTTACGTTACCGAAAGAGATCTTAAGCTGGGAATGTTTTCTGCGGATCAAAGCAAAGCCTTTGATCGGGTCTCCCACGATTTTATCAGGAAGTTGCTGGAAGCTCACGGCTTTGGTGAAATATTCCGAAGGGCTGTGGACTCGTTGTATAGAGACCTCAATGGGAGAGTTATTGTTTCTGGCCGTCTTTCTCCCCTCTTTGAGGTTGGAAGAGGAGTGAGACAAGGCTGCCCTCTCTCTCCATTGTTGTTTGTTTTGGTCATCGAGACCATGCTGAGGAAGGTTCTGGCGCACCCGAACATCAAAGGGGTTCCTGTGCCTGGTTGTGCGTACTCCATGAAGTACTTGGCGTATGCTGATGATGTCACCTTCTTTGTGGACTCGGAAAGAAGTCTGACTAAGGTCCGGGAGGTCTTCGCGGGGTACTGTGGGGCCACCGGTGCTAAGCTGAATGATGATAAGTCCAGTCTGGTGCTCTGGGGAAGATGGGATTGCACTGCCGTTCATGGGCTGGAGGTGACCGATGGACCCGTCAGGATACTGGGTATCCTTTTCGATAAAGACGGTGTTCATAAGAAAACTTGGAGGGACATCCTCTCAAACGTGCGGAAAGAAAGGGATAGGTGGCAGAAGCTTCATATTTCAATGACTAATCGTGCTAAGTTGGCCAATGCCCTCTTGGTGTCAAAGTGTGCTTTTGCCGGAGAGCTTGAGTCACCCCCTCGGAGTCTTCTGAGGTTATTGGAGAGGGAGATTTTTGCCTTCATCTGGGCTGGTAAGGCCGTTGAGGCGATAGCCAGAGCCGCCCTTTTTTGTCCTAGGGAGGAAGGCGGTTTAGAGGTTAAACACCTTTCCTCTTGGTTCAGCGCACTCCAGTTTCGTAGTACTAAAGGGGCTCTTAACTCCTCTCATCCGTGTAAGAACTTTGTGTCTTTTTTGACTGGATTATCCGCGGACAAGTTCTTGCCTGGCTATCGTTTTTCGGGCCCCGCAGGGAAACTACCCATAAGTATTACAAGCTTGGTGGGCACCTTCAGGCCCTTGCGGAGGCCAACCGGAACGGGAATAACTTGAAGCAGATGTACTTTCATATCCTTCCTAGACCCAGGGAGAAGATCATTGAGTTCAATGTTGTTAACTTCGATAAGAGGGAGGCGTGGATGTGTGTCCATGCTGCTGGGGTTGATTGCAAAAAACGGGACTTTAAGTTACGTTCGGCGCATGATGTCCTTCCTACGAGGAAACGGCAGTGCAGGTGGGGTGGTGCTGTCACTGACAGGTGTCTTTCCTGCAATCTTATCGAAGATAGACACCACTTGTTTTTTAGTTGCCCTATGGCTGTGCAGGTTTGGCGGTTGGTCTGGGATTGGGCCGGCCGCCCTCAGCAGTTTATGCCTCAGCATGTTTTCTACCAGTATCCCGGTCCCAAAGCGGGAAGGGATGTCTGGAGACTCATCATTACGGAGACGACGTACAAAATCTGGAGAGAGAGGAACAGAGTTCTTTATTGTAATCACGGTAATGTGGGATTCAGCCCTATGAAAGTTGCCTGGCAGGTCAAGTGCGAGATCCGGAACAGGGTTGAACTTGACGCCCACTCCCTTTCGGACCGTGCCTTCAGGTATCGGTGGGTCTTCTGGCCTCGGATTGTTACCGGTACTAGGGAAAAGTACTTCTTCCACTGGAGAACTTAACCCTCTCCCACCCCCTTGTTTCGGCTTGCAATCCTGCATTACCGGATCCTTTTGAATTTTTGGTTGATGTTTTGTTTCGTTGATACATGGTTTGTGTGTTCTACTAACTTCTCGGATCGAGCGTGGGGGGCTCCGGAGACGCCGTTTTCCGGACCCCCTATCGGTCGATTCGGTGCTTTTTGTTTCGTTTCAGCCACTTCTGCTTTGCGGTTTGGATCCAGCTTCGGTTTCCGGACCCCGGTTTCCGCGTTCGGTGTGCTGTGCTTCGGGGGTGTTGCTTGCGAGAGTGTTTTATTTATTTGTATGTGTATGCGTGTTTTTTTTTTTTTTTTGTGGAGCGGATGCCTTGGGGAGTTTTTTGTTGTTGTCTGGTGTGTGTCTGGCGTGTGCCGGTTCTGTGTGTGTGTCTTTAGGGGGGAGGCTTCCTCGTTTCTGGAGATGCCTGTTGCTCTCCGCCGTTGCCTCCTCTGATGTTGTCATCCTTTGGGTGGCTATGTCACTGGGTCTCCTCCGAAGGAGGAATTTCCTCCTACATGAACGTTTCGAAGGGCCTTGTCCCTTCGTCGTTCTAGGAGACTCCGCCGTCGGTATGTATGGTGTTGCGTCGGGGCTTTAGGGGGAGGCTTCCTCGTTTTTGGAGATGCGTGTTGCTCTCCGCCGTTGCCTCCTCTGATGTTGTCATCCGTTGGGTGACTTTGTCACGGGGTCTCCTCCAAAGGAGGAATTTCCTCCTACATGAACGTTTCGAAGGGCCTTGTCTCTCCGTCGTTCTAGGAGACTCCGCCGTCGGTTTGTATGGTGTTGCGTCGGGGGTGTGAGTGTCCTTGCTTGTGGAACCGTGGTGTGTGTATCGGGGCGTGTGTGAAACACCGGTGGAACCGATCCCATGTTTATACATGGGAGCGGGGAAACAAGCGTGTTGGTGTTGCTGGGCAACAAAAGTTCGTAATGGGAGAGAGGTCGTCGTGCTTCTGCACAATATGACGTCCCTTTCTTTCTGTTTCCAGTGAATGGTATTCGAAGACAAAGGGATTCGAATGGTTTCCTATGTTATTTACAACAGAATGAGCTTTATAACTGGAGTTTAGCGGCTATTTTCCTGGATGTAGCTAAGGCTTTTGATAAATGTCCACACGAGGCAATTATATACAAACTAATAGCACATGACTTCCCACCGTGGATTATTCATATAATCAAATCCTATCTTAAAAACAGAACATTTTGTGCAAAAATTAATGGGAAGATATCTTCAAAAAAATTATTGAAGCAGGTGTTCCACAAGGCAGTGTACTTGCTCCTACGCTATACTCTATTTTTACTTCAGATTTTCCGAATTTTAACAACAGGAATCTGACTACAGCACTTTATGCTGACGACACTACACTGGCCTATACTTCCATGAATAAAAATCAAGCAACATTTATGTTGCAATACTATGTGGAAAAACTGGAGAATTACTTAATAGACTGGAAAATTAAAATTAATACTGACAAGACACAAGCGATTCTGTTCTCCCGTAAAACATACAATTACAATCCTGACTTTGAAATTGAATTGTATGGTAAAAAAATACCTTGGGTAAAGGATGTCAAATATTTAGGCCTCATTATGGATCATAATCTGAATTGGAACAAGCATATTAAGGAAACCCTGGCTAAAGCTCTTAAATTAAGATGATGTCTTCAACCCATAATTAAAAATAAAAGGCTTAGCAAAAAAAAATAAAACCTTGTTATGGAAAGCATGCTTCAGCCCGGTGATTACCTATGGCTGTCCTATCTGGGGTAACTGCAGAAAGCAGCAAAAAATAATATTACCTCGTTTCAAAATAAAACTCTTCGTATGATGGTAGGACTAGATGGAAAAACATCCAATAATGCTATCCGTAGTATACTAAATATCAGCTCTATACATTACACTATGTATGATCTAGCGCAAAGGTATTACGAGAAAGCCAAGAAACATCCCAATCCTCTTGTCAGGGAGGCCCTTAATTATGTTGTCAATGATACTGACAAATTTAAAAGACCGAAGGCTATTTTAAATAAAATTCCTGAAAAGAATCCAGTTCACAGTTATACTTCCAAAAAGTAAAAAATAACTGGGACTAAATTGAAGTTATTCCTCACACGTAGGACCAAAGCAAGAAATTTAATAGCAGTTTTGGGTACAAAAAAAAAAAAAAAAAAGGGCGATTTTAGGGGCCGAGCAAAATGTTGCATAAAAGACATCTCTTTTGTACTGAATATTCTGCTCCTAACCAAACAAGGTGTTGTTGGTCTTGTCCTGTATATTAAAATTTGTTGTTGTTGTTTACAGATTAAAGAAAAAACAAAACAACAACAACAATAAACGGAAAAAAAAAACAAAAAAAAAACAACGGCTCGTTTAGGGGCCGAGCAAAGTTTTGCGTAACAGACATCTCTTTACGCATTAGTTCTGAAAAAAATAAATAATTTTATTATTTAAACAAAACAGGACTAAATTTTTTCCGAAAAAAAAAAAATTATGAATGATTGGCCCATAAACTACCGGCTTCCTAAATAAGGAATAAAAAGAATCCTGGTTGTGGCTTTTTTTTTTTATTTCTCGGTTTACTCAAAATGAGTATCTTAAACCTCGATCGGTGTAATTTTGTGATCACACCACATCAGCTATGGTTAATCTGACATGCCTGTCAAGAATCAACAAAAGTAAACCTGTGTAAAAATTCTGTAAACCAATGGTGAAAAATCTTTTCTCTCATTGGCTGGCGAGAAACACTGAGCAAATAGACAGTTTTGTCTAACCCGGTGTTCAAAGACGATTTTTCTCTGGGAAAGATGTTCTGTGTGTGATGTTTTTTTTTTTTTCCAGGTTCCCCTCTCCCGTGTCCTTTCCTTCCTTTCCCCCTGTGCTCTTCTGTGGCACGGGTGTACCGGGCATTTTTCTGCGGAGAGAAATATCACTTGAAATGGCTGGTTGTTACAGGTAAGTATGTAGGGCAGCTTACAACTTCACTTCTTAACGGGTAACCGTCTACTCAATCTCCTCTAATATTTCCATACTTTTCTTTCGTACTATTCTATCAGGGAAATCTGTTCCCAAACATCTAATATTTCTCTTTTTCACCTGACAAAAGGCGCAGAGCGCTGAGGGTTCGGGTCTCTCAACCTCAGATAGGAAATATCTCTCTAGCACGTGGGGTTTCTGCGCATTTGTAGTTCTTAATTCGCAGCAAGCAGTAAGCGGTCTACAGATGTCTGCTCAATATGACAGGAATTACGCACCAATAACATCGGAAAACTAATAATATTTATTAGTATGCTGCATGTATGTTACTAGTAGAAACCTGCTTTTTTTTTTCAATGCATCGGTGTGAACTTCGATGGTTTGATTACTTTCTCGAGCGAAGCCCGAGTCCTTCTATGCGCTATCTCATTGGGCCGCGCTCAAGTCCCAGAGTTCAATTAGATAAACAAATTGGGTGTTCGTTTGAAACGCCTGTCGAACATGTGAAAAAACCCAGTTGCAGCAGAGATGTTTGGAGATTTATCTGTGTGAGGATATCCCGGAGACCCCGTTGATAAACCGTCGTATTCTTTATGCAAAGTATTTCGTGGGAACTCTGGGATTTTTAGTGGGATGTATCACTTCTTGAAATGGCTACCCGAAACGAAGGTGTCATCAGAAAGTTCTTCCTTCTTACGTTTTTTCAAGTAATTAATTGATCTTATAAGTCACGTAAACAATTGATTTCATCTGCCAAATAGACACCTTCTAATTCAGTAGAAAACAAAACTTTTCATTCTTCATAAATGCTTCGAAGTAGGAACAAGATAAGAAATCCTAATGGTCCTTTTAATTGGCCAGACAAAATAGTGAGGAAACCAGATTAACACGAGCATAGTCTTTCACAGTGGAATGCTAGATGGCAGCACATCTGCTCTGAGCACGAATGTAACGCCATCTAATGGGTGAATGAGCAGTTCACCGGTGACGTGTTTAATCGAAAATTGGCTTCTTATCCCATAGGTGTCGCAGCGTTCCTGGAAGGATTTTGTTCAGTGAGAGATCAAGTTCATGTTTTACATAACGTCCGCCCGTTAATTTTGCAAACATCCAAGTGATTTTACCTTTCCCTCCCAACAGTATACACATACTGAACGTGCAACAGAACTCCACAAATAGTATTTATAATGTATTGTATCTCGTCTGCTCAAAAGACGTTTTCTACTTACTTATAGCATTTTCAGCCCAACGGCCTTTGATCAGAAGAAGGATTTAAAAGCTCATGTTAAGAAATATGTCCCAGTCTCTGCAGTACTTATATAAATAATAATTTTCAAACAAAATAGCGCAAAGTATTAAGTTTTCCAATTTAATACATTGCGTTATCTTGCCAAAACGACGATCTTAGCACCAACTTCGGTAAAGTATACCTTACTTTTCGCCCAACTGCCCTTGATCATAAAAATGTTTTAAAAAGAGCTCTATAAATATTAAATATTATTTACAATTTATTGCTACGGGTAATGTCTCCAAAAGGACGTTCCTAGCTCCAGCTTCGGTAAAGCATTCCGCACATTCCGCCCGACGGCCCTTAAACAGAAGACGGTTCTTAATAATGAGAAATTCAGAATATATCGCGTATGACGTGCTACAGAACTCCATAAGTATTATCCTTAATTTAATACGTGCTACGAACCTTGCCAAAAATGAGGGTCTTAGCAGCTAATTATGTATACAATTCGACATCTCCGCCCAAGGGCCCTCAATCGGAATAGCGCTATAGAAGTTCCATATAATATCATAGAACTTTATAAATGCTGTTTACAATTTAATGCCACAGGTTTCCTCTCCAAAACGGTATTCCCTACTCCAGCTTCGGTAAAGCATTCGTCACTTTCCGCCCAACGGCCCTTAAACGGAAGACGGCTCTAAAAGTTCCTAATACTGAGAAATTCACAGTATGTCGCGTATGCCGTGTTACAGAACTTGATGAGTATGTTGTCTTCGTATAAGACCCCCAAATCATGGGGGCTGGGAGAGGCTGGAGCCCTAATAGGCTGGAGCCCTAATGTGCTCTCGCACGACGTCCCCTCCCCCATACACGAACTTTGTTGCAACACATCTTCACACTGTTCACCACGCCCAAATTAAACACCTGGACATCGTTCACTGATATTTACACACACACTCCCACCACGGCCCAACAATAAACACCGGACAAACCCCCGTGTCATACAGATCCTCCGAAGAACTCGAAAGGACCCGCACACAAATAGGTGGTGAGGTCACCTAGAACGGCGGGTGCAACCCGAAGGTACACCCGGAACGTCCATGTAGGCGGACAAAAGTCCCCTTCAGAGGTGACTAAGTGACAGCGACCCGGACGGCAGACTGTCAGAGAGGTCACCGAGCCGACGGGTGCACCAAGGCACTCACGCGACCCATGGCAGGTGCCACCCCGGCCCACATCCACACGGAACCGGCATACCACAAGCAGTAAATACACAACACCCTCCCTTCAGATACCATCCATTCACACCACATCATAAGAGAAAGAGCAGAGACAGAACGAAAACACTCACTACCCCAGACTCCTGTCGTCTCGGTCAGCGGCCAGCTCCGCCTACCTCGACCGGAGAGAAGACAGATTAAGCCACCGTTGCAAGGGTCGGATGCTAGCCTCCACACCCTCAATCAAACACAAGTCACAAAAACATAACACTAGAAAAAGTCCAACATTCCCAGCGAGTGATCCCTCGGGCTTCAAGGGCCGAAAATAAGGGGTAAGTTACCCCAATGAAAGGTGTAGCTGTTCTTGGTCCCGGTAACAATCCGAGGCCAAGTCCCCCAGCGATACCTAAAAGCCAGGTCGGTCAAAGTGCGCGCATCCACTCTCGGAGCTCACACTTGACTTGAAGGATAACTGTTGTCGGCGAGAAGCCCGAGTTTGCCGTCCGGGAATGCAGAACCCTGTTCATCTCCCTCCACATCTTATAACAGACCTCGGTGATAATCCTCCTCCATACCTCCCTGCTCGACGTCGGGGCAGTATGTAGATAAAACACATTAGCCGGGTGAAACTGGAGGGCGTCAAGCCTTTTGTGTCAAGCCTAAGTCCAGATTCCCTGCCAAACCTGGTGCGCCATGGGGCAGGCCCAAAAGAGATGGAACCTGTCCTAAATGCCCGCACACAAAAGGCACCTATCGGAAGAGATGCCACCCCACCGAAACTGCCTACTCCTGGTTGGAAGGACATTGTGGGCCAAACGCCACCCAAAGTCCCTCTTCTTGCAATCCACACACGCCGAGTGAATGTTCATCCAAGCCTCTCTCATAAATAAGTTCCTAGGAACGTTAAAATCCTTGACGACGTTTTCCCTAGGCCTAAGGAGCAGGTATCTGCTGAGTGTTCTTCCCGGAGCGGTCTGCTTCCGCAAAGTCCTGCAGGCGACCTCCAAGCTATAAAGACCTATGCAACCTCTCGCGCCGGAGGCCAACAAATCTGTCGCCGGGATTGTATTTGGACGAGTCCCACCCCGTGAAATAGAGGGCCAAAGGTCCACACGGGTGTTCGGCGACCAGGGTTCCCTTCACATTCTTAAACTGCAGTGTACTGAACCATGTCGGAAGGTGCTTGACTTCCAAACATCCCTCCGAACTGGGACAGTACAGAACCACCCGAGCCACCTCCTCGATCTTCTTCCCGGCCCAAATGAAGCCAAAGACCGCTCTCTTCATCTCCTTCATGAGACGTCCAGGTGGGGACACAATTTCTCCGGCAACAGTGCATTTAGAAACAAGAAACGCATTCGCTAACTTGGCCCGATTCACTCTGGAAATCCCCACCTCCTGCCACCGTTGTTGCTCCTTCTTCATTTTCGCCAGAACTTTACCCCAGGTGCTCACGTGGACCCCTTCCTTAGAAAACTGGATGCCGAGTATCCGAACCTGCCCATCGGTAACAGCTAAACCTGTAACCGCTGACCTCTCCTATTTGCTAAAGAGCATAATACTCGACTTTTCCTCATTGAGACGGGCACCGTTCGCAATGCAGTACTTAGCGAACGCATCTCGCATCCCGTTCAAGCTGTTTTCCGTGTCGACGAAGAAGGAGACATCATCTGCGTACGCAAGGTACTACAACGACTCCCCCTCCTCGAAACCGGAAAACCCCTAACACTATCCTATTTGGCAATTCTTCTCAAAAAGGGTCTCCAAGACCAAAACAAACAAAAAGGGAGATAAAGGGCATCCCTGCCTCACTCCTCTTTGAACCTCAAAGAGTGGGCAGAGACGACCGGCAATAATGTCTCTCCCGGAGAGATCTCTGTACAACGTATCAATCGCACTTCAGACAAATACTCCGAAGCCGTGGGCTTCTAAGAATCTTCCAACAAACTCGTGCTATACCCTATCGAAAGCCATCTTAATGGTCTGCCAAGAAGAGCACCATCTTAATGCCCTTCTCACCCAGGTAAGTGCTAGCGTCTCGTATGCACCTAGTATTCCATTGCATCCGGCGCCCCTCGACACAACACGTCTGGTTAGCACCAATGATATGAACGGCCACCTTAGCAAGCCTGCTATTAATGACCCTCGCAAGGATCTTATAGTCCTGTAGAGAGAGACACCGGTCTCTAACCACTTAACTCCCTCGACAGGGCGAAGGAGTCTTGCACAGCAAAGTGACCATGCTCCTCCGCATGGTCCCCAGCATACGACCCACCTGCACAATCTCGTTGTACACCTTGGTAAGCTAGGGCACTAACACATTAACAAACTTCTTGTGAAACTCCGACGGGAGACCATCGCATTCCGGGGACTTACGGGGCGAAAAGCCCTGAATCGCCCCTCTCACCTCAGACACCTTGAACTCTTCTTCGAGACTCTCCAAATCCTCGTCGGGGATCATCACCGTACCCTTTAAGTACATATCCATGACGGCAGGATCTATTTCCTCGCCGAAAAAGAGATCGCCATAATACCTAGCAGCTTCCTGTGCAGGATCTGCTTATTGTCCCTCACCTCAGTACCATCAATGCCGAGAACTTCCAGGTTTTTCCTCTTCCTCTCCGCCTCGAGTTTACGGTAAATGTGGTTAATATTCCGTTCCTGCTCAAAACTCCTAATAACACCTTGAAATTGAACTTCAGAACCCATGCTTCTATAAATGTGGAAAATCTCTTGCCCGGTCTGGGTAATGAATCCCAAGTTACACCCGTCGTCATTACCCTTCAGAGCCGCGTTCAAGAGGTTCATCAGAAAAACCTGATTCCCCCGCTTAGCTCTCGCCAACTCCTTAGCCCGAGCAACGAAGGTGCTCCGGACCTCGTCCTTCGCTCTCTCCCAACCGCTGATCTCGTCATCGGTGACCGTCTCTGCACCCGCATCCAAGATCGAACGGATGCGCGACAGCGCTTCAACGTCGTCTAATATTGACACGTTTAGGCGCCACGGTGTTGCTCTCCTCTCCCTCGGTGCCGGTACACAAACGTCTATCACGACAACGCTGTGATCAGAGACAAACAACGGCTGTGGGTTAGGGTTAAAAACTCGGCCCTCATAACCCAGTCCATCTTCGAGGCCAACAGCATATCGATCCTCGAAGCCAAATGATTCCTGTGCCAAGTGAACCCCGGTTCCTGCTTCCTGCGGGAACAGCTGCCTCCACACGTCCTTGAGTTGCTGGTTCTTAATCAGATCCGTAAGACCCTTTCTGTACGGCCCTGCACCTGTGAGTACTCAACCGGTAGATATGGTTATCCACCACCGAATTGAAATCCCCACCGACGACCAGGAAATATTCGCTACCCGTAAGGAGGAACGGCAGCATATTAAATAAACCGCTCCCGAGGGGCCCTTCCACCGGAACGTGAACACACACCATCTTAATGGACATCAATCTGCTATTAACCGAAATAGCCACCACGGGACCGTCTCCATCGGTCTGCATCTGCTGCTACCCTCGTACTAAGGCTTGTAAACGATGGCCACTCCGGTGAAACCATTCGCTCCAAGCGAGTACCTACACTTCAGGCCGGTATTGCTACGGAACGCAAGAACTTGCTCGGGCTTTTTGTGGCGAGTTTCCTGCACCAGCAGAAAATCAACACCAGACTCCCTAAAGTAGCCTGCCTGCCACTTCTGTTTTTCAACAGTGCGGAGACCGTAAACGTTCAACGTTCCAATATGCGGATCGGTGCCTTGGTAATTAGGGGTCATATTTATCTTGCCTGGAGAGCTTTTGGAAGAAACAGCATAATTTTCAAGAGCAATATGCCATTATGTCTTAAAAGAAAAGTGTTTGATCAATGCATCCTTCCAGTGCTTACGTATGGTGCAGAGACGTGGACCTTAACTAAAAGAGACATACACAGGCTGCAGACAACTCAAAGAAGCATGGAGAGGTGCATGCTTGGTATAACCAGGAGAGATAAGAAGAGGAACTCGTGGATCCGAAAAATGACGAGAGTGGAAGACATCATGATCAGAGTTAAATTCCTGAAATGGCAATGGGCTGGACATACTGCCAGAAGGACAGACCATAGATGGACAGCCGAAATTTTAGATTGGATTCCAAGGGACAGGAAAAGACCCAGAAAAAGACCACATGGGAGATGGGTGGATGAAATTCGTAAATATGCGGGAGTGACATGGAGGAGACTGGCACAAGACAGACCGTTGTGGAGGAAACTTGGGGAGACCTTCGTCCAGCAGTGGATTGATAATGGTTGACAATGATGATGATGATGATTTATCTTAATCTGAAAAAAAAAGTAATGTATTAACATATAACGCCAAATGAAACAAACAACGAAAATCAAAAACGGAGGGAGAGGAACCCTACTGAAAAAGCAACTCACCTTCAAGATCTTGATCTATTGCGTCCCTCCGTCTCCTTCCAACCCACACTTGTTTTCTGACGTTGGCGTTGATGCCCGGTAACTGTCGGAATGGCGCGCTCCATTCCGTTGAATTCTCTCTTGGAAAACTCGGCAAGACCCTTCGCCGCATCAACGTTGGCCTGCGTCAGCTGCCTTCTCCGACGCTTGAAACTTGCCCTCAATTCTTCGATCATCTGCTCAGCCAACTGTTCTTCTTCAGAATCCGAAGAAAGCTCGGATTCCCTGCAAAAGAATCTGCTATCACCCATAGTATCGGAGTGCTGGTTGGCCTACGAACTACCGTCGCCTGCAGGCGCGCACACTTCGACAGACTGCTGGCCTGTCCCGTCGTTTACCGACGTTCGCGGAATACTCGGTCACAAGCATCCCTTCATTGCGGAGACCCTCGTCGAACTCCGTTGGCGTCCGCAGGAGGGGTGTAGAAGCCGTCACAAATTCCCTCTAAGGTGTCCATGGCCGCTGCTGACCCTCCACGGCTTCACTAAGGGATGCAAACTCTCTGCACACTTGCAGGAGATCCCGTGCACTCATTCCCGACTCAATCCTCCCACCGCAGTTGTCGGATTGCCCCGGGAACATATCCTGCACTGGACCCGTCGCTGGCTCCGCTGCATCAAAACTCAGGATTTTATCATTGTCAGTCGTGTCGAGTGCACCAAAACTCTCAACTTCGTTGTTTTTTGAGGAGATGGGAGTGCAGATCTCCTCGACAATACAAACATAATCATCACTACCATTACATACACTAGTGACATCAATTTTTTCCATCAGGAGATGTATCCGCTGAAGAAAACTTTTTTGAAATCGGAGTTTTAGAAGAAGAGTTATCGGGGGAAATGTAATTTACTTCTACGCCCCCTAGCGGAAAATCTATGCGTAATTTGAAAAAGTAACTATATCTAAAATACTCTTCGACATAAATGGAATCGAAAGATAAAATAACCCTCCATCCCAGAACCGATGTCAGAGAATTCAGACTCACATTTCTTGTTTTCTGAGACATCAGTACTTTCCACACTAGAATTCTCTTCTCCATCGCTGGAAAAGTCCTTACTTTCTCCAGGCTCTTTTCGGGCACTACTGGGTGCCTGTTTGTCTTCTTCGATGGATATAACCCCCGTGCTGGATTCCACTGGAATAGTAGCACCTGAGGTATTAACATCAACCTCCATATTTTCTTCATTTTGCCCATCCACGATGCTTACGTTTCCAGGCCTGGATTTGAGAACTGCAAGGTCTTTGACAGACAAATTTCTTGATTTCTTAGTAACTTCAGTATACCCATCGTCATCAGAAGTTGAAGGGAGAGACCCCTCTTCCCTTCTCCACTGATAGGAAAGGTTTCTCTCTCCTTCGCTGGAACAGAAACATGCTCTTTATTCACACTGTTAGTTACACTGTTCTTACCTGAACTAGCATCATTACCTTCCTCGGGGACCCTGTGAGGTTTTGAGGCGTGCTCCGAGCTGGTAATTTGGTGGGCCCCACCTGTTTTACTCGAGGCCGCAGCCTCGGCAACACTTTTTGAGCCCTCCGCTTCACCAGCGTGACACTCCTCCATCTCTTCTGGTATTATCTACACCTCTGGTCATTTGTGCAAAGGGCCTCTGGGTACAAACCTACTTTTGATGGTGTGTTGATTTGCAGTTTCCACACGGCTCTTTGCACTCCTCATCAGTGTGACCCAAAATGTAGCAACTGCTGCAGGTATACTTCCCGCAGTCCACAGCTATGTACCCAGCTTGGTTGCAGCGCCTGCACACACGGACTTGCCCCCTATAAGCATTCATACAACGCTGTCCTTTGATCTTCATGAAATTGGGGACATCTTGTTTCATATCAATGGCAACAACACGAGTCCCAGAAAGAGCTCTCCTCATGTGCGCAGTCACGCCTTTCCATAAAGTCCAAATGCGGTAGCGACTTCTGCATTGGAAATTCCACAACGCAGAAACTTACAAAAAAATGATTTTCACATTAGTCATAATAACGCCGCTTTATATTATATTCAGTCAGACACAGTGAGGATGCAGGATTTGTCATTTTTATGTAGGACTTCCGTCCACAGGGAGTAGAGTTTAGGTCCCAGCCACCTACAGCGAGATCGCCTTTTGGGCAGGACACAGAAACGGAAGGAATGAGAGCAAGTCTAGCGACTTTGACAGAACAGTTTGTAGTGAGATTAGAGTACAGTAGATGGCGCCACCGTACAAGTACGATATTGCACATAGATGGGTGAGAGAATTTCAGGGAGGACATAGGAAAGGATACCCATTTTACCAGTGGGCCGTCACTTTACGTGCTCGTCCGATGCACGGCGGATATTCAGCGATTGTTAGTAAATCACACCATCTCTGAAAGATCAGCCCAGCATCGATAGTCTGAAACACTAACCACTAAGCCATCCGCGGCTTTTCACACTAGTCTGAGCATTAGTGCATTTTAAAACAGTGTTATTGCACTCTATACTGCTATCAAGTAACTTGTAGTAGTGATCTCTACTATTTAGTACTACTTCAAGCTTGCTCTTATATTCACCTCTTGAATTAAAGAAAATACTGGGGTGGGGGTGAACCCACTTGATTATACAGGGCAAGACCAATGTCCGAAGCAGGAATCCCTTATGGGGGACCACGACGGCATTAGCCCTATTGGGCTCAGTCCTAATAGACATTCTAATTCTTCAAAGAGGGCAAAAGTCCGACCCCTTCCAAAAGCTAGAAACAGTTAGAAAACAAAAGAAACACACAGTCCTAACCAAAAAAAATGTGAAAAAGTACTAAAAAAATCACGGCTTGAAATCCAAAAGACAATCCAGTAACAGGGGCACAAACACAATACACTCAGCACAATAGATCAAGACCACGTGCTGCACAATAGACGTAGCCACGTGCAGCTTAAACAATAGCGGTATAGGCAAACTGCCAAAATATCGCAATCGGAGTCTCCGGATTGGCGGCGGAGCGAAATTCTTCTATAGAAATAGAAGAAAATTGACAAAAATCCCGGGTAAATCCACCAGGGAGTTCTCTAGAAATTTATTAATAAACTTACACGAGTGGCCATCTTTGAATCGTTATAGTAATCGATGACTCAGCCAAGCCGACGTCCCTCAAGACCGGCACGAGCGCCCCCAGGGCAGCCAGACACCGCACTATGCGCCGGCACGCGCACCCAATTGGGCGGCCAGTCACGTGTTCCTCCTCACGAACGGGTGTTCGGAAATCAGCCAGCAACGGGAACAACCAAAATTGACCGAAGAGGCAAACAATATATGCCTTTCCAACGTCGACGACAAAACTACGCTTCACGGTCATTTAGTAAAAGAATATCTAAGAGAAGAAGTTAAGGTTCGGCGAGGCGTAATTAGCGCCGCCATATCTTAAGAGTTAAAATGCAGTGCAAAGAAGCCAACATACAGGCTGATGCCGTAGCAGACTGCGCATGCGTATTTCTATTGACCAATACTTTGGGTAAAGAGCAGTCAGCTGAGCTACTCACAGCACGTGATTGTTACCTTCTCGGTAGCATAATCACTTCGCAAATCGGTTATGTTAGTTTTGTTACGCCAATCGGGTTAGTCAAGGGTTTTGTTTGATCTTCAGAAACATTTTCAGTAATGCCAAATACTAGGGAATGTCTGCATTTTGTACGGATACTTAGGCCTAACTGTAATATTTGCTAAAATTTAATTTAAATAGTAATACTAAGGGGTCTAAGAACAAGTTGTGTGTGAACAAATTATCAGGAAAAACCAAAATGTTGATGCAAAAAAGAAGAGAGATGAGGACAACTAAAGAAGATGTGACTTCCAAAGTGGAATATATAGAGCTATGCAAGACAGTACGAAAAAGTATCACTGAAGACGTAAGGAAATTCAACTGTGAACTAGTGAGGAAAGCAATTGAAAACAACCAAAGCCTAAAGATAGCAAAGGGAAGAAAACAGATTATGGCACTCAGTAAGGGAAGAAAACAGATTATGGCACTGAGAAAAGAAGATGGTTCTGTAACAAGAAATAGAGGCGAAATTTTGATAAGAGTGAAAGATTTCTACTCCAAGTTATACGAAAGGGATGATGCATGTACCCAAAACATCATGGAAAGATACCAGTACCAGAGTTCTTCCAGTCCTCCCAGCAGAAGTTGCACATGCAATCAAGAACATGAAGCGGGGAAAAGCTCCAGGAGAAGATGGAATTACTGTAGACATCATACAAGAAGCAAGTGGAGAAATCGAAACAGTACTCGCCCAAATTTTCACTCGATGCCTTAATGAAGGGAAGATTCCTGAGGATTGGAACAACGCTACAATGATCTTGCTACATAAAAAAGGTGACATTGAGGATCTCGGGAACTACAGACCTATCAGCCTCCTATCAGTGGTTTATAAAATCTTCACTAAAGTTCTTTCACACCGTTTGAAGGTAACACTGGACATGGCTCAACCGAGAAAACAAGCTGGATTCAGGAGTGGCTACAGCACAATAGATCATATCCACGTACTGAGAGAACTAATTGAAAGAGCGAGAGAATAAGAACTTCCATTGTGCATGGCTTTTATCGATTATGAAAAAGCCTTTGATTCGGTGAAACCATCAGCAGTTTCAATGGCTCTGAAATCCTGCGGTATTGAAGATGTCTACATTAATATTATTAATAACATCTATGAAAATGCAAGTGTAAAGATTCGGCTGTTTGAAAATATAACTCACATAAAAATTGGAAAAGGAGTGAGACAAGGTGACACCATATCTCCGAAGCTCTTTAATGCCACATTGGAAAATGTCTTTCAATCACTGAACTATGAAAACAAAGGGATAAAGATTAATGGAGATTATCTAACCCATCTTCGTTTTGCTGATGACATAGTCATTTTTGCAACTACCCCATCAGAGCTGCAGAGTATGATCCAGGAACTTGCTGACAAGAGTAAAGAAGTGGGATTAAAAATAAACTTTCAGAAGACAAAAGTGATGCACAATGCTTTTACAAGAAATGAAGATTTATCGATTGATGGGGAAGAGCTGGAGATAACAGACACGTACGTTTATCTTGGACAGCAGATATCAAGTGAGGGTCACATTGATAAAGAAATTAATCGGCGTACAAAACTTGCCTGGAGAGCTTTCGGAAGAAACAGCATAATTTTCAAGAGCAATTTGCCATTATATCTTAAAAGAAAAGTGTTTGGTCAATGCATCCTTCCAGTGCTTACGTATGGTGCAGAGACGTGGACCTTAACTAAAAGAGACATACAAAGGCTGCAGACAACTCAAAGTAGCATGGAGAGGTGCATGCTTGGTGTAACCAGGAGAGATAAGAAGAGGAACTCGTGGATCCGAAAAATGACAAGAGTGGAAGACATCATGATCAGAGTTAAATCCCTGAAATGGCAATGGGCTGGGCATACTGCCAGAAGGA
This sequence comes from Macrothele yani, assembly GCA_039090855.1. NCBI lineage: Eukaryota > Metazoa > Arthropoda > Arachnida > Araneae > Macrothelidae > Macrothele > Macrothele yani. The sequence continues at coordinate 31,699,959 of CM077031.1, read as the reverse complement.
CAGACCATCGATGAACAGCCAAAATTTTAGATTGGATTCCAAGGGATAGGAAAAGACCCAGAAAAAGGCCACATGGGAGATGGGTGGATGAAATTCGAAAGTATGCGGGAGTGACATGGAGGAGACTGGCACAAGACAGACCGTTGTGGAGGAAACTTTTAGAGACCTTCGTCCAGCAGTGGATTGATAATGGTTGACAATGATGACTAATGCTATTGCATATTTTTCTCACCAAAATAAGGGATTGGGCGGGATCTCAGAAAACAGCAACAACAACAACAAAAAAAAAAAAAAGAACTGCTCTAAGCAAATATTCATCATATCGATGGAAACCATCGTGTATCAAAGAAAAGCTTCACTGCCGTCGTCCCCTAACGTGTTTTGCTCCTGAATGTTAACTTTCCCACAGAGCACATTACCTCGTAAGATGTGGTGGTGCTGTTGTTGCCTGTTTTACGCTATTTCAAAGAGAGTTGGCGTTCTTCAAGCTTTATATTCTTTGATTGGGTTTAGAAGATGCCACAACGTTAACCAATAGCATTTTAGTTCATCTGAAATGCTTTATTCCTCAAGAACTTATATTTTTGGTTCCCTCGTTATAACCTCAGCTGTGTAGTCCCGTCCCCGCACAGATGGAATGCCACAACTGAGGATAAAACTTATTTCAGAATTAACGATCCGTGTTTGAAATCAAAGAAGCCACTACCTCATCCGAAACGAACATGTGGGCATGGCCGGATACCCATTGCACTTCAGAAGTAGGAAATAAAGTCTTTACCACCTGAAAAGAAGACAAATGAAAAAAAAAAAATCTTATTGAAGAGCTCAAATGTGTGTTAGAAGTTCAATATTGAATTTCGAATGTTAATTTTATGAATGTTAACTTTCTCAGCATATAATTAAAATTGCTGCCTTATATGTCGTAGGAATATAATGCAAATTAGCCCAAAGGCGGGTATCGCCTATTTCAGAAGTTTTTCATTTTGTGTTAATAGAAACAGCAAGCCAGGAACGGTATGCATTCGTTCCACTTAGGAAGTAGCTGATCCCATGATTCTCCATAGAGAGGTTTTAAATAGGATAAAAGGAAAAAAATAGGATCCGTAGGGTCATGCAAATTTAATTGTTCTCCACTCTTCCATATTTTTAGTATAAGCCTTTTCTTGTTACTACGGTCTTTGGCGGAATAATAATCCATTGTGGAAGGTCATTACTAATTTCTCTAAGCTATTTACTTGTGTTACTAATAAGGGACAAGAACAGGAAAAGTGGATCTTAACAGAGCCTTTAACCCTCCCCCGAGTAATAAGTGCGCGGATCGTGTGTGATCCTTCAATGAAAGAGGAGTTTAGGTACTTTAGAATGTTTCAGTAAATTATTGCGAAAATAAATTATAATTAATAATTTCAATATAATTGCGTTGGTACTTATAGAGTTCAAAAAAGGTTATTCTGACGCCTGAGGGCGCCTAGACTTATCAAAGTTCGTGTATGAGCACATTCGGGCGCTCCCTTCTCCCAGCCCTAATGATTTTTCGGTCTTATACGAAGACAAACACACCAGTTTGTTCCGACTGCGGTATTTTTGGACGTAGCCTTTACCGTTATTGTTTAGCGAGCACGTGGTCTTCATTGTTAATGTTGTGTGCTTTTACTTTGGATTACTTAAGGAAGCACTGTAAGTACTTTTTACATTTTTTTCATTGAGTAGAACTTGTTTTCGTGCTTTTTATACATTCTTTTTTATTTGTTACAGGACAGAATTTGGTCCTAAACAATGGCTTTGAGCAAGGCCTCCTCTAAGAAGGAAAACTATCTCCTTGTTACCCATACGGGTCTTACTGCTTCCCAAGTCGGTAAAGCGATCTGGGAACACTTGGGTTCACCTGCTGAACCGCTTTTTCATTTTGTGCAGGTAGTGAATCCGCGAAAATTTGAGATCGTTTTGAAGCGTACTGACTATTATTTGCAGCTCGTGGGCAAAACTCTCAACCACGAGTCGTCCGAGATTCACTGTTCTAAAGGGGACACAAACATTAAAGTTGTCTTCTGTAAGTACCTCATATGCCAGGTAACTAATGAAGCGGTTAAAGCCGTTTTCAATGATTTTGGAAGGGAGCTTAATGTTAAGTATCAGGCTAGAAAGGAGACTTCTCGGGAACGAGAATTGTCACCCTCGACATGGACAAAGCCGTTCCTAATTTCATGTATGTTTCCCATTTTAGATGTATGAATGTGTACAATGGGCAGATCCGTGTGTGCCGGCGTTGTGGACACGGGGGCACATCGCTGTTGACTGTGCTAAATACTCTTGCGAGAATTGCAGAGCTCTGGGTCATAATATTAAGGACTGTAAAGATCCTTGCGGGAAGTGCAAGTCTCCACAACACAAGAGACCAGAATGTGGTGTCCGTACTTTTGCCCAGATGGCCGGAGCCGGACAATCCCAGGTAAACCAAGATGATATTTTAGAGGCGCTTGACGCCACGGAGAAGGTGGGGAAAGCTCCTGAAGCTGGGGAAAATTCCTCGAGTGGCGAGGTAGTAGAAACCCACCAACTTCGTGGCTCGGGAACTGCCCAAGGAGGAAGCCGAAGGTATTTCGAATGTGGAGCAGGTAAGTGAAAGAAATGGTGAGGCGGAGAAAGTTTCTCCAAAAAATGATAAAGATAATTCTTTTTCCACATTCCAACTCACGGTGGACAAGAGGGTTCGTTCACCAGAGGATGAAGACGGTTACACTACGGTTATCAAAAAGTCAAGAAAATTCTCTAGTGAGGATATTAAGCAAATGGCAAATCAGTTAAATGGAGTCAGTATTATTGACGAGGATGTGAAAATGGTGGGCAAAGATAGTGAGAAAATGGAGGTTTGGTCAGGTGAAAAGGAAGGAGAAATTTGTGTGACTGGTGTGGATGAGAATGTGGAATTTTTCGACGGTAATGATTTCCAACTTGAAGTTGATAATGGTTTTGAAAAGGTAAAAATTGATGTCACTAGTGTATGTAAAGTTAGTGTTGGATCTTACCTTTACAGGCTGATGTGGCCGCAGCACCAGGTGAAGTATCGCCTGCAGTGAAGCACCCGATATCTCCACCGAAAAAATAAACATCTAAATAAAAATAAAAAAACACTAAAGAAAATTTTGTCAAAAATTTTGCTCTCCTCCTCTGCTGCTAGGGGCTAGCAAGGAGTTTTCCTACTTGCGTTGACAACCGAAAATTCTGCAACAACAAATTAATTATCTGATTCCAATAATTAATAATGACCTCCCATAATTAATTATAACAAATTAATTATTAACTTCCCGCAAAACCCGTACCGCGATTGGGCGTGGATGCCTGGATTTAACTCCAGCACGTCCCAATCTACCGAAAATCACAGCAACGCACACACACACTCGAAAAGATACCCAACGCTCATTTCACGTACGCTTGACATTTAATATCCAACGTTATATTATATACACTGCCACCCTTATTCATGAAGTGGCACAAAAATCTGCTGAGATGAATGTATGGTGGGCTGCTCTATCGGCAGCTTAATTATGCACAATGATTTAAACACTTTATCACTGATTAAACGATACCACTGATTTATCTAACACTGATTTAACAATTAACACTGATTCAAACACTGTTCACTGATTAAATTCTAGTATGCACAATAAACAAATAGAGCGAAGGAAACATGTGAGAGATTACCCAAAACATTTAAATACACACTTTAGAAAACTATAATTGAGTACGAGCGTGGGTACCAGTAATTAAAATGATACCGTAATTATCATGACTGCCGCAGTTTAATTATAAGCTACGTATATATCTATACTATTACACACACCTGCATAGGCTTGATGCCAAATTAGCAGGGAAGAGCTCTTAAAACTTATGGCCATAACACAAATAAAAATCACGAATAAAATGTGTTGGAGGCCTCCGCTGTCGTGCGTATTCATTTTTACAGGGGACAGAGTTCTATATGCTGTTCACTGTCCGACGGCACTTGTACGTCGTGAGCAAATGTTCATGTAAAGACCACATACCTTGGCAACCGTTGTCTGAGGTCCTCAGCACAGAGAAGTGGCACGAAATGTCCTGCCTTTTTGGTATATAGACAGCCTAGTCAAAAGTGCACTAATGTCGACCTAGTATCGATCGAGAAGTCCAAAGGACTGAGATGTCCTCGTTTAAGAGGGGATCATTCATAGCAATCCTTACTTGCCTCTCTGCTTCTTTTTCCGAGCTCTCCCAGCGATCAGCTCTCAGGCCTAGGTTCCATGCAGCTCGCTGGTGCTGTTCTCGTGCGTGTGTCTGGCTTTGCCACCGTCCTGAGAATGCCCCGCCGCTTGTTTTTCTCTTCTGCTCGTTTCTCTCCTCTTTGTCCTGTCACAGGGCTTCTCTTAGCCACTTGAAAAGGGATTTATCACCTTGTTTTCAACTGTGGGTGATAGTCGGTTCCCCCTTATCCCGTTCAGTTCGGAGAAAAACTGCAACCACCGAATGTCTCTTGGCTTGCAAAGGGACTTTTGGGGGGTGAGTTTTGCAGTCTTTCGTTAGTTGAAAATGCACACGACTGTTGCTATGAGTCCGAAATAGAGATGGTCTGTTGCCATGTGGCCTTTCACAATTCTCGTTTGCCAGAAGGCTACGAATTATGCACTTATCAAATACTGAACAAATTTTAACAATGGCAGTGATGAACAAATTAGAGGATCAATTACCGTAATTAATTATAACTATGAGTGTCGCCTTGCAGTTACATCGAAACACAAATTTACCGCATAAATGAAATATAAAAATTTTCCACAAGTTAGGCTGCACCCTATAACATTAGTGATGATTATGTTTGTATTGTCGAGGAGATCTGCACTCCCATCTCCTCAAAAAACAATACGAAGTTGAGAGTTTTAGTGCAGTCGACACTACTGAAATTGATGAAATCCCGAGTGTTGATGAATCTGAGCCAGCGACGGATCCAGTGCAGGATATGTTCCCGGGGTAATCCGACGACGCCGGTGGTTGGATTGAGCCGGGAATGAGTGCACGGGCTCTCCTGCAAGTGGGCAGGAATCTTGCATCCCATAGCGGAGCTGTGGAGGTTCAGCAGCGGCCCTGGACTCCCGAAGGGGAAATTTGGAACGGCTTCACCACCCCTCCTGCGGACGCCAACGGAGTCCGAGGAGGGTCCCCGCAGTGAAGCGGTGCTTTTGAGCGAGTCTTCTGCGAACGGCGGCCACTGTGGTAACGAGGCGGAAGTGCCGCGGGAGGCCGGCTGGCAGTCTGTCGAAGAGTGCGCGCCTGCCGGCGACGGGAGTTCGGAGGCCAAGCAGCACTTCAGATACTATAGGCAATATACTTTTTTGCAGGGAATCCGAGCTTTCTACGGATTCTGAGGAAGAACAGTTGGCTGAGCAGATGGCCGAAGATCTGAGGGCCAAGTTCAAGCGTCAGAGAAGACGGCTGACCCAGGTCAACGTTGATACGGCGAAGGATCTTGCCAAATTGGCGAAGTCGGGTTCCGACGGTTACCGGTCATAAAAGCCGACGACGGAGAAACAGTGCGGATACGAAGGAAACGGAGGGACGCAATAGATCGAAATCTTGAACGTGAGTTGCTTTTTTTGGTTGGGTTCCACGCCCTCTGTTTCTGAACATGGGTGTTTGTTTTATGTGGTGTTTTTGCTAACATACTACTTCCTTTTTCAGATTGTGGTAAGTATGGCACATAATTACCAAGGCACCGATCTGCGTATTGGCACGTTGAACGTTTACGGTCTCCGCACCGTCGAAAAGCAGAAGTGGCTCACGGGCTACTTCAGGGAGTCGGGTGTTGATTTTTTGCTGGTGCAGGAAACTCACCATAAGAAGCCCGAGCAGGTTTTTGCTTTCCGTAGGAACACCGGGCTGAATTGCAGGTATTCTCTTGGAGCGAATGGTTTCACCGGGGTGGCCATTGTCTACAAGCCGCAGTACGAGGGTAGCATCACGCAGATGCAGACTGATGGGGACGGTCGCGTGCTGGCTATTTCGGTTAATAGCGGATTGATGCCCATTAAGATGGTGTGTGTTTATGTTCCGGAGGAGGGTCCTCTCCGGAGCGGTTTTTATGACCAGCTGCCGTTCTTCCTTAGGGGAAGCGAAGATTTTCTGGTCGTCGGTGGGGATTTCAACTCGGTTGTGGATGACCATATCGATCGGTTGAGTACTCACAAGTGCAAGTGGTCAGAGCCGTACAGAAGAGGTCTTACGGATCTGATTTAGAACCAGCAACTTAAGGACGTGTGGAGACAGCTGTTCCCGCAGGAGCCGGGGTTCACGTGGCCCAGGAATCATTTGGCTTCAAGGATCGACATGCTGTTGGTCTCAAAGATGGACTGGGTTATCGGAACCGAGGTTTTTAACCCTAACTCACAGCCGTTGTTTGTTTCTGATCACAGCGTTGTCGTGATGGACGTCTGTGTGCCGGCGCCAAGGGAGAGGAAAGCGACACCGTGGCGCCTAAACGTTTCAATGTTAGACGACGTTGATGCGCTGTCGCGTGTCCGTTCGATCTTGGAGTCCAGTGCGGAAATGGCCACCGATGACGAGATCGGCGGTTGGGAGAGGGCGAAGGACGAGGTCTGGAGCACCTCGGTTGCTCGGGGTAAGGAGTTGGCGAGAGCTAAGCGGGGGACTCAGGTTTTTCTGATGAACTTCTAGAACGCGGATCTGAAGGGTAATGAAGACGGGTGTAATCTTGGGGTCATTACCCAGATCAGGCAAGAGATTTCCGATTTTTACAGAGGCATCGGCTCTGAAGTTCAACTTCAAGGTGCTATTAGGAGTTCTGAGTAGGAGCGGGATATTAATCACATTTACCGGAAGCTCGAGGCGGAGCGGAAGAGTGAGAACATGGAAGTTCTTGATATTGATGATACCGAGGTGAGGGACAATAAGCAGATCCTGCAGGAAGCTGCTAGGTATTACGGCGATCTCTTTTCCAGCGAGGAAATTGATCATGCAGTCATGGATATGTGGTTGGAAGGTACGCCGAGGATCCCAGCGAAGACTTGGATAGTTTCGAAAAGGAGTTCTCGGTGTCCGAGGTAAGGGTGGCGATTCAGACCCTTTCGCCAGGTAAGTCTCTGGGTTGTGATGGTCTCCCGTCGGAATTTTACAATAAGTTTGTTAATGTGTTAACGCCCTGGCTTACGAGGGTATACAACGAGATTGTGCAGGTGAGTAGTATGCCGGGGACCATGCGGAGGAGCATGGTCACTTTGCTGTGCAAGACCCCCGACGCCCCGTTGAGGGTGTTAAGTGGTTGGAGACTGGTGTGTCTCTCCATAGTGGACTATAAGATCCTTGCGAGGGTCATCAATAGCAGGCTTGCTAAGGTGGCCGTTCATCTCATTGGCGCTAACCAGACGTGTGGTATCGGGCGGTGCCGGATGCAATACTAGGTGCATACGAGACGCTATCACTTACCTGGGCGAGAAGGGCATTAAGATGGGGCTCTTCTTGGCAGACCATAGCAAGGCTTTCGATAGGGTATCGCACGAGTTTGTCGGAAGATTGTTAGAAGCCCACGGCTTCGGAGTATTCGTCCGAAGTGCGATTGGGGCGTTGTACAGAGATCTCTCCGGTCGTCTCTCCCCCTCATAGAGGTTCAAAGAGGAGTGAGGCAGGGATGTCCTCTCTCTCCCCTTTTGTTTGTTTTGGTCTTGGAGACCCTTTTGAGAAGAGTTGCTGGGAAGGATAGTGTTAGGGGTTTTCCGGTCCCAGGGAGGAGGAGTCGTTGAAGTACCTTTTGCGTATGCAGATGATGTCTCCTTCTTCGTCGACTCGGAAAGGAGCTTGAACGGGATGCGTGATGCTTTCGCTGAGTACTGCATTGCGACCGGTGCCCGTCTCAATGAGGAGAAGTCGAGTATTGTGCTCTGGTGCAAATGGGAGAGATCAGCGGTTACAGGTTTAGCTGTGACCGATGAGCCCGTTCGGATACTCGGTATCCAGTTTTCTAAGGAAGGAGTCCACGTGAGCACCTGGGGTAAAGTTCTGGCGGAGATGAAGAAGGAACAAGAACGGTGGCAGGAGGTGGGCATTTCAAGAGTGAATCGGTCCAAGTTAGCTAATGCGCTTCTGGTTTCGAAATGCACTGTGTCCGGGGAAATTGAGTCCCCACCCGGAAGCCTCATAAAGCAAATGGAGAGAGTGGTCTTTGGCTTCATTTGGGCAGGGAAGAAGACCGAAGAGGTGACTCAGGCGGTCCTATCTGTCCCAGATCGGAGGAAGGTTTGGAAGTCAAGCACCTTCCGACATGTCTCAGTGCACTCCAGTTTAAGAGTGTGAAGGGAGCCCTGGTCGCCGAACACCCGTGTGGACTTTTGGCCTCCTATTTCACGGGGTGGGACTCGTCCAAATACGTTCCCGGCCACAGATTTGTTGGACCCGGCGCGAGAGGATGCATAGGTCTTACCATCTTGGAGGTCGCCTGCAGGACTTTGCGAAAGCTGTCCGCGCCGGGAAGAACACGCAGCAGATGTACATTGACCTTCTCCCTAGGACTAGGGAACACGTCGTCAAAGATTTCCACGTTCCTAGGAACTTCTGTATGAGAGAGGCTTGAATGAGCACTCACTCGACGGGTGTGGACTGCAAGAAGAGGGACTTTAGGTGGCGGTTGGCCCACAATGTCCTTCCAACCAGGAGTAGGCAGTTTCGGTGGGGTGGCATCTCTTCCGATAGATGCCTTTCGTGTGCGGGCATTGAGGACAGGTTCCATCTCTTTTGAGCCTGCCCCATGGTGCACAAAGTTTGGCAGAGAATCTGGACTTGGGATTGGCACAAAAGGCTTGACGCCCTCCAGTTTCACCCGGCTAATGTGTTTTATCTACATCCCGCTCCGGCGGCGGGCAGGGAGGTCTGGAGGAGGATTATCACCGAGGTCTGTTATAAGATGTGGAGGGAGAGGAACAGGGTTTTGCATTCCCGGACGGCTAACTCGGGCTTCTCTCCGACAACGGTTATCCTTCAAGTCAAGTGTGAGCTCCGAGACAGGGCGAGAGTGGACGCCTGTACTTTGACCGACCGACCCTTTAGGTATCAGGGGGGATTTGGCCTCGGATTGTTACCGGGACCAAGAACAACTACACCTTTCATTGGGGTAACTTACCTCCTTAGTTGCGGCACTTGAAGCCCGAGGGATCTCTCAGGGAGTGTTGGGCTTTGTCTAGTGTTATATTTTTGTGACTTGTGTTTGATGAAGGTTGTGGAGGTTAGCCTCCGACCCTTTCTTAGGCGGTTTAATCTGCCTTCTCTCCGGTCGAGGTCGGCGGTGCTGGCCGCTGACCGAGACGGCAGGAGCCTGTGTGAGTCGGGGGGAATGAGGGTTTTGGTTCTGTCTCTGCTCTTTCTCTTATGATGTGGTATGAATGGATGGTATCTGAAGGGAGGGTGTTGTGTATTTGCTGTTTGTGGTGTGCCGGTTCCGTGTGGAAGTAGGCCGGTTAGGCACCTGCCATGGGTCGTGTGAGTGCCTTGGTGCACCCGTCGGCCCGGTGTCCTCGCTGACAGTCTCCCGTCCGGGTCGCTGTCACTTTGTCACCTCTGAAGGGGACATTTGTCCGCTTACATGGACGTTCCGGGTGTACCTTCGGGCTGCACCCGCTGTTCTAGGTGACCTCTCTGGCTCTTTGTGTACGGGTCCTTTCGAGTTCTTCGGAGGATCTGTATGACTAGGGGGTTTGTCTGCTGTTGCTTGTTGGGCCGTGGTGGGAGTGTGTGTAAACATCAATGAACCATGTCTAGGTGTTTATTTTGGGCGTGGTGAACAGTGTGAAGATGTGTTGCAACAAAGTTCGTGTATGTGGGAGGGGACGTCGTGCGAGAGCACATTAGGGCGCTCCCTTCTCCCAGCCCCCATGATTTGGGGTTCTTATACGAAGACAAAGTACCCCGGCTCATGAATATTGTACTAGGGATGGGCACATCGGTGGTTACTCATTCCCAAAACATCAATGCATCGATAGGATCGGTGAAAACCTCGATGTTTTTGCTAATAAGCCGAAAAAGTCGTTGTTTTGAATCTGCAGCAGTAAATACGCAATAGATGTGCAAAATCTTTGTTCAATATATTAGTGATTACTCGCCAATAACATCGGGTAACTAATAATATTTATTAAAACGCCCGATGCATTAGTAGAAACCTCTACTTTTGTTCGATGCATCGGTGTAAATTTGCTAATAACACACTTTTCTACCTGCACCAGTAAATGGGCACACGATTTGTAAAATCTCTCTTTAATATAACAGTGATACTCACCAGTTCAACAACCATTAACATAATATTTGTTAAAACGCTCGATGCATCGTGAAAACCTCTATGTTTCTTCGATGCATCGGTGGGAACCTCGATGTTTTGCTAATAAACTGAAGAATTCGCACTTTTCGATCTGCGGCAATGAATGGGCGATCGATTTGTAAAATCTCTGTTCAATGTAACAGTGATACTCAATAATGCAACATCTAGAAACGTAATATTTGTTAAAGCGTCCGATGTATCGGTGTAAACCTCGATGTTTTTCGATGTATCGGTGTGAACCACGAAGTCTTGCTAACACAGCCAAAGATTTCACACTTCTTGATCTGCAGCACCGAAAGGGCATATCGGTGGGTAAAATATTTGTTCAATATAATGGCAATAGCTTACCAATTCAACCCCAAGTAACTAATAATATTTCTTAAAAGCTTCGATGTATCGGTGGAAACCTCGATGGCCGCCCCGGTGGCGCAGTGGTCTAAGCGATGGCCTCTGATCATTCGTCCGAACGGGGTCCGGGTTCGAATCCCGGTGAGGCATGGATGTTGTGTTTGTCTTACGGCACTGGCTCTCTCCCTTCCCTGGAACCAGTGACCCTAAATTAGGGACGGGCGACTGCTTATAGCCCATTGAGTTGCTCTTGCTCACGGTGGTCGTTAAACCTCCAAAAAAAAAAAAAAAAAAAAAAGAAACCTCGATGTTTTTTCGATGCATCGGCTCACATGCCTTCGAGGTAAAGATCTCGGTTTTCGTCAACGAATCAAGTAACACAACCAATAGGAAGGTGATATTTCTTTCCTCTGTATTGTTATGAATGTAACAAAAAGAAATGCATTTACTTTTCGTAAAAGATATTCTCTTCCAGTTCCAAACATCGGTCGCGAAACCTCGATGTTTTTCGATGTATCGGTGGAAACCTCGATGTTTTTTCGATGCATCGGCTCACATGCCTTATAGGAAAAGATCTCGGTTTTCGCCAACGAATCAAGTACAACAACCAATAGGAATAGGATATTTCTTTCTTCTGTATAGTTATGAATCTAACAAAAAGAAATGCATTTACTTTTCGTAGAAGATATTCTCTTCCAGTTCCAAACATCGGTCGCGAAACCTCGATGTTTTTCGATGTATCGGCTTCTGCAACATCGAGGTTAAAACATCGATCATCGGTGGCAAAACATCGATGTTCAAAAACATCGAGGTTTTTTGCCCATCCCTATATTGTACCGATATTCGATATCATATGATACAAAAACGCCTGTATCGATATATCAGATATTTTGTCACTATTTACTTTTTTTAAATAAATGGAGTCAATTCATACTACATATAAACGAAAGCAATTAAAATAACTGGAGTTCACTTGTGTGTACTGTTACTGGGTTAATATTGGTAACCGAATATCTTCACCGTGTTTACTTTCCTATACTGGAGAAGTATTGTGGTATATTAGCACTCCAGTGACCGCGCAATGTATTGCAGATATTTGCATAATATATTTGAAATGGTATACAGGCATTGCTGAGCTAATGATGCTTCTCATTCACACCAAACAAGACAGTTTCAATATTTTTAACAACTGTTTCAGTTATTTGCAGGTGGTGTGGGAAAAGAATATCTAAATAAGCTGTTCAACTTTTTTGCATAACAACCTGGTGCGTTCAGCTGCTATACCACCTGAAATAACTAAGTGATACCATATGTTTAAAATTATGATACAGTGAGCTGCTAGTGAAGAAGCCGGCACAACTAAAAACAGATACAATAGTACTGTACCCCTGATTTCAGGTTCAGCTGTAAAATTTAACAAAACATGTCACAGGTCCTGCAGACCAGCTTGTGTCAAAATAAATTGGTCCGCAGGCTCTGTAATGGGTCTGCAAGGTTCAGAAGACTATATGACATACAGAATAGTATCAATACTCTAAACTGAACTTCAAAAGATTCTGTGATTTCAGTTTGCTTTTATTTTATTTCCCTTTTTTAAATGAGAAAATGTAACTGGTCTTTCGGACGACAGTTAGTGGAATTGTAGTGGTCCGATGGAAATTTCAGTGGTCTCAGTGCAGCAGACCACTACTATAAGTTCCAACACAAAGGCTGGTTAATAGTATCACACATATCATCATCATTGTCAACCATTATCAATCCACTGCTGGACGAAGGTCTCCCCAAGTTTCCTCCACAACGGTCTGTCTTGGGCCAGCTCCCTATCTTCTGATTCAAGGCTCCTTGAATTGGAAGAAGAACTACAAAGGATCAAGTTGGGCATCGTCGCGCTAAGTGAGGTAAGGAGAAAAGGAGAAGATCTCATTGAACTGGAAAGTGGACATCTCTTCAACTATCGTGGGACAGATACTGGCAGAACTAGTGGTGTTGGATTTATAATAAACAAGAAACTGAAGGATAAAGTTGTAGAAGTTGAAAGTTCGTCTGACAGAGCTGCACGACTTGTTATCCAACTCTCGAGAAGATACCAGGTTCAGATTATTCAAGCTTATGCACCCACTACAAGTCACCCTGAAGAAGAGATTGAAGAATTTTATGAGGAAATTCGTCATCTAAATAATAAAGGTAAGCAGCACTTAAAGATCATTATGGGAGATTTCAATGTGAAAATAGGGAAACGGTAACCGAATGAAACTTCAGTAGGTAAATTCGGTCACGGCAACAGAAACCAGCGGGGAAATACTCTCGTAGAATTTGCAGAGGCAGAAGGGTTTTTCATCATGAACTCCTTTTTCAAGAAAAAGCCGCAAAGGAAATGGACATGGAGTCATCCCAATGGATGAACAAGTGAAATTGATTTTATTATGTGTAACAAGACATTTGTCATGGAAGACTGCAGTGTGCTAAACAAGTTCAACACAGGTAGTGACCATAGATTGGTGAGATGTAAGATGCACCCCAACACTAAACTTGAACGTGGCAAGCTCATAAGGCAAACAAAATCTATTGACATAACCAACCTTAAAAAACACCATAATACCTTCAAATTGGAACTGAAGAACAGATTCTCTGCTTTAGAAGGCCTAACATTGGAAGAAGTGGATATTTCTGAAGTTAACAGAAAAGTAACCAAAGCTCTTATGGAAACAGCAACAAAATTAGCTGGGTCTAAGAACAAGTTGCATGTGAACAAATTATCAGGGAAAACCAAAATTCTGATGCAAAAAAGAAGAGAGATGAGGACAACTAAAGGAGATGTGACTTCCAAAGTGGAATATATAGAGATATGCAAGACTGTACGAAAAAGTATCACTGAAGATGTAGGGAAATTCAGTGTGAACTAGTGAGGAAAGCAATTGAAAACAACCAAAGCCTAAAGAGAGCAAAGGGACATCTCAGTAAGGGAAGAAAACAGATTATAGCTCCGGGAAAAGAAGATGGTTCTGTAACAAGAAATAGAGGTGAAATTCTGACAACAATGAAAGATTTCTACTCAAAACTATATGAAAGGAATGATACATGTACTCCAGACATTACGAAAGATACCAGAGTTCTTCCAGTCTTCCCAGCAGAAATTACACATGCAATCAAGAACATGAAGCGGGGAAAAGCTCCAGGAGAAGATGGAATTACTGTAGACATCATACAAGAAGCAAGTGGAGAAATCGAAACAGTACTCGCCCAAATTTTCACTCGATGCCTTAATGAAGGGAAAATTCCTGAGGATTGGAACAATGATCCTGCTACATAAAAAAGGTGACATTGAGGATCTCGGGAACTACAGACTTATCAACCTCCTATCAGTGGTAAATAAAATCTTCACTAAAGTTTTTTCACACCGCTTGAAGGTAACACTGGACATGGCTCAACCGAGAGGACAAGCTGAATTCAGGAGTGGCTACAGCACAATAGATCATATCCACGTACTGAGCGAACTAATTGAAAAAGCGAGAGAATATGAACTTCCATTATGCATGGCTTTTATCGATTATGAAAAGGCCTTTGATTCAGTGAAACCATCAGCAGGCTCTGAAGTCCTGCGGTATTGAAGATGCATACATTGAAATTATTAATAACAATGCAAGTGCAAAGATTCGGCAATTTCAGAATACAGCACCCATAAAAATTGGAAAGGGAGTGTGATAAGGCGACACTATATCTCCCAAACACTTTAATGCCACATTGGAAAATGTCTTTCAATCAATGAACTAGGAAAACAAAAGGGATAGAGATTAATAAAGATTTTCTGTCTCACCTTCGTTTTGCTGATTGCATAGTCATTTTTGCAACTACACCATCAGAGCTGCAGAGTATGATCCAGGAACTTGCTGACAAGAGTAAAGAAGTGCGATTAAAAATGAACTTTCAGAAGACAAAAGTGATGTTCAATGCTTTTAAAGAAGATTTGTCGATTGATGAAATGAAGATTTGTCGATTGATGGGGAAAAAGCTGGAGATAACCAATAATTACATTTATCTTGGACAGCAGATATCAAATGAGGGTCACATTGATGAAGAAATTAATCGGCATATAAAACTTGCTTGGAGAGCTTTTGGAAGAAACAGTATAATTTTCAAGAGCAATATGCCATTATGTCTTAAAAGAAAAGTGTTTGATCAATGCATGCTTGGTGAAACCAGGAGAGATAAGAAGAGGAACTCGTCGATCCGAAAAACGATAAGAGTGGAAGACATCATGATCAGAGTTAAATCCCTGAAATGGCAATGAGCTGGGCATATTGCCAGAAGGGCAGACCATCGATGGACAGCCGAAATTTTAGAATGGATTACAAGGGGCAAGAAAAGACCTAGAAGAAGACCACATGGGAGATGAAATTCGAAAGTATGCTGGAGTGACATGTATATATATATATAGGTTTAAAGGTTTTAATAGTATCACACACACTTAAATAATGGACAGGCTGGACGTACACTTACAATTGAGATCAAGATACACTAACAACGGAGCCTACTCGTTCCGCTAAGAAATACGAAATGGCGAACGCAACACCTTTCGGCACATAGCCCTGTCGTGTCCTGTCTCGGTGGTCACACTTCAGAACTCTCCGCAGTTCTGACTCTAGTCTCTGGGAGCATGTTTTAGCGACGCGCCAACGTCCGATGCTCACGCGATCCAGCGGTTGCACCATCAGGATGACGCAAACCGAAAACCCACAAATATATATATATATATATATATATATATATATATATATATATATGGACATGGCTCAACCGAGAGAACAAGCTGGATTCAGGAGTGGCTACAGCACAATAGATCATATCCACGTACTGAGAGAACTAATTGAAAGAGCGAGGGAATATGAACTTCCATTGTGCATGGCTTTTATCGATTATGAAAAAGCCTTTGATTCGGTGAAACCATCAGCAGTTACCACGGCTCTGAAATCCTGCGGTATTGAAGATGCATACATTAACATTATTAATAACATCTATGAAAATGCAAGTGCAAAGATTCGGCTGTTTGAAAATACAACACACATAAAAATTGGAAAGGGAGTGAGACAAGGTGACACCATATCTCCGAAGCTCTTTAATGCTACATTGGAGGGTGTCTTTCAGTCGCTGAACTGGGAAAACAAAGGGATAAAGATTAATGGAGATTATCTAACCCACCTTCGTTTTGCTGATGACGTAGTCATTTTTGCAACTACCCCATCAGAGCTGCAGAGTATGATCCAGGAACTTGCTGACAAGAGTAAAGAAGTGGGATTAAAAATGAACTTTCAGAAGACAAAAGTGATGTTCAATGCTTTTACAAGAAATGAAGATTTATCGATTGATGGAGAAAAGCTGGAGATAACAGACACGTACGTTTATCTTGGACAGCAGATATCAAGTGAGGGTCACATTGATGAAGAAATTAATCGGCGTACAAAACTTGCCTGGAGAGCTTTTGGAAGAAACAGCATAATTTTCAAGAGCAATATGCCATTATGTCTTAAAAGAAAAGTGTTTGATCAATGCATCCTTCCAGTGCTTACGTATGGTGCAGAGACGTGGACCTTAACTAAAAGAGACATACAAAGGCTGCAGACAACTCAAAGAAGCATGGACAGGTGCATGCTTGGTGTAACCAGGAGAGATAAGAAGAGGAACACGTGGATCCGAAAAATGACAAGAGTGGAAGACATCATGATCAGAGTTAAATCCCTGAAATGGCAATGGGCTGGACATACTGCCAGAAGGACAGATCATCGATGGACAGACGAAATTTTAGATTGGATTCCAAGGGACAGGAAAAGACCCAGAAGAAGACCACATGGGAGATGGGTGGATGAAATTCGAAAGTATGCAGGGGTGACATGGAGGAGACTGGCACAAGACAGACTGTTGTGGAGGAAACTTGGGGAGACCTTCGTCCAGCAGTGGATTGATAATGGTTGACAATGATGATGATGATATATATTGTGTGTGTGTGAGAGAGAGAGAGGATGAAAGAGGAATGGTTCATTTTTTTATTTTGTGGGGAACTACTTATAAACATTTAAACATTTTACAAATCTCGGCACCCACTTGCTTTTATAACTGTGACTGTTTATTTCTCTTTCGACTGGTTTAAAGGACATCTTCAAGTTTATTTTATTGCTAAGTTTGTTTAAAACAATTTGAATAATGCACCTAGAGCATATTTCTCTTTAGATTTCTGGAAACCTGATTTTTGATATTTTCCAGAAGAGAGGAACATATCAAAATCCTCTTCAGTTGACCTTGCATTTGGACAAATTTAATTCAACCTGAAAGGTTCTAGACATACACCATCATGGCATAAATAAAACTGAAGCCAATTCAAAAAAAAAAAAAAAAATTCAAATTAGCCTCATGTTATGAATGTAATAATGGTACACACAATAGCAACTAGGGCCTCTGTGAAACTTGGAGAGGTGCCAGCTAGTTCTGTGTGACATTGGCGAAAAGACCCCAACTCACCGGGTAACAATTTTTTTTGCGGATCAAGCATTTTGAGCTCTGCTGAACAATTTTTTCGAAAAATCGGCTCACCTTACTTGACCTTGGTGGGGCCATTCTGATGAGAAAGCTGGAAAATAGAAATCAATTCCAACAAGAAGAATAAATAAGACGCCACGTCGTTGTCTTTGGAAAACCTGAACAAGAACAAGATGGCGCCAAAAGTTTGTTTCCTTCGCTTTCTAAAGTTCAAGTTTTTTGCCCCGGTGGAGCAGTGGTCTAAGCGATGGCTTCTGATCATTCATTCTGAGGCATGGATGTTGTGTTTGTCTTATGGCACTGGCTCTCGCCCTTCCCTGGAACCAGTGACCCTAAATTAGGGACGAGCGACTGCTTATAGCCCATTGAGTTGCTAACGGTGGTAGTTAAACCTCTAAACAAAAAAAATTGCTTCTGATCATTCGTCCGATAGGAGTACGGGTTCGAATCCCGTGAGTCATGGATGTTGCGTTTGTCTTACGACTCTCTCTCCCTTCCCTGGAACCAGTGACCCCAAATTAAGGACAGGCGACTGCTTATAGCCCATTGATCTTGATCATGATCATATGTAGAGGATTTTAGGAAGGGAGTGCCTGACCCTAGGGCTTAAACAACCCTTAGAAATAGGAAGCTAGGAGATTTCGGCTAGAGTGCCCGATAGGAAAGTGACACGGAAGCGAGGTAGAAGACGCCCTTATTAACTACCGGGGGCCAGTAGCCGGGGTCCGACGGCTTAACGTGCCCATTCAATGCTCTAGTAGATCAGATCAGATCATATGTAGAGGATTTTAGGAAGGGAGTGTCTGACCCCAGGTCTTAAACAACCCTTAGAAATAGGAAGCTAGGAGATTTGGGCTAGAGTGCCCGATAGGAAAGTGACACGGAAGCGAGGTAGAAGACGCCCTTATTTACTACCGGGGACCAGTACCCGGGGTCCGACGGCTTAACGTGCCCATTCAATGCTCTAGTAGATCAGATCAGATCATATGTAGAGGATTTTAGAAAGGGAGTGTCTGACCACAGGTCTTAAACAACCCTTAGAAATAGGAAGCTAGGAGATTTGGGCTAGAGTGCCCGATAGGAAAGTGACACGGAAGCGAGGTAGAAGACGCCCTTATTTACTACCGGGGGGCCAGTACCCGGGGTCCGACGGCTTAACGTGCCCATTCAATGCTCTAGTAGATCAGATCAGATCATATGTAGAGGATTTTAGGAAGGGAGTGTCTGACCCCAGGTCTTAAACAACCCTTAGAAATAGGAAGCTAGGAGATTTGGGCTAGAGTGCCCGATAGGAAAGTGACACGGAAGCGAGGTAGAAGACGCCCTTATTTACTACCGGGGTCCGACGGCTTAACGTGCCCATTCAATGCTCTAGTAGATCAGATCAGATCATATGTAGAGGATTTTAGGAAGGGAGTGTCCGACCCCAGGTCTTAAACAACCCTTAGAAATAGGAAGCTAGGAGATTTGGGCTAGAGTGCCTGATAGGAAAGTGACACGGAAGCGAGGTAGAAGACGCCCTTATTTACTACCGGGGGGCCAGTACCCGGGGTCCGACGGCTTAACGTGCCCATTCAATGCTCTAGTAGATCAGATCAGATCATATGTAGAGGATTTTAGGAAGGGAGTGTCTGACCACAGGTCTTAAACAACCCTTAGAAATAGGAAGCTAGGAGATTTGGGCTAGAGTGCCTGATAGGAAAGTGACACGGAAGCGAGGCAGAAGACGCCCTTATTTACTACCGGGGGGCCAGTACCCGGGGTCCGACGGCTTAACGTGCCCATTCAATGCTCTAGTAGATCAGATCAGATCATATGTAGAGGATTTTAGGAAGGGAGTGTCTGACCCCAGGTCTTAAACAACCCTTAGAAATAGGAAGCTAGGAGATTTGGGCTAGAGTGCCCGATAGGAAAGTGACACGGAAGCGAGGTAGAAGACGCCCTTATTTACTACCGGGGGGGGGCAGTACCCGGGGTCCGACGGCTTAACGTGCCCATTCAATGCTCTAGTAGATCAGATCAGATCATATGTAGAGGATTTTAGGAAGGGAGTGTCTGACCCCAGGTCTTAAACAACCCTTAGAAATAGGAAGCTAGGAGATTTGGGCTAGAGTGCCCGATAGGAAAGTGACACGGAAGCGAGGTAGAAGACGCCCTTATTTACTACCGGGGGACCAGTACCCGGGGTCCGACGGCTTAACGTGCCCATTCAATGCTCTAGTAGATCAGATCAGATCATATGTAGAGGATTTTAGGAAGGGAGTGTCCGACCCCAGGTCTTAAACAACCCTTAGAAATAGGAAGCTAGGAGATTTGGGCTAGAGTGCCTGATAGGAAAGTGACACGGAAGCGAGGTAGAAGACGCCCTTATTTACTACCGGGGGACCAGTACCCGGGGTCCGACGGCTTAACGTGCCCATTCAATGCTCTAGTAGATCAGATCAGATCATATGTAGAGGATTTTAGGAAGGGAGTGTCTGACCCCAGGTCTTAAACAACCCTTAGAAATAGGAAGCTAGGAGATTTGGGCTAGAGTGCCCGATAGGAAAGTGACACGGAAGCGAGGTAGAAGACGCCCTTATTTACTACCGGGGGACCAGTACCCGGGGTCCGACGGCTTAACGTGCCCATTCAATGCTCTAGTAGATCAGATCAGATCATATGTAGAGGATTTTAGGAAGGGAGTGTCCGACCCCAGGTCTTAAACAACCCTTAGAAATAGGAAGCTAGGAGATTTGGGCTAGAGTGCCCGATAGGAAAGTGACACGGAAGCGAGGCAGAAGACGCCCTTATTTACTACCGGGGGGCCAGTACCCGGGGTCCGACGGCTTAACGTGCCCATTCAATGCTCTAGTAGATCAGATCAGATCATATGTAGAGGATTTTAGGAAGGGAGTGTCCTGACCCCAGGTCTTAAACAACCCTTAGAAATAGGAAGCTAGGAGATTTGGGCTAGAGTGCCCGATAGGAAAGTGACACGGAAGCGAGGCAGAAGACGCCCTTATTTACTACCGGGGGCCAGTACCCGGGGTCCGACGGCTTTACGTGCCCATTCAATGCTCTAGTAGATCAGATCAGATCATATGTAGAGGATTTTAGGAAGGGAGTGTCTGACCCCAGGTCTTAAACAACCCTTAGAAATAGGAAGCTAGGAGATTTGGGCTAGAGTGCCCCATAGGAAAGTGACACGGAAGCGAGGTAGAAGACGCCCTTATTTACTACCGGGGGACCAGTACCCGGGGTCCGACGGCTTAACGTGCCCATTCAATGCTCTAGTAGATCAGATCAGATCATATGTAGAGGATTTTAGGAAGGGAGTGTCTGACCCCAGGTCTTAAACAACCCTTAGAAATAGGAAGCTAGGAGATTTGGGCTAGAGTGCCCGATAGGAAAGTGACACGGAAGCGAGGTAGAAGACGCCCTTATTTACTACCGGGGGCCAGTACCCGGGGTCCGACGGCTTAACGTGCCCATTCAATGCTCTAGTAGATCAGATCAGATCATATGTAGAGGATTTTAGGAAGGGAGTGTCCGACCCCAGGTCTTAAACAACCCTTAGAAATAGGAAGCTAGGAAATTTGGGCTAGAGTGCCCGATAGGAAAGTGACACGGAAGCGAGGTAGAAGACGCCCTTATTTACTACCGGGGGCCAGTACCCGGGGTCCGACGGCTTAACGTGCCCATTCAATGCTCTAGTAGATCAGATCAGATCATATGTAGAGGATTTTAGGAAGGGAGTGTCTAACCCCAGGTCTTAAACAACCCTTAGAAATAGGAAGCTAGGAAATTTGGGCTAGAGTGCCCGATAGGAAAGTGACACGGAAGCGAGGTAGAAGACGCCCTTATTTACTACCGGGGGCCAGTACCCGGGGTCCGACGGCTTAACGTGCCCATTCAATGCTCTAGTAGATCAGATCAGATCATATGTAGAGGATTTTAGGAAGGGAGTGTCCGACCCCAGGTCTTAAACAACCCTTAGAAATATGAAGCTAGGAGATTTGGGCTAGAGTGCCCGATAGGAAAGTGACACGGAAGCGAGGTAGAAGACGCCCTTATTTACTACCGGGGGACCAGTACCCGGGGTCCGACGGCTTAACGTGCCCATTCAATGCTCTAGTAGATCAGATCAGATCATATGTAGAGGATTTTAGGAAGGGAGTGTCTGACCCCAGGTCTTAAACAACCCTTAGAAATATGAAGCTAGGAGATTTGGGCTAGAGTGCCCGATAGGAAAGTGACACGGAAGCGAGGTAGAAGACGCCCTTATTTACTACCGGGGGACCAGTACCCGGGGTCCGACGGCTTAACGTGCCCATTCAATGCTCTAGTAGATCAGATCAGATCATATGTAGACGATTTTAGGAAGGGAGTGTCCGACCCCAGGTCTTAAACAACCCTTAGAAATAGGAAGCTAGGAGATTTAGGCTAGAGTGCCCGATAGGAAAGTGACACGGAAGCGAGGTAGAAGACGCCCTTATTTACTACCGAGGGGCCAGTACCCGGGGCCCGACGGCTTAACGTGCCCATTCAATGCTCTAGTAGATCAGATCAGATCATATGTAGAGGATTTTAGGAAGGGAGTGTCTGACCCCAGGTCTTAAACAACCCTTAGAAATAGGAAGCTAGGAGATTTGGGCTAGAGTGCCCGATAGGAAAGTGACACGGAAGCGAGGTAGAAGACGCCCTTATTTACTACCGGGGGGCCAGTACCCGGGGCCCGACGGCTTAACGTGCCCATTCAATGCTCTAGTAGATCAGATCAGATCATATGTAGAGGATTTTAGGAAGGGAGTGTCTGACCCCAGGTCTTAAACAACCCTTAGAAATAGGAAGCTAGGAGATTTGGGCTAGAGTGCCCGATAGGAAAGTGACACGGAAGCGAGGTAGAAGACGCCCTTATTTACTACCGGGGGGCCAGTACCCGGGGCCCGACGGCTTAACGTGCCCATTCAATGCTCTAGTAGATCAGATCAGATCATATGTAGAGGATTTTAGGAAGGGAGTGTCCGACCCCAGGTCTTAAACAACCCTTAGAAATAGGAAGCTAGGAGATTTGGGCTAGAGTGCCCCATAGGAAAGTGACACGGAAGCGAGGTAGAAGACGCCCTTATTTACTACCGGGGGACCAGTACCCGGGGTCCGACGGCTTAACGTGCCCATTCAATGCTCTAGTAGATCAGATCAGATCATATGTAGAGGATTTTAGGAAGGGAGTGTCTGACCCCAGGTCTTAAACAACCCTTAGAAATAGGAAGCTAGGAGATTTGGGCTAGAGTGCCCGATAGGAAAGTGACACGGAAGCGAGGTAGAAGACGCCCTTATTTACTACCGGGGGCCAGTACCCGGGGTCCGACGGCTTAACGTGCCCATTCAATGCTCTAGTAGATCAGATCAGATCATATGTAGAGGATTTTAGGAAGGGAGTGTCTGACCAGAGGTCTTAAACAACCCTTAGAAATAGGAAACTAGGAGATTTGGGCTAGAGTGCCCGATAGGAAAGTGACACGGAAGCGAGGTAGAAGACGCCCTTATTTACTACCGGGGGACTAGTACCCGGGGTCCGACGGCTTAACGTGCCCATTCAATGCTCTAGTAGATCAGATCAGATCATATGTAGAGGATTTTAGGAAGGGAGTGTCTTACCCCAGGTCTTAAACAACCCTTAGAAATAGGAAGTTAGGAGATTTGGGCTAGAGTGCCTGATAGGAAAGTGACACGGAAGCGAGGTAGAAGACGCCCTTATTTACTACCGGGGGCAGTACCCGGGGTCCGACGGCTTAATGTGCCCATTCAATGCTCTAGTAGATCAGATCAGATCATATGTAGAGGATTTTAGGAAGGGAGTGTCTGACCCCAAGTCTTAAACAACCCTTAGAAATAGGAAGCTAGGAGATTTGGGCTAGAGTGCCCGATAGGAAAGTGACACGGAAGCGAGGTAGAAGACGCCCTTATTTACTACCTGGGGGGGGGGCAGTACCCGGGGTCCGACGGCTTAACGTGCCCATTCAATGCTCTAGTAGATTAGATCAGATCATATGTAGAGGATTTTAGGAAGGGAGTGTCTGATCCCAGGTGTTAAACAACCCTTAGAAATAGGAAGCTAGGAGATTTGGGCTAGAGTGCCCGATAGGAAAGTGACACTGAAGCGAGGTAGAAGACGCCCTTATTTACTACCGGGATCCAGTACCAGGGGTCCGACGGCTTAACGTGCCCATTCAATGCTCTAGTAGATTAGATCAGATCATATGTAGAGGATTTTAGGAAGGGAGTGTCTGACCCCAGGTCCTAAACAACCCTTAGAAATAGGAAGCTAGGAGATTTGGGCTAGAGTGCCCGATAGGAAAGTGACACGGAAGCGAGGTAGAAGACGCCCTTATTTACTACCGGGGGACTAGTACCCGGGGTCCGACGGCTTAACGTGCCCATTCAATGCTCTAGTAGATTAGATCAGATCATATGTAGAGGATTTTAGGAAGGGAGTGTCTGACCCCAGGTCCTAAACAACCCTTAGAAATAGGAAGCTAGGAGATTTGGGCTAGAGTGCCCGATAGGAAAGTGACACGGAAGCGAGGTAGAAGACGCCCTTATTTACTACCGGGGGGCAGTACCCGGGGTCCGACGGCTTAACGTGCCCATTCAATGCTCTAGTAGATTAGATCAGATCATATGTAGAGGATTTTAGGAAGGGAGTGTCTGACCCCAAGTCTTAAACAACCCTTAGAAATAGGAAGCTAGGAGATTTGGGCTAGAGTGCCCGATAGGAAAGTGACACGGAAGCGAGGTAGAAGACGCCCTTATTTACTACCGGGGATCTAGTACCCGGGGTCCGACGGCTTAACGTGCCCATTCAATGCTCTAGTAGATTAGATCAGATCATATGTAGAGGATTTTAGGAAGGGAGTGTCTGACCCCAGGTCCTAAACAACCCTTAGAAATAGGAAGCTAGGAGATTTGGGCTAGAGTGCCCGATAGGAAAGTGACACGGAAGCGAGGTAGAAGACGCCCTTATTTACTACCGGGGGCAGTACCCGGGGTCCGACGGCTTAACGTGCCCATTCAATGCTCTAGTAGATCAGATCAGATCATATGTAGAGGATTTTAGGAAGGGAATGTCTGACCCCAGGTCTTAAACAACCCTTAGAAATAGGAAGCTAGGAGATTTGGGCTAGAGCGCCCGATAGGAAAGTGACACGGAAGCGAAGTAGAAAGGGGAAGGAAGACGGCCTTATTCATTACCGAGGGGTCAGTACCCGGGGTCCGACGACTTAACGTGCCCATCCGACGCACGGCGGGTATTTAGTGGATCGAGCGTTCGTACCTGCCCGGGATCGAACCAGAAGCCCTTGCCGTGGCAGTCACGAACGTTGCCCACTCGGCCACCCGCGACCTTAGAGCCCATTGAGTTGATCACGGAGTCGTTAAACCTCCAATAAAAAAAAAGTTCAAGTTTGGCGATATATATTATAACGGTCGTATCGATATGTGCGATATATCGGGGGCCCTCGTATCGATACATTTTATCGCAATATTGAAAATAATGAATCGAAATATCGTATCATTTGATACGTATCGCTCATCCCTACACATGGTGTTTACTTCTCCACTCTCATGGACCAGTTTATCGGTGAAATCCTGGATGTATTTGCAAGTAGAAAAATACGTAGATCTCAATTCTCAGAAGTAAAACGGGCAATGGATGAGCAACATTCTCGTCCGGCAAATGTGTACTTTAGCGTCCTAAATTATTTCGACGGAAAAATTGAACTGTTTGAGAAAAGTGCGACGTACAAGTTTTTAAGCATGCAAAATAATAGTGAAAGGTCCAAGAATACAGTATTTGTAGAGAACAGGAAATAATTTGACCATGGGATTACGATGGTTTGGAAGAGTACGTGCGATAGGCTTAGGACGACGGACTGGCAACGCCGTCAAGGTGTAATCCGATGAATGGAAGCTTCGTTTAGAAGAGCAAGTTACGGGCGGAAGAATACAAGAGGAAGCCTTTGAGTAGTACGTAGTCATCGAAGCGTGTTATAAGTAAGAATACGCTGAATGAAAGAGGTCCGCTTTATGCAGCATTGTAAATGGTGTTAGTAGCTTTTTCAACAGCGTTAGTGGCTCTTTCCAAAGTCGTGAGTCTCCATATTTCATTTTGGATTTCGTCAGTGCTTAAAATTTCATTATCCGGTACTATACGACAACAAGCTCTTGGGCTCCCTGCCATGCTACGATTTTTGAATTGAGGAAACGGCTTCATTTTCAAAAATATCCGTTTCAGGATGAAAAAATGTGATCTAAGATGTACGGAATAGCAGCACAACTACAAATGAATTGGTTGAAGAAATCTACTGCCCTGTACATCTTCGAAACCATAATCAAAACTTGTGATTCAATAATTCAACCGGAACCAAAACTTCTTACTTCAGTCGTACCAAGGTTAATGGACTACTAGGTTTGCTCATACGGGAGTACCGGATGAGCTTTTCTGTACAGCATTCCCTCTGACGTCACCTGCCTTACAAGCAACGAACACGAGAGTTGTATGCAGTCTATTGACATAAAGGCAGGTTGTTGGTAGAAGCAATGTGTTCGGGTAATCACTTCGTATATTTAGTTCTGTAATAAATGAATTTCTAATTATTTGTCTCCGAATTTGATTATCACTAAGTATCAACATACTCTCAGAGAAAAATCTAAAGATTTCTTATGCAAAATTCTGTAAATAAACAAATGATCTGTCGTTTAAATCTCGGAAATTTGAACGACAGAGCATTTTTTAAATCTCGGAAAAAACAACAACCAAAAAACTACTTTTCTTTTCAATACTCCTTTTAAAGCTGCCGCAAAAAATTCATGACTATTTCTTTATTCATGTGAAGTTACAGCAAAAAAGTATGTTTTTTAAAATGTTTTTGCTGAAGCCGTGACCACCCCATCCGCATCTATACGCCCCATATTCTGGATAAAAAAAAAACAAAAAAAAATCACCTCGTTTACAGCGTAATTTCCATAACCTGCAGAGCTCAGTCACTTTCGGAAATATGTGGTATGTAATTGGGGATCCTTTTCTGTAGTTATTCTTGCAGTCTGCAACAGCGCAGGAACTCGAAAGAATAAACTATTTGCAAACAAACTTAGCTATTCCACTTGCTATCATCATCATCATCATTGTCAACCATTATCAATCCACTGCTGGAAGAAGGTCTCCCCAAGTTTCCTCCACAACAGTCTGTCTTGTACCAGTCTCCTCCATGTCACCCCTGCATACTTTCGAATTTCATCCACCCATCTCCCATGTGGTCTTCTTCTGGGTCTTTTCCTGTCCCTTGGAATCCAATCTAAAATTTCGGCTGTCCATCGATGATCTGTCCTTCTGGCAGTATGTCCAGCCCATTGCCATTTCAGGGATTTAACTCTGATCATGATGTCTTCCACTCTTGTCATTTTTCGGATCCACGAGTTCCTCTTCTTATCTCTCCTGGTTACACCAAGCATGCACCTCACCATGCTACTTTGAGTTGTCTGCAGCCTTTGTATGTCTCTTTTAGTTAAGGTCCACGTCTCTGCACCATACGTAAGTACTGGAAGGATGCGTTGATCAAACACTTTTCTTTTAAGACATAATGGCATATTGCTCTTGAAAATTATGCTGTTTCTTCCAAAAGCTCTCCAGGCAAGTTTTGTACGCCGATTAATTTCTTCACCAATGTGACCTTCACTTGATATCTGCTGTCCAAGATAAACGTACGTGTCTGTTATCTCCAGCTTTTCTCCATCAATCGATAAATCTTCATTTCTTGTAAAAGCATTGTACATCACTTTTGTCTTCTGAAAGTTCATTTTTAATCCCACTTCTTTACTCTTGTCAGCAAGTTCCTGGATCATACTCTGCAGCTCTGATGGGCTAGTTGCAAAAATGACTACGTCATCAGCAAAACGAAGGTGGGTTAGATAATCTCCATTAATCTTTATCCCCTTGTTTTCCCAGCTCAGTGACTGAAAAACACCCTCCAATGTGGCATTAAAGAGCTTCGGAGATATGGTGTCACCTTGTCTCACTCCCTTTCCAATTTTTATGTGTGTTGTATTTTCAAACAGCCTAATCTTTGCACTTGCATTTTCATAGATGTTTTTAATAATATTAATGTATGCATCTTCAATACCGCAGGATTTCAGAGCCATTGTAACTGCTGATGATTTCAATTATGAAAAAGCCTTTGATTCCACTTGCTATATATACACTAAAATCATTCTAGAAGCAGAAAAAAACAGCTCTTTGAACAAGAGTCAAACGAAATTTCGAACTGCCCTGACCTTCGGTGCCCTAAACTATTTAGTTCATAAGACAGGTGACGTCATCAAATCACCTCCTCCGTACTTCCTCGAAGGGGAGGCTTCACAGTGGTCTTACGGGCACAACCCTGTGTGTTAAAGAACCTTGAGTCGTACATGAAAACATTTACATTTCTTCATTTCTTTCCATTGGGAGACATTGTGAAACTAATAATAACGAAATTCCGCACATTTCTTTCTCAAAAATTAATAAAACATCTCTGATCTACTTCTACTTGCACACGATTACACGACGCATCACACTCCTCCGAAAAATATACCCCACTCTTCTTGTATTCTTCCGCGCATGCACTTATTAACTGTTACTCTCTTCCGACCACGAATTTTCAGACGCCTGTTATAAGTCTGAATACCCCTGCTTCTACTACGAAAAATCAGACGCCCTTTAAAAGTCTGAAAAACCACTCTTTTGCATCGAATGATCCGTGGTAACCCGGTTCCTCCTTACCTGCTTTTTGCACGAACTCCTAATACTCTAACGTCGATTGTTTTGCCACCTATTACTAATTATCCGTATGTTCAATCACCTACTATAGGTCTGAACACCCCACCCCCTTGATGAAAATTCTACTACCGCCAATTCGGCTCGATGATGTAAATCACCAAACACCTAGCTCGCAAGCTCCACCTTCAAGACCATAAGCTCCGCCCACAAGCCAACAAGCTCCACCTACAAGCTCTAATCACAAGAAAAAGGCTACTGATCGAAGACACGTTATGGCAGCCACCAAACCCACAAGCTCCAAGTACGCGACAGCCGAGGCGACCTAGCACGAATACTACAATTCTACGAAAGTCAAATCGACTGCACGATGTTAAATTCACAAAAAAAAGTTAAAAATAACAATACACCAACCAGCACTAACCAAAGTTCTAGTAATGATGTTTCTTCCCTAGTCACTGCAATTTTGAACCCTGACCCCACTACTTCGGTGGCCCCCTCACGAACCAAAACCTACACCGGAAATTCCAAGAAACTCCTGAACATTCTTATTTGCCCGTAGTATTTTCAATAAAAACATCGAATTCATGCAATTTCTTCAAGAGGAAAAAATTGGCATCGCAATAATTTCCGAAAGCCGGCTAATACCCCAATACCGATTCACTATCCCTAATTTTCAGGTCTACAGGAAAGGTCGAACCACAGATAGAGGTGGAGGAGTCATCATTATTGTTAATAATAAAATAAAGCACAGCGATTTCCCCATAAACACCACCCCTCTAAAATTCCTCGAAGCACACGGTGTTTTAATTGAATTCGAAGATGGCTCCGAAAAGAAATTCATCAGCGTCTGTAACCCTTCAAGTAATTCAGACATATCCAGTGATTTGAAAAAACTTACTGAAGATAAATTCTCGACCTTTATTGGAAGTGACTTCAATGCTAGGCACCCCCGATGGAATTGTATCCGCACGAATAGAGCAGGCAGAAACCTAGCAGAAATATATTCTCAACGAAATATAGCATCCATGTTGCCGCTCCACCATCTCCTACTTTTATAAGATCGAGAGGTGCA
The DNA here is from genome assembly GCA_039090855.1 of Macrothele yani. Classification (NCBI taxonomy): domain Eukaryota; kingdom Metazoa; phylum Arthropoda; class Arachnida; order Araneae; family Macrothelidae; genus Macrothele; species Macrothele yani. Next base: position 31,670,871 of record CM077031.1, on the reverse strand, counting down.
AGTAATACCCTGGATCTTGCACTTTTGAAAGATTTCAAAGCCCCGTAAGAAATAAACACGATCCATAAACTTAACTCCGATCATCTTTCTGTCGTTACGTGCATTTAAGATGGAACACGAACCAACCCACCACGGCGGATTATAAATTAGGAACACTTGTAGATGCATCTTAAAGAAATGCCACCCCGGAAATCTCACGCTGTGAATCAAGAGCTGACATCGACCAGGAAATTGGAAAACTACAAGATCCCATCAACGACATAATTAAGGAATCCCAATTTACCAAGAAACCTATTACAAATCCCTACAAACTCCCAAACTGGATTAAACGAAAAATCACCGAAAGAAATCGAGTACCATGTATCTGGATTCGCACGAAAACTTTAGAGGACAGAAATCACTATTATTTCCTAAATCAAAAAATTAGACACTTCACAAGAAACCACTATAACCATATTCATGAACGAAACCTCAGCAAAATCGGAGAAAAGTCTGCCACGACCCGAAACGTATGGGACATTACACGAAATATTAAAAACCCCTACGAGACCGTCCGTTCTATGAAAGCTCCAGATAACAAAATTGCATACACCGATGAAGACGAATGTGAACTCTTTGCCGACTCCCTTGCAAACCAATTCACGTGAAATAAATTTAATTCCACGAAAGATCATGACGATATGGTACACGAAGCAATTAAAGACTACTTTCTGAAAATTGACAGCTCTCCCTTCGGTCCGGATACGACGAGGCATCTTGCTTCAGCCACGAACATCAAGACCAAATTTTCCGCGGAAGCACCCGAGGTCACGGTGGCTGAAATTATGAATATTATTCGTAAATTGAAACCAAATAAAGTTCCGGGGAGAGATGGGTAAACCTTCCGCGCGAGAAGAGAGAAGGAGAGGAGGAGTGCAACCATGGCGCCATCTATCGGAGCGGGCCACTTTCGGAAGGTTAGCCGAGTTGGTATCACGAACAAGGTTATTAAAATGCTCCCTATCCAGTATATTGAAATCCTCACGAATATTATAAATACAGCTCTTAAACTACACTATTTCCCAGACAGCTGGAAGAGAGCTGATATTATCCTTATTCACAAAGCTGGAACCGATCCAACACTCCCCAAAAATCACAGACCGATTTCACTCCTTCCTAACCTCAGTAGAATTATGGAAAGAGTACTATTGAAGTACATCCAAACCTACAATCTAGAAAATCAAATTGTTCAGTATAGTCAATTTGGTTTCGTCCCTGCACACTCCACGAATCACCAAATATCCAGAGTATCAGAAATAGCACACCAAGCTTTCGATCTCAACAAATCTATTGGTGCGATTTTTCTCGATATAGAAAAAGCCTTCTATAAAGTCTACACAGCCGGTCTCATCTACAAAATGATCAAATTTAAATTCCCAAGATACGATAATAGCGTACTTCCTTACAAACCGACGATTTTCTGTGAAGCTGAGCTCAACAAAATTCATCGAAAGAAAAATTCGTGCAGGATTACCCAGGTATGAGTACCTGGTCCCACCCTCTACTTATTTTTTACTGCGGATATCCCTCAACAAATTCGCATCGAACTTGCTTTATATGCCGATGATACGGTAATTCTATGCACCTCACAAAATGTCTCACTAATCGCAAAGAAACTACAAAAATATATTCATATGCTCGAAATTTACTATGCACGATGGAAAATTGCGATGAACGCTACGAAAACACAAGCGATTATTTTTACCCGCAGCAAATTCTTAAATCCAATCCCCATCACCGTCCACGAAACCCCGGTCGAATGGACAAAAAAAAATAAAATATCTTGGAATCCAGTTCGACAAACAACTATTTTGGGGTCCTCATATCAAACAAGCTATAAATAAAGCGATCACACTTAAAAGCATACTAAGACCCATTATCTACGAAAACTGCAAATTATCTGTTACAAACAAAATTCTTATCTGGAAAATGTGCTTCTTTCCGCTACTACTATATGGATCCTCGATCTGGGGCATTAGTGCCAAATCCCATCACAAGAAACTTCAGTCCTTCCGAAATCGAATGCTAAAACAGCTTACTTCAGCACACCCCAGGCAAACAAACCGCTACATTAGAGAAAAATATAAGTTCCCGATTCTGAAACAGATAATTGGAACTCTAGCAGAAAATTTCTACAACAAGCTTGACGAGCACTCAAACCCGACGCTGAAATTTATTAGCGATTACTCCACCGATATTATTATGCGATATAAACGACCTAAACATATGCTCAACATGCTTCCACGATTCCCAAAGAAGGTACAAAACAGCGAAAACAATCAACGACCCCCATATTTTGTCTTTGCCACAGTCTTAGTTAGCAGTAATTTGTTGGGAAAGTTCTGATATGATCGAAATCGAATATTATATTTTTATTTTTCAAAGAAATTACTGTTTCGTTTTTGAGATACTTTTGGCTGATCCTTGCTGTCGCCGAAATTACATTTCTTCCTTCTTTTAAATACTTTTGGCTGAAACTTGCGATCACCGAATCCTTTCTGTAAAAGTTTACTTCTAATTATAAAGATCGGGTAGGGTAGGGTCAGCGTCATTTTCTTGTAGGTTGGTTGGTTGGTTGGTTGTTGGATTTTATTGGCGCAAGGGCCAGGTTTGGCCAAAGAGCGCCAGACAAAGAACGATCAGCCACAGATTTTTAAAAACGTGGAAAATGATTAAGATCAGACAGGCTTGGTAAAAGTTGAAAAAGAGTATGAAGAAAGCAGTGAAGAAAAGGTAGTTAATGATGTTTATTAAAAGTAACATATTTACTAATGGAAAAGGACGAACCGTCACTCTCCTCCCCCCACACTCCTCTGCAATGCTGGCAGAGGGCGGGGACGAACTGTCACTCTCCTCCCCCCATGTTCCTCTGCAATGCTGGTAGAGGCTGGGGACGAACTGTCACTCTCCTCCCCCCCGTGTTCTTCTATAATGTTGGGTGAGGGTGGGGACCTCGCAGAGGCCGAGACAGTTTGATGGACACCGCACACCTTTGCGGATTGAGGGCCGGGTCTTCCGCACGTGCAGGCTGTCTGCTGGGAACCGGAAGAGGCGGGCGTCTTCAAAAGAGAAGGCGAAGACGCAGCTGGTCGAATAAGCTGGAGCTCGGTGAAATCCACCTGTGTCGCTTGTTCAGCTGTAGATCGCTTGGCAAGTGCGGCGAGAGCTACAGGGCGCGGAACAAAAGGTTGCACGGGTTGTGGCTGAGACTGAACAACTGCGGCAAAAGTACGCTGTCGGTTGTTGGGAATACCCAACTTGGCCTTGGCAGCAGGGTACGAGAGGCCCTCCAGGGTCTTGAGGCGCTGGATCGCCTTCTCGTCGTTCCACTTCGAACAGGACCTGGCATAAGCAGCGTGGGAGTCACCACAGTTTACACAGCAGGGCTCTGAAGTGCATCCAGTCCCTTCGTGGTCGCGGGAACCACAATTGGCGCACCTCACAACACTGTTACAGGACCGCTGGGAATGTCCATACCTCTGGCACTTAAAACAGCGTAGAGGATTTGGTATATAAGGACGAACTGCACATAACAAGTAACCAGCCTTTATTTCAGTAGGTACCTTCGGGCTGTTAAAAGTCAAAATAACATTTCGTGATTTGATCAGCGCGCCATCGCGCCTGAAAGTCATGCGTCGGGCAGCTATGACACCCTGATCAGCAAGTTCACACACAAGTTCATCTTCATCGCAGACCAACAAGTCGGGCTCAGAAATGACTCCCTTGGAGGTGTTGAGATACGGATGTGCCGTCACTTGAACTGGAATATCCTGAAGTCTGGTCAACTGCAGAAGAGATTTGCTCTGAGAGAGAGTGCAAGTTTCCACAAGCAGGTCACCAGAGCGTAGCTTCTTCACTGACTTCAAAGAGCCAGCAACACCCGCAAGTGCCTTCGAGATGAAAAAGGAGACTTTGAGGAAAGTTTCAACATCTGGTCAGTAGAAGAAATGACGAGAAAAGTAGCTTGAGGTATCGAATCTGCAAGTGTAATGCGACGTTTCTGAGCTGACGGCTCAACACCTGGATCTAAAGATACGTCACGGTGATGTCGTTTTTCAACGAAAGTTCTCTTCAGTGTGTTATGTGTGGGAGGTGGTTGAGGCAAATTTGGCCCCTGATCAATCACCATATCCTGTTGTTTTTTAAATTTTGAGGAGGGTTTATGTTTCCCCATGGGAGTAAGAAAAAATTCATCAGCAACGTACTCCGCCCACAATCGAGCCCAACAGGGGAGAACTGGAGGTCCGCAAGCCAAACACATGACGCAAGACACAGTTCTAGAGCTTAGTTGCAAATATAGTCCGTTGGCTGTGATCACACGCACTCGGCGGACACTTCGGCCTCCGGGTACCGTCATGCCAACGCCTTTGGCATGATCCCACAGCCCCCGGGCTCACCCTGCCGTGCAATACGACAAAAAGCCGCTAAAGCCCTGCACACAACTTGGTACAAGACTTCTGACCAGAGGTGGGTTAGGCTCTAGCCTCCCGTTTACAGCGAAGCCGGGGTCGAAGAGGAGTGTTGGTACACAGGAGGCACTTAACCGGTCTCCTGCGACCTCAGCCGCCAGACATCCCATTTCCGCCTCACGGGTCTCCGCACGCGGCAAACATGCAGGTAGGTCTAGCACCCAAACCAGCTAAAAGGAAAAAAAAAGAAATCCAAAGAAGACAAATCCTGGCAGGGAACCTAAACGGAATCTCAGCAACCTACGAACTGAGCGGTTAATATAAATCAGTTAGTGGTGGAGGGTAACAAAACCACAAGACCGGGGTGTTAGTACATAACGTGGTAGCGATTAGGTAGAGAATACAACACGGGCAACTAGCCAGTGGAGAAAATAAATAAAAACGAAAAAGCGAGACACAAGACCAGCTCGGGAACGTGGGGCCGCGACTCCCCAACAGCTGGATGAACAGCCGTCCCTGCAAACACCAACAGCACCAAAATAAGAAAAAAACAAGCTGTGGCATGACATCAGATGTTGACCAGTCACAAGGTCAGCTCGGGCCGTGGGGGCGCCGCTCCCCAAATAACTGGAAAACCAGTTATCCCCGTGCGGGGTTTTCTTGTAGGACTTCCGTCCACAGGTAGTAGAGTTTAGGTCCCAGCCACCTACAGCGAGATCGCCTTTTGGGCAGGACACAGAAACGGAAGGAATGAGAGCAAGTCTAGCGACTTTTAACAGAACAGTTTGTAGTGGGATTAGAGTACAGTAGATGGCGCCACCGTACAAGTACGATATTGCACATAGATGGGTGAGAGAATTTCAGGGAGGATATAGGAAAGGATACCCATTTAACCAGTGGGTAGGGATGGGCAAAAACGATCGATGTTAAGCCACCGATAATCGAGGTTTTTCCCTCGATGTTGCGCTGATTGATACATCGGAGAAACCTCGATGTTTGAACCTCGATGTCTTGAAAAACATCGGTGCCGGTGGAGGGCGTGGGTACACCCACACGTCAGCAAAACCTCGATGTTACCGAAAGCGGTGGAAATTCATTCTCCAATCCTCTATTGAGTTGTGCAAAGAGGGTAATAATCTCCCATCCATTTCTATCTCTTCTATAGGTAATTCAGGGGATTTAAAATTAAGATACAGAAAAACAAAAGCTTTTTTTTTAAGTATCCGTGGTGTGTTCTTGTGCGTGGGCATTAAACAGAAGTAGCTAATTATAGTTTTTAATCTGACAAAAAAACTGGTGTAGTTTAAATAGGGTGTTTCATTTGAAGGGTTACCGGAAAAAAAGATCCATGGAAAAATAATCCAGTGGAAAAAAAGCCAAAGGAAAGAAAAGCCAAGGAAATAAAATCCAACGGCTACTTTCATGTTGGCTAACCAGTAGGGAACTTATGGGGTCATATAAAAAATTCCTGGCTCTTTTCCAATTCATATTAATTCGTATATCTAAATCCATTTTTATAGTATAACTTTACATTAAGTTCATAATTTTTTATAACCATACTTTGACTACCCTTATATTACAAATAACGAGAGTGGGAAAGTGGTATGACCTACAAAAATAAAAAAAAATTCTCATTTCTCAAAGATTATGTGGGCATCATAATTTGATTCCATGGAAGTTCGGGCAACTAGGGGGCCGTATAAAAATTGCATGCATTTTTGTTTTTCTTGTGTCCACTTCCACGTTGGGTTGACCTTGTAGGAAGGCCGTACAAAATTGCATTTTTGATTTTCTTGTGTCCACTTCCATGTTAGGTGACCTTGTAGGAAATTTAGGTCGTACAAAAATTGCATGTATGATTTCTTTTGTGTCACTTCCATGTAGGAAGCTCAAGGGGTCATATAAAAATTTATTTTCTGATTTCGTTACGTCACTTCCAGTAGGAAGCTTAGAGGGTCATATAAAAAATTCATTTAATTTTATCCCTGGCTCTGTGTTGTTTTTTTCCCCTGGATTTTTTTTTTTTTTTAGCTTTTATTTTGCACTAAAAATTAAGTAAACCTTGCAAATTACGAATTCTCAGATGTAAGCATAGGCTCTGAGAAGTAGGCACCGATAAAACCATATTGAAGTGTACCTTAGTAATGGAAAAAAAAAAAAGCATTAAAATAAACGCGACGTGTACGAGGAAATGCAGCAAAGAATATTTTAGTAAATAATATTCTAAGAACAGGAATGAAATATGTCAATCCAGGGCCAGATTAAGGCGTTAGTGGGCCCCTAGGCTAAGACATTTGGGTGGGCTCACACAGAAGTTATCACGGGGAACCTTATAAAGTTCGTTAAAACACGAATCCGTAGCAATGTGCTGTAATAATTACTACGTAGTTTATTCTTCAAACTAATAAATTATCTGCAGAGAATTACTGTAAGTCGCTGTATTTTTCGTCATATAAGAGAATTACTGGATTTTGTCCTTGATTTCCTAATGATTTCGCATTGTATGCTTTTCTTAGCACATGTTTAATTATGCAATGTGAAGCCATGAAACTTTTACCCTTGGTGAGTCACTGCCTTGAAATCTGTTCGTGTTCCAGCCTCTGTTTCTGACCAAGTTGAAATCATACGAGACAAAAGCAGAACTACTTTATAAACCTCTTTCTCATTTTATTACTTGTCCAGACATGCATTCTGAACCCGTAGGTCATGGTGGGACACCTAGGCTATAGACCCCCCCCCCCCCCCTTTAATCCGGCCCTGTGTCAATCATGTAAATGGATAACTGTTTCGTTGGAGTTGGATTTTATTTCCCTGGGTTTTTTTGTTTTTTTTTTCCGTGGATCTCTTTTCCTTGGATCCCCCCCCTAGATTCCATTTGAAGACGGGAAGTGCTGTATGGAAATTATTCGTGAAAATTTTACAGCAGTGAAATCGCAAACTTGCACTTTAGATAATGCAAGTTGAACATCATAGTTCTTTTGAGCATCATGCATAAGTATAATACATACTCCCCCATGTAAATAACGTGTACAACAGAAAATTGAAGTACCAACGAGAGTACTACAAAAACAAAAACAAAAAAAAACAACAAAATAATGATTAGGAGAGAAATTTTCCCACCGTTTTCAGCAATTTTTCGCCAATTTCAAGCTGAAATACAAATATTTACGTAATAAAATAACATTTCGCAATACTGAACAAAAGGGACACTGCTGAAAAAAAAATAATAACACACGATTATAAGAATAATCTTCATTAAACTTCCCTTTTCAAAAGTTTTGAGACAGAATTCTGACCCCCGACAAAAACTTCTTCCCTCACCACCCCCTAATTTTTTCTCTTCAGAAACAAATAAGAATAGGTGGCATTCGATAAATATGCGGAGAATCTCATGCCTACTGAATACACCATCGAGTTACACCAGTTTAGCAAAACATCGAGAATTCGATGTTACTTCTTAGACAACGCCAAAACATCGAAAATTTCGACCGATATTATCGATCCACCGATGTGGCCGTCACTTTACGTGTTCGTTCGATATTCAGCGATTGTTAGTAAATCACGCCATCTCTGAAAGATCAGACCCAGCAACACTAACCACTGAGCCATTCGCGGCTTAAATGTCAATTATGAAGACCTAAACTGAATTAAAAATTATAATTTTATTTTTCAAACAAATTACTGTTTTTTCCTTTAGACACTTTTCGCTGATCCTTCCGGTCACCGAAATTGTGCTACTGAAAGGACTATTCCATATATTTACGTATAAACTATTCCGGGTCTATTCCTAGCAGAAATTGCACGTATGACCTTGAATGGCCCTTAAAAAGTATAGAAGAACCATGTAACCTTAAACACGAAATTCTGACCATATGCCAAACCCAGCATGTAATCCCCTTTACCCGAATTTCCTATCTGTAAATGTTACTTCGAATTCTGTTGTTTTATAAGCCAGCGATAAACAATCAACGACCCCATAATTTCTATACTTTTGGCTGATCCTTGCTGACCCCGAAATTGAAATTCTTCCTTCTTTTAAATTCTTTTGGCTGATCCTTGCGGTCACCGAAAATGTATTTCGTCCTTCTTTTAAAATACTTTTCGCTGATCCTTTCGGTCACCGAAATTGATGTACTGTAATTCTTACGCAAGGCTATTCCTATTCCTTATTGGCAACTGAAATTGTGTTTCGTTCATTCTGCAGTGTGTTCATCAGATGCCGAATTCTGTTGTTTTATAAGTCAGCGATAAACAATCAGCGACTCCATAATTTCTATACTTTTGGCTGATCCTTGCGGACACCGAAATTGAAATTCTTCCTTCTTTTTAAAATACTTTTGGCTGATCCTTTTGGTCACCGAAATTGTATATACTGTAATTCTTACGCAAGGCTATTCCTATTCCTTATTGGCAACTGAAATTGTGTTTCGTTCATTCTGCAGTGTGTTCATCAGAAGCCGAATTCTGTTGTTTTATAAGTCAGCGATAAACAATCAACGACCCCATAATTTCTATACTTTTGGCTGATCCTTGCGGACACCGAAATTGAAATTCTTCCTTCTTTTAAAATACTTTTGGCTGATCCTTTTGGTCACCGAAATTGTATATACTGTAATTCTTACGCAAGGCTATTCCTATTACTTATTGGCAACTGAAATTGTGTTTCGTTCATTCTGCAGTGTGTTCATCAGAAGCCGAATTCTGTTGTTTTATAAGTCAGCGATAAACAATCAACGACCCCATAATTTCTATACTTTTGGCTGATCCTTGCGGACACCGAAATTGAAATTCTTCCTTCTTTTAAAATACTTTTGGCTGATCCTTTTGGTCACCGAAATTGTATATACTGTAATTCTTACGCAAGGCTATTCCTATTCCTTATTGGCAACTGAAATTGTGTTTCGCTCATTCTGCAGTCTGTTCATCAGATGCTGAGTCAGCTATCTGCCTCGGACCAATGGAAATTCACGAATTGACAAGCCCCGCCGACTCCTCTCCAACCCAATCCCCTTCCTCCCACTAATTAGTTCTATAACACACACCCTTTTTCTGTTCTATTTAACACCACTACTTTTTTACTTTTCTCCAGTGTTTCAGGCTATCGATGCTGGGTCCCCAGGTTCAAGCCTGGGCTGATCTTTCAGAGATGGCGTGATATACTAACAATCGCTGAATATCCGCCGTGCATCGGACGAGCACGTAAAGTGACGGCCCCCAGGCTGGACCCACTGGTTAAATGGGTATCCTTTCCTATGTCCTCCCTGAAATTTTCTCACCCATCTACGTGCAATATCGTACTTGTACGGTGGCGCCATCTACTGTACTCTAATCTCACTACAAACTGTTCTGTCAAAGTCGCTAGACTTGCTCTCATTCCTTCCGTTTCTGTGTCCTGCCCAAAAGGCGATCTCGCTGTAGGTGGCTGGGACCTAAACTCTACTACCTGTGGACGGAAGTCCTACAAGAAAATGACGCTGACCCCCATGCATGCACTTTTCTCCAGTGTTCAGCTCGTCGTTACTAGCTTCACTGCTGTCTTGCTTTCTTGCCTACTCGCCCTCGCAGCTGTCTTAGCGTCTTGCCTTGCTTAACTTTCCTGATTCTTTCTCACCATTCCTACACCATGATGTCTCCTGCTGCTACTGCTTCTAATTCATCATCATCTTCCTCCTCACCAGCTGCTGCCATGGCCTCTCCACACCTGCCCCCCCCTGATCAGCTCCGGAACCTAGGGGACACCATTTATGCTGCGGTAGGATGTACCCTGGTGAAATTGGAAAACTGCCACTAGAAATTCTTGAGTGACCACCAAAATAAGACTCGCAGAGAACCAAGACTCAACAGTTTACTTTCCTGCGAGAGACGGTGGAAATGCAATTTTACACGATCAGCACTCTGTTTTACCTGCTGAATACCACCTTGGAGATTACGAAGCTGCAGACCCAAGCGGGAGCCGCTCCTTATATAGCTACCCTCGACAGGCATTATGCTTCGGTAAATCAGCAACTGCTTGCCACAGTGGAAAAGATCCCGGCCTCGTAAGTTACGACACCCACAAACTCCACAAGCTCAAAGAAGGTGATAAATCACACGCAGACATCGATGCCTATGCCGCACCGAAGGACCGTCAAGGGAAATATTTCACGAAGCAGCCGCCCTTCTCCTTCTGCCTCCTCTAACTTCCCCCGCACTGGCTCCCCCCCCCCTGCTGCTAAGCGCCCTCATCTTTCTCCCGCCTTCCCCCCCCTCTTGCTGTGCGTCCCAGGAAATTCCTTATCAAAGGAATCCCTTTAGGAATTTCCAACAATGATGTTGCACATACTCTCAGGAGTCAAGTCATTCCAGATGAAAACCTATTTCGTATGCAACATCGATAATCAGGTCTCCCAAGACAATTGGTGACATTTGACACCATTGTCAGCAATTTACCCTCAGAGCACACATAGGATTCTCCGAAGTTGCCGTGGAGTTCTTTAATAGACCCCAATCCAAACCCCAAGCCAAATTAAATAGGAGACCTGATTGACCCGCATCCAGGCCCTCGGCAAGACCCCATCCTCCTTCTCTTCTTAGTTCTGCTCCCTCCCCCCCCTCTGATTCGCTCAGGGAACTTGAACTTAACTACAAGTTGGAATATCTTAAGGCCCTAAATTCTCTGAAGCCTATTAATTGCTAATCTATTTTCTTGCTATCCCCTCTTTGTTCCCGGCAACTGCAGTGCATCAGTAGTTTACGGTAAGAGCTCACCAGTATTATTTTTATTTTTTATTTTTTACAAATTTTTATTTTTTTATGGTGGCCCCACGAGGCTGCTCAAAATGCTAAAAACAGAACTCACAAAACATTCTACTATGCCAGACGACAAAAGCTCAGGCTACTCCTTATAGTCAACCGAAATTGAAATTCTTCCTTCTGTTAATATACTCTCAGCTAGGTCTATTCTTAGCAGAAATTGCACATATGACCTTGTTGGGCCCTTAAATGTAAAAGTACATTAGAGCCATGTAACCTTAAATACGAAATTCTGACCATATAGCAAACCCAACGTGTATTTCTCCTTACCAGAACTTCCTATCTGTAAATTTTCCTTTTATTTCTGCTGTCTTATAATTCCAGCGATAAACAATCAAGCGCCCCCATACTTTCTCTTTGTCTTCTAAAACCAACACTTGGAGAACCAAGACTTGGCATCCGAGTGAGGGGGACGCCATTGTGCGCGAGCACGGCGACCCCTCTCCCGGCACGAAATTTTGTTGCCCAGCAACACCAACACACTCGCTTCGCCGAACCACATATAAAATGTGTGTTCGGTTCCACCGGTGTTTCACTCACACCCCGATGCACCAACCACGGTTCCACAGTCAGCACATCCAGACCCCCGAATCACACTGGCCTGCCAAAGAACTCGAACAGGCCCCAATTCAATTTGCAGACAGGGACACCAAGAATGACGAGGCAGGCCCTAGGCCACCCCGAAACACTCCAGTAGGAGAAGTCTCTCCTTCACGTGAGCCCTGTGATGACGTCCCAACCGAGACACCATCAGAAGGGTCGCCGAACCGTCCGCGTGGCACAAAGACCAGCTTTCGACCCACCAATGGCTCCCAACCCTGCACACAACCACGCAGAACCGACACACCACAAACAGCAATCACACACCACCAGCCAAATCCTAGCAGAAATTGCACGTATGACCTTGAATGGCCCTTAAAAAGTATAGAAGAACCATGTAACCTTAAACACGAAATTCTGACCATATGCCAAACCCAGCATGTAATCCCCTTTACCCGAATTTCCTATCTGTAAATGTTACTTCGAATTCTGTTGTTTTATAAGCCAGCGATAAACAATCAACGACCCCATAATTTCTATACTTTTGGCTGATCCTTGCTGACCCCGAAATTGAAATTCTTCCTTCTTTTAAATTCTTTTGGCTGATCCTTGCGGTCACCGAAAATGTATTTCGTCCTTCTTTTAAAATACTTTTCGCTGATCCTTTCGGTCACCGAAATTGATGTACTGTAATTCTTACGCAAGGCTATTCCTATTCCTTATTGGCAACTGAAATTGTGTTTCGTTCATTCTGCAGTGTGTTCATCAGATGCCGAATTCTGTTGTTTTATAAGTCAGCGATAAACAATCAGCGACTCCATAATTTCTATACTTTTGGCTGATCCTTGCGGACACCGAAATTGAAATTCTTCCTTCTTTTAAAATACTTTTGGCTGATCCTTTTGGTCACCGAAATTGTATATACTGTAATTCTTACGCAAGGCTATTCCTATTCCTTATTGGCAACTGAAATTGTGCTTCGTTCATTCTGCAGTGTGTTCATCAGAAGCCGAATTCTGTTGTTTTATAAGTCAGCGATAAACAATCAACGACCCCATAATTTCTATACTTTTGGCTGATCCTTGCGGACACCGAAATTGAAATTCTTCCTTCTTTTAAAATACTTTTGGCTGATCCTTTTGGTCACCGAAATTGTATATACTGTAATTCTTACGCAAGGCTATTCCTATTCCTTATTGGCAACTGAAATTGTGTTTCGTTCATTCTGCAGTGTGTTCATCAGAAGCCGAATTCTGTTGTTTTATAAGTCAGCGATAAACAATCAACGACCCCATAATTTCTATACTTTTGGCTGATCCTTGCGGACACCGAAATTGAAATTCTTCCTTCTTTTAAAATACTTTTGGCTGATCCTTTTGGTCACCGAAATTGTATATACTGTAATTCTTACGCAAGGCTATTCCTATTCCTTATTGGCAACTGAAATTGTGTTTCGCTCATTCTGCAGTCTGTTCATCAGATGCTGAGTCAGCTATCTGCCTCGGACCAATGGAAATTCACGAATTGACAAGCCCCGCCGACTCCTCTCCAACCCAATCCCCTTCCTCCCACTAATTAGTTCTATAACACACACCCTTTTTCTGTTCTATTTAACACCACTACTTTTTTACTTTTCTCCAGTGTTTCAGGCTATCGATGCTGGGTCCCCAGGTTCAAGCCTGGGCTGATCTTTCAGAGATGGCGTGATATACTAACAATCGCTGAATATCCGCCGTGCATCGGACGAGCACGTAAAGTGACGGCCCCCAGGCTGGACCCACTGGTTAAATGGGTATCCTTTCCTATGTCCTCCCTGAAATTTTCTCACCCATCTACGTGCAATATCGTACTTGTACGGTGGCGCCATCTACTGTACTCTAATCTCACTACAAACTGTTCTGTCAAAGTCTCTAGACTTGCTCTCATTCCTTCCGTTTCTGTGTCCTGCCCAAAAGGCGATCTCGCTGTAGGTGGCTGGGACCTAAACTCTACTACCTGTGGACGGAAGTCCTACAAGAAAATGACGCTGACCCCCATGCATGCACTTTTCTCCAGTGTTCAGCTCGTCGTTACTAGCTTCACTGCTGTCTTGCTTTCTTGCCTACTCGCCCTCGCAGCTGTCTTAGCGTCTTGCCTTGCTTAACTTTCCTGATTCTTTCTCACCATTCCTACACCATGATGTCTCCTGCTGCTACTGCTTCTAATTCATCATCATCTTCCTCCTCACCAGCTGCTGCCATGGCCTCTCCACACCTGCCCCCCCCCCCCTGATCAGCTCCGGAACCTAGGGGACACCATTTATGCTGCGGTAGGATGTACCCTGGTGAAATTGGAAAACTGCCACTAGAAATTCTTGAGTGACCACCAAAATAAGACTCGCAGAGAACCAAGACTCAACAGTTTACTTTCCTGCGAGAGACGGTGGAAATGCAATTTTACACGATCAGCACTCTGTTTTACCTGCTGAATACCACCTTGGAGATTACGAAGCTGCAGACCCAAGCGGGAGCCGCTCCTTATATAGCTACCCTCGACAGGCATTATGCTTCGGTAAATCAGCAACTGCTTGCCACAGTGGAAAAGATCCCGGCCTCGTAAGTTACGACACCCACAAACTCCACAAGCTCAAAGAAGGTGATAAATCACACGCAGACATCGATGCCTATGCCGCACCGAAGGACCGTCAAGGGAAATATTTCACGAAGCAGCCGCCCTTCTCCTTCTGCCTCCTCTAACTTCCCCCGCTCTGGCTCCCCCCCCCCCGCTGCTAAGCGCCCTCATCTTTCTCCCGCCTCCCCCCCTCTTGCTGTGCGTCCCAGGAAATTCCTTATCAAAGGAATCCCTTTAGGAATTTCCAACAATGATGTTGCACATACTCTCAGGAGTCAAGTCATTCCAGATGAAAACCTATTTCGTATGCAACATCGATAATCAGGTCTCCCAAGACAATTGGTGACATTTGACACCATTGTCAGCAATTTACCCTCAGAGCACACATAGGATTCTCCGAAGTTGCCGTGGAGTTCTTTAATAGACCCCAATCCAAACCCCAAGCCAAATTAAATAGGAGACCTGATTGACCCGCATCCAGGCCCTCGGCAAGACCCCATCCTCCTTCTCTTCTTAGTTCTGCTCCCTCCCCCCCTCTGATTCGCTCAGGGAACTTGAACTTAACTACAAGTTGGAATATCTTAAGGCCCTAAATTCTCTGAAGCCTATTAATTGCTAATCTATTTTCTTGCTATCCCCTCTTTGTTCCCGGCAACTGCAGTGCATCAGTAGTTTACGGTAAGAGCTCACCAGTATTATTTTTATTTTTTATTTTTTACAAATTTTTATTTTTTTATGGTGGCCCCACGAGGCTGCTCAAAATGCTAAAAACAGAACTCACAAAACATTCTACTATGCCAGACGACAAAAGCTCAGGCTACTCCTTATAGTCAACCGAAATTGAAATTCTTCCTTCTGTTAATATACTCTCAGCTAGGTCTATTCTTAGCAGAAATTGCACATATGACCTTGTTGGGCCCTTAAATGTAAAAGTACATTAGAGCCATGTAACCTTAAATACGAAATTCTGACCATATAGCAAACCCAACGTGTATTTCTCCTTACCAGAACTTCCTATCTGTAAATTTTCCTTTTATTTCTGCTGTCTTATAATTCCAGCGATAAACAATCAAGCGCCCCCATACTTTCTCTTTGTCTTCTAAAACCAACACTTGGAGAACCAAGACTTGGCATCCGAGTGAGGGGGACGCCATTGTGCGCGAGCACGGCGACCCCTCTCCCGGCACGAAATTTTGTTGCCCAGCAACACCAACACACTCGCTTCGCCGAACCACATATAAAATGTGTGTTCGGTTCCACCGGTGTTTCACTCACACCCCGATGCACCAACCACGGTTCCACAGTCAGCACATCCAGACCCCCGAATCACACTGGCCTGCCAAAGAACTCGAACAGGCCCCAATTCAATTTGCAGACAGGGACACCAAGAATGACGAGGCAGGCCCTAGGCCACCCCGAAACACTCCAGTAGGAGAAGTCTCTCCTTCACGTGAGCCCTGTGATGACGTCCCAACCGAGACACCATCAGAAGGGTCGCCGAACCGTCCGCGTGGCACAAAGACCAGCTTTCGACCCACCAATGGCTCCCAACCCTGCACACAACCACGCAGAACCGACACACCACAAACAGCAATCACACACCACCAGCCAAAAAAGCAAACATACACAGGCAAACCACACCCGGAAAGGCAAAGTGAGGAAAGATCACAGAGAAACACAAAGACCCCCCGATTCACACACAAAGTCGACCAGCCCCCCCACCCCCACCCAAGCCAGCGCCGCTGGAGGAGACTGGTATGGTACGCAAATAGGCGCCCGGCATGGAGGAAGAAGGGTAATCTCCTCACTCCATCCCGGAATCTAGAAGAGAAACATCCCAAAGATTAAATACAAGACAAAATTCAACAAAAACTCAAGAAACCAAGAGTGCGGAAATGCAGGATTACAAGCCGAAAAGATGGGAAGACTAAGTTCCCCAATGGAAAAAATATTTTTCCTTCGTTCCAGTAACAATTTTGGGCCAGAAGACCCACCGGAACTTGAAGGCACGGTCCGAAAGAGTGCGGGCATCCAACTCAACTCTATTCCTAAGCTGGCACTTGACGTGCCAGGCCACTTTCAAAGGGTTGAATTCTGCATTTCCGTAATTACTATGCACAACTCTGTTCCTCTCTCTCCAGATTTTGTACGTGGTCTCAGTGATGATCAACCTCCAGACATCCCGTCCAGTCTTAGGGCTGGGGTACTGGTAAAAGAGCTCCTGAGCCTTGAGTCGCTGCGGGCAACCTGCCCAGGTCGAAACAAGCTTCCACACCTGCACGGCCATGGGACAACTCCAGAACAAGTGGTACCGGTCTTCAATGAGATTGCAAGAGGCGCACTTGTCGGTGATGGCAGTACCCCACCTGTACTGACTCTTCCTAGTCTGAAGGACATCGTGAACCAGACGGAATTTAAAATCCCGCTTCTTACAGTCAACTCCAGCCGCCAACACGCTCATCCACACCTCCTTCCTGTTGCAGTTGACGGCACTAAACTCAGTAACCTGCTCCCTAGGCCTAGGGAGAATGTGCATATACATTTTTTTCAAATTCAGCCCTTTCCGGTTAGCCTCCGCGAGAACCTGAATGTGCCCCCCCCCCCCCCAAGCTAATAGTGCTTGTGAGTGGTCTCTCTACGTGGCCCCATAAATCGGAAGCCCGGTAAGAACTTATCCGCAGACAATCCTGTCAAATACGCAACAAAGTTCCTACACGGGTGCGAGGAGTTCAGAGCTTCCTTCACACTCCTAAACTGCAGTGCACTGAACCAGGAGGAGAGGTGTTTAACGTCCAAACCACCCTCCTCCTTCGGGCAGCACAGGACCGCTCTGGCAACCGCCTCAACTTCCTTACCAGCCCAAATAAATTGAAAAACTTGCCTTTCCAGAAGCCTCATGAGACTCCGAGGGGGAGAACCAAGTTCTCCGACAAAGGCACATTTCGAGACCAGGAGAGTGTTAGCTAACTTAGCCCGGTTAATCATCGAAATGTCAACACTCTGCCACCTTTCCTTCTTCTCTTTAATAACGAAGAGGATGTCCCTCCAAGTCTTCAAATGGACACCGTCTCTATCAAAAAGGATACCGAGTATCCTGACGGGTCCATCCGTCACCGCCAGCCCACGGACCGCAGCGCGATCCCACCTGCCCCAAAGAAGCAGGTACGACTTATCCTCATTAAGCATGGACCCGGTGGCACCGCAGTATCCCGCGAAGACTTCCCGGACCTGCTTTAGACTAACTTCCGAGTCAACAAAGAAAGTGACGTCATCAGCATATGCAAGATACTTTAGGGACCCCGCGCAGCCAGGAATGGGGGCTCCCTGAGTGCTAGGTTGAGCCTGAACCAAAGACGTGAGAAAGACGGCCAGAAATAATGACTTTTCCGTTGAGGTCCCTGGATAAAGAGTCTACCGTTCTTCGGAAAAACTCTCCGAAGCCGTGGGATTCCAGCATCATTCTAATAAACTCGTGAGAAACACGGTCAAAGGCTTTACTCTGATCCGCGGTAAACATTCCCAACTTAACATCCCTGTCTCCGATATAAGTAATCATGTCCCTCACACACCGAATATTATGGTACATCCGCCTACCACGGATCCTACACGTCTGCCCAACGCCCACTACCTTCTCCGCCACCCGCGAAAGCCTCGCATTGACAATCGCCGCCATAATCTTATAATCAATGGTAAACAGAGACACCGGTCTCCATCCAGCAAGATCACGAGAAGGATCATCGGGGGTTTTGGAAAGAAGAGTCACAGCACTACTCCTCATAGACTTAGTCATAATACCTTTGTCAGCAATGTCGTTATAAATCCTGCATAACCAGGGGACCAAAATATCGACAAATTTCTTGTAAAATTCGGCCGGAAGCCCGTCAATACCCGGCGACTTTCTGGGCTTGAGGTTCAGGATCGCCCACCTGACTTCAGTTTCGGTGAATTTCCCTTCCAACAACTCCCTATCTTCATCCGAAATTCTCGGAGTACCTTTCAGCCAAGTTTCCATGACCTAGGCTGCACTTCCTCTTTGTCAAATAACCTGCCATAAAATTCCGCCGCCGCCTGCAGGATATCGGGAAGATCCCGGACCTCCCTACCGTCAATGTCGAGGCATTAAAGGTTCTCCCTAACCCTCTCCTTCTTGAGTTTCCGGTAGATGAAGTTAATATCCCTCTCCTGCCAGAGCACTTTCAAGGCCCCAGTCAACCTGACCGCCGATCCTTCCTCCCGATAGAAGTGACTAATTTCGCTCCTGATATTAGTAATCAGAGAGGAATTACACCCATCTTTATCACCTCGAATCGCCGCATTAAGAATGTTCATCAAAATCATGAGGCGCTTCCTCTTCGATGTGGCCAATTGTCTACCCTTCTGAGAAAGGAAATCCTTCACCTCCTCCTTGGTCCGTTCCCACACACCGCACTCATCGTCAGTGATCGTGCCTACGCCCGCGTTCGGGATCGAGCGAAGGTGCACTAGAGTATCTTCATCTTCTAACATGGAGATGTTCAAACGCCACGGGGTAGCACCTCTCTCTCTCTCGGAACCGGCACACACACGTCCATCAGGATGGCAGAGTGGTCCGAAGCATACAACAGTGGAGAGTTCGGACCAAAGATCTCAATCCTGTCAATCCAGTCAATCTTCAACACAAGAAACATATCCAGGCGGAGGCGCTGCCCCCTCTAAACCAGGTATAACCCGGAATACTGGGGTTAAGTCTCCTCCAGGCATCGCACAGCCCCTGGTTATCCAGGAGGACCTTAAGCACGTTCCCATAAGCTCTCGACCAGCTGCTGGTCCCGGCTCTGCCGAGGTCGCAGTCCGCGACCGCATTAAAATCCCCGCCAACAATCAACACATCTTCCGAGCTTCTAATGAAATGCGGAAGTTCATTATAGAACGACCTCTGCAAGTTACCCTTATTAGGAGCGTAAATGCACACAAGTTTCATAGAGATATTCCCACTGTGGACGGTAAGAGAGATCACCAGACCTTCCCCGTCCGATTCAAAGTGAGTGATATCTCTTTCAAACTTCTCTTTGTAAATTATAGCAACTCCTGTGTAACCAGTACTCCCAAGCGAGTACTTAAATCTGAGACAGAACCTTCTGCAAAAAGCAAATATCTGTTCCCTGTCCTTATGGTGGGTTTCCTGAATCATGAGGAAGTCCAGATTATTCTGGCGAAAGAACCCTTCAAGCCAACACTGCTTCGCCTCCGAATTGAGGCCCTGAACGTTCAAGAAACCAACCCTAATGTTTGTGCCGGCAAAATTAACTCTACCAGAGCCCATACTTACCTGGTCCTGCAAAAAGAAAGAGTTACAACAACAAACACAGAGAAAAAATGCAAAACCCATACTCCAACCTAGGAGAGAGAGGAACCGCAATCAAGTTACTTTTCGGTACTATCCTTCTTACCCACACTTCTTGTCGACCTTTCTTCTCGAAGAACTTGGCCATTCGCTGTTGGAATCACATGTCCCAGTGCCATGCAACATAACAGAGGCAGCGGCAGCAAGATCGTTAACCGCTTTAAAATTGGCAGCAGTAAACTCTTTCCCAGTTCTTTTTTCTTGTTCTGATACTGACGCTGCAGGTCAGCACAAAGGGACTCAGTAGCCTCATTATCCACTTCGGTATCAGTAAAAGCCCAAAACTTATCGTTCACAACAGCAGTATCCGAGCATTGATTCTCCTCCTCACTCCCGACGCCGACGTTCAACGGTCCTGCTGGAGGACCCCAGAACGTCCCGGGGGCCTTCGGAGACAACGTGGCCGCCGCCCGCAGTAGTGGGAACACTAAGCGTAGGTGAGCCTCCGGGACCCCGAATGGGCTGCTTCTGCCCGTCTGAGGGTGGAGTAGGGCACGCGGCTTCTCTTTCGGGAGGTCGCCCGTCCTGGCTATCCACGACCGCGGAGGTGTACCTCTGCCCCTTGGTTTTGGCCAAAAGGGCGGATGCAGTCATTTCCGTTTCTTCCCAATGACTAGGGTCATTGGGGAGACCCGGAAACATGCTATGCACAGGGTCCTCACTGGAAACCAAAGTTCTGCCGATTTCACTAAAACACTGGGCTTCACTTTCTCCTTCACTTTGACACTTTTCAACACACTCATTCAGCACTTCACCCTCAATAAGAACATTATTATGTTCTTATGACCAAATTCGGAAGTAGTGATAGTTGTCCCCATCACAACTATCACTACTTCCGCTTTCACTGAGAACACCCTCCAGCGTAGAACTGGTGTCAGAGAATTCAGACTCACCTTCCTTGTTCTCTGAGACATCAGCGCTTTCCACACTAGAATTATCTTCTCCATCGCTGGAAAAGTCCCTACTTACTCCAGGCTCTTTTCGTGCACTACTGGGAGCCTGTTCGTCCTCTTCGCTGGAAATAACCCCCGCGCTAGATTCCACCGGAATAGTAGCACCGGAGCCATTAACATCAACCTCCATATTTTCTTCATAACGCCCCTCCACGACACTTATGCTTCCAGGCCTGGATTTGAGACCTTCAATGTCTTTGACAGACAACTTCCGAGATTTCTTCTTAACTATAGTGTACCCATGGTCATCAGAATTTGAAGGGGAGAGACCCCTCTTCCCATCTTCACCGATAGGAAAGGTTTCTCTCCTTCGCTGGAACAGAAACATGCTCTTTATTCTCATTGTTTATCACACTTTTCTTACCTGAACTATTACCCTTACCTTCCTCGGGGATCCTGTGAGGTTTTGAGGCGTGCTCCGAGCTGGTAATTTGGTGGGCCCCATATGTTGTACTCGAGGCCGCAGCCTGGCAACACTTTGTGAGCCCTCCGCCTCACCAGCGTGGCACTCCTCCATCTCTTCATCTCTTCTGGTATTGTCAGGACCTCTGGTCATTTGTGCAAAGGACCTCTGTGTACAAACCTTCCTTTGATGGTGTGGTGATCTGCAGTTTCCACACGGCTCTTTGCACTCCTCCCCAGTGTGACCCAAAATGTAGCAATTGCTATAGGTAAACTTCCCGCAGTCCACAGCTATGTGACCTGCATGGTTTCAGCGCCTGCACACCCGGATTTGCCCCCTATACACATTCATACAACGGTGTCCTTTGACCTCCATGAAATTGGGGACAGCTTGTTTCATGTCAATTGTAACAACACGAGTCCCGGAAAGGGCTCCCCTCATGTGCGCAGCCATTTCTTTTCTAATCTCGAACTTCACAGTTAATACTTTACCATATGGTCCAAATGCGGTTGCAACTTCTGCATTTGAAATTCCACAATGAAAAATTTGCGAACAATTATTTTGACATTTGTCTGAGCATTTGTGCATTTTCACACAGTGTTGTTGCACTCAATATTGCTATCAAGCAACTTGAAGTAGTGATCTGTACTGTTTAGTACTACTTCAAGCTTGTTGTTATTCACCTCTTGAATTAAGGCAAATACTGGGGTGGGGGGTGAACCCACGTGTTTGTACAAGGCAAGACAAATGTCCGAAGCAGAAATACCCTTATGTGTAACAACGACGGCATTAGCCCTATTGGGCTCAGTCCTAACAAACATCCTAACTCTTCAAAGAGGACAAAAGTCCGACCCCTTCCAAAAGCTAGCAATAGTCAGAAAATAAAAAACACACAGTCCTAACCAAAGAAAATGTGAAAAAGTACTCAGAAAATTCCCGGCTTGAAATCCAGTCCAGTAACAGTGGCACAAACACAATATACACTCAGCACAATATATGAAGACCACGTGCAGCACAATAGACGTAGGCCACGTGCAGCACAAAATATGAAGACCACGTGCATCTTAAAACAAAAGCGATATAGGCAATCTGCCAAAATATCGCAAAAGGAGTCTCCGGAATGGCGGCGGAGCAAAATTCTGCAATAGAAATAAAAGAAAATTGCCAAAAATCCCACGCAGATCCACTAGGGAGTTCTCTAGAAATTTATTAATACACGAGCGGCCATCTTTGAATTGTTATTGTAACCGATGCCTACTCCAAGCCGAAGTCCCTCACGGCCGGCACGAGCGCCTATGGGCCGCCAGACATCGCACAATGCGCCGGCACACGCACCCAATTAGGCGGCCAGACACGTGTTCCTCCTCACGAACGGATGTTCGGAAAACGACCTGCAAAAGGAAAAACTAAATTTGACCGAAGAAGCAAACAATATGCCTTTCCAACATCGACGAAAAAACTACACCTCGCGGTGATCCATGGCACTTTAGTAAAAGGCGAAAGATTTTCACGCTTTTTGAACGGAAGCCTGAACTGCTAAACTAAATCCGACCTTATGGCACGCCCAGCATGTAATTCTCCTTACCCGAACTTCCTATCCGTAAATTTTTTCTGATGTGTTAAAATTCCAGCGATCACGGAAACCAGAAACGAGCAAAAGTACGTTTAGCTCAGTGTGGTTTCCGGAGTCGGCATTCTGCCTCTTCCAACGGAACAATGATAATTCACGATTTGGCATGATGCTGACTTTAAATACCCTAGCATTAATTCCCGAACTAGTACACCACCAGAAACTAAGGAATTACCAAGTCTGAGGAACTACAAGCTTCCATGAAACCTCGTTCATTTTCCTACTCACCCTCTCCACGCCCAGCCATGTTTTCCAAATTTTAACAATTAAAGGTGCTTTTTACTTAGCCACAGTGAAGGGAAATTTCCCACCTGTGACATATTCCTCCAACCCTATTACTTCATTTTCCCCCTATAAAACTATTTACAAGGCGCTCTGCCTATTCCTTGAGAATATTTCATCTTTCAAGCCATACAGCAGTTGGTGAATTGGCTTCTAAATTTCCCGATAATTTTACTTTTAGATCAGCCCAGGTTCGAACCTGAGGACCTTGCATTGATAGTCTGACTCGCTAACCACTAAGCCATCCGCGGCCCTCCTTAGACTGGCAGTATTTGTCATTTTCTTGTAGGACTTCCGTCCACAGTGAGTAGAGTTTAGGTCCCAGCCACCTACAGCGAGATCGCCTTTTGGGCAAGACACAGAAACGGAAGGAATGAGAGCAAGTCTAGCGACTTTGACAGAACAGTTTGTAGTTAGATTAGAGTACAGTAGATGGCGCCACCGTACAAGTACGATGTTGCACACATAGGGGTGGGAGAATTTCAGGCGGGGGCATAGGAAAGGATACCCATTTAACCAGTGGGTCCAGCCTGGGGGCCGTCACTTAACGTGCTCGTCCGATATTCAGCGATTGTTACCAAATCACACCATCTCTGAAAGATCAGCCCAGATTCGAACCTGAGGACCTTGCATCGATAGTCTGAACTGCTAAGCACTAAGCCATCCGCGGCTCTCCTTAGACTGGCCTAACTTACCGCAAAAGACATAAACACATTGAGCATACTGATAGGCACACAGCTAGATTTCTTGGCGTCTGCCCCCCGTTAAACAATGTCTGGCTGATGCCATTAACTTATTGGTTGATCTTTATTTTACTCGAGAAAGGTGTCTCCCTTTCTGAGTTTGAGAATTTCCGGCTTTCTTTGTAGCATCCAAATAACTTTAAGAAATGTTCTAGAACTATCCAATATTTTTTGTCTGCATTCCAAGTTCCGTTAAAAAAATACATATATGGATGCTCTCATCATACGTCCATATAACAGACATAAATTTTGGTATTACATTATAAACATAATGTCTTTATTACTAGTTCATTAACGTATGACTTCCTGATTATACAAGCATAATGTTCAATTAATTATTTGTCGTGCATAGATATTGTTCCCGCTCTCACAGATATCTTTACGCCTTCTTGCGGAGAATTTGGGCACTAGAGAAAACTGAAATGCAAGAATCATCATTTTCACATTTGAAGCTTCCCTACACCCGATTCTTTTTTAGAAAAGTCGTCCTAAAACTTAAGCGGCGGGAAAACCTGCTGCCGAAGTTTTGTTAACAATGTCCCTAGATTCTTTTTGAGGATATTCCGTCTCGGTACACAGCAACATCTATTGGATTTGAAACGACCATATTGAGTGTGTGATTGGAGAGCTCTTCATTCACCTGAGCATGACCTGCATAACCTTGTAGTCTACTAACCAGAGCCTAACCTTGTCAAGGGTGGCGATATATTCCTAGTAGCAACACGTCAATGTACCAAATGTAGTGCATGTACCAGATGTCTTACGGATCGGATGGAAATTTCGCCAAAATATTCCATACATGTAGGTTTTCCTCAACCCAGATGCTTTCCCCAACATAAAAGATATTAAAAAAAAAAAAAAACAGGTGCATACTGTACATCGATTTTTCTCAGTGTAAGTAGTATTGGGAACGATGGATCTGAACCTCATGCTTTCAACAAGTTTCAATTACTTTGCAATTTCAGCTTAGGTCATTTTTTGATATATTTTTTTAATATTTGTTGTGGTGAAGTGGTCTATGAATTTCAATTTGTAATCTAAGAAAAATATATCTGTCAAAACTATAATTGTAAAATTTGTGTTTTTCTAATACTATCTTAGACATTTGCAATTTTAGCTTAGGTCATTTTTTGATATTTTTTTTTTAATATTTGTTGTGGTGAAGTGGTCTATGAATTTCAATTTGTAATCTGAGAAAAATATATCTGTCAAAACTATAATTGTAAAATTTGTGTTTTTCTAATACCCTCTTAGACATTTGCAATTTTAGCTTAGGTCATTTTTTGATATTTTTTTTAATATTTGTTGTGGTGAAGTGGTCTATGAATTTCAATTTGTAATCTGAGAAAAATATATCTGTCAAAACTATAATTGTAAAATTTGTGTTTTTCTAATACCCTCTTAGACATTTGCAATTTTAGCTTAGGTCATTTTTTGATATTTTTTTTTTAATATTTGTTGTGGTGAAGTGGTCTATGAATTTCAATTTGTAATCTGAGAAAAATATATCTGTCAAAACTATAATTGTAAAATTTGTGTTTTTCTAATACCCTCTTAGACATTTGCAATTTTAGCTTAGGTCATTTTTTGATATTTTTTTTTAATATTTGTTGTGGTGAAGTGGTCTATGAATTTCAATTTGTAATCTGAGAAAAATATATCTGTCAAAACTATAATTGTAAAATTTGTGTTTTTCTAATACCCTCTTAGACATTTGCAATTTTAGCTTAGGTCATTTTTTGATATTTTTTTTTTAATATTTGTTGTGGTGAAGTGGTCTATGAATTTCAATTTGTAATCTGAGAAAAATATATCTGTCAAAACTATAATTGTAAAATTTGTGTTCTTCTAATACCCTCTTAGACATTTGCAATTTTAGCTTAGGTCATTTTTTGATATTTTTTTTTTAATATTTGTTGTGGTGAAGTGGTCTATGAATTTCAATTTGTAATCTGAGAAAAATATATCTGTCAAAACTATAATTGTAAAATTTGTGTTTTTCTAATACCCTCTTAGACATTTGCAATTTTAGATTAGGTCATTTTTTGATATTTTTTTTTTTAATATTTGTTGTGGTGAAGTGGTCTATGAATTTCAATTTGTAATCTGAGAAAAATATATCTGTCAAAACTATAATTGTAAAATTTGTGTTTTTCTAATACCCTCTTAGACATTTGCAATTTTAGCTTAGGTCATTTTTTGATATTTTTTTTTTAATATTTGTTGTGGTGAAGTGGTCTATGAATTTCAATTTGTAATCTGAGAAAAATATATCTGTCAAAACTATAATTGTAAAATTTGTGTTTTTCTAATACCCTCTTAGACATTTGCAATTTTAGCTTAGGTCATTTTTTGATATTTTTTTTTTAATATTTGTTGTGGTGAAGTGGTCTATGAATTTCAATTTGTAATCTGAGAAAAATATATCTGTCAAAACTATAATTGTAAAATTTGTGGTTTCCTAATACCCTCTTAGATATTTGCTCCGTGGTGATGTGAATTTAGAGAACTGCACAAAGCTGTATTAAAGGAAAGATTTATTTTGTAACAAAAAAATCTCTGCATTTCAACAATTTGTGTATATTAATCCAATTTTCTTAAAGGATATAAGGTGGACTGGCGGGGCATTATTGTTCGGCGTTAATCAAATTGACAGCCAAACGGAAACGAGTGGTCCAAGAATAGACAGACCGTCTTTTCAGCCAATCACAGTAGAGCGTTTGATATGGTTCATCACAAATTCAGTTGCAACTGTGCAAACGCATGCTTGGAGATTTCTATCGAAGTAAGCTTGCCAGAACTTCAAAGACAGGAGGTTATCTCTCCTGTCTTTGAAGTTTAAAGGTGTGTGAGACAGGATTACCTCCTTTTTTCTTTACTCCTTTGGTTTACTATAATACTGGGTACTTCTTCCGATTAAGGGCCGTTCCCGACCGCGAATGTGGCGCTATCTAGTAGGTGAATGTACAGTTCACCAGTGACACGTTTTATCGAATGTTCATTTCATATCCGACAGATGTTGCATTGTGCCCGAAAGTACTTTACTCACTGACAGATTAAGTTCATTTTTTACATAACGTCTGCACGTTAATTTTGTAACGTGTAACAAAACTCCATAAATAGTATTTAAAAAGTATGTTATAGAACTCCAGTTTCAGCCCAACGGCCCGTGATCGGAAAAAGGCTCTAAAAGTTCCTAATAATGAGAAATTCACAGTATTTCGCGTATGCCGTGTTACAGAACTCCATAAGTATTGGCCTTAATTTAATGAGTAGCATTTATCTTGGCAAAAAGGATGTTGTTAGCAGCCAATTAAAGTGAGGGTTGGATGCACCGGAATAATAAATCCGTACATTGTAAGGTATTTTGAAAATGCCAATTTGTAATCCCATGACTTTTGGTGTATCAAAAGGGGAAATAGCTACTGGCTCTTGATAACGTTTTATTCCATATTTATACAAACTCAGATTGTTGTGTTTCTTCGAACAGTGAGCTTTTACCATTTTGAGAACACAATACACGATGGCAAGGTTTACCGAGTGTTCGTTTCATATCCGATAGATGTCTCACTCTACCCGAAACGATTTTGTTCAGTAACAGATCAACTTCATCTTTTACATAACGTTTGCCAGTTAATTTTGTAAACATCACAGTGATTATAATTTTTCCTCCCAATATTAAGTTCCTAGTAATGAGAAATTCACAGTATTTCGCGTATGCCGTGTTGCAGAACTCCATAAGTATTGTCCTTAATTCAATGAGTCGCATTTATCTTGCCAAAAAAGCATGTTCTTAGCAGCTAATTAGGTATACAAATCGTCATCTCCACCCAAGGGCCCTTGATCGGAAGAACGCTATAAAAGTTCCACATAATGTCATAGAACTCTGTAAATATTATTTACAATTTACTGCTACAGGTTTTCTCTTGAATACGACGTTCCTAACTTTTACATCGGTAAGGATTTGTAACTTTCCGCCCAACGGCCCCTAAACGGAACACGGCTGTAAAAAGTACTAATAATGAAAATTTCGCAGTATTTAGCGTATGCACGTGTCATAGAACTCTGTAAATATTATTTACAATTTAATGCTACGTGTTATGTCTCCAAAACGACGTTCCTAGCACCAGCTTCGGTAAAGCATTCGTCACTTTCCGTCCAACGGCCGTTTATCAAAGGAACGCTCTAAAACTTCCTATTAATCGGAATTTAACCAGTATCCAGCGTACGCACATGTCATAGAACTCTGTAAATATTTTTTTGCAATTTAATGCTACGAGTAATGTCTCCAAAACGCGTTCAGCATTCCCCAACGGCCCTTAAACGGAACACGGTTCTAAAAGTTCCTAGTAATGAAAAATTCACAGTATTTCACGTATGCCGTGTTACAGAACTCTTATAAGTATTGGCCTTAATTTAATGCGTAGCATTTATCTTGCCAAAAAGGATGTCCTTAGCAGCTGATTATGTATATAATCCGTCACCTCCGCCAAAGGGCTCTTGATCAGAAGAACGCTGTACAAGAAACATATAATGTCATAGAACTCTATAAATATTATTTACAATATAATGCTACGGCTTTTCTCTCGCAAACGACGTTCCTAACTTTAACTTCGGTGAAGATTTGTCACTTTCCGCTCAACGACCCTTAAACGGAAGACGGCTCTAAAACTTCATAATCATGAGAATTTCACAGTATCTAGCGCATGCACATGCCATAGAACTCTATAAATATTATTTACAATTTAATGCTACGGGTTTCCTTTCCAAAAGGACGTTCCTAGCTCAAGCTTCCGTAAAGCATTCGTCACTTACCGCCCAATGGCCCTTGATCGGAGGAACGGTCTAAAAATTCCTATTAATTAGAATGTCACAGTATTTCGCGTATGCCGTGTTACAGAACTCCATAAGTATTGGCCTTAATGTAATGCGTGGCATTTATCTTACCAAAAAGTATGTTCATAGCAGCTAATTAGGTATACAATTCGTCATCTCCGCCCAAGGGCCCTTGATCGGAAGAACGCTATAAAAGTTTCACATAATGAAAATTTCAGTCTATGCACGTATTATATAAATAAGAAATAAATTTTAAAAGTTTTCCATAATTGCTATCTAGAATTAAATGCGTTGCGTTATCCTGCCAAAACTACTTTCGTAGCACCAAATTTCGTAAAGCATTCTTCACTTACCGAACAACGACCCTTGATCGGAGGAAGGCTTTAAATGTTTCTAATAATGAAATTTTCGTAATGTCTACTGCATGCACTGATCATGGAACACTATAAAAATTATTTACAATTTATTACATCGAATTCTCCAAAATGATTTTCGTTGCTCCAATGTATATGTACTATTCGTCATTTTTGCGTCCAACGGCCCTTAAACGGTAAAACGCTCTGAAAAGTTCTTAATAATGTGAAATTGCTGCCGGCGATCTTATATCGTGCTGAGCGAAATACAGCACGCTGGAAACCCTTGTGACGGGCTTGACAAGAGGACCACCAAGAGGTGTGTGGTGTAGGAGGCAGGAATGATACACTAGCGTCTCAATCGTACAGCGGCTGAATGCTCATTCCCTGTAATGCGCATGCCCGAGACTTGAATTTACTAGAACCTCAATTTTTCATATCACGTGTGCTTTTTCTCTAATCTACTGTGGACGATATATGATAATATTGTTGATGCACCTTGTATGGAGAATAAAGATTGTTTTTCTTGCGCTTTTTGTAAGAAAATATTCATGAAGTCGTTTAATTTGTATAGACATATGAGGAATATTCATCCTGACCAAAGCACTGATTCATCGCCTTCAGAAAAAAAAAAAAGGTGACTACAGATGTTCAGGGTGCGAGAAATCATTTTCTCACAAACAGAATTTTTATAGGCATATGAAAAATTCCCATCATCAAGTAGTAGAAGGTATGACATCTGAGAGGAAGGTATATTCATGTTCGTTTTGCGAAGAAACGTTTTTACAGAAATATAATTTGAATAGACACGTAAATAACGTTCATCCATCGCAAATCAAAGGTGAGTCCTCAGAAGCAACGGCTGTGCCCCTTCGGTCGTGCACCATTTGTGAAAAAACGTTTACTTGTAAAAAAAAATTTAATGCTCATTTTCTGAAGAACAAAATACTGTAGTAACGAATATGACGTGTTGTATTTGTGATAACAGTTTCTTTTTTGTTTTGTTTTAATCTCTGAAGATTTTACATACACCCATTGAGGCAGAATATTTGGATATCTCTCTGTCATTTGAAAATAAAAAGTTTAATTGTATGAACGATTTTGCTGTGTGGAAAGAGAAAATTGAAATTGAGTCTCGGTCTCATTTTGTTAAATGCAGATCACATTTCTGCTAGCAGATGGTAGAACTGCTGTCCAATATAAATGCCATCGAAGTGGGTGCTATGAACCCGAGCAAGATCGACACAGACGTCTAAAATTATCTGGAATTGTCACAAAAAATGAAGAAGTTGCAAAACACGTTGAAACATGGGATATGGGAATCATAGAGGAACAGATATTTGTTTACCCAACGCCATATTGTGACGTCACACTTCGTATTAACATTTGAGCATAATGTTCAACGTGCACCTTAATCTGGGGCGTATATCGACTATCCACTCCTGGGCAAAGAGTGCGAGACCAACAGATGGGGAGAAAATTTCTAAGTCTCGGGCATGCGCATTACAGGGAATGAGGATTCGGCTACTGTAGAATTGAGACGCTAGTGGAATGACACGCTCTTGGGGCCGTGCTATTCAGTTTGCAGCAGGAAAGACCGAACGGGTAGGCAGCAGCAGAACAACGCTGTTATTCCCAAGGAGGTTATATTTCTGGAGACACCAGTCCTATCCACGCAGCATTGGCCGCCATAAGTCACCGTCTGTGCTTCAAATGACGTCATGAGCTGGCACGACGCAGCCGCAGAAGAGAAGCTGCTTGGAAACCAATGGAAGAAAAGCTTCTAAGCGTATAAAAAGATAAAATGAGTAATTCAATAATCCTTAACAATTATACTCAAGCTTACTGTTACATCAACGATATATTTCAGTTAATTTTTGCCTGCTTGTGACGTCACACCACTGATTAGCTGTGACCTATGGCGGCAGAGCCAGGGGTGTCTACAGTAATATAACCTCCTCGGTTATTCCCGTGTGCTAACCGACACCTTCGACCGAATGACAAACAGGAGCCTTGATTATGGTCCGTCTAAAAATCAGATTTTGGGCTGGCAACAAATCATATGCATGCAGTTCAGCTACAATAAAAAAATACGAATCTGAATTCAAATTTTTTAGAGTGCTGCAGCACGGCAGCACGTATTCTCCGGCCGCCACTGACTCTTGCATTAGACACTTTGAAGGAATCCTGACGTTTACATTTCTGAATCCACAATTTTTGTAGTGAGCAATCCTTGAAAAATACATGGTACATAATGTCAGTATTCTTGGTTTTGCTATTGCACGTAGTACAACAGACCACTGCACAACCCGTCATTATTGCGCTTCTTACGAAATACAGAAACAATGAATCTCAGTGGTAAATAAATATCTAAATAAACGCAACATAAACATCAAACTATTAGAAACAAACTTCAAACGGTTACAAATCGATTGCATTAATAGCGAAAACTCCAGCACACCAATTGTAAACAAACAGTGATGCAAGAAGCCGAAAGACTCAGACCTCCACGGCATGCGCGGTTTCAAAATAACCGCGTCTGATACTACGCAGCTCAAGCGGGACCATTATGGTCCCTAGTTTTCAGCTTATTATTTGTAATTATTTATTATTTTTTACTACTACAAGCAAATTATATTTAAAAGTGCGACAGATATAGTGATCTAAACCCTACACATAATTTAATATTACAACCACTCACATTTTTTTCACAAAACTGGAACAAGAATAAAACAGTTTTGACTGGAAAACACAATGCAATAAGGGTTTTTAATTTTAAGAGACTTTAATCACAAGAATAATAACTGTATTCACTTCCGGTAGAAACTTGGAGAAATTTCACAAAACTAAGACTCTTTTGGTCACACGACAACCGTTCGTTTCAGGGCCTCCTCCTTCCAGTGGGTTATCTCGACGACGTATACTGTATACACACTTATGAAATACGCGTCCCGATCGGTGGGCAACGTTCGCCGTTTTTGTTCTGGGATATCAAAGGAATTCGCTGGGACCGTGGTCAACCGCACCCCTAACAATTTCGTTAGGATGGGCTGCTGCTTTCTTGAAGAACTTGGCGATTCGGGTGGAGAACTCATGTGTCTTCTCAACTTCAAATCTGTTTCTCGGTTCCGAAAACCTCAGTGTAATGAGAAGAATTCAATTACATGTAGAGGATAAAAAATGAACCCATATTCTAAAAAGATTAAGTTTGAAATTATAGTGTATTATACTCTGAGCAATATCTTTTAGAAATTAATAATAATTCACTTTGCTTTCAATAGTACTTTTTGGTTTAGACTTTCAAAAAATAGCTTTACTTATTCGAAATAGCGTCTCGACGAGACAAGCGATATGCCTTTCACGTTTCTTAATTGGTCCAGCGGACAAATTGTCTTGCCAGTCTCAAATTCGCATTGAACGTGTCGTAAGAATCGAAAGAGCAACAGATCTTACAAAAAAATTCGAAACGCTTAGACGCAGCTTAGAAAAATCATCTTATCGATACGCTCTGGCTTGTAGAAAACGCATTGAATATACAGGGTGTATCATAAAGGTGTAACCAATTTTAAATAATCATAACAGTTTTAATACAAATGATCTTAATACACAACTTGCGTTAATTGACAGAACAGATCATGAAGTTTTATAGACATTCGACATGGGCGCCATTTGTCACCCGAACAATGTCTAAACGTTATTCCAGTTCCAACAATGTTCGTTCGAGAATGTCCGTATTAACTCTCAGCAGTGTGTGTCTAATCCTCCCTCTTTAAGTCAGCAATGTCTGCAACGGGGTTGCTGTAAACCTTACCCTTGTTGATGAATCCCCATAAAAAAAATCACAGGGTGTTAAGTCCGGCGAACGTGAGTGCCATGCAATGGGACCACCACGCTCAAACCTTCGATTGGAAAATTTGGTATTCAGAGACATCCTCACGATCAAAGTCCAATGAGGTGGCGCCCCATCTTGTTGGAAAAGGGCAGAAATTGTAAATTCATGCAACTGAGAATACACAAACTGCTCAATCATATCCAGGTGATTATCAGCTGTCATGGCCGCTCTCTGAAAGAAAAAGGGTCCAATAACACGATCGACCATTATACCACGCCAAACATTATCTTTTGGGCTAGCATGTTCATCGTTATACCACGCCAAACATTATCTTTTGGGATAGTATGTTCATCATTATAATACGCCGAACATTATCTTTTGGGCTAGCATGTTCATCATTACACCACGCCAAACATTATCTTTTGGGCTAGCATGTTCATCATTATACCACGCCAAACATTATCTTTTGGGCTAGAATGTTCATCATTATACCACGCCAAACATTATCTTTTGCGCTTGCATGTTCATCATTATACCACGCCAAATATTATCTTTTGGGCTAGCATATTCATCATTACACCACGCCAAACATGATCTTTTGGGCTAGCATGTTCATCATTATACCACGCCAAACATTATCTTTTGGGCTAGCATGTTCATCATTATACCACGCCAAACATTATCTTTTGCGCTTGCATGTTCATCATTATACCACGCCAAATATTATCTTTTGGGCTAGCATATTCATCATTATACCACGCCAAACATTATCTTTTGGGATAGCATGTTCATCAATATACCACGCCAAACATTATCTTTTGGGATAGCTTGTTCATCAATATACCACGCCAAACATTATCTTTTGGGATAGCATGTTCATCATTATACCACGCCAAACATTATCTTTTGGGATAGCATGTTCGTCATTATACCACGCCAAACATTATCTTTTGGGCTAGCATGTTCATCATTATACCACGCAAAACATTACCTTTTGGGCTAGCATGTTCATCTTCCATTATGCAATGCTGGAGTCCAGTTCCCCAAATTCTCTCATTCTGTTTATTAACTTTCCAGAAACATGGATGTGCACTCATCCGAGAAACAGGTTTTTCACAAGAAAGATTCACACTTGAAATGTTTTCCAACATCTCTTCAGCAAACTGTTTACGTTTCACATGATCATCTGGGGTTATCTGCAGTTTATTCGGATGAATTTTTAATCTTTGACGTAACACTGTGCACTGATGACTTGAGGATAGCCAGCTCTCGTGCTGCTTGTCTGATTGACTTTCAACGGTTACGTGCGAATGTTTTGTCTCGCCACTTCCTCCTTTCTGGAACCAGCGATGTGGTTCAGGGTTTTTCTTTGTAAGGATACTACCAATTTCCTTGAATGATTTGTACCACTTTCTGATGCCCTTGTGTGTGGGCGGTTTGCTTCCATATTTTGTTCTGAAATTCCGCTGAAATTGCGCTTCGGATCATGTTTCAATAAACCACTCCACAATCTGTGTTTTTGTTGCAGGACCCATTGGGCTTCCAGAAAACTTGAGGGCATTCCTTATTACTTGCAACAAACAGAATGGCGATATTACACTGGTGTGCAAAAATTAAGGACGAAGATCAGAAATTAGCATAACAACGGAACGAGCAGATAGAACGGACCAAAAGACTACTCAGAAGATAGACTAGGGTCCGGTACGGTAGGGCATGCGCATATATGCAGCATGACGCAGAAGTGGGAGGGGAGTTGGAAGGGTATAAAGCACACGGGCGGTGTACGCTCAACAATTCGGTGAAAGCTATTGCACGGTGTACATCGGTTTGAACGACGTCGAGTTGCTGCCACCGTGTGATATGGCCAACAGGCAATCCAGTAGACGACGTCTGGATAACTTTACCCGAGGCGTTCGGGATCGCTAACAACACAGTTTCACGAGCTTGGAGAGCATTTCAAACGACAGGAACAGATGTCCGGAAGTTTTGTAGTGGTCGTCCACGAGCAACCACGGCGGCGGACGACCGGTATATTGTCCTACAGGCAAGAAGAGACAGACGGCTGACAGCGGGAGAAAATGCAAGGCACATGCAACAGACAACTGGACGTCCGTTATCGCGTTTTACCGTGGCCAGGAGGCTGCACAAAGGTGGTATATTTGCACGACGAGCAGTACGGTTTGCGCCATTAACGCCTGCTAATCGGAGACGGCGGTTTCTGTGGTGCCAGGAACACAAAAACTGGATACATCAGCAATGAGGTCGAGTTCTCTTTACGGATGAGAGCCGATTTAGTGTGACGAGTGATTCTGGACGTATGCACATCTGGAGAGAGCAGGGAACACGCAATCACACCTCCAACATCATCGAAAGGGACCGGTTTGGAGGTGGCGGAGTTCTCGTTTGGGGCGGTATCCTGCTTGGTAGCCGTACTGACCTACACATCTTCCAAGGAGGTTAAGTCACTAGTGTCCGCTATTGTACCGAGGTTCTCCTGTCTCACGTGCGTCTGTTTAGAGGTGCTGTGGATCCTGAATCCCTCTTCATGGACGACAACGCTACACCTCATCGTACAGTGGCTGTCGCAGAGCTGTTGGAGAGCAAAGATATTCAACGCATGGATTGGCCCGCAAGTTCACCGGACCTAAATCCAATCGAACACGTGTGGGACCTTCTTGGGAGACGCTTGGCAGCACGTCACCAGCCGCCAGCAACGATTCCGCAGCTGCGATTGGCGCTACAAGAGGAATGGGCCGCGATGCCTCAACAGCTCCTTGACAACCTCGTCCTCAGCATGGACAGACGTTGAAAATCCTGCAACGCATTCAGGGGTGATCATATCCCCTACTAAAGACTGGATTTTTCTTGGCAGCCGCCTGTCACACGGACGTTTCTGTCTTCTGTCCAGTTGTGCTCGAAGCTACCTTTTCAGTAAAGTGCCTTTGTATCCTTTGGATTCCTTGTTTAGACGGTTTTTCTCACTTGTCCCATATTCTTACATCTTGGGGATCTTATGGTATGATTTGAGGCGATGTGGAACACTTCTGCACGACGTTACATTCGAAATGCCGTCTCGTCCTTAATTTTTGCACGCCAGTGTAGTTTTGCATCAAAAGTTATTATTATTTGAAATTAATTACACCTTTTTAGGACACCCTGTATATTCCAGTACAGAAAGGAGAACTTCTTTTGTTTGATAGCCTTTCGCTACCACGCCTGTTGCGCCATTTAGTGGATGAATCAAGAGCTCACTAGTGCCATATTTTATCGCATGTTCGTTTTAAATCCAATAAATCTGGCTGTGTGCCCGCATGAATTTCGTTCAGTGACAATTCACTCACATGAACGTCTTTTAGCCGCCCCTGTGGCGCAGTGGTTTAAGCGATGCGTTATGACCATTTGTCCGGCAGGGATTCGGGTTCGAATCCCGTGAGACATGGATGCTGTGTTTTGTCTTTCGGCAGCGGCTCTCTCCCTCACCTGGAGCCAGTGACCCTAAATTAGGGACGAGCGACTGCTTATAGCCCATTGATTGGTTCACCGCAGTCGTTAAATCTGCAATCAAAGAAACAATACGCTGCTTTCATCGATGACAGCAACGAGTGATATGTTTACAGATGAAATGATCGAATGTAGAGGATTTTAGGAAGGGAGTGTCAGACCCCAGGTCTTAAACAACCCTTAGAAACAGAAAGCTAGGAGAATAAGGCTAGAGTGCCCGATAGGAAAGTGACACGGAAGCGAAGTAGAAAGGGGGAGGAAGACGCCCTTATTTATTACCGGGGGGCCAGTACCCGGGGTCCGACGGCTTAACGTGCCCATCTTACGCACGGCGGATATTTAGTGGATCGAGCATTCGTACCTGCCTGGGATTGAACCTGAGGTCTTTTCCGTGGCAGTCACAAACGTTGCCCACTAGGCCATCCACGGCCCATATGTTTTCAGAATGCCTACGGCGCACTTTATATACCCCGAAGCCAGCTCACGACACTTGCCTTCTTTCATTGGCTAACCGTGTTGACGTCAAAAGTAGGAGGTGATCACAAAATGTGACTCGGATGTGTATATATATGTGTGTGTGTGTGTGTGTGTGTGTGTGTGTGTGTGTGTGTGTGTGTGTGTGTGTGAAGATGCGGTTTTATCGATAGTCAGGTTTTTGTTTATTTCAGTTTACGTTAATGAATAAAGTTTTTAGTTTGTTGAATGGTAGCTTGGATCTACATTTTTCTCGATGCACAGTAGACCTCCGTGCAGCTGACCGAGTGTCTTACTGCGTTATGCACTGGCGTGAAAAAATTAAGGAAAAGATGGTTTTTCGAATGTAACGTCGTGCAGAAGTGCTCCACATCGACTCAAATCATACCATAAGATCCCCAAGATGTAAGAATGTGGGACAAGTGAGCAAAACCGTCCAAACAAGGAATCCAAAGGATACAAAGGCACTTTATTGAAAAGGTAGCTACGAGCACAACAGGACAGAAGACAGAAACGTCCATATGTCACGCGGCTGCCAAAAAAAATCCAGTCTTTAGTAGGGATATGATCAACCCTGACTGCGTTGCAGGATTTACAACGTCTGTCCATGCTGAGGACGAGTTTGTCAAGGAGCTGTTGAGGCATCGCAGCCCATTCCTCTTGTAGCGCCAATCGCAGCTGCGGAATCATTGCTGACGGCTGGAGACGTGCTGCGAAGCGTCTCCCGAGAAAGTCCTACACGTGTTCGATTGGATTTAGGTACGGAGACCTTTTGGGCCAATCCATGCGTTGAATATCTTTACTCTCCAACAGCTCTGCGACATCCACTGTACGATGAGGAGTAGCGTTGTCGTCCATGAAGAGGAATTCAGGATCCACAGCACCTCTAAACAGACGCACGTGAGACAGGAGAACCTCGGTACAATAGCGGACACTAGTGACTGCGGAATCATTGCTGACGGCTGGAGACGTGCTGCGAAGCGTCTCCCGAGAAAGTCCTACCCGTGTTCGATTGGATTTAGGTCCGGTGACCTTGCGGGCCAATCCATGCGTTGAATATCTTTACTCTCCAACAGCTCTGCGACATCCACTGTACGATGAGGAGTAGCGTTGTCGTCCATGAAGAGGAATTCAGGATCCACAGCACCTCTAAACAGACGCACGTGAGGCAGGAGAACCTCGGTACAATAGCGGACACTAGTAACTGAACCTCCTTGGAAGATGTGGAGGTCAGTACGGCTACCAAGCAGGATACCGCCCCAAACGAGAACTCCGCCACCTCCAAACCGGTTCCTTTCGATGATGTTGAAGGTGTGATTGCGTGTTCCCTGCTCTCTCCAGATGTGCATACGTCCAGAATCGCTCGTTAGACTAAATCAGCTCTCATCCGTAAAGAGAACTCGACCCTATTGCTGATGTGTCCAGTTCTTGTGTTCCTGGCACCACAGAAACCGCCGTCTCCGATGAGCAGGCGTTAATGGCACAAACCGTACTGCTCGTCGTGCAAATAGACCACTTTTGTGCAGCCTCCTGGCCACGGTAAAACGCAATAACGGACGTCCAGTTGTCTGTTGCATGTGCCTTGCGATTTCTCCCGCTGTCTCTTCTTGCCTGTAGGACAATATACCGGTCGTTCGCTGCCGTAGTTGCTCGTGGACGACCACTGCTAAACTCTCGGACAGCTGTTCCTGTCGTTTGAATGCTCTCCAAGTTCGCGAAACGATGCTGTGAGTGATCCGGAACTCCTCGACCACACTAGTCTCTTTTCGACTTTCTTCCAAATTCCTAATGACGAGGCCTCGGGCAAAGTCCTCCAGATGTTGTCTACTGGATTGCCTGTTGGCCATATCACTCGGTGGCAGCAACTCGACGTCGTTCAAACCGATGTACACTGTGCAATAGCTTTCACCGAATTGCTGAGCGTACACTGCCTGTGTGCTTTATACCCTTCGGACACTCCCCCCCCTACGTCATGCTGCATATATGCACATGCCCTACCGTACCGGACCCTAGTCTATCTCCTGAGTGGTCTTTCGGTCTGTTCTGTCTGCTCGTTACGCTAATTTCTCCTCTTCGTCCTTAATTTTTGCACACCAGTGTATAAAAGACGAAAGTGTAAATATAGATCTTATTTATTTAGAAATTTCTAACCGTTTTGGAGATACCTTTCAAATGCTGTGTTCTGGCTGTCATAGTAATTATCGTACTGAAGGATACACACCAGTTTTTAAATTTCCTATGAATCAGGAGCAGCTGTTATGGCTTGAAGAGATACTACGAAAAAAAAATTGGCACTGTAAATTGTTTTGTAAATTAACGCTTCTGTGAATGGACCTTATTCATGTGACGTCAGAAGTGGATTTCTGCGGAGCAACATGGCTGCTGATTTTATGTTGTCGCTATTAGATTAACCCTTGCTGATGGCCAATTAAAAAAATTAACGTGTTGGAGTATGCCAACGAATTAATAGAGCTACAATGCGAAGAAGATGATATTGATTTCTTAGAAGAACAAATCAAAGTTGAAAAAATATACCAAGACAATTTTGTGTTCGCAGTTTATTTCAAATAATGCAGGGCCATCCCAGTGGCGCAGTGTTCTAAGCGATGGCCTCTGGTTATTCGTCCGAAAGGGTCTTGGTTCGAATCTCAGTGAGGCATGGATGTTGTGTTTATTTTATGGCCATGGCTCTCTCTCTCTTCCCTGGGGTCAGTGGCCCTAAATTAGGGACCGGCGACTAGTTATAGTCCACTGAGTTGCTCACGGTGGTCGTTAAACCTCCGATCAAAAAGAAAAAAACAATGATGCAGGACATCGCCATTAGTCAAGGCGAAATTTTTAATGAAGCATTTCTCAGTCACGGTATATTAAGTTTCACGTTCTTCTTGTCAGACATTGGCGAAACGTCTGAAACATAAACCTGGAATTTTTTTGTTTTTTGTTTTTTTGCAAAACGAAATATTTAGAAGTCCAGTCGAAAAGGCTTTATGGAAACAAACTGGGTTTAAAAAAGGAACAACTAAAATTTTCCCATTGTCGCGCCTGCTAAGCAGTCTATTTAAAAATAAAATGAAAGCGTGAAATTAAATAAAAGAAAAATTTTAAATATGTTTCGCTCTTTGGAGTAAGAACGTAGAAGTTAATTCGGAACTTACCGATCTAAATATGCAATGGACCTAAGCTGACCAGAAGTCTTGAGGACAGTCCTCGAATTTAGTTTACTGTTCCCAAAAACGTCTGATGCCTTTGGGGACGCAAATTGTCCTCAAATTTGATGTTTGTCCTCAAATGTCCTCGAATTTACACTTCGCCGCCCCGGTGGCGCAGTGGTCTAAGGCGCTGGCCTCTGATCATTCGTCCGAAAGGGGTCCGGGTTCGAATCCCGGTCAAGCATGGATGTTGTGTTTGTCTTACGGCACTGGTTCTCTCCCTTCCCTGGAACCAGTGACCCTAAATTAGGGACGGGCGACTGCTTATAGCCCATTGAGTTGCTCACGGTGGTCGTTAAACCTCCAATCAAAAAAAAAAAAAAAAAAAAAAAAAAAAAACCTTCAATCAAAAAAAAAAAAAAAAAAACTTCCAATCAAAAAAAAAAAAAAAAAAAAAAAAATTTACACTTCATCATTAGCTTGTTAGATTTCGAATGAAAAATGTTCTTAAAAGTAATTTTCGTTGTACTAATTTTCCGACATGCTTCTTGTGAAAAGAAATTTTGACTTTTTTTTCTTCTTTCGAAGTTTAACGACCGCCGCGATAACTCTAAGGACTATAAGTAGTCACCTGTCTCTAATTTGGAGACATTCGTTCTAGGGAAGGGAGAGAGCAAGTGTTGGAAGACAAACACACCATCCATGTCTCAGTCAGCACTCGAACCCGTACCCACTTGCACGAATGGTCAGTATCCGGCACTAGGACACTGAACTACTGGCGCGGTCAAATTTTGACTGTACTTGATCTAAGTTTCTCCGAAAACTTTGGCAAAATGAAAAATTCGCCATGCTATTAGTTTGGTGTTCAGCTTGATTTTAATTCAGCACATATACTATACAAGTTGAAGCCATGGTACGGATAACATTCTTAGCTGTTGTTAGATCGTAGCCTAGGTTCGGTTGGCTTGTTTGGGAAAAAATTTGCATTCATTCTGGAATTAGAGAATAGTATAATGGAGAATTCCGTGAAAAAGAACAATTCATATTGTTGCGTCCCGCAGTGATGTTCCCAAGGTTCCAGCTATGTTTTTCACAAGTTAGTATAAGCGCTTGTGTCTTGCACTTGAAATCCTTCCAGTGAAATACTACCAACCTAGTAACGTGTTCGAATGAATAATAAACAAGACATGATTTTATTGCATAGCAATAATTTAAAATTCCTTATTTCTACTTGCTCTTGAAAACAAGTAATTGCTGTTATCGATATAAATTTAAACTCCATTAAGGAACAAGATTTGCAATGTTTTGTCAACAGTCACCAGTTCAATTAAAACATTGAGAACAGAGTGACGATCAACAATTACCAATTCAAAAACATTGTTTTAGGTACAGAATGTTCAAAAATTACAAATTTGATATTGTTGACAGATTATTGAAAACGGATCCTGGAAATCGTCAAGTGAAACGAAATGCCGATAATGTGTAGAATAGAGCTCTAGATTATTTCGTCCGGAAAAAGTGCGACGTACAGATTTTAGAGTATGGGAAATAATGGCAAATTGTGCAGAAATTTCATATTTTAAATGTGTTTTAAAGATTTTTTTCGTAATATTTACCTGTAAGTGCGATGGTGTTAAGAAACGCCGCGGTAGGCCTAACGCATCGATACTTCACGATGTCATATGAAGTATCGATGCGTTAGGCCATGACGGGCGAAAGAGTACAAGAAAAAGCGGTTACTTTGTTGGCAGGAGAGCGATAAATGTTGTAGTGATACGCTACAGAAAATAGGTCCAGATTATCCATCCTTTATTTTGTTGTATCCTGTACGTTGTTGGCAGAAAAAACCGTAAAAAACCTCTTTGATTTGCAAAAGATACATATCAGTCTTTACAAGAGCACTCAAAAGATACATATCAGTCTTTACAAGAGCACTCAAAAGATAACAGAAATTTCACAATTATTTCTGTCTGAAACACTGTTGATTGAATGAGGCGACGGCGTTGTTGCGGTGGATTGAATGCTGTGCGAAACTATACGGATTTATTTCCTATCTTTCTTCTTAATTGCACATGAAATTATATGACCTGCATTAAGAATCCCTTCCTCTGCTTTGATGCATCGTGATTTTTTTGCAGCGTCCACAAATTTCATTATCTCAAGGATTGAGAGCAAATTGAGAATGTTAAAGCAGTCATTCTTACATACGATTTCAAGGAACACGTGCGACGTTATGATATAGCGTCTAGAAGGGAAAGTGTGCCGTGAGAGCTCAAAAACTGCGTTCGAAATATGTCCCACGCCGCATCGTAGCGCTGCAGACGGTGTCTGTGTAGTGTTGTGCATCGAACAACAGGGGCTGGATTACGAAAATAGGATGTAAGAAATGTAAGTGTACAGTTTTCTTAAGTGTGCGATTATGGAAACACATTTAACTGTAATCAGAACTCCCTAAAATGTCTTAAGTCTGCCGCAGAGTGCAGCGTCGATAAATTTATTTTAATAATAGAATTTTACGTGCGCTTGAATTAAATTCATATCATACTACCTCCTCGAAGAATGCCTACCAAAACGCGAACAAATGGCATGGGTATGCCAAGTAAAGACGTGCTGTTTGGAAAATTTAACTGTATATCAGTATTCAGTAGCGGCTAGTGGTAAGCTGAGATGGAAGGGGTGCATTCCAATTTTGTAGATATCACTTCGAAAGCTAAGTTGCTGAGCCTGCTGATGCTGTCCGTTTAATAATAATATATTTATATATACTCTATTGATCGAATGTGTGTTTTTTTTTAAAGAAATGAATATTTAGATTTTATATTTAGCGACTGATAGGGAAAATCTAGAAGTAACCGATACCTGAATTATGCAACAGATATCAAGCGATGGCCGCATATATGAAGAAAATAATCGGCGTATGAAACTTTGTTTGATGCATTATTTCTTAAAAGTGTTTAATCAGTACATCCTTCCAGCTGTTACACGGAGCAGTGACATGGACCTCAACTAAAATAGATATAACGAGGTTGCAGACAACTGAAAGAATCATGTTTGATGTAACAAGGAAACAGGGAAAATACAAGGAGGAACTCGTGGATCGGGAAAAAATTACAAGGGTAGAAGACATCAATGTCAGAATCCCTGAAATTGCAACGAGATAGACATATTGCCAGAAGAAAGAGCTAGCGATGGAGAGTTGAAATATTAAGCTGGATAGCAAGGGGAGAAAAGAAAAAAAACCCTAAAGATGACATGTGGGAGATGAGTGGATGAAATTTGGAAGCAAGAAGGAAACTGGCTCAAGGCAGACTGTTGTGGAAGAAACTTGGAGACTCATCCAGCAGTGGATTGAGATAGTGGTTGTAAATGATATATAAATGCATATACTGTAAGAGCAACACACACTCAATTAAGGAAACCAGTTTTAAAGGTATAAAAAAAGAATACGTGTGACAGCGGACACACACTTAACGTCATATACGCGTTTTCAGGTGTCAATTGTGACACCTAGAAATATAATACATATTTTTTCTTCCGATACGCTCCCTTTGGAATTTTGACTTGACACCAGCCACTGCAACTCTGACAGTGATGAAAAACATTTCGCGGAATTTTGAAAGGTGTGCCACAATTTTGCGATGAGTTGTTACTGCGATACTCGCACACAGGCATTCTCTTTAATAAATACGAATTGCAAACATATTCAATCCAGTTTTAATTTTGAATCCATGATTATAATTTAGTGTAGAACGATTTGTTTTCAAAATTTACCAACTTCATAAATTTTTTAAACAATTGTATTTTATTAAATGTTGTGTTCAAAGTAAATAAGTATAAAGCACTACCTCAACTGAAATGTGCAGCTGCAATAGGGAAGGTATGCAGCAGAAAAGTAAAATGTAGCCAATGGAGCAACTTCAATGTTTTTTGATGAATAAAATTTACATGAGTTTAAAAGTGAAAATTTCGCTGTGC
The DNA here is from genome assembly GCA_039090855.1 of Macrothele yani. NCBI lineage: Eukaryota > Metazoa > Arthropoda > Arachnida > Araneae > Macrothelidae > Macrothele > Macrothele yani. The sequence goes on along the minus strand of CM077031.1, from coordinate 31,626,967 downwards.
CTGGTAAGTGAAAATATTAATTTTATGTGCAGCTGCAATTGAGGGTGGGGAGGTATGCAGCAGAAAAGTAAAATGTAGCCAATGGAGCAACTTCAATGTTTTTTGATGAATAAAAATTTACATGAGTTTAAAAGTGAAAATTTCGCTGTGCCTGGTAAGTGAAAATATTAATTTTGTGCAAATATTTTTTGCTGCAGAAATTAGTCGGTTTTTTTTTTCAATTTATCCATTACTGAATTTCATTCTTAATCGCAATTTGTTCACATGCCCATTTTGATCAGAAGAGAAAATATAAGTGAAAATTTTTTGCAGAAATATCGGCAACTGAGTTGTTATTAGGAAACACGAATATTCTCCAATTGTTAGAATTATCATGTTGAATAAAAGCAGGAACAAACTAAAAATTTAATGTATCGCCGCGGTAAGGCCTGGTGATGCATTCGCAGCCAACTAGAGACTGTATTGTAGCTACGTCACTGGCGAACAACTCTGAGGACCATTCATATCTGCTGTACGAGCGAGAGCTCCAATCAAAGCAGCCCCCAGGAACGTTTTATTCAAAGAAAACAATTTGATGTGGAAATAGTCAGAGTTTCCCCCATGAGTTGGTTTTAATAGCAGTCAGAGCAGCCCGCCAGCGTTCCTTTCACTCCCAGTGGCGTTATGTAGGAAAAACTTCCAGCTAAGTTCAGAAAACTCTCTCTCTCGGCACGGCATGAAAAAAACTGCTTTGGGGGGGGGGTGCAGCCCTACAGTTCCCTATTGCAGGAGCCGCCCTTGCTGTATATATAGAAATTGCAAGGCTTTTTTGTATGGGACATTATATTGAATGTGCTTATTTTGAATTGAATGCTTAGGTGTCAGCATCGGCTATGTTCGCCAGTGACCATCAGGTATAGTGGCGTAACCATGTTTCAAAATCTGGAGGGGGTCTGATCACACATTATGTATATATAGGCCAACGATGTTGGTAACCATGCTTAATCGACATTGCTGTTTTATTAAGTACACATTATACATGTGCTTGCATTTTACGAAGAATTACATATTATTAAATAATTTAGTTGGTTCACATAAGAAATGCATATCATTATATTTCCGAAACATTTGGGGGTCATTTACATCGGGGATCCATAACTCGAAAAAACTGGGGGTTCTGACACCCCCACCCGTTAGGCTTATGACCAGGTATAAGTAATGCCGTAGTTCAACAAATTTAATGCTGCCAGTCTGAGACAGAGCTCTCCTTAAAAACAATTTAGGGATAGTGGACAAAATTTACTGTTTGAAGTAAATACGTGGGGCACGTGTCTTCTCTTCAAACGATACGGAAACGGCTGATATATAGTGTCAAAAAGGGGAAGTGTGCTGAGCTCCCAGCGTACGTAATGATTGGTGTGGATATAGCTGATATATATAAACGTTGGGTAAGTTTTTCGTATTATTAAGAGGCTTAACAAAAATTATTTTCGCCTGTTACTGACTGCTTTAAAAAACGGTTTGTACCACCTTATTTAAGCTGCGTCACACGCATTTACAATGACATTCCTCACTGACTGAAGCATAATTTCGGTCATAATGCATGCATGAGAAAACATTTACCAGTAATTGTTCAGAAAAAAAATGCAAAAAAAAAAGGAAAGTGGCTGATTTGGGGGGATTTTTTTTAATACCGTTAGGTAAATTTTACTGTTAAATGAAGAAATAATTGTGGGGGAGCAAATAATTTACCAAGACTTATTTGTTCTTAATTTCTGAAATTGTAACTATTTCAGTCTCATACTGATATCCCCTCAGTAAATCCAGGAAGCTTTATTGTCCCAGTAAGGTACGCGCAGTGACACATTGTGTACAATGTAAACATGTAACAACGTTGTTTAATGCCACTAGTATTTGGGAATAGGTAATACAGATATAATTTACACCAACTGAAACAAATGTTGAAGCACATGTGAAAAAACTGACCCCCTGACGTGGACCGGTTTTGAGTATTGAACCCTTATCAGCACGGGGACCAAAGGCGTGCTGATGAGAGTTCATTATAAATGGCTTTAGGCATTTCCATACAGAAGCCACATGCAGTTTGTAATAAAGCAATGTTTTAATCTTGCATTGTTTGCATGTACCAAGTATTAATTTTTACAATATTGCCACATCTCAGCACATTGGTTAAGCTTTATTCAATTTATACCGTGAGGCAAAAGTAAGCATCCCATTTTAAATTTTTATTTTTTATAAAGTAGAAGTTTGATTAATTCATTTCAGGCTGCTATATGTCAAAGGCTAGTGCAGCAGTTGTTGAATTTTTTTATCAAAAACCGTTTCTCAATTGTATAGCGACAGAGAAATTTATCAGCAACAGAACTTGGGAGGGAATTTAAAAGGTAACATTACACAAAAAATAAATAGCACATAACTTGATTTTTAGGCATCTTAGAAAATGCAATTGAATCAAAGAGCAAGAATTTGTAAATGCAACTATTAGATGTTTTCACACATAATTAAATTTCCAGGAATAAATTTAATACCTGTTTAGTTTCCTTTTTTATTACTTTCACACCACCTTGTAAAGAGTAAATTAGTCACTATCGCTATGGTATTTTGCAAGTTTTCTCCAAAATACTGAATTTTGTAGTATATAATTCCATCATGGAAGCCCTAGTTAGCAATGCTGGAAATGCTAAAGCTAAATGTTGATTGAAAAAAAAAGTGCATTAATAGATTGCCACCAGTAATTTTGGGATTTGAACATGGTGGTGCGGTTTGCTAAATGAATCCCCCATTTCTAAACATTTTTAACGAAAAATAGTAACTCTGCAATATTATTACCTATTGCTACCACACATGTGACTTAAAATCTTTTTGTATATTAATATCTGCTGAACCGTTAATTACCAGTGAAGTAAATATATTCTGTAATAATTCCACATAATGGAATTACTTCAGAATACATTTCTGACCCCAGCACAGTTGATAGCAACCATTGCAATTTTTGAACGTCTTTTATCTTTCACCATTGATGCAGTTACTTGGAGGGTGGGGAGAGCAAGAAATATATTTTTTGTTTAAATAAATACATTTACAGAAATGAATTTTGAATCTCTAAATAACTTACCAGTTTTTGTAACTTTCTTTTCTAAGTTTGTTAACAACCTGAACATTTCTTAACCTTATTTTAGGCTGGAAAATATTTTAATGAGTTTGGGTTAAATTTCTAGGATCACTTATTTGCATATGCATTAGGCTTACTGTCTGCTATGTGCATACATATATTTAATGAAGGAAAAGTTAACTAGCCATTGCTACATACTCCCAAAGTTATCCATTCTTTTTAATACGGCCATATGCCTACATATGGTAATATATATTAGATCAGTAAACACAGCAGTGGCTGCTCTGCTTGCTCAGAGTTGAACATTGGTAATGGGACTAAGTTCAAACCCCTGAGTTTGAATGACTGAACCTGTTTTGTGGCAAAGTTCTTATTAACTGTTAAGGTGGTTTTGAGGAACTCTCGGGGTGAGGGTTTGGCCTGTAGCATTACTGTGGAGTCAGTATATATCTACCGACTCCACAGTAATTATAAGTGAGAGCTACTGACTGACTTCACAGTAAGTATAAAGCTGTCGTTCACTTGCTTCCTCATAAAAAGAATCTCAACACCCAGATCCAGGGACTTCATTTGCAGCGTCTCAGCTTAAGGTACTTCATTTTTTCTGTATTATCATTGTGAATCTTATTGTCCCTTTATTTAGAAATGCAACCGTGTCAGTAAATAAAATTTTGCAATCTTACATGTCACATCTTTACTGTGTTCTGCACAACCAATGAATTTAATTTTCTTTATCATCAAGATAGCTAGAATATCAACGATACTATCTGTGTGTAGTTTTTCGGTGCTGAAATAATGTGTAGTAATACCTTCCAGTTAACTGACAAGAACTAGGAGTTCTTTTGATAGATATAATAAGCCACCTTTATCAAATTCTCGTATCAATGTTCCAGAAAATCTGGCCTTCAATACTGCATGTTAAACACATTTTGGTGCAATCTTTGCATTTAGTTATTGCTACACATTTCCTAGCTACATAAACTAGCAACTGGTTATGGGAATTATGTGGAAAAAGGGAAGCACAATCAGAATATGCAGTACTATTCAAGGTATCTTTCACATTATCTAGCATTCCATCACTTAAAAGTTCATTTAAATTTAACAAAACATTAGGTTTGTAACTGATGGTGTCACTTGGCTCAATAAGGGAATTGATGATTTCTGTTGTGCAGCTAGTACCACACTTACAGGCTTAGCCAGATTATAAAAACTTAAACACTGAATGGTCACTAAAAATTCTGCTGCAGTGGGGTGGTCATTGCAGCCTGACAGTTGCCGAATAATACCAAAAAGGTTTTCTATTGAGCCTTGACTCAAGCGCGATGTCATTACATACTTGTAGTTCAAGGTTTTTGTTAGATATTTTAGTATAGAGATGGTACTGCTTATAGTGACTCGTAATCCTCTAGCACTTAAAAACCCAATCTTCTTATCTCCTGCAAAAGCTTCCCATTTATCTAAATATAACAGAAAAATCATTAAACACTTTCATCCCTTAGAATCTACACGGAGACTACTTGATGGACTCCTAGAGATCATTGCAGTTATTAACTCCATCATCAACTTTATGAAAAATGCAGTTGTATTAGTACTTCCAATCTGTATTTCAATATGATGCTTATAGAGAAAAAGGCCTTTTAATACTTTGTTGCTAAAAGCTGCACAGCATAGTTTGCCCTCATTTTCTCAAAGTTATTCGGGTGAATATGAACGCGTGTAATTTTTGGCATGGCTTTTAGAGTAGTTATGTCAGAGTCCTTCCTCCATGCTGCTTCAACATGCTCTGGTCTTGCTTCTCCTTCGGGCAGAAGAAAACCTCTGGTAATAAATGCGTTCCGTACACATTTTATTAAGTGAGGAAAATCTGATATGAAATCAAATGTAAACTTCTAGAACAATCTGTAGGATGCATAATGCTGTATTTAGTTCCAGAACAATCTGCTGATATACCTAATGTCTTCCACATATTCCTGTTCCAACACGTAATGAAATCAACAAACAGACCTGCATTTTCAGTGAGAATAACAGCTTCAATAATAATCAATTTTGCAAGCAAAGTTCCACTTATATTGTTACTTGTGGGAAAAACCCCAATTATTTGGGTCCAAGTTCCATTTAATGGCTGGAACACAATTACCAGTCTGTGATTACATGGGGCATGCTTAACAGTTTCTGAAGTGAATGGCCCAATATCAACAAACCCTATTATTTCACCAGATGATTTTGCTTGCAGTTTTTCTGTAAGCTTCACTTCATCTATTAATATACCATCATGTCTTGCAAAAGGCTCCATCGTACTTGTTTTCTTTGAAATTGTTTTAAACGTCTGTGCATTGAATCCAAAACCACTGTTGTAATTTAAAATATACTTTCTAATAGTTGTTCTATTAGGTAGGATCATGATTTTGTGTTTCCGTATGTGCTCGTACAATTTTGGACTTTTTATGTGCATTATTAGTAAGCATTCAAGTAACCATTCCTTGGTATGTGACATACCTCTTGCAGATTTCTTTTGCTGCCTTATAACAATGAATTACCATTTGCCACTGCTTAATGGGTAATTCCGCTATTTTTTCATTAATGGAAAGTTTTGTAAAATTCTTATTTTTGTTTTGGATTTTTTTATGTAATCAGAGAGCGAAATAACCCATTTCTTCAGCCTGTTGATTTTTCAAACTTTATTCTGATACTTATTTTTAAATGTAGCCTTTCTTCTATGATAAGCTATTTTGTGCAAAAGTACGTGCCACAGATACTTACATTTGAGGCGAGTCTCTGTTGTTCCTTTCCCTACATAATTTTTGCTGTATAAATTATTCTCAAAAATAACTCCACTTTCAAGGTACTTCCTGTTATTTTCAAATTCTGAAATGGAGCCTGCGCCATGACATACTGTTAGCCTATCAGTGTCTGGAATAATGGATTCTAATTCATCTTTAGAAGTAATATTAGAAACTGTGTTAATTTTTAATCCACGTAAATACACTTCACAGGTAACCTCCGGTTAACTTTCGGTTACAACAACCAGTTTTTCGGTTGTCAATTAATTTGACAATTCACATTTGAATCAATGAACATTGAAAATTATGCACTTTGGATTATTAGCAAGAATTTGCTTACCCCAAAATTCTGAAGGAAGGTTGATATTCAGAAGGCAGTTCAGTGTAACTCTTTTGGAAGTAAATCCCAAGCTATTTAAATTACCATTAGGCTTATCATCGGTTTCCCTAACTTTCTTCATTTTTGCCAGAGGTTTTGACAAATAATGGGGAAGGCTTGGAAATATTGTTGGAATTGCATCTGGTGTCAAGATGGGCCGATCTCTGGGTATTAACAGTCTCTTCGTTTATTTTATGCACAAAATTTCGAACCACAAATCTCTCATCAAAGTGCAGTTCACATACAGCGCTAAATTTGTCAAAGTTTTTATCTGCACGGGGAATCAATCTTTGCCATTGCTGTAAAAGTTTATCATTTTTGGGTATTCCATAGAGTGACAGCTTACTGTTTTTGTACTGAGTATTGCAACCTGGCACAAAACTGGTTATTTCTCTTCCGCATTATGAGCTAAGTATAACTTATATACAATATTTAGTTAATCCACATTCCTTCTAAAACATAAAACATAACACGTTTTCGTCTAAATTGCTGTTCTTTTCACAGTAAGCAACAGGAATTTAGTTTCCCGCTCCCATCACAGTAAGAAAGAGGGAAGGGAAGGCGATCGGATCGCCATCTACGAAGGGGACAAATTTCGGTAACCACGCCAATAATTATGTACGCTAGGCGCTCGGCACCCTTTCCCTTCTAGAGTTGTTTACGTTTGCGCAGCGTCCCCTATAGTTCCTTAAGGTTGACAATTGGGGACTTCTGGTCAGCCCTTGGGGACGCAATTGCTATTTCTATCTTTGCCGGTGCTGTTTACTGAATTTGTTTTGGATTGTCTGGCAACACTTTTACCCATCTTATCTTATTTCCGCTTTGATCATAGTTCTATCCAAGGCAAGGAGAAGGTTTTATCTACTAGTATTCTTTGTTCACGGTGATTGTCCTTGAAGCGGTTTGGTGGTTGTTGGTGTTCACTCGTAATTTTATAAATTCCTTAGACCTATGAGGCAGGTAATGTGTTCTTCTTTTATGTACTTATCTGTGAAGGGACAGATTGTAGCTGTTTCGTTTTAGGTAATTGTTATTATGTCGGGTCAGTTCTAAAATTTCAACAAATGTATAATGAAAGCATTTTTAGGGGTTTGTTAATGTATGTATGACGTCATTTCATTTTTATCTTAATTTCAAAGGTATTAAGTTGCATGTGGATTTGAAGAAACTAACTTCTTCAGCAGTGGCAGATTTCCAATTAGGCGCACTAGGCACACACACGCCTAAAGCCCCAGAGCTAGAAGGGCGCCGAAAACGTATAATTGGATTGCCAGTATTTATTTTTTGTTTTTCACAGACCGAAACAAAAATGTGCAGACCTTCATAATTTTCCGTTAGAAAATGCTTTCAAGAAATTCTTCACATTCTCGCTTTCTTGCCAGTGGGGACCCTAGCCCATGCCGGGCCCCGGGCAATGGCGCTTCACGGGGCTCATCGCAATAACCCCCTTTTATATACGGCATACATACATATATAAATATATATATAGAGAGAGAATAATTCTACGACTTTTATTGTGAAAGTTCTTAAAGAGAAAATCGTGCTAAAATAACTAATAGTAAGAATAATGCCGTATTATATCCTAATAGCTTAACAGGCCCGCGCACCTATTTGTGACGTCACTAGAGTAGTCGCGGAGAGGTGCATTACGGCGATGTGCGAACGAACGCGTCTTTACGTACACGAAGTAACCAGGTCGTGCGTTCTTTTAGAGTGATCATTCAAACTACTGCATTTAAATAAGAACTTGTGTGTTAGTTTTTAAATAACTGCTGAGTTAACAAGCTTGTTTAATCTTTTAAAATACAGAAGAAAAAGAAATTACAGCGTAAAATTTAGCGTAGCAATAATTTCGACTTGAAAGGGTAAGCAAGACAGATTGGTCAACTTAATGAAAGCATCACTGTCATTTCACTGGAAGTGATAAACCATTCCTATAATCGAAATTATAAACTGTTGTCGTAGTTTCACTTGAAGTTATAGTGTCTTTATAGTTAACCGAATGATTCCTGTACTTGTGAACAAATCGTTCTTGTACTTGAAAGATTAATTTGAGGGTCCATTACGAAGTATCGCCGTCGCACAGTGGTCCAAATCACTAAAAACCCGGACAAAAATAATTTTTCGAACTTCATATTTTAAACACACAATTCGCTTAGTAATAATCCTCAGTAGTCATACTGATAGGACTAAGTGTTTTTGAAAGTATACTCCAATGGTTCTGGTCAATACTTAAGTTCAAAAGTGCTGTAACTCTTTCTTGATTAATTTTGCAATTCTGTAGGTGATTTTGTTTACATTGTTTGACTGAACAATGCAAAATAAAATACTAAGTGTATTTTTTGTGAATGTGTTATGGTCTTATATATAGGGCACAATTACAATTTTTAGTGTTTTTTGTTTCTAAGTACTGATAAAAAATACAAATTTGAATGCCCATATTTTGCGAAAAAACAAAAATGTTTTTAGTTTTAAAAAAATGGCCAAACATGTCCACCGCGAAACTTACAAATTAATATTGGTAGATAATTATAAGTCTATCACTGAAGGTTTCATCTGCAACACCTTGCAATGCTGTGAACTATGACCTTTTGTTTGTGAAGCTTCCCTGTTATTTATGAGCAGCCAGCTGTTGACATCGGGAAGGTGTTCTCCCGCTATACAACTCGCGGGCGCTGAGCACTTCCTGAAATTTATGTTTGTTTACTCAAGGGGTGGCTTGTCGGTGGTAAACCACAGACCCTTGATTTCTTCAGTTTCTAGAGGGCTGTTGTTTGTATCAGGTCAGTGAATAATAGTGTGTGACAATATAGTGTGTGAAAAATGAATTTACATGTTAGTCGCCGAGAACTTTACGAGAAAATGAAAGAAAAGAATAATGAGACCAGTGTGCTACAAGAAGAACATGTTGTGCAATATGTGAAGAACAAATTTGAAATAAATTTGGACAGTCGGAGCACAAAATCTCTACACAGCGTAATAAGAATGAGCTTTTTTCTTAAATGCTATCAGCGTTGGAAGAAATGTCACCGAACCGAAAGCATGTATCTTCGTAAATATTCAGACTGGTTACATACAGCAAGAAATTGAATTACCATTTACAGACTTTCCTTCCACTTCTTCGGAAAAGCGTAGACGTCCTTCGAAAGTATTTCAGCAATTAAGTGAAAGAAGTAAGAGGCGGAAAATTCAAAATCTGAGGGAGAATGTGGGTGCTGCGGAGCTTTCATATGTCACAGTGATGAATTTCAGCGCTGAAGGTGACGAAAGTGCAGCAAAATTATTAAAAGAAGTGACCACAACACCTACCAGAGGTAAACAAATTCGTTACTCATGGTTGAAGAAAAGAAAACAAGCCACGAAGCTCAGAAGAAGAGTTATCAAGATAGTATGTACACATTTATCAAAACATATGTCTATTAGAAAAATGGCAATCACAATCATGACTTATATCCAAGTTATTATGCAATTCTGAAAGCAAAATACGCAACTTATCCGCACAATATAAGTGTTAGTGAGAGTGCATGTGAAGTGAAAGTTCAGAATTTATTGGACCATACTGCTACTCGAATTTTGTCATTTCTACCTTAAAGTGAGCCGTCCAACAACGAAAAAAACTTATATTTTACATTGTAAATGGGGTTTCGACGGTAGCGCTGGTCATTCCCAATACAAGCAGAAATGGGTTCAAAGCGGCAGTAGTGATGAATATTTATTTATGATATCTATCGTTCCCTTACGAATGGTTGACAGTGAAACGAAAGATTCCGTATGGAAAAATGAACGACCATCATCAACCCGTTTTTGTAGGCCTATTCGTCTCCAGTGGCTTCATGAAATCGCTGCAGTTGCCCAAGCAGAAAGAGAATACATGAACGAACAAATTAAAAATTTACAGCCATTAAGAAGTGACAACGTTACAGTACAGTATTCTCTCATATTGTCAATGATTGATGGGAAAATATGTAATGCTCTGACCCAGTCATCAAGCATGAAATGTTACATATGTGGCGCGAAAGTGTCGGACCTGAACAAGTTAGATTATGTTACACAAGTGCCAGGGGATACCTCTTCCTTTGAGTTTGGACTGTCTATTCTTCATGCCCATATACGCTTTTTTGAGTGTATGCTGTATATCTCTTACCGCTTAGATTTTAAAAAATGGAAAGCGAGTAAGAAAGATGGAACCCGTGAGCTTCTAGAAAAAGGAAAAGAATTGTCCAAGATTCCTTCAGGAATAGACTAGGACTTATTGTAGATGTCCCAAAACCAAGCTATGAAACAAGAATGACGGCAATACCGCCAGAAGATTCTTTACAAATCCCGAAATAAGTTCCGAAGTGACTGGAGTAGACCAAAATTTGATTTCTCGTTTTGGAAATATTTTGACAGCAATTTCATGCGGCCACGAAATAAATGCAATGAAATTCAATATGTACTGCATGAAAACAGCACAGTTATTCGTGAGGTTGTATCCCTGGTACTATATGCCACCTACTGAGGCCACGGTGTTTTCGGCGGAGATGCATGCTGTGTATCTTGCACTTGTTCACGTGCAGTCGAGCTATCATCAGCGTGCTATTGTGTACACTGATTCGTTGAGTGTTGTGCAATCATTGTCATCTTTGGATTTCACTGGCCACCCACTTCTTTTTGCCGTTCGGAGACTTCTTCGTTCTTTGCTCGAGGCTGATGTCCAGATTCGGTTCTGTTGGATTCCTGGGCATGTTGGGATCCCAGGGAACGAGTCTGCCGATGCTGCTGCTAGATCTGCCTCCTCTTTGGTCGTCACACCCTTGCCACTATTTCACCGTGATTTTCGCTTTCTTGTTCACGATCATATCAGACGAACGTGGCGAAGTCTGTGGGACCAACAGGTGGAGAATAAACTGCACCATATAAAACCTAACCTTGGAGTCTGGAAATCATCGTGTCGCCGGAACCGTAGGGAAGAAGTTGTTCTTGCGCGTCTCCGCATTGGGCATTGTCGCTTCATGCATAGCTATTTGCTGTGTGGCGACGCTGCCCCAATGTGTGAGGCGTGCGACTGTTTACTCACCTTCTCTCATGTTTTGTGCAGTTGTGTTCGTTTTTGTAATCATCGGTTTCACTATTTTCAGTCTCATCTGCTGGACGAGGGCGCAGCTACACTTCTAAAGCTTTTCGGCGACCACTGCGACACTTTCGCAGTATTTTCCTTTTTAAAACAGATGAACGTCTTAAAACTTATTTAAAAAAGAAGTTATATAATAATTATAACAGTAAATTAATAAATTTATATATAAACCTAATTAACTAACTAGTCTTCACAACTTTCATCATTCTCCTTTCTAACTTTTACCAAGCCTGTCTGCTCTTAATCATCTCACCCCGCTTTTAAAAATGTTTAACTGATAGTTCTGTGTCGGGCGCTCTTTGGCCATGCCTGGCCCTTGTGCCACAAAAATCAATTAACTAACTACTATATGCCACCCACGGTACATACAATTCTTGTTCATGGATTCGTAATTGTGCAGGCAGTGATTTTACCGATTGGAGAGCTTTCAGAAGAAGCCATTGAGTGCAGAAACAAAGATGTGAGAAAATTTTGAGGAAGCTTTACCCGAAAAATGTCACGACAAGACAGCAATTTGGACCTCTTTCGCAGGTTAATGTTGACTTCTGACCCATTAATTTCCAGCTTGGGAGGACTACCAAAGAAAAAACAAAACTACCTTCGGAAGTGCTAGGTCTATTGGTAATATCCGATGAAGAGGAGGAGGGGAAAGAAGTCTACGAATGTGAAACATCTGCTTCAGAAGACGAATGACCGACTGGATATCTGGACCCTTCTTACAGTACTGTGAGTAATTATAATTCATTAAAATACTTAAATAAGTGAATATTTAGTTATCCCACTACAGTTTCTTTCGTTTAAGAGGTACAAATATTTTTGTCCGCCTTTTTCCTATCCGGACCACTGTGCGTCGCTTCAAAAGATGTTGATTGACTAATTTAAGGAATCAGATTTTTCATTCATTGCAAACTTATGACTATGAAAATTTTAGTAATGAAATAATTCCTTTAGTGAAAATGTATTTTCACATCAGACAGTAACTAGCAATTTATATGCAATCCCTGATCACTAATATATAAAAAAGTCAAGAAAAACTGAATTTTTTTCTGTGTTTTTTAATTATTACCAAAGGCTCAATAAAACACGTTTTAACATACATACAGTAAATTGCTGCTTGATCCACTGATTGCATCAAATAAATTAAGATTTCAAGAAAATTATGCAATTGTTACATTATTAAATATACAATATGTCATAACAAGTTTTCCTAATTTTAGTACCATCTAGTTACATGTTTGGACAACATTTTGATAAGCAAATATAAAGTTTATAATTTTTGTCTTCCAGAGCACTATTTCAAAAAAGTTACCTTGTCAAAGTTCAACACATCTGTATTAAGTATATTAGTAGCATTAAGCAAAACTATTTGGATCTACAATATAAGCATTTCTTTTTATCTGAAAAAATAAAAGTAACTTATTGGCAGAAATTTCCTGAAATTTGATTTTCAAAGAAGTATTCAGGAAAACTGCCAATGTACAAATAATTATGGTTGTGTAGTTCTTTGTGTAACACAAACACAATTTGATTATGTGTCCGTTAGCTGTTCCTTGAAGAATTTCAAAGACATTTCTAAGAAAATCTGAAATTTGTTCCAATAATTTCTTAAAGTATTTTTTCAGATAATTATTATATTTTTTGAGAACCTTACAAATACACATGCAGTTATTGTACTGAATAAATCTAAGCGATTGTTTTGGTACTATAGGATGTATTTTGAAAGATGTACATGTTTCATTATAAATTGACTAACTTGATGTACCATTTTCTCAGAAACTATTAAAAGCAATGATATAAAATTTTGCACAAATGTTTTGTCATTACTAAAACTATTGAAAAAGATTTTTTACTTTTTTTATGATTTTGGTTTCAAAATAAATTCTATGAAGGATTGGAAGAAGTTTTTCCCCATACAAAAATTGACACCCACCCCCACGTTTGGAAGCACACTTTCCAGTAGTTATCGGATAATATGAGATATATTAGTTCCAGTTATTATAGCTGTAGCTTGTGAAGACACAGTGCAGGAAGTCTGGAAACAGATGAGTCTAAATAAATGAATAAAAAGTTGATCTCTCATTTTAAGCAAATGTTTTCAAAAAAAAAAAAAAGCGAGTATATATTTCTACTTCTATTTTAAAAATCTTGTTTGTTTAGAACATAGTTTCCACAACATGTGGATTCATGTCGATCCAGGTACTTTTTTTTCTCTTAAAAATAACAATATCCAAGGCTTAAAAATACCATGCCCGAGATGCCCAGAGCATGTAAATCATTAGTCTGGGCAGGTAAATAAAACATCTAATTGCCTGTGCATGGTAACTAAATTTTAAAATAAAAAAGTTTGTTATAAAATTTCCTACTACACAAGAAAAAAAAAAAGACAGTCATCACATGTCTTGTTTCATGTCATTGTTAATTAATGGAAGTTGTATTATTGTTACGAAGTACCAAGGAAAGAGCAATATAACATCTTTAATTATGTTATGCTCTACGCCCAGAAATCGGAAACCTAGTTTTGCTCCAAATTTTGTTTATAATCAACAACAGGATGCATGCCTCTGATGTAACTGGCCTCTCATGTTTAGTGACAAAGGGAGAAAACTTTAACAAAAGGAACATGGCAGAATCACTAAATTTCTGAAACACCAGTTTCATCATCGTACCATTTCATACCAATTTTAGCATCAGCATCTTAAAAATTGATATACACACGTTTGTGCATTGAACATTTGTAATACAGACCCTTAAAATGGAAGTGCAAACATGTTAAAACAGTTCATATTTTTAACTTAAAAAAATTAGGGTTCTGGTTTGTTATTTTCAAAGATAAATTTTCCTGCGCATCCAGCTTTTATTACCTGGGCAAGTAAATAATTTCTTGCCCAGGTAGTACTGATATATTTCACCTAATTTTTAAGAAATTGAATGGTTCTGATAAATTCCCATCCTACCACAGATAGAGCATACACACTGCTCACACGAGAGTTCTTCAATGTGTTGGTTTGTAGAAAAATGCTTCAAAATCTTTAAACGGACATTTTAAAGGCAAACTTACTCCTGAACTATGTGTGAACTTCTGTTTTTGTGCATTCATGTCTAATTTTTGCTATCTATACTTGATTCAGTGCTTGTGTTACTTTAGTAATAAATATTAAAAATGATAATTCAATGCAACTCTCCATGTCTGCAAACACAAAAGATGTATTTCATATGGCAACAAGACCTTGGCATTTATATAAAGGACATAGGCATGTTAGATGTGTACATGACATACATATATTTCGTATAAGATATAGGTATTTTACAAGCACTTGTGCCTCAAAAAAAGTTAATCTGGCACTGCCTAAACACTTAAATAACTAAGTACGAATGTATCAACATAATTACTCTTGGGATCAAAAACATGCAACCCTTATTATTCTGTGTCCATAATAAAGTTTAAAATCCCTTCCTAAATATACATATTTTACTTTGAACTTATTTGATACATTGGCAAAACATGTTATGGGTTACTATAACAACACAAGTAATCTATTCTTTCCATTACAAACATAAATTTATTTTTTCAAAAATCTTTTCAGTGCTTTGACTTCCCGCTGTGCGATGCATTAGATTATAAAATTAGCCAAATTTAAATTTTCCAGTTAAATTTTTTTATTTTACCAGTAGTTTAAATAAAGTTAACAGAAGGTTTCCACTTACCTTTATGAAAATAAACTTAGTTGACAATTTGACAACAACAACCACGCACATCAACAGTCACGCTTACTCAGAGTGAGCAAGCTCATGCATGCTCGACCACCCACCACGGACATCAGCCTACTCTCCCCTACGTCACGCAGCTTCCGGTGTTCAGTGCGCGGGCCTGTAAAGCTATTAGGGGTGATTATTATACACGATTAAAATAGTTTAATGTTAAAAACATACTGGCCGCCTCGGTGGCACAGTGGTCTAAGCGATGGCCTCTGATCATTCGTCCGAACGGGGTCCGGGTTCGAATCCTGATGAGGCATGGATGTTGTGTTTGTCTTACGGCACTAGTTCTCTCCCTTCCCTGGTACCAGTGACCCTAAATTAGGGACGGGCGACTGCTTATAGCCCATTGAGTTGCTCACGGTGGTCGTTAAACCTCCAATCCAAAAAAAAAAACCAAAAAAAAAAACCATACTGGTTAAAATACATAAGACCTTTGGAGTTAGCTTCTAACAGATCTTCAGATCATGAAAGAAATACGGGATTACGCCATATAATACAAATTTTGAAGATGACAATCCGATTTTTGGCGTAAATGTGACAAGGATGGTAAGTTAGACAATATTTGAAAACTTGAAATAACTAAGTACGAGCCAGGACGATGAAAAAAAAGTCCCGCTCCAGGACGATGAAAAAAAAAAAAAAAAAAAAATTTCAAGTTTTCAAATATTGTTTAACTTACCATCCTTGTCACATTTACGCCAAAAATCGGATTGTCATCTTCAAAAAAAAAAAAAAAAAAAGATCTTCAGATGTAAGAACAATGCACATTAACTGGACAAGAACATAGATTTTACAATGTATACTTATGTATGTTAGATGTCATAACATTAGGTGTCTGCAACATTAACCGAAATTCTTTTACAATGCCTGGAGGAAGAAATTTTGCAGTCTGCAATTGTTAAACCTTTACTATATAAGAACTCGAAAGGTCTTGTGTCTTTTAACCTGTGTGTTTTTAATATTAAACTATTTTAATTGTGTATAAGACTGCATTATTTTTACTATTAGTTATTAGACTTTTCTCATGGCTGAAGTCTTCAATCAAATTACTATAGTCCAGAGTAGATGCTACGTCATTTTCTATGGACAGAAGAGGGAGAGCTGACAGTCGGTTTTGGGTCATGGTGTTCCTTCTGCAGTGTTCGAATTACCCAGTGGTCCGCTGGCCATTGGCCAGTAAAACGTCCGTCGGACCACTGAACTATTGATTTTACTGGCTCGGATAGCTAGTAAGTTTGTTTTTTCTTCTAATTTGTCAAATGCCAAGAGATTAATTTCTATTTCTTTTAGCTTGCTGTATGTTTCCTTTTTAGGCTGCAAACTAATGATAGGTTTGAAAACAAATATTGGAGATATTTTTATTGAAGTGATAACATTATTTTCTACATATATTGTAAATGTCTTTAAGGTTTTTTGATTTGTGGACCAGTGGCCATTTTGGTGGACCGGTGGTTTGCAAATTCTAGTGGTCCACTAGGCCAGTAGATTTATTTCTAATTCTCACACTGCTTCTAGGTAGGTCTTGATAAGCTTCAGCTTAGAAAAGCTGCTCTCGGCAGACGAAATATTAAAATTGGTCATTTATTTGTATACGATTGTGAACCACAACTACAATATTTTAGGTGACTCCAGACAAAAACTACTAATTAATTGGTGGTGGCGCGGGGCCCTGGGTGGTTGCCCGGTAATGCCCGTACCTGGGGTCGCCACTGTTTCCTGCAGTGGCTGATGAAATTCTTATTGTCCACCTTTTCTTGATCCATGGCATTCGTCTATGCCAAAACTCCTCCACGAAATGTCAAGTCATCCACCCTTTTCAAGTGAAGCACTGTGCAAAAAATTGCATTTTACCGGTATTTTCTAATGTGGAGAACTTCTCCAGTTGCGAAGGTCTTAAAGTATTTTTTTTTTTTTGGCTTGATACCATGCTCATTTCCTACTAATTTGCCCAAAACGTAAAAAGCAAGATTTTCCAAAACTGAAGCAACGGAAAGAAAACGTTTTATAATTGAAATGCATTTCAATTTTATGACAATTTACATGCGATGTGCACAATTTCATTTTCAGCACCTTAGTGCTACATTTGCCAAGAAACTTGCAACTGAAAAAGTGTTAAAGTAATCAGTTTTGCCTAACGTATCAAACTCAAAGAATTTTTGCTGTAACTCCTCGTAGCGCAAAGCTAAAATTTACGAAATTTCAATTTCCTCCTAAAAAAAAAAAAAAAACAACAAACTTTGAGCGGAAAATTTATGAACTAGCAGGGAAATTTGAAATGGGGAAAATCTGAGTGAATTTTTATGTCCGATCATTTACAAAAATAATTTTTGGAAAATCGGTGAAAACCAAATGTCTTGGCTTTCAGTGCCTTTAGCTGGAAATGAATGAACTAATTGAAAATTTTAAATATTTGAGAAGGAACATTTAAGCCTAATCTGAGGCTCAAAAATAATTTTTTTCTTGTTGAATATTTTCTTCACAACAGAACTTTAATTTTTTGAATTTTTGACTGCACAGCCCTTAGCGGTATTTAAAGTGCCAAACTTAATATCCCTGGATTTCCTATTAGCCGCAAATTTTTTTTTTTTTTGAAATATATCTGAAAACAAAGTTAGATGTACACGGGCAGACAAGGGGATTATACTAGCACTTTTTCTTACAAAACGTTCATAGAATGGAATTTTAAAAAGCATAAAAACTTTTTCTCGACGTTACTTTTTTTCTTTGCTAATCTGGTGGATGAAAATTTCTGAGGCAATAAGAAGCGGAGTGGGCCCCCTGAGTCTTCTAGCGCCTAGGACCCCGAAAGGTATAAAGTCGCCTGTGTTCAAGATGGAGCCCTCCATTTTGAAAGATTAAGCCGCTGTCGCATATGAAGTTCACTATCTTAAATTAAATCCCGCTGCCCAATGAGTAATCCTGACTAAGCAATTTCAGAACAGAAGATTGCTACAATTCCTTTGTAACTAATTGTAAAACCAAAACGTTTCGCAATTGTGGACATGGCAATTTCAAAGTACATGTACTTAAATTTGTTTTCGTTAACATTTTTTAAAAGTTCGTCTGAATTTTTTTTCATATAGAGTTGGTCACCAGAGTCGCAGAATATTGACGTGCGCCGTACGCGGATAGTTTCCAAATTATTAGCAGATTTTGCAGATAGTTTTGGCTTGTAGATTAAAAAAATATAAATGTTACAGCAATTAAAATAACACTAGTCTTTACTCAGATTAATATATTTTAATTCTATCTTAACATGGGAATGTTCAACTCTTTTTCACATCTTGCAATGGTGAGTTCTTTTGTTTTTAGATGTTTCTGGCCTCTTGATTTTATCAAGGCTTGTTCTGATTATGTAGGAACTGTAACAACAGTTTTGTTTCCAAAGAAAGACTAAGTTTTATTGCTAGGTTCCTCTTGTAGTTGCCAGTTATTAAATTAAGATCTTGTATATTTTATAAGTATTTTTGAATTAAGTTATCGAAAACGCTATTTATACTTTTTGAAGGTTCATTAACGGAACTGCTTTTTTAGATATAAATTTTTTTTTATGAGGTTCATTGTACAATATTTTAAAGTTTTGGCTTTAAGGTCCATTTTACACACATTTCTATGCATTCAGTCGTAATGTACTTTTGTCCTCTCTGGAATCTAATGTTCTAATAAATTATTGTTAATTTTTCTTGAAATTATCTTCTATTATCGTGATTCGCGGGTTTGCAGCAAATTTTTTGTTTCAACAGTTGTGTACGCAGATACATTTTATTTTTATACAACTCAGTTGGTCACAAAACAAGGGTCATGAAAGTCACCAATTTTGCTTTAGGGTTATGAGTTCCATTTTATTTTTTATAATTGTTCATTTTATGGTGACAATCTAACCTTAACCTGTTCATGTACTGACAACATAAGACTTAAAATGCGGTTTCATCTAATGATCCAAGTGTCAAAAAAAGCTCATTTGTGCCCTCCGACGCAATATTGTTAGTGCAAAGAAGGTTTTAGAGTAGAAATATGTGTACAAAATGTTTTAAGGAATTTTGAGATCACTTTAGCAATTAAAATTATTTTGCTTATTGGACTCATGACATTTGTCAGGTGTGAATTTTGAAGGAAAGTGTGTGATGAAACAGTGTAGCACAATGGTGAATATTTCAGTAAACATGTAGATTACCGTTCTAAATTATTTCGTCGAAAAAATGTTAGCACGTGGAAAAAGTGTGATGTTTACAGTATGGAAATTAATGGCAAATGGTGCAGGAATTTCATATTTTAAATGTGTTTTAAAGATTTTAATCGTAATATTGACCTGCGAATCCGACGCTGTGAAGAGAAGCCATGGTAGGCCTAACGCATTGCTCCGGCAAAAATGTGAAGCTTTGGTTCGTTAAAAGGAAGGTTCGTTGCTGTGCCGGAATGATGGGCAGAAGAGTACAAGAGAAAGAGGTTACATTTTTGCAGGACGGCGATAAATGTTGTAGTGATACGCTACAGAAAATAGGTCCACATCATCCACCCTTTATTTTATTGTGTCCTGTACGTTGTTGGCAGAAAAACCGGATAAAAACCTCTCACATTTGCAAAAGATACGTATGCGTAAGATAGGAACTGACCTGTGAACAAGCTATTAACAGGAGAACCAAAAGTGCAGTGACACAGCAAATCAGCTATGAATGGGAAGCTGTTCAAACCGAAAGCTATAGTTCCCCAATTTTCTGTGCAACATAGAAAAGCATAATTAGTACTTTCTATTTCGAATCAGGGCATCATGTGAAAGAACGAAAAATTTTGCATCTGCTTTAAAAACAATGACAAAACATGAACAAACTATATTCTATAACGTGTGAGTACATGATGCTTCGCTCCCCTGGCAAGAACGTACTCTGCTCCTCTTGTAGTCATCCACTCGTGAATCACACGGCGCAGCGAATCTTCCTTTCAATGGAGCAAAGCTCTGCTTGGTAGTGATGCGTTAGACCTACCGCAGCATCTTTTCACAGCACCGCACTTAAAGGTAAATATTATGATAAAAGGTAAATATTATGATAAAAATCCTTAAAACACATTTAATATATGAAATTTCTGCACCATTTGCCATTAATTTCCATATTCTAAAATCTGTACGTCACGCTTTTCCCAGGTGCAAATCTGAAATTCGGTTTTTGAGAAGTAAATGTCTGAATTTCAAAAAACCCGACAACTGTCGTAGCCAAAACTGGATATTCTTATATCTGGTTCAGTTCTATATAAACTTGTAGAATCCAAAACAAACAAAAAGGGAAAATTACAGGCCACTCAGGCCAGTAACAAATATTTCACTGGCCCGATGGAATCTTTACTGGCCAATGGCCAGTGGACTACCGAGTAATTCAAACGCTGCTGATATGCATATAGTATCCTGGTGGTATATCACGTGGAATGAGATCATATAAAAATACTGAAGGGTATGTTGGTTTTTTAAAGGGTCTTATTCGTACATAGCAAGTTAATTAACAGCACAAAGCCAGATTTTTTTTTTTTTTTAAATTATGTATTTTATGCGTTTTTTGTTTTCTGCATATTTTACGTGTCGTGTAGAAAACCTTTTTTACACGTCCACAACCCTGCATCTAACTTCTGTTGGGTAGAATGAGACACCTATTTTAACTCTTTCCTAGAAACAAGAAAGTAATCTGTATACATTCTATTTCATATCGGGGAATCTTATTCAAGAAAACCAAGAAATTGTGATGTGAAAAACTGAGAAATGATGAGCTATTTTCTGTAGCGTGGCACTACAAAATGGAACGTTTTCCAGGCAAAAGCGTACCTGGTTCCTCTTGTAGTCTTCCGCTCGTGAATTGGCCGCTTTTAAGCGAATCTTCATTTCAGTGGAGCCAAGCTTTACACGTCGCTGCGGCAAGACTGCAGCAGGTGACATTGTCATACTTTGAGCTGGAGGTCAGTTTTACGGCAAAAATCTTTATACTATAAAAATTAATTTTTTCACCATTTCCTATTAAATTCCAAATATGTATCTCATTTTTTCAAAATTTTGAGCCAAATGCATACCTGCCAACATTGGCAAGAGCCTTGTCATTGGTAACCAGCGTTATTGCGCAGCATACATTTTTACGAAAGGATCCATCTCTTTGTGAAAAAGAAATACGCCTTACAATAAAACGTTACAGCAAACAAGGACTAACCAAACAAACTTAACATGTGCAAAACAGAGTCAATTCCCCTGGTGAGGTCACGATAGGTAACATTGCGGAATTTAAGTTTGAAACTTCCGCCAGTAAATATATCGGTCGGATGCATTCAGAATTCCAAAATGCTTGACAGACAAGAAATCCAAGCAAGTGAATGTGCAGTGCACGAATATCTGCTTACCATATGATTGTACTGCCTCTAAAATTGCAGTTTACGACAAGATGAGACCAAGAAAGAAAGAAAAAAAAAGCTGAACGTTTTAACTGGGTAAAAAAATCAAAACGCACAGCAAGAATGTGGACTACTGTCAGTTTGTCTTTTGTTGACCATGATGTTGTACAGCATCCATTGCTTAATTTTTCTTTTTGCTGATAGCTTTCTCTCCCTATTTTGCCATTGTTGCTTTTCTTTTATATATATATTATATATATATCTTCTAATGATAATTTCATACATCGTGCTCCCCTGATTTATATGTGTAGCCCTGAAATCGGAGTTTTTGTTTCATTTCACTATCTCCCTTAAACACAATGTCAAAAGTTTAGGAAAATTTTGCATAATTGCCATTTTAGAGATTCTGCTTTTAGAGGCAGTAGAGTAAGATCATAGCTCTGTATCTAATCTATGTATCACTACCTAATTTTTACCACATCAATCAAAGTATGTACATTTCAGAAAAAAAGTTATATAAATCTTGCCTACTTCTGAGACACTGAAATTTTTGTTTTTTTCTTAACAAATTTTAAGCTTTTTTAAGTGAGCATTATGGTATGAGGCACAGGAGTTACAAGCCCCCCCTCCCCTTTTTTTTTATTGTACCTCAAAGTTTGGTTTTAAAAAGCTGTGAAAGAAAAAATATTAATTTGATTGCTAAATAGTTATTTTAACCTACAATTTAACACATTCTATGCAGACACTATGCATGATAATAGATAATTGGACCACTGTGATACTGCCGCTGTTTTTTCATTTTTAAAACAAATTGACTTTTTTAAATGTATCTAGATTTTAGCCCTTCCATCGTTCTCATTTTTCACTTTTACCAAATCAGCCAGATTTTAATCATTATACCATGCTTTTAATACTGTTTGTCTTGTGTCTGGCACTCTTTGGCCAAACATGGCCCTTGCACCATTAAAAATCAACCAACTAATAGATAATTGTCTATATGTGATAATTAAGCCTAATATAGAATAAATGTAGACTAGCCAAATAATTTAAAATATTGTATTATTTTGTAAAGTTTTGTAGGATCGGTATAAATCGTTAATTTGATAAGGAAAAAAATCTGAATTGGTCATAATTCAATTAAAAATTGCTTGGAATGAATTGGATTTCCTTAACAGGATGAACTCTCTGAGCAGAGGGGGTTGAAACTAGATCTACCAGTAATCTTGAAAGCCTTAGGTGACTCAGCATGAGTCAGTATGTATCAGCAGTTTGAAAGCATTAGGTGAGTCAGCATGTGCCCAGCAATCTAAAAACATGAGCTGATTCAGTATGACTCGTCCTTCTGTGTACAGGGTTGAACTGGATTGCACCACTAGTCAGTATAAGTAATCTTCCATCTATTGTTGAGTGAAGGTGCTGCATGTTGTTTCAGTATGTTAAACTGTTTTCAGAAGTGGGGTATTCCTCTTAACAGCTTGTTGAACAATGTACTGTAAATAAAGACAGTGGAACTGAGTTCCATAAAATGATTTACATAGGAGGTGAATCTGATCAACTTAAGTACTTCAGAAAAATAACTTTTGGCCATGAGGAGTAAGGGTAAGTTGTGAATTTTTATTTAATTTTTGTGAGCATCATGAAAGATACTATCTGAAAGAATGAAACTCACCCTGAAAAGTTTTGATCTATTTAAGTGTCACAAAATAAATAAAGCATTGACAAATGTGATCTTTGACTTTTCAGAAAAAAATCAATAAAAACCCAATGCTCATGAAATCAGTTTTTGAGCGGATGTATGTGATGCATGTAGAGAAAAGGTAAAGAAACACCCACAGGTTTTAAAATGAAATGACAGTAAAGAGGTAGGTTACACACACAGTGACAGTAACCAAGGTATTTGTAATTTAGAAACATCAATTTCTAAAAAAGAAACGGGAAATTAATTCATCACTGGTAGATATAGGAGAGTTTCCTTTGAAATTCTGTACCATTGCATCACTTTCTTTTTGCATTTGCAAAAAGAAACATTGAGACAGCATGTTCTAATCTGAAAAGTATGCAAAAAGAAAGGTTGAGATAGTATGTTTTAATTAAAAAAGTAAGGTTACTAGTAGCAGTTGCTGACTTTATTTTAAATTTTTGCCAACCTATTTGCAAATTCAATTTTTTAAAGTATAAACTGAAGTCCCTAAAAACAATAGGTTATCGATTCTTTACAATTGAGCAGCAAAATATCATGTTACATTCTGAATCCTAAAGAAAGAAATATAGGTACTTATTTTTAATTTCAGATTTATTACTACCTATAAAATTTCTAAGCAAAGAATTGACAGGATAAATTTCAAAGTAATTGAAGAATTGGGTATTCATTTATTCTGTGGCTTGGTTATAAAAGAGCCAGTGCAAAAAAAAAAAAAAAATCTCTTTATTATAGAACTTTCATCAATAACTATTTTCATATAAGTCATGCAATATTGGTTGATGGTTCACGTCGAAACATAAGTAATCCAGAAATTTGATCACGTTTAAAAAATTCTACCAGGTCGTTCAGAAAATAATGCCGATTTGAAGGGTAAAAATTAAAGACATGCCTCATAGCACACAACCTTGTTTTGTTTGAAAATAAGCACATACCTGCCAACTACTACGGAATGTCCATAGTTTGTATTTTCAATTACGACTACGGAGCTATGGAACTTGCTGTCGAAACTACAGATTCTACAAATTTTCATTTTGTTTAACTTTAGTTTTATTTTGCTGTTGTTATATGATGTACACGAGATTTCCAAAACCGAAAGTCGGACGGAGTAAAGATTTTTCCCGGAATCCCCCCGTGATGTTCTTACTCTCTTGCATTCTTAGATATTCCGAGTCCCATAAGTTTCTGCATTTAAACTTGATAAGGGAGGGGGAAATTCTTGAAAATGGAAGTGACTAAATTGGAAAAGTTGATACATTTTTACAAATTTCGGATTTCCCAACTGCCTAGCATTGTAGAATTCTGAACGCATATGGCTGACTTTACTGGTTAAAGTTTCGGACTTCAATCTCACAATATTACCTATTTTGCCCTCACCAGGGTGTAATCAGCTTTGTGTTAAGTTCATTTCATTAGCGTCCTCGTTTGTTGTGACGTTTTGTGTGGCACGTATCTTTTTCACAAAGAGATGGGTCGTTTCGTGAAAAAGCAGCACAATAATAACTAGTTACTACTGACAAGGCTCTTGTCAATGTTGGCAGGTATGTAGGCACCTTCAGCAGCTACACGTCTGCCAGCGAGGGAAAAGTGCTTCATTGCCAGTCCGGAAGAAATCTGGCTCCCTCGATGCAAGAAAGTCCCTGAATGCAAATTTGGCCTCCTTGGTTTCCGAAGTCCTTGAGGTCATTGCTAAAATGCATGAACAGGTGAAAATTGGTTGGTGCCAAGTCTGGATGGATGTAGAAGGGTTTCGAACCACAGTTCGTGTAGTTTCTGTTTCATCATTTGTGACGTGTGGTCTTGCATTATCATGGAGGAGGAAAGGGCCCTTATTGTTTAAAGACTCACTTGATAGACAAAAATCTCGATTGTTAGAAATCGATTTAGCTAGTTGCTTCCACGCCCTTGATTTCTATTGTATGTTTCGAAAGCAACTAACTAAAACCCTTGACTGTAAACACCAGGGTTCGACAAATATGCTCCAGATCTAGGGGCCAGCTTCCAAAATTTAGGAGCCCAGTGAACCAAAGCCAAATTTCAAGAAATAACCCGCAAACATTTGTAAATAGTCATTTTATCTATTTACATTTTCTCCACGTATTTGGAAGATTTTCGCTATTTACTCTTGCCCATTGGATTGTTTAGCTATAATTAAAATAGCTTGTGCCCTTAAGCCTCACCAAATGGAGACATCTCAGATGCTGAGCCCATCCCCATAGATTTGTGAAGTCGGATGCTGACAGATAAACACACATAGCGCCGTGGATTGTTGGCCACCGTAGCGTAAGACGAACGCACTTGGCTAGTTATCGAGAGATCTGGGGTTCGATCCCAGTGGTGACTGCCTAACAATTTTTCAGTTGCTGTGTGTTACTTAAAGATAAACGTGGAAACAGTGATGACTTTGTCTATTTACATTGTCTCCATGTATTTGGAAGATTTTTAGCATACTTTGTGTTGGTAATGCTGGAAGAAAAAGTAATAAAGTATATTTGCTGTCATTTTTTATTCTTTTTACCCAAACCACTGTAAAATAAATTTCCAATTAACTCCATAATTTTCTTTTCCCATTCTTCCAGTTGTTTCTCTCAAAAATTAAAATCTTAGATTTAGGTTTAATTAAAACAATTGTGGCAGGCAGATTTTGTACATATTAATTCAAAGCACAGTATTTTCCTTCGTACAATCTGCAAACCATAGAATTCAGGAAAAAACAACAAATGCTATGATTCGCAGCAGCATATAACTTGCAAGCCGTGAAATAAAAAATGTCATAATCCACGATGGCGTATAATTCGTAGATCATAAAATTTTGGGGAAAAAACAGACAAATTTTTTTCCTTCACATAATCGGTGGCGGTGTGTCTGTAGACCATGAATTCAGGAGAAAAAAAAAAAAAAAACAAGAAAAAAGGATTGTGGTATAATTTGCACCTTTCACGTTCACCTAGAACCATGATTTCTGACAGAAAAGCAGCTATTCTTAGGATGACTGACCCAGAAGTCCAAAGAAGTAAGAAAGAAAAGATTATCTTATTAAAAATAGCAACTGCTATTTTTAAGCACTTTTGTGTTACTCTTAGTTCAACAAAGAACTAAAATCCCTTGCTTTTGCATTACCGTAGTTCACGAGTTAGACCTAAAATATCCGTAGAAATTAGAAAGAATCCATAGCAGTTGTCTCCTTTCTGAACAATGTCTGCTGCACTATAAGCACTTTGATCAATCGTTGGCCACCCTTTCTGAAAGCGGTTGAATATTTCAAACCAATAACAAAATAAATCCATAAATAAAACGATTACCACAGCAAAACTAAAGAATGTGATTCGCAAAATGATTGTGTCGTGGATTAGCTCTGTGGGCTTCTCACGACACATTTCCACGATCGCAATAGTACTTCATTTGTTGCATCACATTTTCTGTTCGAATGCTCGTAAGAAGAAAATTTTTTCTGTTACCGCAATTTCGTACTTTTCAACAAAGCCACATTTCCCAACAGTTGCCACACAAATTTTTTAAAACGCAGCAGAAACTTATTTTTCTTTACTGGTGGTATGTTATGCAGTGAACCTAAGTTTATAACTTTTTAATAGATAATTCGTGGATTATACGACAGAAATTACAGTATTTACTGCAAATAACGAAATCTGTATTTAAAAAAAAAAAAAAATTCTGCGCCAGGTTGACCTGGCCGTGACTCCCCGTAAAGAAAAGGCGATCGCACAGGTTTGTGATGTCACTGGCGATGGATCGTCGCAGCCCATGAGAGAGAGACAGCCTGGGCGCACAGGAGCATATTTCCGATGGTCACGATCGTTGTTTTAGAATTCCGGTATTAGTGAAACATTGCATCACAAATGTAACATATCGCTGCAAATGCTTTAATGTATCTACGATGTTGCAGTTCTTGATTTTTAATTGTGAAAATCAATTTGCTGATTCTGTTATCTTTTTCTTTCTTTTTTTCAGTCAATAACTTTTAGTAACAGGAATGAACGATCATGGGAGAATGTTTTCAAAGATTACGTCATTGTTTTTAGCTGTTATAAAAAATATCTGAACTAATTTTAATGAAAACTATATATATAATGCAAAACATAAAGCAAAATTTTGAACTAGAACAACAAAATTCAAAGGTTTTTGTTTCTTCACTTAATTTGCTTTTGCTATATATATTTTATTCCTCCAGAAGATGAATGTGAAACAAGAAGTGTTCACTGTTACCATAATAGGCAGTAGGCATATAGAAATATATTTCACTTTTAAAGTAAACTTCAACAATATCCATTTGATAAAATGCTTTTTTTCCAAATGCTTGACCAAATTAATTAACTAAGGTCTTGTGTTATTAAGTAAGATCTTGTATTTAAATTCAATTTAAAAAATATTCTATCTACATACTTTACTGTGTTGTATAACTATGAAGTTATCCCTTTTAAAGACACGAATCCACTTAGAACACA
Organism: Macrothele yani; assembly: GCA_039090855.1. Classification (NCBI taxonomy): domain Eukaryota; kingdom Metazoa; phylum Arthropoda; class Arachnida; order Araneae; family Macrothelidae; genus Macrothele; species Macrothele yani. Next base: position 31,599,296 of record CM077031.1, on the reverse strand, counting down.
AATCTTAGTCTTTTGAAAATCCATGCACACAAACATTGGGTCCTGTTGTATAATTTCCATGGCAGCCAGGAACACAACACGGATGTGGTATAATCAAACACTTATCTCGTTCAATTACCGGTATATAAACCTGTAATTAAAATGTCAGTTGAAGCAAATCACAGGAAAGGAACACTATTAATTTCACACAAGCTTGGGCAACCATAAAAATCACAAGTCACAAGGTTAGGCGAAGTGTGGTAATGCAGACACGGACTGTTAGATCAGTAGATCCACGAGGTGTGACGTCACGACTTGATAGGCCTTCAAGATCTCGGAGGTAACGACCTGTCGCCCGGGATTTGTTGACCCCTGGTAAACACCTTGATGATGTCGCATATGATTTGAATATTTACACGCCATTCGTCCAGATGAAGCGCCAGAGTTTAGCGAAACATTTGTCGACTTGAATAATAAAACATTTGTCGACTTGAATAATAAAACATTTGTCGACTTGAATAATAAAACATTTGTAAGAAACATGTTCTTAATGTACATATTCATCACAAAGACTGTAGTATTAGATTTTTTGGGATAACTTATTAATGTAATAGTGTAAATGTGAAAAACGTCCGTAAGGAATTAAGAGTTTGTGCTTTTTGCCAAGTACATTGTTTATTTTGGTTGCTTTCTTGGTCGACTGACATTCATCACAACGTGCTTGAGAAATGTTTCACTACCAGTTATGACGATTTACAATCAGTGTGGCATAGTCATGCATCTCAATGCCCCTCCCCCTTTGCCAGTGTCATAAATGTTTATGAAATTTCATATTTCTGATATTATATACAGATTGTGTTTGTACTTATCTTTGTTTTTGACATGGCTAAATTTCTGTTTATTTCAGGATCTCATAGGTGGACTAACTGGTTGCCAACAGTAGTGGCCTCTTGCAGCATGTGTTATGTAAAAATGGGTGCCTTAAGTGATGATGCATTGCAATGAACCCATAGTAGGGAGCATTGCTCGGTGATGATGCTGGTATTTGCAAGCACTAGGTGTGTCTATGTTTTATCCTCTGGCTTATTTTGGTAGATTTATTTGCTCACAAGAAACTTATATTTCACAGGTGAAGGTCTTAGTATAAAATATTTTGGATCTGATACTTTGAAAATATACTACAGCTGATCTAATAACGTGGGTAAGAACCAATCTAACTTTAAAGCACTGTTCATTTTCCTGTAATCAGGAGATCGTAGTTACCAGACATTGGTTTAAATTTTGGTTGGTAAAAATCCTGTTTGGCAATCTTTCATTTTCATATAAATTTTTCTTTTTCAAAAAATCTGCACAAGCATTGATTTCTGAAAGGAAATCGTGCACTTTGATAGCCACGTTGTGTCAGAAATTCAAAAGAATGTCGCGTGAACTTCAGTTAAGCAGATCATTTGGTTTGACATAGGCAGTGCAAAAATAAAAAAAATCTGTAATGCCACAAATGATTTCTGAAAGGGAATTGTGGGTTGTGATAGCTTTGTATAATTTCATAATGCATTAAAAAAAATTGATGTGAAGTTGTGCATGTTATATGTTCAGAATGAATATGTTGAGTAAAAATCAGTGCCACAAATGATTTCCCGAAAGAAATCGTGGGCTGTGATAACCTTACACTATAGCTTCGTATGTACATTAAAAACCAAAGAATTATGTCCCAATTCAGTTAAGCAAATCATGGTCAGACTTAAAATTAGAACTAGAATAATTTCTATTTGGAGATCCTAAGATAAAATCTCTAAATTCTGTTGGTAAAAATTGATTCCACAAATGATTTTCGAATCGTAGGCTTCTTATAGGCTATGAATTTAGGCTTGCAAAATTTTATAAATACATTAAAAAATAAGCCTGTTTTTCCCCTCTTTTTTTTTCCACGCTGTCAAGCACTTATTGCTTTTGTAAGAAATTCCATCTAGACATCCGAATCTGAATTATAATTATAAATTTCTGTGGTGAAAATAAAGTACTGCAGAGGATTTCTGAAATAGAATCGGGGACGATTCTAGTCCAACATTGTTTCCTAAGAAAACAAAAAGAAAAATACCTGTTCATTTTTTTCTCATTTTTTTCTCAACTTCAGTTGAACAAATCATATACTAACTGAAGTTAAAGAAGTTGGGCTGTTACGTTCAGTGTTAGAAGAAAAAGACTTGGAGATCTGAATCTAAAACAAGTGCATAAAGTTATTTGGGAAAACTCGGTAACTCAAATGATCTCTAAAAGGGAATGTTGGACTTCGATAGCCTTGCACCACTTCATAAATTGCAAAAAAATTAACAAGTACATCATGTAAGTTGGACTATTGTGTTATAAATAAATTTCATCTAGAGATCTGAATCTATATTTTGACTAAATTACTTTGAGTAAAAAGTATGCTGTAAATGATTTCTGAAAGGGAATTGTATACTTCGATAGCCTTGCACCACTTCATAAATGTTAAAAAGAACTCTTAACTTAAGTGCGTCATATAGGTGTTAGTGTTCTGGTATCAATAAATTTCTTCTGGAGATCTGAATACAAACTTTGACTGTAAAATACTTAAGGTAAAAAGTGTGCCACAAATTATTTTTAAAACTGAATTCTGGACTTGGATAGCCTTTCACCACTTCATAAATGTATAAAAATACCCTTTTCTTTTGACTCATTTAAGTGCATCATATAGGTTACACTATGCTGATTAAATAAATTTCTTCTGTAGATCTTAATCCAGATTTTGATTGTCAATTTTTTGGGTTAAAAAGTGTGCCACAAATGATTTTTGAAAGGGAATCGTGGACTTGGATAGAGCCTTCGTTAATTTTGGGGTTGTATAAAAATACCCTTTAATGCATCTAATTTCAGTTAAGTGCATCATGTAGGTTAGACTGCAGATATAAATAAATTTTGTCAGGAGATCTGAATGCAAGTTTTTTTTGGACTGTAAATTCTTTGGTTAAAAAGTGTGCCACAAATGATTTCTGAAATTGAATCGTGAAGTTGGATGCCTTGCACCCTTCATAAGAGTTAAAAAAACAACTGTTTTATGCTTTTCTTTCAACTTGAGTTAAGTGCACCATATAGGTTGGTCTGTGCTGATAGAAAGAAATCTCTTCTGGAGATTTTAATCCAGAATTTGTCAATTTATTCGGTTAAAAAGTGTCACAAATGATTTCTAAAAGGCAATTCTGGAGTTGGATAGCCTTGCGCCACTTTGTAAATGTATAAAAATTTAACTTCAGTATAAGTGCACCATATAGGTTAGTGTGCCTCCCCGATGAAGCAGTAGTACAAGCGATAGCTTCTGATCATTCGTACGAAAGGGGTCCGGGTTTGAATCTCGGTGAGGCATGGATATTGTGTTTGTCTTACGGCACTGGCTCTGTCCCTTCCCTGGAACCAGTGACCCTAAATTAGGGATGGGCAACTGCTTATAGCCCACAGAGTTGCTCACGATGATCGTTAAACCTAGAAACCAAAAAAAAAAAAAAAAAAAAAAAGCTGGAGATCCAAATTTTGACTGTAAATACTTTGGTAAAAAGTGTGCCACAAATGATTTCTGAAACTGAATCGTGGACCTGGATACCCTTGCACCACTTCATAAATGTATAAAAATACCCTTTTATGCTTTTTCTTTCAACTTCAGTTAAGTGCATCATATAGGTTAGACTGTGCTGATTAAATAAATTTCTTCTGGAGATCTTAATCCAGCTTGTCAATTCTTTTGGTTAAAGAGTGCCACAAATGTTTTCTGAAACAGAATCGTGGACTTGGATAGAACCTTCGTTAACTTCGGGGCTGTATAAAAATACCCTTTAATGCATCTAACTTCAGTTAAGTGCATTGTATAGTTATAGTTATCATTTCAGTTATGTGCATCATCTTTATAAATGACTGCAGATGTAAATAAATTTTGTCAGAAGATCTGAATCCAAGTTTTTTTTGGACTGTAAATACTTTGGTTAAAAAGTGTGCCACAAATGACTTCTGAAAGGGAATCTTGGAGATAAATAGACTTGCACCCCTTCATAAATGTTAAAAAAAAAAAAGCTATTTTATGCTTTTCTGTCAACTTTAGTTAAGTGTACCATATAGGTTAGTCTGTGCTGATGGAAAGAAATCTCTTCTGGAGATTTTAATCCAGAATTTGTCAATTCGTTTGGTTAAAAAGTGTGCCACAAATTATTTCTGAAAGGGAATCGTGGAGTTGGATAGCCTTTCACCACTTAATAAAAGTATAAAAATACCCTTTTATGCTTTTCTTTTGACTTCATTTAAGTGCATCATATAGGTTACACTGTACTGATTAAATAAATTTCTTCTGGAGATCTTAATCCAGATTTTGATTGTCAATTTTTTGGGTTAAAAAGTGTGCCACAAATGATTTCTGAAAGGGAATCGTGGACTTGGATAGAGCCTTCGTCAACTTTGGGGTTGTATAAAAATACCCTTTAATGCATCTAATTTCAGTTATATAGGTTAGACTGCAGACATAATAGTGCATCATATAGGTTAGACATAAAAAATTTTTGTCAGGGGATCTAAATCTAAGTTTTTTTGTACTGTAAATTCTTTGGTTAAAAAGCGTGCCACAAATGATTTCTGAATGGGAATCATGAAGTTGGATAGCCTTGCACCCTTCATAAGTGTTAAAAAAAAAATACTGTTTCATGCTTTTCTTTCAACTTTAGTTGAGTGCACCATATAGGTTAGTCTGTGCTGATGGAAAGAAATCTCTTCTGGAGATTTTAATCCAGAATTTGTCAATTCGTTTGGTTAAAAAGTGTGCCACAAATGATTTCTAAAAGGGAATTGTGGAATTGATAGCTTTGCTCCACTTTGTAAATGTATAAAAATTTAACTTCAGTTAAGTGCATCATCATATAGGTTAGTATTCTGTTAAAGAAAAAAATATCAGTTGGAGATCCAAATTTTGACTGTAAATACTTTAGGTAAAGAGTGTTCCACAAATGATTTCTGAAACTGAATCATAGACCTGGATGCCCTTGCACCACTTTATAAATGTATAAAAATACCTTTTTATGTTTTTTTTTTCAACTTCAGTTAAGTGCATCATATAGGTTAGACTGTGCTGATTAAGTAAATTTTTTCTGTTTATCTTAATCTACATCTTGTCTGTCAATTCCTTTGGTTAAAAAGTGTGCCACAAATGATTTCGGAAAGGGAATCGTGGACTTAGATTGGGTTGTGCGTTAACTTTGTAGTTGTGTAAAAATACCCTTTTGTGTTTCTAACTTCAGTTCAGTGCACCATATAGGTTAAACTCTGCTGATATAAATAAATTTCATCTGGAAATCTGAATCCAAATTTCTTTGGTTAAAAAGTGTGCCCCAAATGATTTCTGAAAGGGAATTGTGGAGTTGGATAGCCTTGCAGCACTTCATGAATGTAAAAATTTAACTTTGCACTTAGTACATAACATAGGGTTAGTGTTTTGGTATTAAAAAAAATAAAAATAAATAAATTCACCTGGTATATGAATCTGAAATTTGACTACATTACTTTATGTAAAAAGTGTGCCACAAATGATTTCTGAAACTGAATGTTGCACTTGTTTAGAGCCTTACACCACTACATAAAAGTATAAAAATACCCTTTTGTGGTTGCTTTGTACTTCAGAGTAGTGCATCATATAGGTTAGGTTGTGCTGATATAAATAAATTTTTCTGGAGATTTTAGTCCAGAATTTGACTAAATTTCCTTGGTTTTGCATCCCACAAATGATTTCTGAAAATGGGAAACCTGATTTAAGCTAGCCTTGCATCACTTCACGATTGTTAAAAAAAATAAAATAAATAATAATGCTTTTCTTTTTGCTTTGGTCAAGTACATCATACAGGTTAGACTGTGCTGATATAAATAAATTTTGTCTGGAGATCTGAATCCAGATTTTGACTGTCAATTTCTTTGGTTAAATTGTGTGCCACAAACGATTTCAGAAGCTGAATGGTGGACTTTCAAGATCCTTACACCACTGCATAAACATATAAAAATACCCTTTTGTGATTTTCTTTCAACTTCAGTTAAGTGCTGTATAGGTTAGACTGCACTGATATAAAAAAATTTCTTTGGGTTTTTTTATCTGGAATTTGACTGTCAATTTTTTAGTTAAAAGTGTGCCAAATGAGTTTGGAAAGGGAATCATGGTCTTGGGTAACTTTGCATTCACTTCAGATATATAAAAATACCCCTTTATGTTTTTTTACTACAGTCAAGTGCATCATTTAGCTTAAACTGTTGTAATACAAATAAATTTCATATGGAGATCTAAATCCAAATTTTTATGGTAAATTTCTTTGGTTTTGTGTACCACAAATAATTTCTGTAAATGAATTGTGGACTTGGATAGCCTTGCACTGCTTCGAAAATGTTAAAAAAAAAAAAAAAAAACCAAAAAACATTTTATGCCTTTTTCTTTTTTACTTTAGTCAAGCGCATCATATAGGGTTAGACTGTGCTGATATAAATAAATTTTGTTTGGAGATCTGAATCGAAATTTTCACTATTCTTTGGGTTAAAAGTGTGCCGTAGAAGTTTCCTGAAATGTGATTGTGGACTTGGATAGTGTTGCATTAACGTCACACATGCATAAAAATACCTTTTATGCTTTTCTTTTAACTTAAGTACATCATATAGGTTAGTGTTTCAGTATAAAAAATATTCATCTGGATATATGAATCCGAATTTTGACTGTAAATTACTTTAGGTATAAAGTGTGCCACAAATGATTCCTGAAACTTAATGGTGGACTAGTTTAGAGCCTTACACCACTACATAAAAGTATAAAAATACGCTTTTGTGCTTTTCTTTCAACTTCAGTTAAGTACATCATATAGGTAAAACTGTGCTGATATAAATAAATTTCTTCTGGAGATTTTAGTCCAGAATTTGACAAAATTTATTTGGTTTTGCATCCCACAAATGATTTCCTTAAAGGAAACCTGACTTGGATAGCCTAGCACCACTTCATCAATGCTTAAAAAATATATGGTTTTCTTTTTATTTCGGTCAAGTGCATCATATAGGTTAGACTGTGCTGATATAAATAAATTTTGTCTGGAGATCTGAATCCAGATTTTGACTGTCAATTTCTTTGGTTAAATTGTGTGCCACAAATGATTTCTGAAAGGGAATCGTGGACTTGTTTAGAGCCTTGCATTAACTTCATTGATGTATAAAAATACCCTTTTATAGTTTAGTTAGTTAGTTAATTGATTTTAATGGCGCAAGGGCCAGGTTTGACCAAAGAGCGCCAGACACAGAACTATCAGTTAAATATTTTTAAAAGCGGGGTGAGATGATTAAGAGTAAAGGTTAGAAAAGAGAATGATGAAAGCTGTGAAGACTAGTTAGTTAATTAGGTATATATATATATATATATATATATATATATATGGGATGTAAGGTCAGTTGATGCGTAACATCACAGCCTCTCCTTGACGAATGTCAACCCCGCCTTCTCGTGGTGCATCCTGTTCCCACTAAAGGGGCTCTGACGACCGCCAATAGCGGTATAACTATACCATCGGGATCAGAGGGAATGCTATCCTACACTCACCAACCCGCTTGGCCAGCGTGGTGAGTTATGGCCAAACCCCTCCAAAATGACTCCACAACTTAAATCTTGGCCCTCAGTCTCCGGCAGCTGGAATGTACCTGGCCAAGGCAGCGGCCAGTGCGACATGAAGGCAGAGGGTGCTAAGAATCCCCGGAGGACCGAACTAGGCTGCCATCTGATGCTGACCTTGGCAACGTACAATGGACGCTCCCTATCTTCTGATTCAAGGCTTCTTGAATTGGAAGAGGAACTACAAAGGATCAAGTGGGACATCGTGGGGCTAAGTGAGGTAAGGAGAAAAGGAGAAGATCTCATCGAACTGAAAAGTGGACATCTCTTCTACTATCGTGGGACAGATACTGGCAGAACTAGTGGTGTTTGATTTATAATAAACAAGAAACTGAAGGATAAAGTGGTAGAAGTTGAAAGTACCTCTGACAGAGCTGCACGACTCGTTATCCAACTATCGAGAAGATACCAGGCTCAGATTATTCAAACTTATGCACCCACCACAAGTCATCCTGAAGAAGAAATTGAAGAATTTTATGAGGAAATTTGTCATCTAAGTAATAAAGGTAAGCAGCACTTGAAAATAATTATGGGAGATTTCAATGCAAAAATAGGGCAACGGCAACAGAATGAAACTTCAGTAGGTAAATTCGGTCACGGTAACAGAAACCAGCGTGGAAATACTCTCGTTGAGTTTGCAGAGGCAGAAGGGTTTTTCATCTTGAACTCCTTCTTCAAGAAAAAGCCACACAGGAAATGGACATGGAGACATCCAAATGGGACGACAAGTGAAATTGATTTTATTATGTGTAACAAAAAATTCGTCATAGAAGACTGCAGTGTGCTAAACAAGTTCAACACAGGTAGTGACCATAGATTGGTGAGATGTAAGATGCACCTCAACACTAAACTTGAACGTGGCAAGCTCATAAGACAAACAAAATCTATTGACATAACCAACCTTAAAAAACACCATAATACCTTCAAGTTGGAACTGAAGAACAGGTTCTCTGCTTTGGAAGGCCTAACATCGGAAGAAGTGGACATCTCTGAAGTTAACAGAAAAGTAACAAAAGCTCTTATGGAAACAGCAACAAAATTAGCTGGGTCTAAGAACAAGTTGCATGTAAATAAATTATCAGGAAAGACGAAAATGTTGATGCAAAAAAGATGTGACTTCCAAAGTGGAATATATAGAGCTATGCAAGACAGTACGAAAAAGTATCACTGAAGACGTAAGAAAATTCAACTGTGAACTAGTGAGGAAAGCAATTGAAAACAACCAAAGCCTAAAGATAGCAAAGGGACATCTCAGTAAGGGAAGAAAACAGATTATGGCACTGAGAAAAGAAGATGGTTCTGTAACAAGAAATAGAGGCGAAATTTTGACAAGAGTGAAAGATTTCTACTCCAAATTATATGAAAGGGATGATACATGCACTCCAGACATCATGAAAGATACCAGTACCAGAGTTCCTCCAGTCCTTCCAGCAGAAGTTGCACATGCAATCAAGAACATGAAGCGGGGAAAAGCTCCAGGAGAAGATGGAATTACTGTAGACATCATACAAGAAGCAAGTGGAGAAATCGAAACAGTACTCGCCCAAATTTTCACTCGATGCCTTAATGAAGGAAAGATTCCTGAGGATTGGAACACCGCTACAATGATCCTGCTACATAAGAAAGGTGACATTGAGGATCTCGGAAACTACAGACCTATCAGCCTCCTATCAGTAGTTTATAAAATCTTCACTAAAGTTCTTTCACACCGCTTGAAGGTAACACTGGACATGGCTCAACCGAGAGAACAAGCTGGATTCAGGAGTGGCTACAGCACAATAGATCATATCCATGTGCTGAGAGAACTAATTGAAAGAGCGAGGGAATATGAACTTCCATTGTGCATGGCTTTTATCGATTATGAAAAAGCCTTTGATTCGGTGAAACCATCAGCAGTTACAATGGCTCTGAAAACCTGCGGTATTGAAGATGCATACATTAATATTATTAATAACATCTATGAAAATGCAAGTGCAAAGATTCGGCTGTTTGAAAATACAACACACATAAAAATTGGAAAGGGAGTGAGACAAGGTGACACCATATCTCCGAAGCTCTTTAATGCCACATTGGAGGGTGTTTTTCAGTCACTGAACTGGGAAAACAAGGGATAAAGATTAATGGAGATTATCTAACCCACCTTCGTTTTGCTGATGACGTAGTCATTTTTGCAACTAGCCCATCAGAGCTGCAGAGTATGATCCAGGAACTTGCTGACAAGAGTAAAGAAGTGGGATTAAAAATGAACTTTCAGAAGACAAAAGTGATGTTCAATGCTTTTACAAGAAATGAAGATTTATCGATTGATGGAGAAAAGCTGGAGATAACAGATACGTACGTTTATCTTGGACAGCAGATATCAAGTGAGGGTCACATTGATGAAGAAATTAATCGGCGTGCAAAACTTGCCTGGAGAGCTTTTGGAAGAAACAGCATAATTTTCAAGAGCAATATGCCATTATGTCTTAAAAGAAAAGTGTTTGATCAATGCATCCTTCCAGTGCTTACGTATGGTGCAGAGACGTGGACCTTAACTAAAAAAGACATACAAAGGCTGCAGACAACTCAAAGAAGCATGGAGAGGTGCATACTTGGTGTAACCAGGAGAGATAAGAAGAGGAACTCGTGGATCCGAAAAATGACAAGAGTGGAAGACATCATGATCAGAGTTAAATCCCTGAAATGGCTGTGGCCTGGACATACTGCCAGAAGGACAGATCATCGATGGACAGCCGAAATTTTAGATTGGATTCCAAGGGACAGGAAAAGACCCAGAAGAAGACCACATGGGAGATGGGTGGATGAAATTCGAAAGTATGCAGGGGTGACATGGAGGAGACTGGCACAAGACAGACCGTTGTGGAGGAAACTTGGGGAGACCTTCGTCCAGCAGTGGATTGATAATGGTTGACGATGATGATGATGATGATATATATATATATATATATTTATTTATTTTTAAATAAGTTTTAAAAAGTCAATCTGCTTTAAGAAGGAAAATACTGCGAAAGTGTTGCAGTGGTTGCCCAAAAGCTTTTGAAGCGTAGCTGCGCCTTCGTCCAGCAGATGAAACTGAAAATAATGAAACCGATGATTACAAAAATGAACACAACTACGTAAAACATGAGAGATGGTGAGTAAACAGTCGCACGCCTCACACATTGGGGCAGTGTCGCCACACAGCAAATAGCTGTGCGTGAAGCGACAATGCCCAATGCGGAGACGCGCAAGAACAACTTCCTCCCTACGGTTCCGGCGACACGATGATTTCCAGACTCCATGGAAAGGTTTAACACGGTGTAGTTTATTCTCCACCTGTTGGCCCCACAGACCCCGCCATGTTCGTCTGATATGATCGTGAACAAGAAAGCGAAAATCATGGTGGAACTTCAGTTTAAGTACATCATCATAGGTTAGACTGCTATAGTTTGAAGATCTGAATCCAATTTTTCACTATTCTTTGGATAAAAAGTGTGCCGTAAATGATTGCTGAAGCGTAATTGTGGACTTGGATAGTGTTGCATTAACTTCACACATGCATAAAAATATCCTTTTATGCTTTTCTTTTAACTACAGTCAAGTTCATCTTACAGGTTAGTGTTCTGGTATAAATAAATTAATTTCATCTGGAGATATGAATCCAAATTTTGACTAAATTACTTTAAGTAAAAAGTGTGCGACAAAAGATTTCTGAAGCTGAATGGTGGACTTTCATATTTCTTACACCACTGCATTAACATATAAAAATACCCTTTTGTGATTTTCTTTCAACTTCAGTTAAGTGCTGTATAGGTTAGACTGCTGATACAAATAAATTTCTTCTGGGGATTTTAATTTAGAATTTGGCTGTCAATTTTTTTGGTTAAAAAGTTTGCCACAAATGATTTCAAAAAGGGAATCTTGGACCTGGATACCCTTGCACCACTTTATAAATGTATAAAAAATACCCTTTTGCTTTTCCCTTCAACTTCAGTTAAGTGCATCATAAAGGTTAGACTGCTGATTAAATAATTGTTGGGCTAGATCTTGTCTGTCAATTCCTTTGGTTAAAAAGTGTGCCACAAATGGTTTCTGAAAGGGAATCGTGGACTCGGATAGGGTCGTGCATTAACTTTGTAGTTGTATTAAAATATCCTTTTATGCTTCGTACTTCAGTTAAGTGCACCATATAGGTTAGACTCTGCTGATATAAATAAATTTCATCTGGAAATCTGAATCCAAATTTCTTTGGTTAAAAAGTGTGCCACAAATGATTTCTGAAAGTGAATCGTGGAGTTGGATAGCCTTGCAGCACTTCATAAATGTATAAAAATTTAACTTAAGTACATCATATAGGTTAGTGTTTTGGCATAAAAAAAAAAATGTCTGGAGATGTGAATCTGAATTTTGGCTGTGAATTACTTTAGGTAAAAAGTGTGCAACAAATGATTTCTGAAACTGAATGGTGCACTTGTTTAGAGCCTTATGCCACTACATAAAAGTATAAAAATACCCTTTTGTGAACTTCAGTTAGGTGCATCATATAGGTTAGGTTGTGCTGATATAAATAAATTTCTTCTGGAGATTTTAGTCCCCAGACTCTGACTAAATCTGTTTGATTTTGCATCCCACAAACTATTTCTGAAAGGGAGACCTGATTTTGAAGAGACCAGGGGTTTTGAGGATCCTCCATGGCACCCTTTTGGTGTCGTGGCTGATACCAGCTTTTACATCTTCAGATAAGTCCTCAACCCCTGCATCAGTGTACCAGTAGCTCTTCGTTGAGCACTGTTACATCAATGCAGACTTTATTCCTGTTTTCACCCATGGATCTAAGGTGGCTGGTGTTGTTGGATCTGCCGCTGTCTGCATTGACAAAGTTTCTGTTGACCGCATTCCTACCGAGGCCACGTTTTTTTCTGTAGAGATGCAGGCTGTGTACCTTGTACAGGCAATGCACGTAGCTAACAAACAAGTTAAGTAGATGGTAGTTGAGAACACGCTAAGGTATGTATAAAAAGTTTTAAGGCAAATATATTTCAGCTATTACTATGGCCTTCAGCAGTGCGACTACACTATGAAGGCCATAGTAATGGCTGAAATATATTTGCCTTAAAACTTTTTATATGTAACTTAGTGTGTTCTCAACTACCATCTACTTAACTTGTGTACCTTGTACTTCTTCACGTGCAGCCGAGCTCTCATCAGCGTGCTACTGTGTACACAGATTCGTTGAGTGTTGTGCAATTTATGTCATCTTTGGATTTCACTGGCCACCCACTTCTTTTTACCCTATGGAGACTATGTTCTTTGCTCGAGGGTAGTGTCCAGATCTGATTCTTCTGGATTCCTGGGCATGTTGGGATCCCAGGGAATGAGTGTTGCTGCTGTCAGATCTGCTTCTTCTTTGGTAGTCACACCCTTGCAACTGTTTCACTGGGATTTTTGCTTTCTTATTCATGATCATATCAGGCGAACATGACAGGGTCTGTGGGACCAACAGGTAGAGAATAAACTGCACCATATTAAACCTATCCGTGGAGTCTGGAAATCGTGTCGCCAGAACTGTAGGGAGGAAGTTGTTCTTGCGAGGCTCTGCATTAGGCATTGTCGTTTCACTCATCTCTATTTGCTGTGTGGCGACACTGCCCCGATGTGTGGGACACTCAGTTGCCTTCTCACGGTCGCTCATGTTTTATGCAGTTGTGTTCATTTTCGTAATCATTGGTTTAATTATTTTCGGTCTCATTTACTGGACAACGGCGCAGCTACGCTTCAGAAACTTTTAAGCAATCACTGCGACACTTTCGCAATTTTTTCCGTTTTAAAACAAATCGACCTTTTAAAACTTGTCTAGCTAAAAAAAAAAAAAAAAATCTAACTAGCCTTTTTACACCTTATCATTCTCTTTTCTAACCTTTATCAAATCAGCCTGCTCTTAACTATCACACCCCTCTTTTTAAAATGGTACTCTGATAGTTCTGTGTCTGATACTCTTTGGCCGAACCTGGCCCTTGCGCCATTAAAATCAACTAACCAAAAAAATTGGGTACACTGAAAGATTTAAAAAAAACAACAACCTTGCACAACATGGGTGTGAAACAATATTATCCTAGAATGTCGTAAAATGTGGGATGGAAATGAATGTACAGTGTGCATAACAGAAGATGCCAAACAAATATATGGCAATATGCTCTGCGAAACAAATCTAATTATGCACAGCATGAGATGTAAAACAAACAAAATTATGTACAATAAGGGGGAAAAATTGTAAGATGGGTTTCAACAAAAATTCTGTATAACATTGATTTCTCTTAAAAATATTTCAATCTTGTACACTCAACATGCAACAGTACACATTTCTAAGTTTTTATATATTCAAGCTAAAAATCTTGAACACAAAAAAAGTTTTTTTTTTATATATTCTGTAGACCTGCCAACTGTTAAGATTTTATCACATTTAGTACGATAAATTATGCTGCAGTGCAATGATTTTGCCACCAAAAATACAATTAAAAAAAAAGTCACATTTCCCCCTTTTCAGACAGAAGTAGGAAAACATTTATATGTAATCTGTTTTTTCCCCCTTTGAAAGATGTTTTCTCTGAGAGGTTTTTAATTTCTCTTAAATTCCCCTGCTTCTATACTCAGTCAACCTTAGAGTGTACCACTATGAAGGGTACAAAACGGCTACCTCCGCTACAAAAAGTAGTCCCTAGCATTTAGAGTGAAAAGCAGTAGAATTATTGCTTATAGAATTTATTTTTGTTTGCTCAGCAGTTTATCAGACAAAATTGCTATCTAAAAATATTTCCAGAAAAAAAAGTTAGCAGTTTTAGAAATAAATTTGATATCAGAAGTTCCTTGATCAAAAGCTTTGCACTCTTGGCTGTTTCTGACCATTTGGGATACAACCCAGAGAGCGGGGAGGGGTAGACAACCTCTCCCAACATTCACAACAAAGAGGCAATAAATTGACGACCAGGGAAACTCGAAGGGTAGGTTACTTAAGCAGGCAGTAAAGGAAGAAGTTCAGACTCCACCAGACCTCCCATTCACAATCTCTACTGTTGTGTGATGTGGGGGTATCAAAAAGGAAACTGCAGGTGAGCACATTAACGTGGATAGATACCGTTCTTGTGTACCACATCGAGTCGTGATAAGGTTTCCTGGCCTTTAACAACAGTATGCTTTTAGGGTGATTCCGAGTATAGTTTCCCAACGAAAATAAAGTAAAGTGCAATCAGCAACCAATCTCCAATAATACCATCAGAGCTTGTGCCTAGGTACAGATAGCAAGGATCAATGAATAGACCACGTGCTCCTACTTGAACATTATTTTCATACCTTTCAATAACTAATGATTCATTGTCTACCAAACTATACTGCAGCCACAGAAAAATGTTTCGGGTACAGGATACTTTCGATCAATTTACAGCAAAGAGTTTTGATGCGTCTTCTCACAACATCCCTAAACTTGGATGCAGTAAGTCTGTTCATCTGTGTCTCTCTCCATTGGGAATTTAAATGCTGGCCTACCGTTTTGGCTCCAGCTCGGCACACTTTTTGGGGATGTTAGCTCTTTCTTCAATTTGTCTTAAAAGTGCTTTCGTTTTCGAGCATAATTCTTCTTCAGTTAGATCTGGCTTTGCACTTGGCAGCTTCAGGACCATAAAACAGGTGAGGAGCAACATACAGTTTCTTTGCTTTCTGAATGGAGGCTTAGCCCCAGCTTGTGCTGCACAGCACAGCAATGGAAACCAAACCTAAGACTTACTGACCATTTTGATTACAAAAACTGACTTGACTGATTTGGACATAAACAAAAAAAAAAAAAAAAAGACTAAATACTGACTCAAATTTCTCATTAGGAAAGAAGGGTCAAAAGCATTTTTAATCTGGCCTCCACCATCCCCATAGCCAGCCAACTCACACCTATTTATTGTTTTAATTGTAATCAACATATAAAACTTACAAAATTACATATAAAAATAATCAGGAAAATCATTGCACTTTATTATAATAATACTTACATGCTCCTATTCAGCACAAATATACCTAAAACTAGAAAAAGCTTTGAAGTGCAGCTGTACAGTACCATTTTCAGAATAATACAAACAAAATGTTTACAACTTTGAATTTTTAAATGTAATGTGGAAAATCATCTAGTTTTCTTTACAACATTAGGCCATTAAGTCTCACTTTGTTTTTGCTTCTTTGAAAAAAATGTTTTAACACTGCTTTTTCGCTTATCAACTGCTTTCTGTACCTTTCCTTTGTCTTTAATTTTCTTCACTTGTTCCCTAACTTTCGTAGCACTGTCCAACATTGCTTGGGCCACACTAATTTCCACCAAGTCCTTTTTATTTATTGCTTCTTTTAAGCACTTGTTTGCATCATCCAGTAATCTGTCAACAGTCAATCTTTTCTTCTTTTCTTTCTCTTTCATTTTCTTCAGTGCCTGTTCAGTGTTCAATATTTTCTTTTTCAAACTCAAACTTACTCTTCATACTTGCTTGCAGCAATTTTTCTTTTTCCTGTTCTTCTTGTTTCCTCAGTTTTTCCTCAGCCACTCTCCTCTCATCTTCACAGTACTGCTTGTATCAGACATGAGCTGTGCGTGCCAATTAAAGAAGTTCCTGAGTGATAATTACAAAGTGAGCCTTCCCCTCAAACACATTCACCACAGCATCTCTTACAGTCATATAAGCATCCAATGTTCTTTCACACATATTTGTCCCCGCACGGGGATAACTGGTTTTCCAGTTATTTGGGGAGCGGCGCCCCCACGGCCCGAGCTGACCTTGTGACGGGTCATCATCTGATGTCATGCCACCGCTTGATTTTTATTTTGGTGCTATTGGTGTTTGCAGGGACGGCTGTTCATCCAGCTGTTGGGGAGTCGCGGCCCCACGATCCCGAGCTGGTCTTGTGTCTCGCTTTTTCGTTTTTATTTATTTTCTCCACTGGCTAGTTGCCCGTGTTGTATACTTTACCTAATCGCTACCACGTTATGCACTAACACCCCGGTCTTGTGGTTTTGTTACCCTCCACCACTAACTGTATTATATTAACCGCTCAGTTCGTAGGTTGCTGAGATTCCGCTTAGGTTCCCTTCCAGGATTTGTCTTCTTTGGATTTCTTTTTTTCCTTTTAGCTGGTTTGGGTGCTAGACCTACCTGCATGTTTGCCGCGTGCGGAGACCCGTGAGGCGGAAATGGGATGTCTGGCGGCTGAGGTCGCAGGAGACCGGATAAGTGCCTCCTGTGTACCAACACTCCTCTTCGACCCCGGCTTCGCTGTAAACGGGAGGCTAGAGACTAACCCACCTCTAGTCAGAAGTCTTGTACCAAGTTGTGTACACGGCTTTAGCGGCTTTTTTGTCGTATAGCACGGCAGGGTGAGCCCGGGGGCTGTGGGATCATGCCAAAGGCGTTGGCATGACGGTACCCGGAGGCCGAAGTGTCCGCCGAGTGCGTGTGATCACAGCCAATGGACTATATCTGCAACGTATAAGCTCCAGAACTGTGTCCAGCGTCATTTTCTTGGCTTGCAGACCTCCAGTTCTCCCTTGTAGGGCTCGGTGGTGGGTGGAGTAGTCTGCAGACGAATCTTCCTCCTTTTTTTCATGGGTAAACCCAAAAACAAACGCTCCAAATTCAAGTCACCTGAGCAAATGATCGTTGACAACGACTCTCCTTCGTCTTCTCAACCTACCAAGTCTCATACCCTTAAAAGATCTTTAGATCATGATCTGGACCAAGAATGTGGAACCTCTTCTTCGGCGGCTGTACCAGTCGCTCCGAAGCGTCGTCTCCCCTCAATTGCTGTGACTACGCATGCTACTCACTTGCTTGTAGAATCCATCGATCCGCATGAGAGACTGTCCACCAGATCTCCCTTTTTCATTTCTAAAGCTTTGGACGCTGCGGTTGGCCCCTTGAAGTCTGTGAGGAAGCTTCGCTCTGGGGACCTGCTTGTCCAAACTTGCAGTGTTTCTCAGAGTAACACTTTTCTGCACCTCACTAGTCTTCAAGGCATTCCTGTAAAAGTGACACCTCACCCGTTTCTTAACACCTCTCGGGGTGTGATTTCGGAGTTTGATCTCTTGCCATGCAGTGAAGACGAATTCGTGACTGAACTTGCTGATCAAGGTGTTATTGCTGCACGTCGTATGATGTTCCGGCGTGATGGTTCCATGATTAAGTCAAAAAATGTCATCTTGACTTTTAACTCCCCGAAAGTTCCGACCGAAATCAAGGCTGGCTACTTGGTCTGTGGAGTTCGCCCGTACATTCCCAGTCCTCTGCGCTGTTTCAGGTGCCAGAGGTACGGGCATTCACAACGTTTCTGTAAGAGTTCCGCTCGTTGCGCAAATTGTGGCTCCAGTGAACATGACGGGGAAGGTTGCACTTCTGCGGCCTGCTGTGTTAACTGCGGTGAGGCCCATGCAGCTTACTCCCGCAACTGTATGAAATGGAAGGACGAGATGGCGATCCAGCGCCTCAAGACCCTGGAAGGCCTCTCGTACCCTGCTGCCAAGGCCAAGTTGGGTATTCCCAACACCCGCCAGCGTACTTTTGCCGCAGTTGTTCAGTCTCAGCCACCACCCGTGCAGCCCTTTGTTCCGCGCCCTGTAGCTCTCGCCGCACTTGCCAAGCGATCTACAGTTGAACAAGCGACACAGGTGGATTTCACCGAGCTCCAGCTTATTCGACCAGCTGAGTCTGCGCCTTCTCTTTTGAAGACGACCGACTCTTCCAGTTCCCAGCGGAAGGCCTGCACGTGCTGGAGAGCCGGCCCTCAATCCTCTAAGGTGTGCAGTGTCCATCCACATGTCGCGGCCATCATGGCCGACTTTGCAGCTGCCTCGGACTCAGCGCGGTCCCCACCCTCACCCAACATTATAGAGGAACATAGGGGGAGGAGAGTGACAGTTCGTCCCCAGCCTCAAACAACATTGCAGAGGAACATGGGGGAGAAGAGAGTGACAGTTCGTCCCCGCCCTCTGCCAGCATTGCAGGGGAGTGTGGGGGAGGAGAGTGACTCATCCTTTGTGTAGTTCTGTTTAAAAAAAAAAAAAAAAAAAAAAAAAAAAAAAATTATAATTATAATAGTCAATTAATAAATTTTTATATAAACCTAATTAACTACCTTGTCTTCACAGCTTTCATCATACTCTTTTTCAACTTTTACCAAGCCTGTCTGCTCTTAACCATTTTCCACGTTTTTTAAAAATCTGTGGCTGATAGTTCTTGGTCTGGCGCTCTTTGGCCAAACCTGGCCCTTGCGCCAATAAAATCCAACAACCAACCAACCAACCAACCAGTCTCAGCCACAACCCGTGCAGCCCTTTGTTCCGCGCCCTGTAGCTCTCGCAGCGCTTGCCAAGCGATCTACAGCTGACCAAGCGACACAGGTGTTTTTCCCCGAGCTCGCGATTTTTCGACTACCTGATTCTGGGCCTTCTCTTTTGCAGCCGACCCTCTCTTCCAGTTTAAAGCAGAAAGCCTGCACGTGCGGACGACCCGGCCCTCAATCCGCAAAGGTGTGCAGTGTCCATCCAACTGTCTCGGCCTCAGCGAGGTCCCCACCCTCAACCAACATTATAGAGGAACATAGGGGGGAGGAGAGTGACAGTTCGTCCCCAGCCTCAAACAACATTGCAGAGGAACATGGGGGGAAGAGAGTGACAGTTCGTCCCCGCCCTCTGCCAGCATTGCAGAGGAGTGTGGGGGAGGAGAGTGACTCATCCTTTGTGTAGTTGTGTTTAAAAAAAAATATAATTATAATAGTAAATTAATAAATTTTTATATAAACCTAATTAACTACCTTGTCTTCACAGCTTTCATCATACTCTTTTTCAACTTTTACCATCCCGCACGGGGTAACTGGTTTTCCAGTTATTTGGGGAGCGGCGCCCCCACGGCCCGAGCTGACCTTGTGACTGGTCAACATCTGATGTCATGCCACAGCTTGTTTTTTTCTTCTTTTGGTGCTGTTGGTGTTTGCAGGGACGGCTGTTCATCCAGCTGTTGGGGAGTCGCGGCCCCACGATCCCGAGCTGGTCTTGTGTCTCGCTTTTTCGTTTTTATTTATTTTCTCCACTGGCTAGTTGCCCGTGTTGTATACTTTACCTAATCGCTACCACGTTATGCACTAACACCCCGGTCTTGTGGTTTTGTTACCCTCCACCACTAACTGTATTATATTAACCGCTCAGTTCGTAGGTTGCTGAGATTCCGTTTAGGTTCCCTTCCAGGATTTGTCTTCTTTGGATTTCTTTTTTTCCTTTTAGCTGGTTTGGGTGCTAGACCTACCTGCATGTTTGCCGCGTGCGGAGACCCGTGAGGCGGAAATGGGATGTCTGGCGGCTGAGGTCGCAGGAGACCGGATAAGTGCCTCCTGTGTACCAACACTCCTCTTCGACCCCGGCTTCGCTGTAAACGGGAGGCTAGAGACTAACCCACCTCTAGTCAGAAGTCTTGTACCAAGTTGTGTACACGGCTTTAGCGGCTTTTTTGTCGTATAGCACGGCAGGGTGAGCCCGGGGGCTGTGGGATCATGCCAAAGGCGTTGGCATGACGGTACCCGGAGGCCGAAGTGTCCGCCGAGTGCGTGTGATCACAGCCAACGGACTATATCTGCAACGTATAAGCTCCAGAACTGTGTCCAGCGTCATTTTCTTGGCTTGCAGACCTCCAGTTCTCCCTTGTAGGGCTCGGTGGTGGGTGGAGTAGTCTGCAGACGAATCTTCCTCCTTTTTTTCCATGGGTAAAAAGAACAAAAACTCCAAATTTAAGTCAAATGACAAAATGATAGTTGACAACGACTGTCCTTCGTCTTCTCAACCTACCAAGTCTCATACCCTTAAACGGTCTTTAGACCTTGACCTGGACCAAGAATGTGGAACCTCTTCTTCGGCGGCTGTACCAGTCGCTCCGAAGCGTCGTCTCCCCTCAATTGCTGTGACTACGCATGCTACTCACTTGCTTGTAGAATCCATCGATCCGCATGAGAGACTGTCCACCAGATCTCCCTTTTTCATTTCTAAAGCTTTGGACGCTGCGGTTGGCCCCTTGAAGTCTGTGAGGAAGCTTCGCTCTGGGGACCTGCTTGTCCAAACTTGCAGTGTTTCTCAGAGTAACACTTTTCTGAACCTCACTAGTCTTCAAGGCATTCCTGTAAAAGTGACACCTCACCCGTTTCTTAACACCTCTCGGGGTGTTATTTCGGAGTTTGATCTCTTGCCATGCAGTGAAGACGAATTCGTGACTGAACTTGCTGATCAAGGTGTTATTGCTGCACGTCGTATGATGTTCCGGCGTGATGGTTCCATGATTAAGTCAAAAATGTCATCTTGACTTTTAACTCCCCGAAAGTTCCGACCGAAATCAAGGCTGGCTACTTGGTCTGTGGAGTTCGCCCGTACATTCCCAGTCCTCTGCGCTGTTTCAGGTGCCAGAGGTACGGGCATTCACAACGTTTCTGTAAGAGTTCCGCTCGTTGCGCAAATTGTGGCTCCAGTGAACATGACGGGGAAGGTTGCACTTCTGCGGCCTGCTGTGTTAACTGCGGTGAGGCCCATGCAGCTTACTCCCGCAACTGTATGAAATGGAAGGACGAGATGGCGATCCAGCGCCTCAAGACCCTGGAAGGCCTCTCGTACCCTGCTGCCAAGGCCAAGTTGGGTATTCCCAACACCCGCCAGCGTACTTTTGCCGCAGTTGTTCAGTCTCAGCCACAACCCGTGCAGCCCTTTGTTCCGCGCCCTGTAGCTCTCGCAGCGCTTGCCAAGCGATCTACAGCTGACCAAGCGACACAGGTGTTTTTCCCCGAGCTCGCGATTTTTCGACTACCTGATTCTGGGCCTTCTCTTCTGCAGCCGACCCTCTCTTCCAGTTTAAAGCAGAAAGCCTGCACGTGCGGACGACCCGGCCCTCAATCCGCAAAGGTGTGCAGTGTCCATCCAACTGTCTCGGCCTCAGCGAGGTCCCCACCCTCAACCAACATTATAGAGGAACATAGGGGGAGGAGAGTGACAGTTCGTCCCCAGCCTCAAACAACATTGCAGAGGAACATGGGGGGAAGAGAGTGACAGTTCGTCCCCGCCCTCTGCCAGCATTGCAGAGGAGTGTGGGGGGAGGAGAGTGACTCATCCTTTGTGTAGTTCTGTTTAAAAAAAAAAAAAAATATAATTATAATAGTAAATTAATAAATTTTTATATAAACCTAATTAACTACCTTGTCTTCACAGCTTTCATCATACTCTTTTTCAACTTTTACCAAGCCTGTCTGCTCTTAATCATTTTCCACGTTTTTAAAAATCTGTGGCTGATAGTTCTTTGTCTGGCGCTCTTTGGCCAAACCTGGCCCTTGCGCCAATAAAATCCAACAACCAACCAACCAACCAACTTTTACCAAGCCTGTCTGCTCTTAATCATTTTCCACGTTTTTAAAAATCTGTGGCTGATAGTTCTTTGTCTGGCGCTCTTTGGCCAAACCTGGCCCTTGCGCCAATAAAATCCAACAACCAACCAACCAACCATCACACATATTTGTGGTGTCTTCATTCAAAATGTTCCCCGACAATGAGAATTCCCTTTCTACATCCGCATTGCCATGCGAAAGTGCAAGTGCAGCCTTCATTATTTTCGTAACAGTAGGGTATTTCTTTTCTCCAGAGGTATGTCTTCTCAAAAAACTGACTCCAGTAAACGTCCACTGGGTTCTTGTCACTACCTGATTTTTCTTCTTCTAACGTCAATAGTTTCCATTCATCAACTAGTGCATGTTCACTGTACTCAATTGGAAGAACTGCAGCTAATTTCACTATGTTTTTGTATGATCCTTCTTTCACCCTCTTTGCTCCTAGGATGCAAACATCGAAGATACCACAACATAGGTTTATCCAAAGACTTTTCCAAAATATGTGTACAAGCAGACACAGTGCTTTCTAGCTTTCATGGAAATATAGCATCTTTCTTGTGCGCTTAGCTTCTTGAGATATTCACTTTCTCTAGTGTCAAACGCCATGTATTTCAATGGCAAGTAATACTTATCACAAAATGCTTTCAGACTCAATGGAGCAGCACTAACACAAAATCGATTCAAGAGTGTTCTGACGAGGTTTGTGAGCTCATTATAGATTAGATGCATTCAAGGATCTCTGTTCTGAAGGAGGAAACCAGTGAATCTTGAACATGTATGAGCACTTGCACAAGCAATCATAATTTCTGCTTTGGTAGTTTTGTCTTTTAATAGTTTAACAATATTCTTGTATTTCAAAGAACTCATCAACTTGCTTTTGTGCTGGGGTATGAACTGAAGAAAGTATTTTTCTACAGCTGACCATTGTTCTAAAAGTCTCTCTCCAGCTGGTTCTAATGTCAGCCATCTAGAAGAAACATGTTTCATAAGCCGATGACCTGGAAGTTTCATATCTGATTGTATTTTTTCAAAATCTTCCCAACGAGATGTTTGGCCATCAAAAAAATTATAGAGAAACAAGATCATGTCCGAAACATTTTCTCCAAAGTCTTGTAATCCTTTTTGGAATGCATTATGTATGATGTGTATGTTACATGTGCCAACATCAATCAACTGTTTTCTTCCTAACAGGATCAGAGAATCATTCATAAGACGATTCACAGTTTTGTTAACATTGGGTCCATCACAACCTAGTATCAATAGCTTTGAACGAGAAAGCTGGGCTTTGTCCAAGGCTTCATTTAACTTGGAGTAAATATTACCAGCAGTGGCTTTACCAATGAAGAAAGTCTGTAGATGTCATTTGTTTGGAATCAGACCAGTATTTAACTAGAGTTTGAAGCTCTTTCTTTGAAGCTGCATTCAGTTTAAAATCAATTAACTAACTAACTCAGTTTCATCAAAACAAAGAGAGAACTGTGCTCCTCCAATATCATCCACCAACTGCTTTTTAAAATATGGAGCTAAAGTATCACATACTAAATATCTTGCCTTTGTCCTTGAGAGGGTGAACTAAGAAGGAACACTTCCAGGAAACATTGCCTCAGAGGTTTCTTTGACGTCTTCGCTAGCTGGCTGAACAGCAAAGTTCCCTCCAATCATTTTCAAAGACCAGATTAACTCTGCCCTTGAAGCAGCTTGTCTAGCAAAATAAAGCTGAACTGATGGTGTAGCTCAGGGAGATGAAATTACACCATCACTGCTACATCCAGGACGGGCTGAAGACAAATGTAGTTGTGAAGAACTCAGTTTCACTTTACATTGTTCTCTGTGCTTCTGAGTAGAAGCATGCTGCTCTATAGCACTAAAGCCCCAAGAAACTGAAAATGTTTGTGCGTACAACATACAAAAAACTTCGCTGTCACTTATTTTCTGTCCCAATTCAGAAACCATGAAACCATTGCTGTCCTTTTTTTGGAACCATTCTGATTTTACAGTACATTTTCCCATACTTTTGTATAAGTAATCCAGTTAATCAAAAAACATATGATTTTATAAAGACAGGCTGCATTACCTGAAACAACAAATAAAAATAATTAGGATTACTATTCATTACACTATGAAGTGAAGAAAAAACACATATGCACACACAACTATTCCCCTATATATATATATAGAGAGAGATCTAGAGAGATCTAGAGAAATTTTTAAGCAGGGTGTCTATTAAATTCCTACAGTAAAATTTACTGAGTATTCCCAGGTTAAGATTTTCGTGCCGGTATAGGGCCCTACTTTGCCCTACACAGGGTGAACTACCAGGACACTACAATGTCCAAATTTCACCTCCGTATTATTATTTTCAGAGAAATAAAAAAAACAACAAAAAAAAAAACAGCACTAATTTGATTAGTTAAAAAAAACTTCACAATTAACCAGATAATTATGTAGTTATGTTGGACACAAACTACAGACAGACAAACTGACACACAGAAACTACTTAGAAAATAGTGAAATCGTATTCAGGGGACCCCAAAACATCTAGTGCACAAGGTTGTTAAAGTTATAACTCAGAGCCTTCTCAATGGCATTTTCTAATTTTTCAATCCATTTGCCACATCAAACATTACTTTACCGACCACAAACTTTTTTTCATATTACGTAAACCTTTTTTAAAAAAGCCATGGTATAAAACTGACTTTACAGACCAAAATTGAAAAATACAAGCTAAAACTGACCAATCTGAAAAACACTGACTTTTACTGACCATTTTCCATCCCTGTAATAAGATGGTAGTGAATCAGAATCAGCTCCTACTGACTCAGGGATTGAAATTAAATCTCTAATTTCTGGTAGAGCCTTAACGAATCGGGCAGAAAAATTAATGATTTGAAGGGTACCGAACGTTATTCTCTAGGCTTTTTATCCCCCATTTCCCTTAATGTCCAAATAGTCTTTAAAAAAATTTCAACAATTCACTATTTTTATCATTTAGGCGCAATTTCCTGTTGTTTATCATGGCATGTTACTCAATGCCTCCCCGCACGGGGATAACTGGTTTTCCAGTTATTTGGGGAGCGGCGCCCCCACGGCCCGAGCTGACCTTGTGACTGGTCAACATCTGATGTCATGCCACGGCTTGATTTTTATTTTGGTGCTATTGGTGTTTGCAGGGACGGCTGTTCATCCAGCTGTTGGGGAGTCGCGGCCCCACGATCCCGAGCTGGTCTTGTGTCTCGCTTTTTTGTTTTTATTTATTTTCTCCACTGGCTCGTTGCCCGTGTTGTATTCTACCTAATCGCTACCACGTTATGTACTAACACCCCGGTCTTGTGGTTTTGTTACCCTCCACCACTAACTGATTTATATTAACCGCTCAGTTCGTAGGTTACAGAGATTCCGTTTAGGTTCCCTGCCAGGATTTGTCTTCTTTAGATTTCTTTTTTTCCTTTTAGCTGGTTTGGGTGCTAGACCTACCTGCATGTTTGCCGCGTGCGGAGACCCGTGAGGCGGAAATGGGATGTCTGGCGGCTGAGGTCGCAGGAGACCGGATAAGTGCCTCCTGTGTACCAACACTCCTCTTCAACCCCGGCTTCGCTGTAAACGGGAGGCTAGAGACTAACCCACCTCTAGTCAGAAGTCTTGTACCAAGTTGTGTGCAGGGCTTTAGCGGCTTTTTTGTCGTATAGCACAGCAGGGTGAGCCCGGGGGCTGTGGGATCATGCCAAAGGCGTTGGCATGACGGTACCCGGAGGCCGAAGAGTCCGCCGAGTGCGTGTGATCACAGCCAACGGACTATATCTGCGACGTATAAGCTCCAGAACCCCCGCACGGGGATAACTGGTTTTCCAGTTATTTGGGGAGCGGCGCCCCCACGGCCCGAGCTGACCTTGTGACTGGTCAACATCTGATGTCATGCCACAGCTTGTTTTTTTCTTATTTTGGTGCTGTTGGTATTTGCAGGGACGGCTGTTCATCCAGCTGTTGGGGAGTCGCGGCCCCACGATCCCGAGCTGGTCTTGTGTCTCGCTTTTTCGTTTTTATTGATTTTCTCCACTGGCTAGTTGCCCGTGTTGTATTCTCTACCTAATCGCTACCACGTTATGTACTAACACCCCGGTCTTGTGGTTTTGTTACCCTCCACCACTAACTGATTTATATTAACCGCTCAGTTCGTAGGTTGCTGAGATTCAGTTTAGTTTAGGTCCCCG
The DNA here is from genome assembly GCA_039090855.1 of Macrothele yani. Taxonomy (NCBI): domain Eukaryota; kingdom Metazoa; phylum Arthropoda; class Arachnida; order Araneae; family Macrothelidae; genus Macrothele; species Macrothele yani. The sequence goes on along the minus strand of CM077031.1, from coordinate 31,573,022 downwards.
CACGGGGATAACTGGTTTTCCAGTTATTTGGGGAGCGGCGCCCCCACGGCCCGAGCTGACCTTGTGACTGGTCAACATCTGATGTCATGCCACCGCTTGTTTTTTCTTTTTGGTGCCGATGGTGTTTGCAGGGACGGCTGTTCATCCAGCTGTTGGGGAGTCGCGGCCCCACGATCCCGAGCTGGTCTTGTGTCTCGCTTTTTCGTTTTTCTTTATTTTCTCCACTGGCTAGTAGCCCGTGTTGTATACTTTACCTAATCGCTACCACGTTATGCACTAACACCCCGGTCTTGTGGTTTTGTTACCCTCCACCACTAACTGTTTAATATTAACCGCTCAGTTCGTAGGTTGCTGAGATTCCGTTTAGGTTCCCTTCCAGGATTTGTCTTCTTTAGATTTCTTTTTTCCTTTTAGCTGGTTTGGGTGCTAGATCTACCTGCATGTTTGCCGCGTGCGGAGACCCGTGAGGCGGAAATGGGATGTCTGGCGGCTGAGGTCGCAGGAGACCGGATAAGTGCCTCCTGTGTACCAACACTCCTCTTCGACCCCGGCTTCGCTGTAAACGGGAGGCTAGAGACTAACCCACCTCTAGTCAGAAGTCTTGTACCAAGTTGTGTGCAGGGCTTTAGCGGCTTTTTTGTCGTATAGCACGGCAGGGTGAGCCCGGGGGCTGTGGGATCATGCCAAAGGCGTTGGCATGACGGTACCCGGAGGCCGAAGTGTCCGCCGAGTGCGTGTGATCACAGCCAACGGACTATATCTGCGACGTATAAGCTCCAGAACTGTGTCCAGCGTCATTTTCTTGGCTTGCAGACCTCCAGTTCTCCCTTGTAGGGCTCGGTGGTGGGTGGAGTAGTCTGCAGACGAATCTTCCTCCTTTTTCCATGGGTAAACACAAAAAACAAAACTCCAAATTTAAGTCACCTGAGAAAATGATAGTTGACCACGACTCTCCTTCGTCTTCTCAACCTACCAAGTCTCATACCCTTAAACGGTCTTTAGACCTTGACCAAGAATGTGGAACCTCTTCTTCGGCTGCTGTACCAGTTGCTCCGAAGCGTCGTCTACCCTCGATTGCTGTGACTACGCATGCTACACACTTACTTGTGGAATCCATCGATCCGAATGAGAGACTGTCCACCAGATCTCCATTTTTCATTTCTAAAGCTTTGGACGCTGCGGTTGGCCCCTTGCAGTCTGTGAGGAAGCTTCGCTCTGGGGACCTGCTTGTCCAAACTTGCAGTGTTTCTCAGAGTAACACTTTTCTGCACCTTTCTAGTCTTCAAGGCATTCCTGTTAAAGTGACACCTCACCCGTTTCTTAACACCTCTCGGGGTGTTATTTCGGAGTTTGATCTCTTGCCATGCAGTGAAGAAGAATTGGTGACTGAACTTGCAGATCAAGGTGTTATTGCTGCACGTCGTATGATGTTCCGGCGTGATGGCTCTTTGATTAAATCTAAAAATGTTATCTTGACTTTTAACTCCCCGAAAGTTCCGGTCGAAATCAAGGCTGGCTACTTGGTCTGTGGAGTTCGCCCGTACATTCCCAGTCCTCTGCGCTGTTTCAGGTGCCAGAGGTACGGGCATTCCCAACGTTTTTGTAAGAGTTCCGCTCGTTGCGCTAATTGTGGCTCCAGTGAACATGACGGGGAAGGTTGCACTTCTGCGGCCTCCTGTGTTAACTGTGGTGAGGCCCATGCAGCTTACTCCCGCAACTGTATGAAATGGAAGGACGAGATGGCTATCCAGCGCCTCAAGACCCTGGAGGGCCTCTCGTACCCTGCTGCCAAGGCCAAGTTGGGTATACCCACCACCCGACAGCGTACTTTTGCCGCAGTTGTTAAGTCTCAGCCACAACCCGTGCAGCCTTTTGTTCCGCGCCCTGTAGCTCTCGCCGCACTTGCCAAGCGATCTACAGCTGAACAAGCGACACAGGTGGATTTCACCGAGCTCCAGCTTATTCGACCAGCTGCGTCTTCGCCTTCTCTTTTGAAGACGCCCGCCTCTTCCGGTTTCCAGCAGACAGCCTGCACGTGCGGAAGACCCGGCCCTCAATCCGCAAAGGTGTGCGGTGTCCATCAAACTGTCTCGGCCTCAGCGAGGTCCCCACCCTCACCCAACATTATAGAAGAACACGGGGAGGAGAGTGACAGTTCGTCCCCAGCCTCTACCAGCATTGCAGAGGAACATGGGGGGAGGAGAGTGACAGTTCGTCCCCGCCCTCTGCCAGCATTGCAGAGGAGTGTGGGGGAGGAGAGTGACGGTTCGTCCTTTTCCATTAGTAAATATGTTACTTTTAATAAACATCATTAACTACCTTTTCTTCACTGCTTTCTTCATACTCTTTTTCAACTTTTGCCAAGCCTGTCTGATCTTCATCATTTTCCACGTTTTTAAAAATCTGTGGCTGATCGTTCTCTGTCTGGCGCTCTTTGGCCAAACCTGGCCCTTGCGCCAATAAAATCCAACAACCAACCAACCATCAGTTTAGGTTCCCTGCCAGGATTTGTCTTCTTTAGATTTCTTTTTTTCCTTTTAGTTGGCTTGGGTACTAGACCTACCTGCATGTTTGCCGCGTGCGGAGACCCGTGAGGCGGAAATGGGATGTCTGGCGGCTGAGGTCGCAGGAGACCGGATAAAGTGCCTCCTGTGTACCAACACTCCTCTTCGACCCCGGCTTCGCTGTAAACGGGAGGCTAGAGACTAACCCACCTCTAGTCAGAAGTCATGTACCAAGTTGTGTACCGGGCTTTAGCGGCTTTTTTGTCGTATGGCACGGCAGGGTGAGCCCGGGGGCTGTGGGATCATGCCAAAGGCGTTGGCATGACGGTACCAGGAGGCCGAAGTGTCCGCCGAGTGCGTGTGATCACAGCCAACGGACTATATCTGCAACGTATAAGCTCCAGAACTGTGTCTAGCGTCATTTTCTTGGCTTGCGGACCTCCAGTTCTCCCTTGTAGGGCTCGGTGGTGGGTGGAGTAGTCTGCAGACGAATCTTCCTTCTTTTTTCCATGGGTAAACCCAAACATAAACACTCCAAATTTAAGTCACCTGAAAAAATGATAGTTGCAACCGACTCTCCGTCTTCTCAACCTACCAAGTCTCATACCCTTAAACGGTCTTTAGACCTTGACCAAGAATGTGGAACCTCTTCTTCGGCTGCTGTACCAGTCGCTCCGAAGCGTCGTCTCCCCTCGATTGCTGTGACTACGCATGCTACACACTTACTTGTAGAATCCATCGATCCGAATGAGAGACTGTCCACCAGATCTCCATTTTTTATTTCTAAAGCTTTGGACGCTGCGGTTGGCCCCTTGAAGTCTGTGAGGAAGCTTCGCTCTGGGGACCTGCTTGTTCAGACTTGCAGTGTTTCTCAGAGTAACACTCTTTTGCTCCTTACTAGTCTTCAAGGCATTCCTGTCAAAGTGGCACCTCACCCGTTTCTTAACACCTCTCGGGGTGTTATTTCGGAATTTGATCTCTTACCATGCAGTGAAGAAGAATTGGTGTCTGAACTTGCAGATCAAGGTGTTCTTGCTGCACGTCGTATGATGTTCCGGCGCGATGGTTCTTTGATTAAGTCTAAAAATGTGATCTTGACTTTTAACTCCCCGAAAGTTCCGACCGAAATAAAGGCTGGCTACTTGGTCTCTGGAGTTCGCCCGTACATTCCCAGTCCTCTGCGCTGTTTCAGGTGCCAGAGGTACGGGCATTCCCAACGTTTCTGTAAGAGTTCCGCTCGTTGCGCTAATTGTGGCTCCAGTGAACATGACGGGGAAGGTTGCACTTCTGCGGCCTGCTGTGTTAACTGTGGTGAGGCCCATGCAGCTTACTCCCGCAACTGTATGAAATGGAAGGAAGAGATGGCGATCCAGCGCCTCAAGACCCTGGAAGGCCTCTCGTACCCTGCTGCCAAAGCCAAGTTGGGTATTCCCAACACCCGACAGCGTAGTTTTGCCGCAGTTGTTCAGTCTCTGCCACAACCCGTGCAGACCTTTGTTCCGCGCCCTGTAGCTCTCGCCGCACTTGCCAAGCGATCTACAGTTGAACAAGCGACACAGGTGGATTTCACCGAGCTCCAGCTTATTCGACCAGCTGAGTCTGCGCCTTCTCTTTTGAAGACGCCCGCCTCTTCCGGTTCCCAGCAGACAGCCTGCACGTGCGGAAGACCCGGCCCTCAATCCGCAAAGGTGTGCAGTGTCCATCAAACTGTCTCGGCCTCTGCGAGGTCCCCACCCTCAACCGACATTATAGAGGACCATGGGGGGAGGAGAGTGACAGTTCGTCCCCAGCCTCAACCAGTATTGCAGAGGAACATGGGGGAGGAAAGTGACAGTTCGTGCCCGCCCTCTGCCAGCATTGCAGAGGAGTGTGGGGGAGGTGAGTGACTGTTCGTCCTTCTCCGTTAGTAATTTTTTTATAAATCTGATTAACTACCTTGTCTTCCCTGCTTTCATCATACTCTTTTTCAACTTTTCCCAAGCCTGTCTGTTCTTACTCATTTTCCACGCTTTTCAAAATCTGTGGCTGATAGTTCTTTGTCTGGCGCTCTTTGGCCAAACCTGGCCCTTGCGCCAATAAAATCCAACAACCAACCAACCAACCAACCAAGCTCCAGAACTGTGTCCAGCGTCATTTTCTTGGCTTGCAGACCTCCAGTTCTCCCTTGTAGGGCTCGGTGGTGGGTGGAGTAGTCTGCAGACGAATCTTCCTCCTTTTTTCCATGGGTAAATCCCCGCACGGGGATAACTGGTTTTCCAGTTATTTGGGGAGCGGCGCCCCCACGGCCCGAGCTGACCTTGTGACTGGTCAACATCTGATGTCATGCCACCGCTTGATTTTTATTTTGGTGCTATTGGTGTTTGCAGGGACGGCTGTTCATCCAGCTGTTGGGGAGTCGCGGCCCCACGATCCCGAGCTGGTCTTGTGTCTCGCTTTTTCGTTTTTCCTTATTTTCTCCACTGGCTAGTTGCCCGTGTTGTATTCTGTACCTAATCGCTACCACGTTATGTACTAACACCCCGGTCTTGTGGTTTTGTTACCCTCCACCACTAACTGTTTTATATTAACCGCTCAGTTCGTAGGTTGCTGAGATTCCGTTTAGGTTCCCTTCCAGGATTTGTCTTCTTTAGATTTCTTTTTTTCCTTTTAGCTGGTTTGGGTGCTAGACCTACCTGCATGTTTGCCGCGTGCGGAGACCCGTGAGGCGGAAATGGGATGTCTGGCGGCTGAGGTCGCAGGAGACCGGATAAGTGCCTCCTGTGTACCAACACTCCTCTTCGACCCCGGCTTCGCTGTAAACGGGAGGCTAGAGACTAACCCACCTCTAGTCAGAAGTCTTGTACCAAGTTGTGTGCAGGGCTTTAGCGGCTTTTTTGTCGTATAGCACGGCAGGGTGAGCCCGGGGCTGTGGGATCATGCCAAAGGCGTTGGCATGACGGTACCCGGAGGCCGAAGTGTCCGCCGAGTGCGTGTGATCACAGCCAACGGACTATATCTGCAACGTATAAGCTCCAGAACTGTGTCCAGCGTCATTTTCTTGGCTTGCAGACCTCCAGTTCTCCCTTGTAGGGCTCGGTGGTGGGTGGAGTAGTCTGCAGACGAATTCTTCTCCTTTTTTTCATGGGTAAACCCAAAAACAAACGCTCCAAATTCAAGTCACCTGAGCAAATGATCGTTGACAACGACTCTCCTTCGTCTTCTCAACCTACCAAGTCTCATACCCTTAAAAGATCTTTAGATCATGATCTGGACCAAGAATGTGGAACCTCTTCTTCGGCAGCTGTACCAGTCGCTCCGAAGCGTCGTCTCCCCTCGATTGTTGTTAATACGCATGCTACATACTTAGTTGTGGAATCCATCGATCCGAATGAGAGACTGTCCACCAGATCTCCCTTTTTCATTTCTAAAGCTTTGGACGCTGCGGTTGGCCCCTTGAAGTCTGTGAGGAAGCTTCGCTCTGGGGACCTGCTTGTTCAAACTTGCAGTGTTTCTCAGAGTAACGCTTTTCTGCACCTCTCTAGTATTCAAGGCATTCCTGTCAAAGTGGCACCTCACCCGTTTCTTAACACCTCTCGGGGTGTTCTTTCGGAGTTTGATCTCTTGCCATGCAGTGAAGAAGAATTAGTGACTGAACTTGCAGACCAAGGTGTTATTGCTGCACGTCGTATGATGTTCCGGCGTGATGGTTCTTTAATTAAGTCTAAAAATGTGATCTTGACTTTTAACTCCCCGAAAGTTCCGACCGAAATCAAGGCTGGCTACTTGGTCTGTGGAGTTCGCCCGTACATTCCCAGTCCTCTGCGCTGTTTCAAGTGCCAGAGGTACGGGCATTCACAACGATTCTGTAAGAGTTCCGCTCGTTGCGCTACTTGTGGCTCCGGTGAACATGACGGGGATGGTTGCACCTCTGCGGCCTGCTGTGTTAACTGCGCTGAGGCCCATGCAGCTTACTCCCGCAACTGTATGAAATGGAAGGAAGAGATGGCGATCCAGCGCCTCAAGACCCTGGAAGGCCTCTCGTACCCTGCTGCCAAGGCCAAGTTGGGTATACCCACCACCCGACAGCGTACTTTTGCCGCAGTAGTTAAGTCTCTGCCACCACCCGTGCAGCCCTTTGTTCCGCGCCCTGTGGCTCTCGCCGCACTTGCCAAGAGATCTACCGTTGAACAGGCGATACAGGTGGATTTCACCGAGCTCCAGCTTATTCGACCAGCTGAGTCTGCGCCTTCTCTTTTGCAGACGCCCGCCTCTTCCGGTTCCCAGCAGACAGCCTGCACGTGCGGAAGACCCGGCCCTCAATCCACAAAGGTGTGCAGTGTCCATCATACTGTCTCGGCCTCAGCGAGGTCCCCACCCTCAACCAACATTATAGAGGAACATGGGGGAGGAGAGTGACAGTTCGTCCCCAGCCTCAACCAGCATTGCAGAGGAACATGGAGGGGAGGAGAGTGACAGTCTGTCCCCGCCCTCTGCCAGCATTGCAGAGGAGTGTGGGGGGAGGAGAGTGACTTTTCGTGTCCCTCAATTAGTGAATTTCGTTATAAGTCTGATTAACTACCTTGTCTTCCCAGCTTTCATCATACTCTTTTTCAACTTTTAACAAGCCTGTCTGCTCTTACTCATTTTCCACGCTTTTAAATTTCTGTGGCTGTTAGTTCTTTGTCTGGCGCTCTTTGGCCAAACCTGGCCCTTGCGCCACTAAAATCCACTAACCAACCAACCAACCTTTGTTCCGCGCCCTGTAGCTCTCGCCGCCCTTGCCAAGCGATCTACAGCTGACCAAGCGACACAGGTGTTTTTCCCCGAGCTCGAGATTTTTCGAATACCTGATTCTGGGCCTTCTCTTTTGCAGCCGACCGTCTCTTCCAGTTTCCATCCGAAAGCCTGCACGTGCGGAAGACCCGGCCCTCAATCCGCAAAGGTGTGCAGTGTCCATCCAACTGTCTCGGCCTCAGCGAGGTCCCCACCCTCAACCAACATTATAGAGGAACATAGGGGAGGAGAGTGACAGTTCGTCCCCAGCCTCAAACAACATTGCAGAGGAACATGGGGGGAGGAGAGTGACAGTTCGTCCCCGCCCTCTGCCAGCATTGCAGAGGAGTGTGGGGGGAGGAGAGTGACTCATCCTTTGTGTAGTTGTGTTTAAAAAAAAAAAATTTTAATAGTAAATTAATAAATTTTTATATAAACCTAATTAACTACCTTGTCTTCACAGCTTTCATCATACTCTTTTTCAACTTTTACCAAGCCTGTCTGCTCTTAATCATTTTCCACGTTTTTAAAAATCTGTGGCTGATAGTTCTTTGTCTGGCGCTCTTTGGCCAAACCTGGCCCTTGCGCCAATAAAATCCACCAACCAACCAATCAACCTACTCAATGCCTATGACACTGCTAAAGATGTTTATTAATAATGTTAAGCTAAACTTTTTTTTTTTTCCAATTGGGGAAGACATTAAAGTACCACCCAGCTGTAAAAAGATCTAGGGAGAACACCAAATAAATTTCAACAGGACATATTAAGCAATCACTGTAAAATGATTTATGCAACATACTTATGGACCCCGCACGGGGATAACTGGTTTTCCAGTTATTTGGGGAGCGGCGCCCCCACGGCCCGAGCTAACCTTGTGACGGTTTCTATTGCCTCTGCGGCTTTGACGATTACATCACCGAAGGGACAGCTGTTCATCCAGCTGATGGGGGATGGCGTCCCCACGGCCCGAGCCGATTTTCTCTTATTGTTTTGCTTTTTTCGTCTTATGTTCATATTTTGACGTGTACCCGCCTCAGTTGTAGGCTGCTGAGGTTGTGATGAGGCGCCAGCTCCGGGTTTTGTTCCTCGTTCTCTTCCCTGTCTTTTCTTTTTTATGTTACATTTTCTGTTTTTCCGGAGCTGGTTAGCTTAGACCTACCTGCATGTTTGCCGTGTGCGGTGACCCGTACCGGTGGAAATGAGGATGCTGGAGGCTGAGGTATTTGGGGGCCGGGTTGTAGTGTCTCCGGATGCCAACACTCCTCTTTGCCCTCTGCTTCACCCTAAACGGGAGGCTGGGAGCTAACCCACTCCTCGTCAGGAAGTCTGTGGCCGAGTGGTGTCCAGACTTCTAGCGGCTTGTCGTTCTGTTCGGCTGGGTGAGTTGGGGGGTAGGGGTGGGCATGCCAAAGGGGTGTTCTCCGGGCACGGGAAAGTCTGGGTGCGCGCTGAGCGTGTGTCTGCCCTACCAACTTGCTATATCCGCTGACTATCCCTAGAGCCGTGTCCTGCGTCCTCTTGGGCTTGCGGACCTCCGGCTCTCCCTCGTTGGGCTCGGTAGTGGGTGGGGAGGTTGGCGGACGAATCTTTTCACTTCTTCATGGAACACAAAAGTGTTTCCCATGCTACAAATTTAAAGCGCCCTGTGGAGGAAGATCCACCTTCCTCAACAAAGAAACTTGTCTCTACTAATTGCAATGCTCTGTTTCTTTTGATCAAATCTGGTGACTCTTCACAGTCACTCAGTAGCAAGAGTCCTTTCTGGATCAATAAGGCTCTGCAGGCAGTTGCTGGCTCTCCAAAGAGTGTGAAGAAACTCCCTTCAGGGGATCTTCTTGTGGAAACTTCTAATCCACGCCACAGTGCCACCTTGCTGGAAACGACCGTTTTGCTTGGCATTCCTGTCCAGGTTTCTCCACACGGTTACCTCAATTCCTCTCGCGGTGTTGTCAACTCCCGCGACCTGCTTGAATGCAGCGATGAGGAATTGCTGGAGGAACTTGGTGAACAGCATGTCATTGGGGTTCGAAGGATTCTTTTTAGGCGGGATGGGAAATCTATTCCCTCCCGTAACATCATCCTAACGTTTGACTCCCCAAACCTGCCTACTTCCATCAAGGCAGGTTATTTACGGCTTGATGTTCGACCGTACATCCCGAACCCCTTGCGATGTTTCAGGTGCCAGCATTACGGTCACTCCCAGCAGTCTTGCCGTAATGTTGCAAAGTGTGGCCGCTGTGGTTCCACAGATCACTCTTTGGCGGATTGCTCTGCAGAGTCTGATCATTGTGTCAACTGCGAAGGGACTCATCCTGCTTCTTCTAAGCAGTGTCCAAAGTGGATAGAGGAACAGGCAATCCAACGCCTGAAGACAACTGAGCATCTCTCATATCCCGAGGCTAGACGGCGGATCGCCCCTTTACAACCAGGCCGGCGGTCCTATGCTTCAGTTGTGGTGCGGAAGGCTTCAGTGGCGGTCCAGACTGAGGTGTCCATCCCAGCGGGGTGTCCTTATGATTTTGGGGACATCGTCACTGCTGGTATGGAAGCACTGCAGTCTCGCCGCATTGCTTCCAAGGCGACATCAACATCGTCGCCGAAACCTTCCCCTGTGCCGAAAACACCTGTCAGCACAGGGACCCAGGGCACTGCTAAGAAGAAGCCAGAGAAGATGAAACCAGGTTCATATTCCCCGAAACAGAGCAGGCAAAAACCACCTCCTAACACAGGGGGCAAGCACAGCCCTGTGTTGCCTCCAGACACTGCGGATGACTTGGAGGTGATGGACGACACTGAGACCTTCTAGTCGTCTGTCTTCATTCTGTCATTTCATTTTTCATTATGGTCACGCTCATTCAGTGGAATTGCCGAGGTCTGCGTTCACACATTGATGATTTGAAAGGTTTACTGTCTTCGCACACACCTGTGTGCGTTTGTCTCCAGGAGACAAAGCTTCGCACGACGGACACTCCTTCGCTGCGGAGACATTCCCTTTTCCGCAATGATCACCAGGACGGCGTTATCGCCTGCGGAGGAGTGGCCGTCGTTGTTCCTCATGGTGTTCCTGTCACTGCAGTTGCCCTTCGGACGTCTTTGCAGGCAGTGGCAGTGAGACTATCTGTGCACACACTGTTCACGGTGTGTTCCGTGTACATACCACCAAATGAAGCTGTAGGCCTTTCGGATCTGGAAGATTTAGTTGTCCAGCTGCCGCCTCCTTTCTTCATCTTAGGAGATTTCAATGCACACAATCCGTTGTGGGGTTCTCCCACTCGTGACTCCAGGGGCCGTGTTGTTGAGTCCCTTCTCTCCAACACGTCCCTCTGTCTCCACAACACCGGGGCAGTGACGTATTTTCATGAACCCACCCGCTCGTACTCAGCCATTGATTTGTCTCTGAGTTCACCATCATTATATCCTGCCTGGTCCTGGAGCGTGTCTGGTGATCCCCTTGGCAGCGATCACTTTCCCATCTTCCTCCGTCTGGCGAGTGGCGGGTACCGTTACCCTTCTCGCCCTGCTAGATGGAATATTGATCGTGCCAAGTGGGACACATTCACGGCTTCGGCCTTTATTACTCCGGCAATGGTGACCTCGGGAACAGTCAATGACGCTGTTGCGGCGGTAACGGATTGTATTGTGCAAGCGGCAGAACTTGCCATCCCCAGGACGTCGACTAAACTTCCACGTTGCCCGAGACCTTGGTGGAATTCCACTTGTATGGCAGCTCGTCGGGCCCAACATCGGGCTTGGGGTAGGTTTCGTCGGTACCCCACTGACGCGAACCTACTTGCTTTCAAGAAAGCCAAGTCCTACGCGCGATTGGTTCGTAGGCGTTGTCAACGGGAGTCCTGGATACAATATGTATCCGGGATTAACACCAATACCAGCCCTACGATCGTTTGGGACAGGATCCGTAAGATTCGGGGACAGTACCCATCTGGGGAAGTCTCCATTCTTGAGAGTGGTGGAGGGACGGTTGCTGACGCTCAGGGTATTGCTGACTGTCTGGGCGCCGCTTTTTCTTCGGTGTCCAGCAGCAGCAATTACCCTGCTTCGTTCCGGCAGTTACAGCCGCGGCTTGAACGGTCCAGGATTTCTTTTGGACCGTTTTCTGCCACAGATTACAACAGCCCGCTGACTGCCGTGGAGCTGAAGACCGCTCTGAATCGGTCCGGCCGGACATCTGTCGGACCGGATAACATCCATTACGAAATGCTAACCCCACCAATAAGAAACTGCGTACTTTGCCGCCGGACACTGCCCGATTTTTTATCATCCATGCACGGGAAGAATCTCACAAGCTTGGCTCCAAATCTCCCTTCTGGATTCAAAAAGCCCTGCAAGGAGCGGTTGCGTCACCAACTAGTGTGAAGAAGTTAAAATCGGGAGATATATTGGTGGAAATGTCAAGTCCACGCCATGGTTCATTGCTCTTGGGAGTCTCCAACTTGGGTGGTGTCCCTGTGGACATCAAACCTCATCAGTCCCTGAATTCATCCAGAGGTGTCATCTCCGAGCGCGACCTCGTGGATGTTTCAGAGGAAGAATTTCTGGAGGAGCTTGCCAACCAAGGTGTCACAGCGGTTCGTCGGATCAAGTTCCGCCGAAACGGGGAGCTGGTCAACTCCAGAACAGTGATTCTGACCTTTGATCGCCCGACTCTTCCATCTTCCATCCATGCGGGCTATTTGAACTGCTCTGTGCGCCCGTACATTCCTAACCCCCTTCGTTGCTACCGATGCCAAGTGTACGGGCACTCCCAGCAGTCTTGCCGTGGTGCTGCTACTTGCAATCGTTGCGGTTCACACGACCATCTTCAGTCTGACTGCTCTGCTGCAGCTGCCCATTGTGTGAACTGCAAAGGCGACCATGCTGCCAATGCCAAGAACTGTCCGAAGTGGATTGAGGAGCGGAAGATTCAGGAGGTTAAGACACTTGAACACCTGTCCTACCCTGAAGCTCGACGGAAGGTCGTTCCCGCTGCTCCAAGCGCACGCACCTACTCTTCCGTTGTGGCTCCTAAAAACATCCATTGCCACTCAGACAGACATCACTATACCAAAAGACTGCCCTTTCTCTCTCGAGGATATTTATGCTGCTGGGCTGAAGGCCCTTCGACTTTCCACCACTGACAGTTTATCTTTGCCACCACAGACCAATGCTCGGGGTCCTGCATCCTCGCCCAAGCGCGCTGTTGCAGAACAGGTTTCCCGTTCTACGAGCCCTGATCCCTCGCCTGCTAGACACAAAGGCAAGGCCAAACAATCCTCAGCCACTAAATCTCAAACAAAGGTTCAAGCCGGAACGAATCAGTCCCGGTCTTCATCCTCCAGACACCCCCCAGTCCTTCCCCCGGTTACCACGCTGCCGAGGGGCACTGCAGACCAGACTGAGGAATTCATGGACTCCGAGGCCTTCTAGGCCTCTTCAGTTCATTTGACCCACGTCTCTTTCTTCCTATCTACCCCTCAAATCATGGTTTCAATCGTTCAATGGAACTGTCGAGGTTTTCGGACAAAATATGACGACGTCAAACATCTGCTTTCGTCGTACTCTCCGGTGTGCCTTTGCCTCCAGGAGACAAAACTTAAACCATCAGACCTGCTCTCAGTTCGAGGCTACAGTGCATTTCGGAAAGATAATGTTTCAGGAGATATAGCTTGCGGGGGAGTTGCCATTCTTGTCCCCCACAGTGTTCCAGTTTCTCCCGTTGCGGTCTCAACATCTTAACAAGCCGTTGCGGTGCGTATCTCCATGCCTGTGCCTCTAACTGTTTGCAGCGTCTATCTGCCGCCGGATGAGGACGTGAGCGTGTCCGTTCTTGAGAGCTTAGTTGGGCAGCTGCCGTCACCTGCTCTTCTTCTGGGTGACTTCAATGCTCATAATCCATTGTGGGGTAGTGTCAGAACAGACGTACGAGGCCGTAGGATCGAATCTCTTCTGTCCTCGACTTCCCTGTGCCTTTTTAACACCGGAGCTGACACTTATTTCCACGAGCCTACACGAAGTTTCAGTGCGATCGATTTATCTTTGGGTTCACCATCAGTTATTGCTGACTGGTCGTGGACGGTGTGCAACGACCTCCATGGGAGCGACCACTTTCCAATTGTACTTGGCTATAATGAGAGCGTGCCATCTTCTGCTTCCCGCCCTCCTCGATGGAGGATGGATCGTGCCAAGTGGGAGGTCTTCACATCGTCCGCAGTGATACCTTCTGTCATGGTGACCCGAGGGTCAATCGATGCAGCTGTTACTGATGTCACCACGTGTATCATTCAGGCAGCGGATCTCTCTATCCCAAAGACATCAACGACGCTCCCAAGACGTCCGAAACCTTGGTGGACCTCTGATTGCACAGCGGCTAGGAGAGCTCAACATAAGGCCTGGTGTACATTTCGGCGGTATCCAGCCGATGCTAATCTCGTTGAATTTAAAAGAGCAAAATCTTACGCTCGGTTGGTGCGTCGACGAAGCAAGAGGGAGTCTTGGATAAAGTACGTTTCATCGATCAATTCACGTGCCAGTTCAAACACTGTTTGGGAAAAATTCGTAGGATTCGGGGAAACTGTGGTTCCCATCAGATCTCTATTCTCGAGAGTAACGGCTGCACGTATGCTGAAGTCGGGGAGATAGTGGATTGTTTGGGTAGGGCGTTTGCCTCTGTTTCCAGTTCTGAGGCGTACCCTCTCTCCTTTCAGAGGACTAGACCAGCTGCTGAGTGCCAGAGACTCTCCTTTGCGCCTTTTCATAACACCGAGTATAACTCCCCTTCAGCATGGTTGAACTCCGAGTGGCTCTGCATCGGTCCGGTGCAACATCTGTAGGTCCCGATGGCATCCACTATGACATGATCCGTCATCTATCGCAGTCGTCTCTCGAGAATCTGTTAGTGCTTTTCAACCGCATTTGGTTGGAGCACAGTTTCCCGGACTCCTGGCGAAAAGCTTTTGTTTTACCTTTTCCCAAGCCTGGCAAAGACCCCAAGTCTCCCTCTAGTTACCGGCCAATTGCCCTCACTAGCTGTCTGTGCAAAATCCTTGAACGCATGGTTAATTCTAGGCTAATTTACTTCCTAGAAGAACATCAAATTCTGTCGCCATCACAAAGCGGCTTCCGTCGTCATCGTTCAGCTCCTGACCATCTCCTGCTCCTTGAGACGTCTGTTCGAGAGGCATTCGTGCGTAGGCAGCACCTGGTGTCTGTCTTTTTTGACATCGAAAAAGCTTACGATAGAGCGTGGCGTCACGGTATCCTCCGTGACCTCCACGAGAATGGGTTGCGGGGAAACCTGCCAACCTTCATTGCCAACTTTCTTCGTAACCGTGTGTTCCAGGTGCGCCTCGGTACAACGCTCTCTGCCTTCTTCCATCAAGAACAAGGTGTTCCTCAAGGCAGCATTCTTTCGGTGACTCTGTTCATCCTCCGCATTAATTGTTTGCTTAAAAATCTTCCTCCTACGGTTTCGACTACCATTTATGTTGACGACCTTCACATCTTCTGCTCGTCATCAAGCATGCATTTCATTGAAAGGCAGCTGCAGTCTGCAATTAACCAGATAGTTAAAGCGGCGAACAACAATGGTTTCGTTCTTTCTGCTGAAAAGACAGCGTGTGTCCATTTCTGCCGGAGGCGTGGCCTCCACCCCGATCCAGAACTCTATTTGGACCATGCAGCCATTCCGGTTTTGCCGGAAACCAAGTTCCTTGGTTTGACCGTCGACCGTGCGCTCACCTTTCGCTCGCACGTTCGACGACTCCGCACTTCCTGTCTGAGAGCTTTGTCCATCCTCAAGATCCTCGCCTCAGTCTCCTGGGGTGCAGACAGGACTTCCTTGTTCCGTATTTACCATTCTCTCATTCGGTCTAAACTGGATTATGGCTGTATGGTGTATGGCTCTGCGCGTCCTTCCGTTCTCCGGCCGTTGGATACCATCCACCATCAAGCGCTGCGTCTTTGTACGGGAGCCTTTCGTACGTCACCCATTCCCAGCCTTTATGCCGACGCGAACGAACCGTCGCTTCATTTACGCCGTCTGCAGCTGTCTCTTCAATTTTACCTGAAACTTAAATCACTCACAGACCATCCTTTATACGATGCAGTTTTTCATCCCCAGCATGCTCGTTTGTTCGAGATCCGTCCCTCGTGCATTCGAACCTTCGGTCTTCGTATGGCGGCCGTAGCTCGTGATGCAGGGCTCGACTTGTCACTCGTTGGAGAGACCAGGGGCTTTGAGGATTCTCCATATCATCCTCTTGGTGTCATGGTCGATACCAGCTTTACATCTTTTGACAAGTCCTCAACCCCTGCGTCAGTGTACCAGCAGCTCTTCGCCGAACACCGTTACGTCAATGCAGACTTTATTCCTGTTTTCACCGATGGATCTAAGGCAGCTGGTGTCGTTGGATGCGCCGCCGTCTGCATTGACGAAGTTTCTGTTGCCCGCATTCCTGCCGAGGCCACGGTGTTTTCGGCGGAGATGCATGCTGTGTATCTTGCACTTGTTCACGTGCAGTCGAGCTCTCATCAGCGTGCTATTGTGTACACTGATTCGTTGAGTGTTGTGCAATCATTGTCATCTTTGGATTTCTCTGGCCACCCACTTCTTTTTACCGTACGGAGACTTCTTCGTTCTTTGCTCGAGGCTGATGTCCAGATTCGGTTCTGCTGGATTCCTGGGCATGTTGGGATCCCAGGGAACGAGTCTGCTGATGCTGCTGCTAGATCTGCCTCTTCTTTGGTTGTCACACCGTTGCCACTGTTTCACCGTGATTTTCGCTTTCTTGTTCACGATCATATCAGACGAACGTGGCGAAGTCTGTGGGACCAACAGGTGGAGAATAAACTGCACCGTGTTAAACCCATCCTTGGAGTCTGGAAATCATCGTGTCGCCGGAACCGTAGGGAAGAAGTTGTTCTTGCGCGTCTCCGCATTGGGCATTGTCGCTTCACGCATAGCTATTTGCTGTGTGGCGACGCTGCCCCAATGTGTGAGGCGTGCGACTGTTTACTCACCGTCTCTCATGTTTTGTGCAGTTGTGTTCGTTTTCGTCAGCATCGGTTTCACTATTTTCAGTCTCATCTGCTGGACGAGGACGCAGCTACGCTTCAAAAGCTTTTGGGCGACCACTGCGACACTTTCGCAGTATTTTCCTTTCTAAAACAGATTAACGTTTTAAAACTCATTTAAAAAAAAAAAAAAAAAAAAAAAGTTATATTATAATGGTAAATTAATAAAGTTATATATAAACCTAATAAACTAACTAGTCTTCACAACATCTTTCATCATCCTCTTTTCTAACTTTTACCAAGCCTGTCTGCTCTTAATCATTTCACCCCGCTTTTTAAAATCTTTAGCTGATAGTTCTGTGTCTGGCGCTCTTTGGCCAAGCCTGGCCCTTGCGCCACTAAAATCAATTAACTAACTAACTAACGAAGCACCTTTCTCCGTCCTCTCTTGAATGTCTGCTAATCCTGTTTAACAGGATTTGGCAAGAGCATGTCTTTCCCGAATCTTGGCACACTGCCATTGTCGTTCCTGTTCCCAAACCTGGTAAAGATCCCACTAACCCGTTGAACTACCGGCCAATTGCTATGACGAGCTGCCTTTGCAAAGTACTCGAGCGTATCATTAATTTTCGTCTCATTTTTTATCTGGAGTTTCATCACATTTTTTCACCTCATCAGAGTGGATTTCGCACATCTCGATCCACCACCGATAATCATCTTCGCCTTGAGACATCTGTCAGGGAGGCGTTTGTCCGACGTCAGCACATGGTCTCCGTATTCTTCGACATGGAGAAAGCCTATGACCGTACCTGGAGATACGGCATTCTCCGTGATCTGCACGAGTGCGGATTGCGGGGAAACTTACCATCTTTCATCGCCGGATTTCTCCAGGACCGGAGTTTCCGTGTGCGCGTCGGGTCGACCCTCTCTGCGGTGTACCCGCAAGAACAGGGTGTACCTCAAGGCTCCATTTTATCAGTCACTCTGTTCATCCTTCGTGTCAACCATATTTTCCACCTGCTTCCTCCGACGGTTCGCGGAACCATGTACGTGGATGATCTGCAGATCTCTTGCGCGTCAGTTAACATGCGCACCATCGAGAGACAGCTCCAGTCTGCCATTACCAAGATCTCTCACTGGGCTTCCCAAAATGGCTTTGGCTTCTCGACGCAGAAGACCGTTTGCGTGCATTTTTGCCGTAAACGGGGTCTTCACCCAGACCCCAGCCTCCGTCTGGGGTGTTCTACCATCCCTGTGGTGTCAGAAGCCAGGTTCCTTGGGCTAACTTTTGACCGAGCGCTCACCTTCCGGCCTCACATTCAGTCTTTGAAGGTGAAGTGCACGAAGTCATTGAGTATCCTGAAGGTCCTCTCCCGAACATCTTGGGGGGCCGACAGGTGCTCAATGCTTCGCATTTACCATTCTCTGATTCGGTCAAAGTTAGACTTCGGATGCATTACGTACGGTTCAGCGCGTCCATCGGTTTTAAAGCCTTTGGACCCCGTCCATCACCAGGCATTGCGGCTATGTACTGGTGCTTTTCGTACCTCTCCCGTGCATAGCCTGTATGCGGAGGCTCATGAGCCGCCGTTGTGCATCCGTCGTAAGCAGCTGTCTCTTCAGTTTTACACAAAACTGAAATCTCTTCCTGATCATCCCCTGCATGGTTCCATCTTCCAACCGGACTGTGTCCGCTTGTTTTCCAACCGCCCCTCCTGTGTTCCGACGTTCGGGATTCGGATGTCTGCCATAGTGCGCGATGCTGGTCTAAACTTGTCAAGGATTGGTTTGACCACCTTTTTCAACCGTCCTCCTTGGCAGTCCGTTCTAGCAACGGCTGACCTTTCTCTTTGTGTGTGGCCAAAGTCTTCCACTCCTGCTCTGGTGTACCAGCGGCTCTTTGCTGAAATACAGTCTGTCTACCCGGATTTCGTGCCTGTGTTCACCGATGGCTCGAGGTCCGGGGATGTCGTTGGATCCGCTTTTGTGTGTGGCGAAGCCTCACATGCTGAGAGGCTTCCGCCTGAATCCACTGTCTTTTCGGCAGAGATGCGTGCGGTACTCCTCGCTTTGTGCCACATACAGTCTCGATCACTTCGTCGCGCTATGGTTTGCTCTGATTCCCAGTCCGTCATCCATGTTTTATCTTCTCCGGAGGACACGGACTCACCTGTCATCCTTGATGTCCGTCGTCTTCTTGGTACTTTGGAGGGTGATGGTTTCCTGGTCCGATTCTGTTGGGTTCCTGGCCATGTTGGGATCCGGGGTAACGAGCTGGCAGATCTCTCTGCCAGGTCTGTTTCCTCCATGTCGCCAGCTCGGCTGCCACTGTCTTTCCGTGATTTTAGACCTTTGATCCGGACATTTCTCCTGGACGAGTGGCAGTCCCTGTGGTCTCAGCAGGGCAGCAATAAACTTTATGCCATCAAACCACACATCGGACTATGGAAGTCTAGTTTGCGGAAGAACCGTCGTGAGGAGGTTGTTCTTGCACGTCTCCGCATTGGGCACTGTCGTTTTACTCACCGCTTTTTGCTGTGTGGCGACAGTGCCCCGCTGTGTGAGGCGTGCCAATGTCGTCTCACCGTCCTTCATGTTTTGTGTTCTTGTGTTCGTTTTTGTGCTCATCGTTTTCGTCATTTTCACTCTCATCTGTTGGACGAAGGAGCAGCTACGCTGCAAACTATTATCGGTGAAGCCTGCGATACGAGAGCAGTGTTTTCATTTTTACAGGATATTGACTTTTATAAACTCGTCTAGATTTTAACTTCTTCATTCTCATGTTTCATTTTTACCGCATCAGCCTGCTTTTAACCTTGTGTACGTTTTTTATTAATTTTGTTTTGTTTTAATGTCTTTTGTTTGGCGCTCTTTGGCCAACTATGGCCCTTGCGCCATTAAAAATCTACCAACCAACCATACTTATGGAAGAATAATAGAAACACCTCCACAGTAATGAACAGGACCTTGCTATCCTCTCCAAAACATGCCATGAGTAGAAATACCAAAGCCACTGAGCTTTGGCTCTTTTCCGACTCATTCAGCAGACACTGCCTGATATTCATTCCATACTTTTTCAATTTGTTTTTTTGCTTTCACTTTTGGCCGTTCTGAAGTAGGATAGCATTCTGTTACCTTCACTAAGAAATGCTTCACCAAGTTTATCTAGTATGTCAACTCCCACAAGGTAGTGGAAGTGTTTTAAGAATCCCTCTGTAGTAAACAACAGAGACCATTCCTGTAACAAATGTTGAATGGAATGGCCCCTGTTAACATCTCTTCTCTACGTGAAATAGTAGGCTTCTAGCAGCTGGAGGGTATGTTTGTCTATGGACTGTTGCCGAACTAAAGAAATTACCTTTAGTTCTTTTTTTTCAGCCTGGGATATGTTTCTTTAGCGGGTAAATGTGCAGGCTGCCAGTTCACACATCCATGATGTCAGAAGCTGACTTAAAAATACACATAGCACCGTGGATTGTTGGCCCCCGTGGCGTAAAGGTAACGCACTCGGCGCGATACCGAGAGTTCTGTTGGTTCGATTCCACAGCGGCGGCTGAAAAACAATTTTTCGGTTGCTGTGTGTTTCCTGAACGTGGAAAGAGCGATGTATTTATTAACTGTCGCCACGTATTTGGAATATTTTCACACATCCATATTGATCAGTACAACATGTCTGGTCACAAATTAATTCTTCTTCTGCATTACTTTTCTTTCTCTTTAAGATATTAAACGTACAGTTTCTGTTCATGTTGTCACACCTGGTCTGTAATTGCTTCAGTAATGATTCATATCCACCTCCTATTACATCATCCCCCAGTTTGTCGCTTAGTGATTCAGGATAGGTCTGGACCACTTTTTCGCGATAACCCCAAGTGCACATTTACCCGTATTTTTTTAAATTTTCTGCACAGCATGGCAAAGAATTCTAAACATGCTGCGCCTATGCATAGGGTTTGTCCTTTTTTTTTTTTTTCATTTAAGTCTGCCATTAATTCGAAAGGCATTTCACTCCAAGGAATGTAGAAATTATCAACCCAACTGAGGTTTATTGGTACCAAATGCTTTATGCAATCAGATGCACTATTGTTTACCACAGATGGCTCAGAGCTGGACCCTGAACTAATGGCAGTTGAAGACTTTGAAACAATACCAATTCTTTTAAACAATACCAACTGTTGAAGCGAACGCTCGTTTTTGGTTCTGAAAAGAACTGAGCGTAGACTTAGAGCAAGTTTAAAAGAAGTTTCAATTGATGCTCTTTGAATACTGTCCATTGAAAAAGTGATGTAACAGCAGTTTTGACGATATAATTGATGATTTTCAAGTCAGTAAAGTTAGAAAAAAGCCATTTTTTAATGTCCTGCTGCCAATACAACAGTTAAAAATTATCAGGTATTTATTTAAACAATTTGATTTATACATTTCTAATGGTTTATTTAAAAACTGAGTGTGACTTATAATCATGCTCCTATAATAACATGTAGGTATGATTTGTTTTTTCTTGAGATCTCATATCACAACTGAAGCTTATATTCAGAGCAAATACAGTATATTATTCATTAAAAGCATTTCAGCAAAATGTGTAGAATTTACTAAAAAACATTTTTATTAATAGTTTTGTGAGAGCAAGATTTGTGAATCAATATTCATAATTATGCAGGGTTTATTTTTATATAAATAAAAATATGTAAAAAGTTCAACTGGCAGTACTTTATTTAAAGACTTGTAATAATTTACATGGACTGTTGCAATAACTTATCCACAATGTATGTAGTCAGCTGTAACATTTTGTGAGGGATTACTTCTTACAGCTTAACTACCATCAGTTCATCATTTCCATTTAAATACTAGAAGTTTTAAATTATATCTTTGGGATGATAGTTATTTGTTTCGTAAATATTATGAAGTGAAAAAAGAATTCCAGAGTAATTAATGTTACAGCTGTAAGCTCTGCACGTGTAGAGAAGTACCAAGTGGTGTGAATGCTCATCTATTACAAGCCACATTGGCTATAAGGTTGACTAGCATGTGGGATGTGTTTTAATGTTTTACTACGAAAAGAACTGCTGGCAAAAAAAATAAATATTCTTTTCAACTGTTCACTGAAAATTAATTGCGGGGGCCCCAGACATAGGATGTGCACAGGGCCTCGACTGACCTAAGTCGGGCCCTGCAGATCTGATAGTTCTGTGTCTGGCGCTCTTTGGCCAAACCTGGCCCTTGCGCCACTAAAATCAATTAACTAACTAACTAACTGATTACATAATATCCACACTGAAGAGTCCTTTGCAATCGTAATCTTCTTAGATGTGTGCTGTGCTACGTAATGAATCTGCCCCCGCACGGGGATAACTGGTTTTCCAGTTATTTGGGGAGCGGCGCCCCCACGGCCCGAGCTGACCTTGTGACTGGTCAACATCTGATGTCATGCCACAGCTTGTTTTTTCTTATTTTCGTGCTGTTGGTGTTTGCAGGGACGGCTGTTCATCCAGCTGTTGGGGAGTCGCGTCCCCACGTTCCCGAGCTGGTCTTGTGTCTCGCATTTTCGTTTTTCTTTATTTTCTCCACTGGCTAGTTGCCCGTGTTGTATTCTCTACCTAATCGCTACCACGTTATGTACTAACACCCCGGTCTTGTGGTTTTCTTACCCTCCACCACTAACTGATTTCTATTAACCGCTCAGTTCGTAGGTTGCTGAGATTCCGATTAGGTTCCCTGCCAGGATTTGTCTTTTTTTTTTTTTTTTTTTTTTAGCTGCTTTATGTGCTAGACCTACCTGCATGTTTGCCGCGTGCGGAGACCCGTGAGGCGGAAATGGGATGTCTGGCGGCTGAGGTCGCAGGAGACCGGTTAAGTGCCTCCTGTGTACCAACACTCCTCTTCGACCCCGGCTTCGCTGTAAACGGGAGGCTAGAGACTAACCCACCTCTAGTCAGAAGTCTTGTACCAAGTTGTGTACAGGGCTTTAGCGGCTTTTTTGTCGTATGGCACGGCAGGGTGAGCCCGGGGGCTGTGGGATCATGCCAAAGGCGTTGGCATGACGGTACCAGGAGGCCGAAGTGTCCGCCGAGTGCGTGTGATCACAGCCAATGGACTATATCTGCAACGTATAAGCTCCAGAACTGTGTCTAGCGTCATTTTCTTGGCTTGCGGACCTCCAGTTCTCCCTTGTAGGGCTCGGTGGTGGGTGGAGTAGTTTGCAGACGAATCTTCCTCCTTTTTTCCATGGGCAAAAACAAAAAGAAAAACTCCACCTTTAAGTCACCTGAGAAAATGATAGTTGCAAACGACTCTCCTTCGTCTTCTCAACCTACCAAGTCTCATACCCTTAAACGGTCTTTAGACCTTGACCTGGACCAAGAATGTGGAACCTCTTCTTCGGCAGCTGTACCAGTCGCTCCGAAGCGTCGTCTCCCCTCGATTGCTGTGACTACGCATGCTACACACTTACTTGTCGAATCCATCGATCCGAATGAGAGACTGTCCACCAGATCTCCCTTTTTCATTTCTAAAGCTTTGGACGCTGCGGTTGGCCCCTTGAAGTCTGTGAGGAAGCTTCGCTCTGGGGACCTGCTTGTTCAAACTTGCAGTGTTTCTCAGAGTAACGCTTTTCTGCGCCTCTCTAGTCTTCAAGGCATTCCTGTCAAAGTGACACCTCACCCGTTTCTTAACACCTCTCGGGGTGTTATTTCGGAGTTTGATCTCTTGCCATGCAGTGAAGAAGAATTAGTGACTGAACTTGCAGACCAAGGTGTTATTGCTGCACGTCGTATGATGTTCCGGCGTGATGGTTCTTTCATTAAGTCTAAAAATGTGATCTTGACTTTTAATTCCCCGAAAGTTCCGACCGAAATCAAGGCTGGCTACTTGGTCTGTGGCGTTCGCCCGTACATTCCCAGTCCTCTGCGCTGTTTCGGGTGCCAGAGGTACGGGCATTCCCAACGTTTTTGTAAGAGTTCCGCTCGTTGCGCAAATTGTGGCTCCAGTGAACATGACGGGGAAGGTTGCACTTCTGCGGCCTGCTGTGTTAACTGTGGTGAGGCCCATGCAGCTTACTCCCGCACTTGTATGAAATGGAAGGACGAGATGGCGATCCAGCGTCTCAAGACCCTGGAAGGCCTCTCGTACCCTGCTGCCAAGGCCAAGTTGGGTATACCCACCACCCGACAGCGTACTTTTGCCGCGGTAGTTCAGTCTCTGCCACAACCCGTGCAGCCCTTTGTTCCGCGCCCTGTAGCTCTCGCCGCACTTGCCAGGCGATCTACAGTTGAACAAGCCACACAGGTGGATTTCACCGAGCTCCAGCTTATTCGACCAGCTGGGTCTGCGCCTTCTCTTTTGAAGACGCCCGCCTCTTCCGGCTCCCCGCAGACAGCCTGCACGTGCAGAAGACCCGGCCCTCAATCCGCAAAGGTGTGCAGTGTCCATCCAACTGTCGCGGTCCGCGTGACCAACATTGAAACTGTCTCGGCCTCAGCGAGGTCCCCACCCTCACCCAACATTATAGAGGAACATAGGGGGGAGGAGAGTGACAGTTCGTCCCCAGCCTCAACCAGCATTGCAGAGGAACATGGGGGGGAGGAGAGTGACAGTTCGTCCCCACCCTCTGCCAGCGTTGCAGAGGAGTGTGGGGGAGGAGAGTGACTGTTCGTCCTTCTCCGTTAGTAATTTTTTTTATAAATCTGATTAACTACCTTGTCTTCCCTGCTTTCATCATACTCTTTTTCAACTTTTCCCAAGCCTGTCTGCTCTTACTCATTTTCCACGCTTTTCAAAATCTGTGACTGATCGTTCTTTGTCTGGCGCTCTTTGGCCAAACCTGGCCCTTGCGCCACTAAAATCCACTAACCAACCAACCGTAATGAATCTGCCGTCAATTTGCATTAAGTTACATAATGCATGAAATTCATTGTTTCTGCAGATTTTACACATTTCCTGTGTAATTTATCTATTACAGCTTAAATACGTGATGTTGAACTTCTTTTCCTTTTAGTTATTCCGTTCTGAGAACGTTTTGAGGGTGATGTTGCTCCTGCAACTTCTTCAGAGGCCTCCGAGACAAAAACACTAGCACAAACATAAGAAGGCACATAATCTTCATCATTATATTGTTAGTATCTAATAGCTAAATGCGGTAAAGTACATTTGAAATGATACAATCATAACAACCAAATAAAAATAACATAACATCATTTCAGACATCTAATGAAATCGGATGAATCATTTCGAATTACTGTATTAATTCACTGACCACTCTACAATAAACTGAATTTAAAATTTCTTTGCAGTGGCCATAGTTGTGTCCACGGCATTGACACTTAAAGCAGAAGACAGGCCTGGTATTCCCATCTGCCTTCAGGCACCAGCTCACTGCCAAACACCAGCCTAAGTTCATAACGGATTAGCTGGCAAAGGACTGCACCTCCAGCCCAACTCATATGTAGTCCATCCATGGCTAACTTTTTTCAGGCACCAGTTCACTGCCAAACACCAGCCTAAGTTCATAACGGATTAGCCGGCAAAGGACTGCACCTCCAGCCCAACTCATATGTAGTCCATCCATGGCTAACTTTTTTTTTCAGGCACCAGTTCACTGCCAAACACCAGCCTAAGTTCATAACGGATTAGCCGGCAAAGGACTGCACCTCCAGCCCAACTCATATGTAGTCCATCCATGGCTAACTTTTTTTTCAGGCACCAGTTCACTGCCAAACACCAGCCTAAGTTCATAACGGATTAGCCGGCAAAGGACTGCACCTCCAGCCCAACTCATATGTAGTCCATCCATGGCTAACTTTTTTTCAGGCACCAGTTCACTGCCAAACACCAGCCTAAGTTCATAACGGATTAGCCGGCAAAGGACTGCACCTCAAGCCCAACTCATATGTAGTCCATCCATGGCTCCCCGCACGGGGATAACTGGTTTTCCAGTTATTTGGGGAGCGGCGCCCCCACGGCCCGAGCTGACCTTGTGACTGGTCAACATCTGATGTCATGCCACAGCTTGTTTTTTTCTTATTTTGGTGCTGTTGGTGTTTGCAGGGACGGCTGTTCATCCAGCTGTTGGGGAGTCGCGGCCCCACGATCCCGAGCTGGTCTTGTGTCTCGCTTTTTCGTTTTTATTGATTTTCTCCACTGGCTAGTTGCCCGTGTTGTATACTTTACCTAATCGCTACCACGTTATGTACTAACACCCCGGTCTTGTGGTTTTGTTACCCTCCACCACTAACTGATTTATATTAACCGCTCAGTTCGTAGGTTGCTGAGATTCAGTTTAGGTTCCCTGCCAGGATTTGTCTTCTTTAGATTTCTTTTTTCCTTTTAGTTGGCTTGGGTACTAGACCTACCTGCATGTTTGCCGCGTGCGGTGACCCGTGAGGCGGAAATGGGATGTCTGGTGGCTGAGGTCGCAGGAGACCGGATAAAGTGCCTCCTGTGTACCAACACTCCTCTTCGACCCCGGCTTCGCTGTAAACGGGAGGCTAGAGACTAACCCACCTCTAGTCAGAAGTCATGTACCAAGTTGTGTACCGGGCTTTAGCGGCTTTTTTGTCGTATGGCACGGCAGGGTGAGCCCGGGGGCTGTGGGATCATGCCAAAGGCGTTGGCATGACGGTACCAGGAGGCCGAAGTGTCCGCCGAGTGCGTGTGATCACAGCCAACGGACTATATCTGCAACGTATAAGCTCCAGAACTGTGTCTAGCGTCATTTTCTTGGCTTGCGGACCTCCAGTTCTCCCTTGTAGGGCTCGGTGGTGGGTGGAGTAGTCTGCAGACGAATCTTCCTTCTTTTTTCCATGGGTAGAAACAAAAAACAAAACTCCAAATTTCGGACACCTGTGAATATGATAGTTGACAACGACTCTCCTTCGTCTTCTCAACCTACCAAGTCTCATACCCTTAAACGATCTTTAGACCATGACCTGGACCAAGAATGTGGAACCTCTTCTTCGGCAGCTGTACCAGTCGCTCCGAAGCGTCGTCTCCCCTCAATTGCTGTGACTACGCATGCTACTCACTTGCTTGTAGAATCCATCGATCCGAATGAGAGACTGTCCACCAGGTCTCCCTTTTTCATTTCTAAAGCTTTGGACGCTGCGGTTGGCCCCTTGCAGTCTGTGAGGAAGCTTCGCTCTGGGGACCTGCTTGTTCAAACTTGCAGTGTTTCTCAGAGTAACACTCTTTTGCTCCTTACTAGTCTTCAAGGCATTCCTGTCAAAGTGGCACCTCACCCGTTTCTTAACACCTCTCGGGGTGTTATTTCGGAATTTGATCTCTTGCCATGCAGTGAAGAAGAATTGGTGACTGAACTTGCAGATCAAGGTGTTATTGCTGCGCGCCGTATGATGTTTCGGCGCGATGGTTCTTTAATTAAGTCTAAAAATGTTATCTTGACTTTTAACTCCCCGAAGGTTCCGACCGAAATCAAGGCTGGCTACTTGGTCTGTGGAGTTCGCCCGTACATTCCCAGTCCTCTGCGCTGTTTCAGGTGCCAGAGGTACGGGCATTCACAACGTTTTTGTAAGAGTTCCGCTCGTTGCGCAAATTGTGGCTCCAGTGAACATGCCCCGCACGGGGATAACTGGTTTTCCAGTTATTTGGGGAGCGGCGCCCCCACGGCCCGAGCTGACCTTGTGACTGGTCAACATCTGATGTCATGCCACAGCTTGTTTTTTTTTTTTCTTATTTTGGTGCTGTTGGTATTTGCAGGGACGGCTGTTCATCCAGCTGTTGGGGAGTCGCGGCCCCACGATCCCGAGCTGGTCTTGTGTCTCGCTTTTTCGTTTTTATTGATTTTCTCCACTGGCTAGTTGCCCGTGTTGTATTCTCTACCTAATCGCTACCACGTTATGTACTAACACCCCGGTCTTGTGGTTTTGTTACCCTCCACCACTAACTGATTTATATTAACCGCTCAGTTCGTAGGTTGCTGAGATTCAGTTTAGTTTAGGTCCCCGCACGGGGATAACTGGTTTTCCAGTTATTTGGGGAGCGGCGCCCCCACGGCCCGAGCTGACCTTGTGACTGGTCAACATCTGATGTCATGCCACCGCTTGTTTTTTCTTTTTGGTGCCGATGGTGTTTGCAGGGACGGCTGTTCATCCAGCTGTTGGGGAGTCGCGGCCCCACGATCCCGAGCTGGTCTTGTGTCTCGCTTTTTCGTTTTTCTTTATTTTCTCCACTGGCTAGTAGCCCGTGTTGTATACTTTACCTAATCGCTACCACGTTATGCACTAACACCCCGGTCTTGTGGTTTTGTTACCCTCCACCACTAACTGTTTAATATTAACCGCTCAGTTCGTAGGTTGCTGAGATTCCGTTTAGGTTCCCTTCCAGGATTTGTCTTCTTTAGATTTCTTTTTTTCCTTTTTAGCTGGTTTGGGTGCTAGATCTACCTGCATGTTTGCCGCGTGCGGAGACCCGTGAGGCGGAAATGGGATGTCTGGCGGCTGAGGTCGCAGGAGACCGGATAAGTGCCTCCTGTGTACCAACACTCCTCTTCGACCCCGGCTTCGCTGTAAACGGGAGGCTAGAGACTAACCCACCTCTAGTCAGAAGTCTTGTACCAAGTTGTGTGCAGGGCTTTAGCGGCTTTTTTGTCGTATAGCACGGCAGGGTGAGCCCGGGGGCTGTGGGATCATGCCAAAGGCGTTGGCATGACGGTACCCGGAGGCCGAAGTGTCCGCCGAGTGCGTGTGATCACAGCCAACGGACTATATCTGCGACGTATAAGCTCCAGAACTGTGTCCAGCGTCATTTTCTTGGCTTGCAGACCTCCAGTTCTCCCTTGTAGGGCTCGGTGGTGGGTGGAGTAGTCTGCAGACGAATCTTCCTCCTTTTTTCCATGGGTAAACACAAAAAACAAAACTCCAAATTTAAGTCACCTGAGAAAATGATAGTTGACCACGACTCTCCTTCGTCTTCTCAACCTACCAAGTCTCATACCCTTAAACGGTCTTTAGACCTTGACCAAGAATGTGGAACCTCTTCTTCGGCTGCTGTACCAGTTGCTCCGAAGCGTCGTCTACCCTCGATTGCTGTGACTACGCATGCTACACACTTACTTGTGGAATCCATCGATCCGAATGAGAGACTGTCCACCAGATCTCCATTTTTCATTTCTAAAGCTTTGGACGCTGCGGTTGGCCCCTTGCAGTCTGTGAGGAAGCTTCGCTCTGGGGACCTGCTTGTCCAAACTTGCAGTGTTTCTCAGAGTAACACTTTTCTGCACCTTTCTAGTCTTCAAGGCATTCCTGTTAAAGTGACACCTCACCCGTTTCTTAACACCTCTCGGGGTGTTATTTCGGAGTTTGATCTCTTGCCATGCAGTGAAGAAGAATTGGTGACTGAACTTGCAGATCAAGGTGTTATTGCTGCACGTCGTATGATGTTCCGGCGTGATGGCTCTTTGATTAAATCTAAAAATGTTATCTTGACTTTTAACTCCCCGAAAGTTCCGGTCGAAATCAAGGCTGGCTACTTGGTCTGTGGAGTTCGCCCGTACATTCCCAGTCCTCTGCGCTGTTTCAGGTGCCAGAGGTACGGGCATTCCCAACGTTTTTGTAAGAGTTCCGCTCGTTGCGCTAATTGTGGCTCCAGTGAACATGACGGGGAAGGTTGCACTTCTGCGGCCTCCTGTGTTAACTGTGGTGAGGCCCATGCAGCTTACTCCCGCAACTGTATGAAATGGAAGGACGAGATGGCTATCCAGCGCCTCAAGACCCTGGAGGGCCTTCTCGTACCCTGCTGCCAAGGCCAAGTTGGGTATACCCACCACCCGACAGCGTACTTTTGCCGCAGTTGTTAAGTCTCAGCCACAACCCGTGCAGCCTTTTGTTCCGCGCCCTGTAGCTCTCGCCGCACTTGCCAAGCGATCTACAGCTGAACAAGCGACACAGGTGGATTTCACCGAGCTCCAGCTTATTCGACCAGCTGCGTCTTCGCCTTCTCTTTTGAAGACGCCCGCCTCTTCCGGTTTCCAGCAGACAGCCTGCACGTGCGGAAGACCCGGCCCTCAATCCGCAAAGGTGTGCGGTGTCCATCAAACTGTCTCGGCCTCAGCGAGGTCCCCACCCTCACCCAACATTATAGAAGAACACGGGGGGAGGAGAGTGACAGTTCGTCCCCAGCCTCTACCAGCATTGCAGAGGAACATGGGGGGAGGAGAGTGACAGTTCGTCCCCGCCCTCTGCCAGCATTGCAGAGGAGTGTGGGGGGAGGAGAGTGACGGTTCGTCCTTTTCCATTAGTAAATATGTTACTTTTAATAAACATCATTAACTACCTTTTCTTCACTGCTTTCTTCATACTCTTTTTCAACTTTTGCCAAGCCTGTCTGATCTTCATCATTTTCCACGTTTTTAAAAATCTGTGGCTGATCGTTCTCTGTCTGGCGCTCTTTGGCCAAACCTGGCCCTTGCGCCAATAAAATCCAACAACCAACAACAACAACCAACCAGTGAACATGACGGGGAAGGTTGCACTTCTGCGGCCTCCTGTGTTAACTGTGGTGAGGCCCATGCGGCTTACTCCCGCACCTGTATGAAATGGAAGGACGAGATGGCAATCCAGCGCCTCAAGACCCTGGACGGCCTCTCGTACCCTGCTGCCAAAGCCAAGTTGGGTATTCCCAACACCCGACAGCGTAGTTTTGCCGCAGTTGTTCAGTCTCAGCCACCACCCGTGCAGCCCTTTGTTCCGCGCCCTGTAGCTCTCGCCGCACTTGCCAAGCGATCTACAGTTGAACAAGCGACACAGGTGGATTTCACCGAGCTCCAGCTTATTCGACCAGCTGAGTCTGCGCCTTCTCTTTGAAGACGACCGACTCTTCCAGTTCCCAGCGGAAGGCCTGCACGTGCTGGAGAGCCGGCCCTCAATCCTCTAAGGTGTGCAGTGTCCATCCACATGTTGCGGCCATCATGGCCGACTTTGCAGCTGCCTCGGACTCAGCGCGGTCCCCACCCTCACCCAACATTATAGAGGAACATAGGGGGGAGGAGAGTGACAGTTCGTCCCCAGCCTCAAACAACATTGCAGAGGACCATGGGGGGAAGAGAGTGACAGTTCGTCCCCGCCCTCTGCCAGCTTTGCAGAGGAGTGTGGGGGGAGGGGAGTGACTCATCCTTTGTGTAGTTGTGTTTAAAAAAAAAAAAAAAAAAAAAAAAAAAAAAAAAAGGAAGTTATAATTATAATAGTGAATTAATAAATTTTTCTTATAAACCTACTTAACTACCTTGTCTTCACAGCTTTCATCATGCTCTTTTTCGGCTTTTACCGGGCCTGTCTGTTCTTGATCATTTTCAACGTTTTTCAAAATCTGTGGCTGATAGTTCTTTGTCTGGCGCTCTTTGGCCAAGCCTGGCCCTTGCGCCAATAAAATCCAACAACCAACCAACCAACCATCCATGGCTAACTGCCCCGCACGGGGATAACTGGTTTTCCAGTTATTTGGGGAGCGGCGCCCCCACGGCCCGAGCTGACCTTGTGACTGGTCAACATCTTATGTCATGCCACCGCTTGTTTTTTATTTTGGTGTTTGCAGGGACGGCTGTTCATCCAGCTGTTGGGGAGTCGCGGCCCCACGATCCCGAGCTGGTCTTGTGTCTCGCTTTTTCGTTTTTCCTTATTTTCTCCACTGGCTAGTTGCCCGTGTTGTATTCTCTACCTAATCGCTACCACGTTATGTACTAACACCCCGGTCTTGTGGTTTTGTTACCCTCCACCACTAACTGATTTATATTAACCGCTCAGTTCGTAGGTTGCTGAGATTCCGATTAGGTTCCCTGCCAGGATTTGTCTTCTTTGGATTTCTTTTTTTTCCTTTTCGCTGGTTTGGGTGCTAGACCTACCTGCATGTTTGCCGCGTGCGGAGACCCGTGAGGCGGAAATGGGATGTCTGGGGGCTGAGGTAGCAGGAGACCGGTTAAGTGCCTCCTGTGTACCAACACTCCTCTTCGACCCCGGCTTCGCTGTAAACGGGAGGCTAGAGACTAACCCACCTCTAGTCAGAAGTCTTGTACCAAGTTGTGTACTGGGCTTTAGCGGCTTTTTTGTCGTATGGCACGGCAGGGTGAGCCCGGGGGCTGTGGGATCATGCCAAAGGCGTTGGCATGACGGTACCAGGAGGCCGAAGTGTCCGCCGAGTGCGTGTGATCACAGCCAACGGACTATATCTGCAACGTATAAGCTCCAGAACTGTGTCTAGCGTCATTTTCTTGGCTTGCGGACCTCCAGTTCTCCCTTGTAGGGCTCGGTGGTGGGTGGAGTAGTCTGCAGACGAATCTTCCTTCTTTTTCCATGGGTAGAAACAAAAAACAAAACTCCAAATTTAGGACACCTGTGAATATGATGGTTGACAACGACTCTCCTTCGTCTTCTCAACCTACCAAGTCTCATACCCTTAAACGATCTTTAGACCATGACCTGGACCAAGAATGTGGAACCTCTTCTTCGGCAGCTGTACCAGTCGCTCCGAAGCGTCGTCTCCCATCGATTGCTGTGACTACGCATGCTACACACTTACTTGTAGAATCCATCGATCCGAATGAGAGACTGTCCACCAGATCTCCATTTTTTATTTCTAAAGCTTTGGACGCTGCGGTTGGCCCCTTGATGTCTGTGAGGAAGCTTCGCTCTGGGGACCTGCTTGTTCAAACTTGCAGTGTTTCTCAGAGTAACACTCTTTTGCTCCTTACTAGTCTTCAAGGCATTCCTGTCAAAGTGGCACCTCACCCGTTTCTTAACACCTCTCGGGGTGTTATTTCGGAGTTTGATCTCTTGCCATGCAGTGAAGCAGACAGTTAAAATCTCTATTCTCGAGAGTAACGGCTGCACGTATGCTGAAGTCGGGGAGATAGTGGATTGTTTGGGTAGGGCGTTTGCCTCTGTTTCCAGTTCTGAGGCGTACCCTCTCTCCTTTCAGAGGACTAGACCAGCTGCTGAGTGCCAGAGACTCTCCTTTGCGCCTTTTCATAACACCGAGTATAACTCCCCCTTCAGCATGGTTGAACTCCGAGTGGCTCTGCATCGGTCCGGTGCAACATCTGTAGGTCCCGATGGCATCCACTATGACATGATCCGTCATCTATCGCAGTCGTCTCTCGAGAATCTGTTAGTGCTTTTCAACCGCATTTGGTTGGAGCACAGTTTCCCGGACTCCTGGCGAAAAGCTTTTGTTTTACCTTTTCCCAAGCCTGGCAAAGACCCCAAGTCTCCCTCTAGTTACCGGCCAATTGCCCTCACTAGCTGTCTGTGCAAAATCCTTGAACGCATGGTTAATTCTAGGCTAATTTACTTCCTAGAAGAACATCAAATTCTGTCGCCATCACAAAGCGGCTTCCGTCGTCATCGTTCAGCTCCTGACCATCTCCTGCTCCTTGAGACGTCTGTTCGAGAGGCATTCGTGCGTAGGCAGCACCTGGTGTCTGTCTTTTTTGACATCGAAAAAGCTTACGATAGAGCGTGGCGTCACGGTATCCTCCGTGACCTCCACGAGAATGGGTTGCGGGGAAACCTGCCAACCTTCATTGCCAACTTTCTTCGTAACCGTGTGTTCCAGGTGCGCCTCGGTACAACGCTCTCTGCCTTCTTCCATCAAGAACAAGGTGTTCCTCAAGGCAGCATTCTTTCGGTGACTCTGTTCATCCTCCGCATTAATTGTTTGCTTAAAAATCTTCCTCCTACGGTTTCGACTACCATTTATGTTGACGACCTTCACATCTTCTGCTCGTCATCAAGCATGCATTTCATTGAAAGGCAGCTGCAGTCTGCAATTAACCAGATAGTTAAAGCGGCGAACAACAATGGTTTCGTTCTTTCTGCTGAAAAGACAGCGTGTGTCCATTTCTGCCGGAGGCGTGGCCTCCACCCCGATCCAGAACTCTATTTGGACCATGCAGCCATTCCGGTTTTGCCGGAAACCAAGTTCCTTGGTTTGACCGTCGACCGTGCGCTCACCTTTCGCTCGCACGTTCGACGACTCCGCACTTCCTGTCTGAGAGCTTTGTCCATCCTCAAGATCCTCGCCTCAGTCTCCTGGGGTGCAGACAGGACTTCCTTGTTCCGTATTTACCATTCTCTCATTCGGTCTAAACTGGATTATGGCTGTATGGTGTATGGCTCTGCGCGTCCTTCCGTTCTCCGGCCGTTGGATACCATCCACCATCAAGCGCTGCGTCTTTGTACGGGAGCCTTTCGTACGTCACCCATTCCCAGCCTTTATGCCGACGCGAACGAACCGTCGCTTCATTTACGCCGTCTGCAGCTGTCTCTTCAATTTTACCTGAAACTTAAATCACTCACAGACCATCCTTTATACGATGCAGTTTTTCATCCCCAGCATGCTCGTTTGTTCGAGATCCGTCCCTCGTGCATTCGAACCTTCGGTCTTCGTATGGCGGCCGTAGCTCGTGATGCAGGGCTCGACTTGTCACTCGTTGGAGAGACCAGGGGCTTTGAGGATTCTCCATATCATCCTCTTGGTGTCATGGTCGATACCAGCTTTACATCTTTTGACAAGTCCTCAACCCCTGCGTCAGTGTACCAGCAGCTCTTCGCCGAACACCGTTACGTCAATGCAGACTTTATTCCTGTTTTCACCGATGGATCTAAGGCAGCTGGTGTCGTTGGATGCGCCGCCGTCTGCATTGACGAAGTTTCTGTTGCCCGCATTCCTGCCGAGGCCACGGTGTTTTCGGCGGAGATGCATGCTGTGTATCTTGCACTTGTTCACGTGCAGTCGAGCTCTCATCAGCGTGCTATTGTGTACACTGATTCGTTGAGTGTTGTGCAATCATTGTCATCTTTGGATTTCTCTGGCCACCCACTTCTTTTTACCGTACGGAGACTTCTTCGTTCTTTGCTCGAGGCTGATGTCCAGATTCGGTTCTGCTGGATTCCTGGGCATGTTGGGATCCCAGGGAACGAGTCTGCTGATGCTGCTGCTAGATCTGCCTCTTCTTTGGTTGTCACACCGTTGCCACTGTTTCACCGTGATTTTCGCTTTCTTGTTCACGATCATATCAGACGAACGTGGCGAAGTCTGTGGGACCAACAGGTGGAGAATAAACTGCACCGTGTTAAACCCATCCTTGGAGTCTGGAAATCATCGTGTCGCCGGAACCGTAGGGAAGAAGTTGTTCTTGCGCGTCTCCGCATTGGGCATTGTCGCTTCACGCATAGCTATTTGCTGTGTGGCGACGCTGCCCCAATGTGTGAGGCGTGCGACTGTTTACTCACCGTCTCTCATGTTTTGTGCAGTTGTGTTCGTTTTCGTCAGCATCGGTTTCACTATTTTCAGTCTCATCTGCTGGACGAGGACGCAGCTACGCTTCAAAAGCTTTTGGGCGACTACTGCGACACTTTCGCAGTATTTTCCTTTCTAAAACAGATTAACGTTTTAAAACTCATTTAAAAAAAAAAAAAAAAAAAAAAAAAAGTTATATTATAATGGTAAATTAATAAAGTTATATATAAACCTAATAAACTAACTAGTCTTCACAACATCTTTCATCATCCTCTTTTCTAACTTTTACCAAGCCTGTCTGCTCTTAATCATTTCACCCCGCTTTTTAAAATCTTTAGCTGATAGTTCTGTGTCTGGCGCTCTTTGGCCAAGCCTGGCCCTTGCGCCACTAAAATCAATTAACTAACTAACTAACCTCACCCGTTTCTTAACACCTCTCGGGGTGTTATTTCGGAATTTGATCTCTTGCCATGCAGTGAAGAAGAATTGGTGACTGAACTTGCAGATCAAGGTGTTATTGCTGCGCGCCGTATGATGTTTCGGCGCGATGGTTCTTTAATTAAGTCTAAAAATGTTATCTTGACTTTTAACTCCCCGAAGGTTCCGACCGAAATCAAGGCTGGCTACTTGGTCTGTGGAGTTCGCCCGTACATTCCCAGTCCTCTGCGCTGTTTCAGGTGCCAGAGGTACGGGCATTCACAACGTTTTTGTAAGAGTTCCGCTCGTTGCGCAAATTGTGGCTCCAGTGAACATGACGGGGAAGGTTGCACTTCTGCGGCCTCCTGTGTTAACTGTGGTGAGGCCCATGCGGCTTACTCCCGCACCTGTATGAAATGGAAGGAACTGGTTTTCCAGTTATTTGGGGAGCGGCGCCCCCACGGCCCGAGCTGACCCTGTGGCTGTTTCTGTTTTGATTTCGTCTTGATACGATGATACCACCGAAGGGACAGCTGTTCATCCAGCTGATGGGGAGTGGCGACCCCACGGCCCGAGCCGACAGTAGTGTTTAAAATCTTTTTCCATTTGTGGTTGTTGTTGTTATCTCGCCACGCTCCCGCCTCAGTCCTGTAGGTTGCTGAGGTTGTGATTATGCGCCAGCCCTTTCCTCTCACTTTCCTGTTTTTGCTTTCTTCTCCACTCCCTTTTTCTCTATTTTCTACTCCTCTTCCTTTTCTTTTTCATTTTCTGTTCCCTCTTCGTTTCTTCGGGCTGGTTAGCTAGACCTACCTGCACGTTTGCCGTGTGCGGTGACCCGTACAGGTGGAAAAGGGGATGCTGGAGGCTGAGGTTACTGGGGGCCAGGCTATAGTTGTCACCAGTCGCCAACACTCCTCTTTGCCCCCTGCTTCTCCCGCACGGGGATAACTGGTTTTCCAGTTATTTGGGGAGCGGCGCCCCCACGGCCCGAGCTGACCTTGTGACTGGTCAACATCTGATGTCATGCCACAGCTTGTTTTTTTCTTATTTTGGTGCTGTTGGTGTTTGCAGGGACGGCTGTTCATCCAGCTGTTGGGGAGTCGCGGCCCCACGATCCCGAGCTGGTCTTGTGTCTCGCTTTTTCGTTTTTATTGATTTTCTCCACTGGCTAGTTGCCCGTGTTGTATACTTTCCCTAATCGCTACCACGTTATGTACTAACACCCCGGTCTTGTGGTTTTGTTACCCTCCACCACTAACTGATTTATATTAACCGCTCAGTTCGTAGGTTGCTGAGATTCAGTTTAGGTTCCCTGCCAGGATTTGTCTTCTTTAGATTTCTTTTTTCCTTTTAGTTGGCTTGGGTACTAGACCTACCTGCATGTTTGCCGCGTGCGGAGACCCGTGAGGCGGAAATGGGATGTCTGGCGGCTGAGGTCGCAGGAGACCGGATAAAGTGCCTCCTGTGTACCAACACTCCTCTTCGACCCCGGCTTCGCTGTAAACGGGAGGCTAGAGACTAACCCACCTCTAGTCAGAAGTCTTGTACCAAGTTGTGTACACGGCTTTAGCGGCTTTTTGTCGTATAGCACGGCAGGGTGAGCCCGGGGGCTGTGGGATCATGCCAAAGGCGTTGGCATGACGGTACCCGGAGGCCGAAGTGTCCGCCGAGTGCGTGTGATCACAGCCAACGGACTATATCTGCAACGTATAAGCTCCAGAACTGTGTCCAGCGTCATTTTCTTGGCTTGCAGACCTCCAGTTCTCCCTTGTAGGGCTCGGTGGTGGGTGGAGTAGTCTGCAGACGAATCTTCCTCCTTTTTTTCCATGGGTAAAAAGAACAAAAACTCCAAATTTAAGTCACCTGACAAAATGATAGTTGACAACGACTGTCCTTCGTCTTCTCAACCTACCAAGTCTCATACCCGTAAACGGTCTTTCGACCTTGACCTGGACCAAGAATGTGGAACCTCTTCTTCGGCAGCTGTACCAGTCGCTCCGAAGCGTCGTCTCCCTCGATTGCTGTGACTACGCATGCTACTCACTTGCTTGTAGAATCCATCGATCCGCATGAGAGACTGTCCACCAGATCTCCCTTTTTCATTTCTAAAGCTTTGGACGCTGCGGTTGGCCCCTTGAAGTCTGTGAGAAAGCTTCGCTCTGGGGACCTGCTTGTCCAAACTTGCAGTGTTTCTCAGAGTAACACTTTTCTGAACCTCACTAGTCTTCAAGGCATTCCTGTAAAAGTGACACCTCACCCGTTTC
Organism: Macrothele yani; assembly: GCA_039090855.1. Taxonomy (NCBI): domain Eukaryota; kingdom Metazoa; phylum Arthropoda; class Arachnida; order Araneae; family Macrothelidae; genus Macrothele; species Macrothele yani. The sequence continues at coordinate 31,535,832 of CM077031.1, read as the reverse complement.
TTAACACCTCTCGGGGTGTTATTTCGGAGTTTGATCTCTTGCCATGCAGTGAAGACGAATTCGTGACTGAACTTGCTGATCAAGGTGTTATTGCTGCACGTCGTATGATGTTCCGGCGTGATGGTTCCATGATTAAGTCAAAAAATGTCATCTTGACTTTTAACTCCCCGAAAGTTCCGACCGAAATCAAGGCTGGCTACTTGGTCTGTGGAGTTCGCCCGTACATTCCCAGTCCTCTGCGCTGTTTCAGGTGCCAGAGGTACGGGCATTCACAACGTTTCTGTAAGAGTTCCGCTCGTTGCGCAAATTGTGGCTCCAGTGAACATGACGGGGAAGGTTGCACTTCTGCGGCCTGCTGTGTTAACTGCGGTGAGGCCCATGCAGCTTACTCCCGCAACTGTATGAAATGGAAGGACGAGATGGCGATCCAGCGGCTCAAGACCCTGGAAGGCCTCTCGTACCCTGCTGCCAAGGCCAAGTTGGGTATACCCACCACCCGACAGCGTACTTTTGCCGCAGTTGTTCAGTCTCAGCCACAACCCGTGCAGCCTTTTGTTCCGCGCCCTGTAGCTCTCGCCGCACTTGCCAAGCGATCTACAGCTGAACAAGCGACACAGGTGGATTTCACCGAGCTCCAGCTTATTCGACCAGCTGCGTCTTCGCCTTCTCTTTTGAAGACGCCCGCCTCTTCCGGTTCCCAGCAGACAGCCTGCACGTGCGGAAGACCCGGCCCTCAATCCGCAAAGGTGTGCGGTGTCCATCAAACTGTCTCGGCCTCAGCGAGGTCCCCACCCTCACCCAACATTATAGAAGAACACGGGGGGAGGAGAGTGACAGTTCGTCCCCAGCCTCTACCAGCATTGCAGAGGAACATGGGGGAGGAGAGTGACAGTTCGTCCCCGCCCTCTGCCAGCATTGCAGAGGAGTGTGGGGGGAGGAGAGTGACGGTTCGTCCTTTTCCATTAGTAAATATGTTACTTTTAATAAACATCATTAACTACCTTTTCTTCACTGCTTTCTTCATACTCTTTTTCAACTTTTACCAAGCCTGTCTGATCTTCATCATTTTCCACGTTTTTAAAAATCTGTGGCTGATCGTTCTTTGTCTGGCGCTCTTTGGCCAAACCTGGCCCTTGCGCCAATAAAATCCAACAACCAACCAACCAACCAACCAACCCTTTTTCTCTATTTTCTACTCCTCTTCCTTTTCTTTTTCATTTTCTGTTCCCTCTTCGTTTCTTCGGGCTGGTTAGCTAGACCTACCTGCACGTTTGCCGTGTGCGGTGACCCGTACAGGTGGAAAAGGGGATGCTGGAGGCTGAGGTTACTGGGGGCCAGGCTATAGTTGTCACCAGTCGCCAACACTCCTCTTTGCCCCCTGCTTCTCCCGCACGGGGATAACTGGTTTTCCAGTTATTTGGGGAGCGGCGCCCCCACGGCCCGAGCTGACCTTGTGACTGGTCAACATCTGATGTCATGCCACAGCTTGTTTTTTTCTTATTTTGGTGCTGTTGGTGTTTGCAGGGACGGCTGTTCATCCAGCTGTTGGGGAGTCGCGGCCCCACGATCCCGAGCTGGTCTTGTGTCTCGCTTTTTCGTTTTTATTGATTTTCTCCACTGGCTAGTTGCCCGTGTTGTATACTTTCCCTAATCGCTACCACGTTATGTACTAACACCCCGGTCTTGTGGTTTTGTTACCCTCCACCACTAACTGATTTATATTAACCGCTCAGTTCGTAGGTTGCTGAGATTCAGTTTAGGTTCCCTGCCAGGATTTGTCTTCTTTAGATTTCTTTTTTTCCTTTTAGTTGGCTTGGGTACTAGACCTACCTGCATGTTTGCCGCGTGCGGAGACCCGTGAGGCGGAAATGGGATGTCTGGCGGCTGAGGTCGCAGGAGACCGGATAAAGTGCCTCCTGTGTACCAACACTCCTCTTCGACCCCGGCTTCGCTGTAAACGGGAGGCTAGAGACTAACCCACCTCTAGTCAGAAGTCATGTACCAAGTTGTGTACCGGGCTTTAGCGGCTTTTTTGTCGTATGGCACGGCAGGGTGAGCCCGGGGGCTGTGGGCGGTGACCCGCCAAAGGCGTTGGCATGACGGTACCAGGAGGCCGAAGTGTCCGCCGAGTGCGTGTGATCACAGCCAACGGACTATATCTGCAACGTATAAGCTCCAGAACTGTGTCTAGCGTCATTTTCTTGGCTTTCGGACCTCCAGTTCTCCCTTGTAGGGCTCGGTGGTGGGTGGAGTAGTCTGCAGACGAATCTTCCTTCTTTTTTCCATGGGTAAACCCAAACATAAACACTCCAAATTTAAGTCACCTGAAAAAATGATAGTTGCAACCGACTCTCCGTCTTCTCAACCTACCAAGTCTCATACCCTTAAACGGTCTTTAGACCTTGACCAAGAATGTGGAACCTCTTCTTCGGCTGCTGTACCAGTCGCTCCGAAGCGTCGTCTCCCCTCGATTGCTGTGACTACGCATGCTACACACTTACTTGTAGAATCCATCGATCCGAATGAGAGACTGTCCACCAGATCTCCATTTTTTATTTCTAAAGCTTTGGACGCTGCGGTTGGCCCCTTGAAGTCTGTGAGGAAGCTTCGCTCTGGGGACCTGCTTGTTCAAACTTGCAGTGTTTCTCAGAGTAACACTCTTTTGCTCCTTACTAGTCTTCAAGGCATTCCTGTCAAAGTGGCACCTCACCCGTTTCTTAACACCTCTCGGGGTGTTATTTCGGAATTTGATCTCTTACCATGCAGTGAAGAAGAATTGGTGTCTGAACTTGCAGATCAAGGTGTTCTTGCTGCACGTCGTATGATGTTCCGGCGCGATGGTTCTTTGATTAAGTCTAAAAATGTGATCTTGACTTTTAACTCCCCGAAAGTTCCGACCGAAATAAAGGCTGGCTACTTGGTCTGTGGAGTTCGCCCGTACATTCTCAGTCCTCTGCGCTGTTTCAGGTGCCAGAGGTACGGGCATTCCCAACGTTTCTGTAAGAGTTCCGCTCGTTGCGCTAATTGTGGCTCCAGTGAACATGACGGGGAAGGTTGCACTTCTGCGGCCTCCTGTGTTAACTGTGGTGAGGCCCATGCAGCTTACTCCCGCAACTGTATGAAATGGAAGGAAGAGATGGCGATCCAGCGCCTCAAGACCCTGGAAGGCCTCTCGTACCCTGCTGCCAAAGCCAAGTTGGGTATTCCCAACACCCGACAGCGTAGTTTTGCCGCAGTTGTTAAGTCTCTGCCACAACCCGTGCAGCCCTTTGTTCCGCGCCCTGTAGCTCTCGCCGCACTTGCCAAGCGATCTACAGTTGAACAGGCGACACAGGTGGATTTCACCGAGCTCCAGCTTATTCGACCAGCTGAGTCTGCGCCTTCTCTTTGAAGACGACCGACTCTTCCGGTTCCCGGCAGACAGCCTGCACGTGCGGAAGACCCGGCCCTCAATCTGCGAAGGTGTGCAGTGTCCATCCAACTGTCGCGGTCCGCCTGACCAACATTGCACCTGTCTCAGACTCAGCGAGGTCCCCACCCTCAACCAACATTGTGGAGGAACATAGGGGGAGGAGAGTGACAGTTCGGACCCAGCCTCCACCAACATTGCTGAGGACCATGGGGGGAGGAGAGTGACAGTTCGGACCCAGCCTCCACCAACATTGCAGAGGACCATGGGGGGAGGAGAGTGACGGTTCGTCCCCGCCCTCGGCCTCGGCCAGCATTGCAGAGGAGTGTGGGGGAGGAGAGTGACGGTTCGTCCCCCTCCTGGTGACTCATCCTTTGTGTTGTTGTGTATATAAAAAAAAAAAAAAAAAAAAAAAAAGCAAATAATATTAATTATAATAGTGAATTGATCATTTTTTTATACACCTGGTTGCCTAACTTTTCTTCACAGCTTTCATCGTTCTCTTTTCCGGCTTTTGCCCAGCTTGTCTGCTCTTGGTCATTTTCAACGCTTTTAAAAATCTGTGGCTGATAGTTCTTTGTCTGGCGCTCTTTGGCCAACCCTGGCCCTTGCGCCAATAACATCCACCAACCAACCAACCAACCAACCTCTTCCGGTTCCCAGCAGACAGCCTGCACGTGCGGAAGACCCGGCCCTCAATCCGCAAAGGTGTGCAGTGTCCATCAAACTGTCTCGGCCTCTGCGAGGTCCCCACCCTCAACCGACATTATAGAGGACCATGGGGGGAGGAGAGTGACAGTTCGTCCCCAGCCTCAACCAGTATTGCAGAGGAACATGGGGGGAGGAAAGTGACAGTTCGTGCCCGCCCTCTGCCAGCATTGCAGAGGAGTGTGGGGGAGGTGAGTGACTGTTCGTCCTTCTCCGTTAGTAATTTTTTTTATAAATCTGATTAACTACCTTGTCTTCCCTGCTTTCATCATACTCTTTTTCAACTTTTCCCACGCCTGTCTGTTCTTACTCATTTTCCACGCTTTTCAAAATCTGTGGCTGATAGTTCTTTGTCTGGCGCTCTTTGGCCAAACCTGGCCCTTGCGCCAATAAAATCCAACAACCAACCAACCAACCAACCAGCCCCCTGCTTCACCCTAAACGGGAGGCTAGGAACTAACCTACTCCTAGTCAATCGGCTTGTCATTTCGTACGACGGGGTGAGTTTGGGGATAGTGTGGGCATGCCAAAGGGGTATTACCAAGACCCGGGAAAGTCGCGGTACTCGCTGAGCGCATGTCTGCACGATCAACATGCTATATCCGCCGCCTAACCCTAGGGCCGTGTCCTGCGCCCATGTTGGCCTGCGGACCTCCGGCTCTCCCCTGTTGGGCTCGGTAGTGGGCGGGGAAGCTGGCGGATGAATTTTTTTCGCTTTATATATGGATTCTTTAAATATTCCCCCTTCTGTCAAACTAAAGAAATCTTTGGACACTGATCCTAACCCCACCAATAAGAAACTGCGTACTTTGCCGCCGGACACTGCCCGATTTTTTATCATCCATGCACGGGAAGAATCTCACAAGCTTGGCTCCAAATCTCCCTTCTGGATTCAAAAAGCCCTGCAAGGAGCGGTTGCGTCACCAACCAGTGTGAAGAAGTTAAAATCGGGAGATATATTGGTGGAAATGTCAAGTCCACGCCATGGTTCATTGCTCTTGGGAGTCTCCAACTTGGGTGGTGTCCCTGTGGACATCAAACCTCATCAGTCCCTGAATTCATCCAGAGGTGTCATCTCCGAGCGCGACCTCGTGGATGTTTCAGAGGAAGAATTTCTTGAGGAGCTTGCCAACCAAGGTGTCACAGCGGTTCGTCGGATCAAGTTCCGCCGAAACGGGGAGCTGGTCAACTCCAGAACAGTGATTCTGACCTTTGATCGCCCGACTCTTCCATCTTCCATCCATGCGGGCTATTTGAACTGCTCTGTGCGCCCGTACATTCCTAACCCCCTTCGTTGCTACCGATGCCAAGTGTACGGGCACTCCCAGCAGTCTTGCCGTGGTGCTGCTACTTGCAATCGTTGCGGTTCACACGACCATCTTCAGTCTGACTGCTCTGCTGCAGCTGCCCATTGTGTGAACTGCAAAGGCGACCATGCTGCCAATGCCAAGAACTGTCCGAAGTGGATTGAGGAGCGGAAGATTCAGGAGGTTAAGACACTTGAACACCTGTCCTACCCTGAAGCTCGACGGAAGGTCGTTCCCGCTGCTCCAAGCGCACGCACCTACTCTTCCGTTGTGGCTCCTAAAACATCCATTGCCACTCAGACAGACATCACTATACCAAAAGACTGCCCTTTCTCTCTCGAGGATATTTATGCTGCTGGGCTGAAGGCCCTTCGACTTTCCACCACTGACAGTTTATCTTTGCCACCACAGACCAATGCTCGGGGTCCTGCATCCTCGCCCAAGCGCGCTGTTGCAGAACAGGTTTCCCGTTCTAAGAGCCCTGATCCCTCGCCTGCTAGACACAAAGGCAAGGCCAAACAATCCTCAGCCACTAAATCTCAAACAAAGGTTCAAGCCGGAACGAATCAGTCCCGGTCTTCATCCTCCAGACACCCCCCAGTCCTTCCCCCGGTTACCACGCTGCCGAGGGGCACTGCAGACCAGACTGAGGAATTCATGGACTCCGAGGCCTTCTAGGCCTCTTCAGTTCATTGGACCCACGTTTCTTTCTTCCTATCTACCCCTCAAATCATGGTTTCAATCGTTCAATGGAACTGTCGAGGTTTTCGGACAAAATATGACGACGTCAAACATCTGCTTTCGTCGTACTCTCCGGTGTGCCTTTGCCTCCAGGAGACAAAACTTAAACCATCAGACCTGCTCTCAGTTCGAGGCTACAGTGCATTTCGGAAAGATAATGTTTCAGGAGATATAGCTTGCGGGGGAGTTGCCATTCTTGTCCCCCACAGTGTTCCAGTTTCTCCCGTTGCGGTTTCAACATCTTTACAAGCCGTTGCGGTGCGTATCTCCATGCCTGTGCCTCTAACTGTTTGCAGCGTCTATCTGCCGCCGGATGAGGACGTGAGCGTGTCCGTTCTTGAGAGCTTAGTTGGGCAGCTGCCGTCACCTGCTCTTCTTCTGGGTGACTTCAATGCTCATAATCCATTGTGGGGTAGTGTCAGAACAGACGTACGAGGCCGTAGGATCGAATCTCTTCTGTCCTCTACCTCCCTGTGCCTTTTTAACACCGGAGCTGACACTTATTTCCACGAGCCTACACGAAGTTTCAGTGCGATCGATTTATCTTTGGGTTCACCATCAGTTATTGCTGACTGGTCGTGGACGGTGTGCAACGACCTCCATGGGAGCGACCACTTTCCAATTGTACTTGCCCCGCACGGGGATAACTGGTTTTCCAGTTATTTGGGGAGCGGCGCCCCCACGGCCCGAGCTGACCTTGTGACTGTTTCTGTTTTGATTTCGTCTTGATACGATGATACCACCGAAGGGACAGCTGTTCATCCAGCTGATGGGGAGTGGCGACCCCACGGCCCGAGCCGACAGTAGTGTTTAAAATCTTTTTCCATTTGTGGTTGTTGTTGTTGTTATCTCGCCACGCTCCCGCCTCAGTCCTGTAGGTTGCTGAGGTTGTGATTATGCGCCAGCCCTTTCCTCTCACTTTTCTGTTTTTGCTTTCTTCTCCACTCCCTGTTCTTCCTTTTTCTCTATTTTCTACTCCTCTTCCTTTTCTTTTTCATTTTCTGTTCCCTCTTCGTTTCTTCGGGCTGGTTAGCTAGACCTACCTGCACGTTTGCCGTGTGCGGTGACCCGTACAGGTGGAAAAGGGGATGCTGGAGGCTGAGGTTACTGGGGGCCAGGCTATAGTTGTCACCAGTCGCCAACACTCCTCTTTGCCCCCTGCTTCACCCTAAACGGGAGGCTAGGAACTAACCTACTCCTAGTCAATCGGCTTGTCATTTCGTACGACGGGGTGAGTTTGGGGATAGTGTGGGCATGCCAAAGGGGTATTACCAAGACCCGGGAAAGTCGCGGTACTCGCTGAGCGCATGTCTGCACGATCAACATGCTATATCCGCCGCCTAACCCTAGGGCCGTGTCCTGCGCCCATGTTGGCCTGCGGACCTCCGGCTCTCCCCTGTTGGGCTCGGTAGTGGGCGGGGAAGCTGGCGGATGAATTTTTTCGCATTATATATGGATTCTTCAACTATTCCCCCTTCTGTCAAACTAAAGAAATCTTTGGACACGGATCCTAACCCCACCAATAAGAAACTGCGTACTTTGCCGCCGGACACTGCCCGATTTTTTATCATCCATGCACGGGAAGAATCTCACAAGCTTGGCTCCAAATCTCCCTTCTGGATTCAAAAAGCCCTGCAAGGAGCGGTTGCGTCACCAACTAGTGTGAAGAAGTTAAAATCGGGAGATATATTGGTGGAAATGTCAAGTCCACGCCATGGTTCATTGCTCTTGGGCGTCTCCAACTTGGGTGGTGTCCCTGTGGACATCAAACCTCATCAGTCCCTGAATTCATCCAGAGGTGTCATCTCCGAGCGCGACCTCGTGGATGTTTCAGAGGAAGAATTTCTGGAGGAGCTTGCCAACCAAGGTGTCACAGCGGTTCGTCGGATCAAGTTCCGCCGAAACGGGGAGCTGGTCAACTCCAGAACAGTGATTCTGACCTTTGATCGCCCGACTCTTCCATCTTCCATCCATGCGGGCTATTTGAACTGCTCTGTGCGCCCGTACATTCCTAACCCTCCGTTGCTACCGATGCCAAGTGTACGGGCACTCCCAGCAGTCTTGCCGTGGTGCTGCTACTTGCAATCGTTGCGGTTCACACGACCATCTTCAGTCTGACTGCTCTGCTGCAGCTGCCCATTGTGTGAACTGCAAAGGCGACCATGCTGCCAATGCCAAGAACTGTCCGAAGTGGATTGAGGAGCGGAAGATTCAGGAGGTTAAGACACTTGAACACCTGTCCTACCCTGAAGCTCGACGGAAGGTCGTTCCCGCTGCTCCAAGCGCACGCACCTACTCTTCCGTTGTGGCTCCTAAAACATCCATTGCCACTCAGACAGACATCACTATACCAAAAGACTGCCCTTTCTCTCTCGAGGATATTTATGCTGCTGGGCTGAAAGCCCTTCGACTTTCCACCACTGACAGTTTATCTTTGCCACCACAGACCAATGCTCGGGGTCCTGCATCCTCGCCCAAGCGCGCTGTTGCAGAACAGGTTTCCCGTTCTACGAGCCCTGATCCCTCGCCTGCTAGACACAAAGGCAAGGCCAAACAATCCTCAGCCACTAAATCTCAAACAAAGGTTCAAGCCGGAACGAATCAGTCCCGGTCTTCATCCTCCAGACACCCCCCAGTCCTTCCCCCGGTTACCACGCTGCCGAGGGGCACTGCAGACCAGACTGAGGAATTTATGGACTCCGAGGCCTTCTAGGCCTCTTCAGTTCATTTGACCCACGTTTCTTTCTTCCTATCTACCCCTCAAATCATGGTTTCAATCGTTCAATGGAACTGTCGAGGTTTTCGGACAAAATATGACGACGTCAAACATCTGCTTTCGTCGTACTCTCCGGTGTGCCTTTGCCTCCAGGAGACAAAACTTAAACCATCAGACCTGCTCTCAGTTCGAGGCTACAGTGCATTTCGGAAAGATAATGTTTCAGGAGATATAGCTTGCGGGGGAGTTGCCATTCTTGTCCCCCACAGTGTTCCAGTTTCTCCCGTTGCGGTCTCAACATCTTTACAAGCCGTTGCGGTGCGTATCTCCATGCCTGTGCCTCTAACTGTTTGCAGCGTCTATCTGCCGCCGGATGAGGACGTGAGCGTGTCCGTTCTTGAGAGCTTAGTTGGGCAGCTGCCGTCACCTGCTCTTCTTCTGGGTGACTTCAATGCTCATAATCCATTGTGGGGTAGTGTCAGAACAGACGTACGAGGCCGTAGGATCGAATCTCTTCTGTCCTCGACCTCCCTGTGCCTTTTTAACACCGGAGCTGACACTTATTTCCACGAGCCTACACGAAGTTTCAGTGCGATCGATTTATCTTTGGGTTCACCATCAGTTATTGCTGACTGGTCGTGGACGGTGTGCAACGACCTCCATGGGAGCGACCACTTTCCAATTGTACTTGGCTATAATGAGAGCGTGCCATCTTCTGCTTCCCGCCCTCCTCGATGGAGGATGGATCGTGCCAAGTGGGAGGTCTTCACATCGTCCGCAGTGATACCTTCTGTCATGGTGACCCGAGGGTCAATCGATGCAACTGTTACTGATGTCACCACGTGTATCATTCAGGCAGCGGATCTCTCTATCCCAAAGACATCAACGACGCTCCCAAGACGTCCGAAACCTTGGTGGACCTCTGATTGCACAGCGGCTAGGAGAGCTCAACATAAGGCCTGGTGTACATTTCGGCGTTATCCAACCGATGCTAATCTCGTTGAATTTAAAAGAGCAAAATCTTACGCTCGGTTGGTGCGTCGACGAAGCAAGAGGGAGTCTTGGATAAAGTACGTTTCATCGATCAATTCACGTGCCAGTTCAAAAACTGTTTGGGAAAAAATTCGTAGGATTCGGGGAAACTGTGGTTCCCATCAGATCTCTATTCTCGAGAGTAACGGCTGCACGTATGCTGAAGTCGGGGAGATAGTGGATTGTTTGGGTAGGGCGTTTGCCTCTGTTTCCAGTTCTGAGGCGTACCCTCTCTCCTTTCAGAGGACTAGACCAGCTGCTGAGCGCCAGAGACTCTCCTTTGCGCCTTTTCATAACACCGAGTATAACTCCCCTTCAGCATGGTTGAACTCCGAGTGGCTCTGCATCGGTCCGGTGCAACATCTGTAGGTCCCGATGGCATCCACTATGACATGATCCGTCATCTATCGCAGTCGTCTCTCGAGAATCTGTTAGTGCTTTTCAACCGCATTTGCCCCGCACGGGGATAACTGGTTTTCCAGTTATTTGGGGAGCGGCGCCCCCACGGCCCGAGCTGACCTTGTGACTGGTCAACATCTGATGTCATGCCACCGCTTGTTTTTTATTTTGGTGCTGATGGTGTATGCAGGGACGGCTGTTCATCCAGCTGTTGGGGAGTCGCGGCCCCACGATCCCGAGCTGGTCTTGTGTCTCGCTTTTTCGTTTTTATTTATTTTCTCCACTGGCTAGTTGCCCGTGTTGTATTCTACCTAATCGCTACCACGTTGTGTACTAACACCCCGGTCTTGTGGTTTTGTTACCCTCCACCACTAACTGATTTATATTAACCGCTCAGTTCGTAGGTTGCTGAGATTCTGTTTAGGTTCCCTGCCAGGATTTGTCTTCTTTGGGTTTCTTTTTTCCTTTTAGCTGGTTTGGGTGCTAGGCCTACCTGCATGTTTGCCGCGTGCGGAGACCCGTGAGGCGGAAATGGGATGTCTGGCGGCTGAGGTCGCAGGAGACCGGATAAGTGCCTCCTGTGTACCAACACTCCTCTTCGACCCCGGCTTCGCTGTAAACGGGAGGCTAGAGACTAACCCACCTCTAGTCAGAAGTCATGTACCAAGTTGTGTACAGGGCTTTAGCGGCTTTTTTGTCGTATGGCACGGCAGGGTGAGCCCGGGGGCTGTGGGATCATGCCAAAGGCGTTGGCATGACGGTACCAGGAGGCCGAAGTGTCCGCCGAGTGCGTGTGATCACAGCCAACGGACTATATCTGCAACGTATAAGCTCCAGAACTGTGTCTAGCGTCATTTTCTTGGCTTGCGGACCTCCAGTTCTCCCTTGTAGGGCTCGGTGGTGGGTGGAGTAGTCTGCAGACGAATCTTCCTTCTTTTTTCCATGGGTAGAAACAAAAAACAAAACTCCAAATTTCGGACACCTGTGAATATGATAGTTGACAACGACTCTCCTTCGTCTTCTCAACCTACCAAGTCTCATACCCTTAAACGATCTTTAGACCATGACCTGGACCACGAATGTGGAACCTCTTCTTCGGCAGCTGTACCAGTCGCTCCGAAGCGTCGTCTCCCCTCAATTGCTGTGACTACGCATGCTACTCACTTGCTTGTAGAATCCATCGATCCGAATGAGAGACTGTCCACCAGATCTCCCTTTTTCATTTCTAAAGCTTTGGACGCTGCGGTTGGCCCCTTGAGGTCTGTGAGGAAGCTTCGCTCTGGGGACCTGCTTGTCCAAACTTGCAGTGTTTCTCAGAGTAACACTTTTCTGCACCTCACTAGTCTTCAAGGCATTCCTGTCACCCCGCACGGGGATAACTGGTTTTCCAGTTATTTGGGGAGCGGCGCCCCCACGGCCCGAGCTGACCTTGTGACTGGTCAACATCTGATGTCATGCCACCGCTTGATTTTTCTTTTGGTGCTATTGGTGTTTGCAGGGACGGCTGTTCATCCAGCTGTTGGGGTGTCGCGGCCCCACGATCCCGAGCTGGTCTTGTGTCTCGCCTTTTTTGTTTTTCTTTGTTTTCTCCACTGGCTAGTTGCCCGTGTTGTATTCTACCTAATCGCTACCACGTTATATACTAACACCCCGGTCTTGTGGTTTTGTTACCCTCCCATACTAACTGATTTATATTAACCGCTCAGTTCGTAGGTTGCTGAGATTCCGTTTAGGTTCCCCGCACGGGGATAACTGGTTTTCCAGTTATTTGGGGAGCGGCGCCCCCACGGCCCGAGCTGACCTTGTGACTGGTCAACATCTGATGTCATGCCACAGCTTGTTTTTTTCTTATTTTGGTGCTGTTGGTGTTTGCAGGGACGGCTGTTCATCCAGCTGTTGGGGAGTCGCGGCCCCACGTTCCCGAGCTGGTCTTGTGTCTCGCTTTTTCGTTTTTATTTATTTTCTCCACTGGCTAGTTGCCCGTGTTGTATTCTCTACCTAATCGCTACCACGTTATGTACTAACACCCCGGTCTTGTGGTTTTGTTACCCTCCACCACTAACTGATTTATATTAACCGCTCAGTTCGTAGGTTGCTGAGATTCCGTTTAGGTTCCCTGCCAGGATTTGTCTTCTTTGGATTTCTTTTTTTTTTTTTTTTTTTTTTTTTTTTTTTTTTTTTTTTTAGCTGGATTGGGTGCTAGACCTACCTGCATGTTTGCCGCGTGCGGAGACCCGTGAGGCGGAAATGGGATGTCTGGCGGCTGAGGTCGCAGGAGACCGGTTAAGTGCCTCCTGTGTACCAACACTCCTCTTCGACCCCGGCTTCGCTGTAAACGGGAGGCTAGAGCCTAACCCACCTCTGGTCAGAAGTCTTGTACCAAGTTGTGTGCAGGGCTTTAGCGGCTTTTTGTCGTATTGCACGGCAGGGTGAGCCCGGGGGCTGTGGGATCATGCCAAAGGCGTTGGCATGACGGTACCCGGAGGCCGAAGTGTCCGCCGAGTGCGTGTGATCACAGCCAACGGACTATATTTGCAACTAAGCTCTAGAACTGTGTCTTGCGTCATGTGTTTGGCTTGCGGACCTCCAGTTCTCCCCTGTTGGGCTCGATTGTGGGCGGAGTACGTTGCTGATGAATTTTTTCTTACTCCCATGGGGAAACATAAACCCTCCTCAAAATTTAAAAAACAACAGGATATGGTGATTGATCAGGGGCCAAATTTGCCTCAACCACCTCCCACACATAACACACTGAAGAGAACTTTCGTTGAAAAACGACATCACCGCGACGTATCTTTAGATCCAGGTGTTGAGCCGTCAGCTCAGAAACGTCGCATTACACTTGCAGATTCGATACCTCAAGCTACTTTTCTCGTCATTTCTTCTACTGACCAGATGTTGAAACTTTCCTCAAAGTCTCCTTTTTTCATCTCGAAGGCACTTGCGGGTGTTGCTGGCTCTTTGAAGTCAGTGAAGAAGCTACGCTCTGGTGACCTGCTTGTGGAAACTTGCACTCTCTCTCAGAGCAAATCTCTTCTGCAGTTGACCAGACTTCAGGATATTCCAGTTCAAGTGACGGCACATCCGTATCTCAACACCTCCAAGGGAGTCATTTCTGAGCCCGACTTGTTGGTCTGCGATGAAGATGAACTTGTGTGTGAACTTGCTGATCAGGGTGTCATAGCTGCCCGACGCATGACTTTCAGGCGCGATGGCGCGCTGATCAAATCACGAAATGTTATTTTGACTTTTAACAGCCCGAAGGTACCTACTGAAATAAAGGCTGGTTACTTGTTATGTGCAGTTCGTCCTTATATACCAAATCCTCTACGCTGTTTTAAGTGCCAGAGGTATGGACATTCCCAGCGGTCCTGTAACAGTGTTGCGAGGTGCGCCAATTGTGGTTCCCGCGACCACGAAGGGACTGGATGCACTTCAGAGCCCTGCTGTGTAAACTGTGGTGACTCCCACGCTGCTTATGCCAGGTCCTGTTCGAAGTGGAACGACGAGAAGGCGATCCAGCGCCTCAAGACCCTGGAGGGCCTCTCGTACCCTGCTGCCAAGGCCAAGTTGGGTATTCCCACCACCCGACAGCGTACTTTTGCCGCAGTTGTTAAGTCTCAGCCACAACCCGTGCAGCCTTTTGTTCCGCGCCCTGTAGCTCTCGCCGCACTTGCCAAGCGATCTACAGCTGAACAAGCGACACAGGTGGATTTCACCGAGCTCCGGCTTATTCGACCAGCTGCGTCTTCGCCTTCTCTTTTGAAGACGCCCGCCTCTTCCGGTTCCCAGCAGACAGCCTGCACGTGCGGAAGACCCGGCCCTCAATCCGCAAAGGTGTGCGGTGTCCATCAAACTGTCTCGGCCTCAGCGAGGTCCCCACCCTCACCCAACATTATAGAAGAACACGGGGGGAGGAGAGTGACAGTTCGTCCCCAGCCTCTACCAGCATTGCAGAGGAACATGGGGGGAGGAGAGTGACAGTTCGTCCCCGCCCTCTGCCAGCATTGCAGAGGAGTGTGGGGGGAGGAGAGTGACGGTTCGTCCTTTTCCATTAGTAAATATGTTACTTTTAATAAACATCATTAACTACCTTTTCTTCACTGCTTTCTTCATACTCTTTTTCAACTTTTACCAAGCCTGTCTGTTCTTCATCATTTTCCACGTTTTTAAAAATCTGTGGCTGATCGTTCTTTGTCTGGCGCTCTTTGGCCAAACCTGGCCCTTGCGCCAATAAAATCCAACAACCAACCAACCAACCAACCAGCATTCCTGTCAAAGTGACACCTCACCCGTTTCTTAACACCTCTCGGGGTGTTATTTCTGAGTTTGATCTCTTGCCATGCAGTGAAGAAGAATTGGTGACTGAACTTGCAGATCAAGGTGTTATTGCTGCGCGCCGTATGATGTTTCGGCGCGATGGTTCTTTAATTAAGTCTAAAAATGTTATCTTGACTTTTAACTCCCCGAAGGTTCCGACCGACATCAAGGCTGGCTACTTGGTCTGTGGCGTTCGCCCGTACATTCCCAGTCCTCTGCGCTGTTTCAGGTGCCAGAGGTACGGGCATTCCCAACGTTTTTGTAAGAGTTCCGCTCGTTGCGCAAATTGTGGCTCCAGTGAACATGACGGGGAAGGTTGCACTTCTGCGGCCTCCTGTGTTAACTGTGGTGAGGCCCATGCGGCTTACTCCCGCACCTGTATGAAATGGAAGGACGAGATGGCAATCCAGCGCCTCAAGACCCTGGACGGCCTCTCGTACCCTGCTGCCAAAGCCAAGTTGGGTATTCCCAACACCCGACAGCGTAGTTTTGCCGCAGTTGTTCAGTCTCAGCCACCACCCGTGCAGCCCTTTGTTCCGCGCCCTGTAGCTCTCGCCGCACTTGCCAAGCGATCTACAGTTGAACAAGCGACACAGGTGGATTTCACCGAGCTCCAGCTTATTCGACCAGCTGAGTCTGCGCCTTCTCTTTTGAAGACGACCGACTCTTCCAGTTCCCAGCGGAAGGCCTGCACGTGCTGGAGAGTCGGCCCTCAATCCTCTAAGGTGTGCAGTGTCCATCCACATGTCGCGGCCATCATGGCCGACTTTGCAGCTGTCTCGGACTCAGCGCGGTCCCCACCCTCACCCACCATAGAGGAACATAGGGGGGAGGAGAGTGACAGTTCGTCCCCAGCCTCAAACAACATTGCAGAGGACCATGGGGGGAAGAGAGTGACAGTTCGTCCCCGCCCTCTGCCAGCATTGCAGAGGAGTGTGGGGGAGGAGAGTGACGGTTCGTCCCCCTCCTGGTGAATCATCCTTTGTGTAGTTGTGTTTACTGCTGATTATATTAGTTAATTTTTACATACCTAAATTTTTATATAAACCTAATTCACTGACGTGTCTTCACAGCTTTCTTCATCCTCTTTTCCAACTTTTACCAAGCCTGTTTTCTCTTAATCCTTTTTCCCCGCTTTTAAACATCTGTCGCTGATAGTCCTTTGTCTGGCGCTCTTTGGCCAAACCTGGCCCTTGCGCCATTAAAATTCATCAACCAACCAACCAACCAACCGCATTTGGTTGGAGCACAGTTTCCCGGACTCCTGGCGAAAAGCTTTTGTTTTACCTTTTCCCAAGCCTGGCAAAGACCCCAAGTCTCCCTCTAGTTACCGGCCAATTGCCCTCACTAGCTGTCTGTGCAAAATCCTTGAACGCATGGTTAATTCTAGGCTAATTTACTTCCTAGAAGAACATCAAATTCTGTCGCCATCACAAAGCGGCTTCCGTCGTCATCGTTCAGCTCCTGACCATCTCCTGCTCCTTGAGACGTCTGTTCGAGAGGCATTCGTGCGTAGGCAGCACCTGGTGTCTGTCTTTTTTGACATCGAAAAAGCTTACGATAGAGCGTGGCGTCACGGTATCCTCCGTGACCTCCACGAGAATGGGTTGCGGGGAAACCTGCCAACCTTCATTGCCAACTTTCTTCGTAACCGTGTGTTCCAGGTGCGCCTCGGTACAACGCTCTCTGCCTTCTTCCATCAAGAACAAGGTGTTCCTCAAGGCAGCATTCTTTCGGTGACTCTGTTCATCCTCCGCATTAATTGTTTGCTTAAAAATCTTCCTCCTACGGTTTCGACTACCATTTATGTTGACGACCTTCACATCTTCTGCTCGTCATCAAGCATGCATTTCATTGAAAGGCAGCTGCAGTCTGCAATTAACCAGATAGTTAAAGCGGCTAACAACAATGGTTTCGTTCTTTCTGCTGAAAAGACAGCGTGTGTCCATTTCTGCCGGAGGCGTGGCCTCCACCCCGATCCAGAACTCTATTTGGACCATGCAGCCATTCCAGTTTTGCCGGAAACCAAGTTCCTTGG
Organism: Macrothele yani; assembly: GCA_039090855.1. NCBI lineage: Eukaryota > Metazoa > Arthropoda > Arachnida > Araneae > Macrothelidae > Macrothele > Macrothele yani. The sequence goes on along the minus strand of CM077031.1, from coordinate 31,519,162 downwards.
TTTGACCGTCGACCGTGCGCTCACCTTTCGCTCGCACGTTCGACGACTCCGCACTTCCTGTCTGAGAGCTTTGTCCATCCTCAAGATCCTCGCCTCAGTCTCCTGGGGTGCAGACAGGACTTCTTTGTTCCGTATTTACCATTCTCTCATTCGGTCTAAACTGGATTATGGCTGTATGGTGTATGGCTCTGCGCGTCCTTCCGTTCTCCGGCCGTTGGATACCATCCACCATCAAGCGCTGCGTCTTTGTACGGGAGCATTTCGCACGTCACCCATTCCCAGCCTTTATGCCGACGCGAACGAACCGTCGCTTCATTTACGCCGTCTGCAGCTGTCTCTTCAATTTTACCTGAAACTTAAATCTCTCTCAGAACATACTTTACACGATGCAGTTTTTCATCCCCAGCATGCTCGTTTGTTCGAGACCCGTCCCTCGTGCATTCGAACCTTCGGTCTTCGTATGGCGGCCGTAGCTCGTGATGCAGGGCTCGACTTGTCACTCGTTGGAGAGACCAGGGGCTTTGAGGATCCCCCATGGCACCCTCTTGGTGTCATGGTTGATACCAGCTTTACATCTTTTGACAAGTCCTCAACCCCTGCGTCAGTGTACCAGCAGCTCTTCGCCGAACACCGTTACGTCAATGCAGACTTTATTCCTGTTTTCACCGATGGATCTAAGGCAGCTGGTGTCGTTGGATGCGCCGCCGTCTGCATTGACGAAGTTTCTGTTGCCCGCATTCCTGCCGAGGCCACGGTGTTTTCGGCGGAGATGCATGCTGTGTATCTTGCACTTGTTCACGTGCAGTCGAGCTCTCATCAGCGTGCTATTGTGTACACTGATTCGTTGAGTGTTGTGCAATCATTGTCATCTTTGGATTTCACTGGCCACCCACTTCTTTTACCGTACGGAGACTTCTTCGTTCTTTGCTCGAGGCTGATGTCCAGATTCGGTTCTGCTGGATTCCTGGGCATGTTGGGATCCCAGGGAACGAGTCTGCTGATGCTGCTGCTAGATCTGCCTCTTCTTTGGTCGTCACACCCTTGCCACTGTTTCACCGTGATTCTCGCTTTCTTGTTCACGATCATATCAGACGAACGTGGCGGGGTCTGTGGGACCAACAGGTGGAGAATAAACTGCACCGTGTTAAACCCATCCTTGGAGTCTGGAAATCATCGTGTCGCCGGAACCGTAGGGAAGAAGTTGTTCTTGCGCGTCTCCGCATTGGGCATTGTCGCTTCACGCATAGCTATTTGCTGTGTGGCGACGCTGCCCCAATGTGTGAGGCGTGCGACTGTTTACTCACCGTCTCTCATGTTTTGTGCAGTTGTGTTCGTTTCCGTCAGCATCGGTTTCACTATTTTCAGTCTCATCTGCTGGACGAGGACGCAGCTACGCTTCAAAAGCTTTTGGGCGACCACTGCGACACTTTCGCAGTATTTTCCTTTCTAAAACAGATTAACGTTTTAAAACTCATTTAAAAAAAAAAAAAAAAAAAAGTTATATTATAATGGTAAATTAATAAAGTTATATATAAACCTAATAAACTAACTAGTCTTCACAACATCTTTCATCATCCTCTTTTCTAACTTTTACCAAGCCTGTCTGCTCTTAATCATTTCACCCCGCTTTTTAAAATCTTTAGCTGATAGTTCTGTGTCTGGCGCTCTTTGGCCAAGCCTGGCCCTTGCGCCACTAAAATCAATTAACTAACTAACTAACCAATTGTACTTGGCTATAATGAGAGCGTGCCATCTTCTGCTTCCCGCCCTCCTCGATGGAGGATGGATCGTGCCAAGTGGGAGGTCTTCACATCGTCCGCAGTGATACCTTCTGTCATGGTGACCCGAGGGTCAATCGATGCAACTGTTACTGATGTCACCACGTGTATCATTCAGGCAGCGGATCTCTCTATCCCAAAGACATCAACGACGCTCCCAAGACGTCCGAAACCTTGGTGGACCTCTGATTGCACAGCGGCTAGGAGAGCTCAACATAAGGCCTGGTGTACATTTCGGCGGTATCCAACCGATGCTAATCTCGTTGAATTTAAAAAAGCAAAATCTTACGCTCGGTTGGTGCGTCGACGAAGCAAGAGGGAGTCTTGGATAAAGTACGTTTCATCGATCAATTCACGTGCCAGTTCAAAAACTGTTTGGGAAAAAATTCGTAGGATTCGGGGAAACTGTGGTTCCCATCAGATCTCTATTCTCGAGAGTAACGGCTGCACGTATGCTGAAGTCGGGGAGATAGTGGATTGTTTGGGTAGGGCGTTTGCCTCTGTTTCCAGTTCTGAGGCGTACCCTCTCTCCTTTCAGAGGACTAGACCAGCTGCTGAGTGCCAGAGACTCTCCTTTGCGCCTTTTCATAACACCGAGTATAACTCCCCCTTCAGCATGGTTGAACTCCGAGTGGCTCTGCATCGGTCCGGTGCAACATCTGTAGGTCCCGATGGCATCCACTATGACATGATCCGTCATCTATCGCAGTCGTCTCTCGAGAATCTGTTAGTGCTTTTCAACCGCATTTGGTTGGAGCACAGTTTCCCGGACTCCTGGCGAAAAGCTTTTGTTTTACCTTTTCCCAAGCCTGGCAAAGACCCCAAGTCTCCCTCTAGTTACCGGCCAATTGCCCTCACTAGCTGTCTGTGCAAAATCCTTGAACGCATGGTTAATTCTAGGCTAATTTACTTCCTAGAAGAACATCAAATTCTGTCGCCATCACAAAGCGGCTTCCGTCGTCATCGCTCAGCTCCTGACCATCTCCTGCTCCTTGAGACGTCTGTTCGAGAGGCATTCGTGCGTAGGCAGCACCTGGTGTCTGTCTTTTTTGACATCGAAAAAGCTTACGATAGAGCGTGGCGTCACGGTATCCTCCGTGACCTCCACGAGAATGGGTTGCGGGGAAACCTGCCAACCTTCATTGCCAACTTTCTTCGTAACCGTGTGTTCCAGGTGCGCCTCGGTACAACGCTCTCTGCCTTCTTCCATCAAGAACAAGGTGTTCCTCAAGGCAGCATTCTTTCGGTGACTCTGTTCATCCTCCGCATTAATTGTTTGCTTAAAAATCTTCCTCCTACGGTTTCGACTACCATTTATGTTGACGACCTTCACATCTTCTGCTCGTCATCAAGCATGCATTTCATTGAAAGGCAGCTGCAGTCTGCAATTAACCAGATAGTTAAAGCGGCGAACAACAATGGTTTCGTTCTTTCTGCTGAAAAGACAGCGTGTGTCCATTTCTGCCGGAGGCGTGGCCTCCACCCCGATCCAGAACTCTATTTGGACCATGCAGCCATTCCAGTTTTGCCGGAAACCAAGTTCCTTGGTTTGACCGTCGACCGTGCGCTCACCTTTCGCTCGCACGTTCGACGACTCCGCACTTCCTGTCTGAGAGCTTTGTCCATCCTCAAGATCCTCGCCTCAGTCTCCTGGGGTGCAGACAGGACTTCCTTGTTCCGTATTTACCATTCTCTCATTCGGTCTAAACTGGATTATGGCTGTATGGTGTATGGCTCTGCGCGTCCTTCCGTTCTCCGGCCGTTGGATACCATCCACCATCAAGCGCTGCGTCTTTGTACGGGAGCCTTTCGTACGTCACCCATTCCCAGCCTTTATGCCGACGCGAACGAACCGTCGCTTCATTTACGCCGTCTGCAGCTGTCTCTTCAATTTTACCTGAAACTTAAATCACTCACAGACCATCCTTTATACGATGCAGTTTTCCATCCCCAGCATGCTCGTTTGTTCGAGATCCGTCCCTCGTGCATTCGAACCTTCGGTCTTCGTATGGCGGCCGTAGCTCGTGATGCAGGGCTCGACTTGTCACTCGTTGGAGAGACCAGGGGCTTTGAGGATTCTCCATGGCATCCTCTTGGTGTCATGGTCGATACCAGCTTTACATCTTTTGACAAGTCCTCAACCCCTGCGTCAGTGTACCAGCAGCTCTTCGCTGAACACCGTTACGTCAATGCAGACTTTATTCCTGTTTTCACCGATGGATCTAAGGCAGCTGGTGTCGTTGGATGCGCCGCCGTCTGCATTGACGAAGTTTCTGTTGCCCGCATTCCTGCCGAGGCCACGGTGTTTTCGGCGGAGATGCATGCTGTGTATCTTGCACTTGTTCACGTGCAGTCGAGCTCTCATCAGCGTGCTATTGTGTACACTGATTCGTTGAGTGTTGTGCAATCATTGTCATCTTTGGATTTCTCTGGCCACCCACTTCTTTTTACCGTACGGAGACTTCTTCGTTCTTTGCTCGAGGCTGATGTCCAGATTCGGTTCTGCTGGATTCCTGGGCATGTTGGGATCCCAGGGAACGAGTCTGCTGATGCTGCTGCTAGATCTGCCTCTTCTTTGGTCGTCACACCCTTGCCACTGTTTCACCGTGATTTTCGCTTTCTTGTTCACGATCATATCAGACGAACGTGGCGAAGTCTGTGGGACCAACAGGTGGAGAATAAACTGCACCGTGTTAAACCCATCCTTGGAGTCTGGAAATCATCGTGTCGCCGGAACCGTAGGGAAGAAGTTGTTCTTGCGCGTCTCCGCATTGGGCATTGTCGCTTCACGCATAGCTATTTGCTGTGTGGCGACGCTGCCCCAATGTGTGAGGCGTGCGACTGTTTACTCACCGCCTCTCATGTTTTGTGCAGTTGTGTTCGTTTTCGTCAGCATCGGTTTCACTATTTTCAGTCTCATCTGCTGGACGAGGACGCAGCTACGCTTCAAAAGCTTTTGGGCGACCACTGCGACACATTCGCAGTATTTTCCTTTCTAAAACAGATTAACGTTTTAAAACTCATTTAAAAAAAAAAAAAAAGTTATATAATAAATATAATAGTAAACTAATAAAGTTATATATAAACCTAATTAACTAACTAGTCTTCACATCTTTCATCATCCTCTTTTCTAACTTTTACTAAGCCCGTCTGCTCTTAATCATTCTCCACGCTTTTAAAAATCTTTAACTGATAGTTCTGTGTCTGGCGCTCTTTGGCCAAACCTGGCCCTTGCGCCACTAAAATCAACTAACTAACTAACTAACTAACTGGGGGGAGGAGAGTGACGGTTCCTCCTTTTCCATTAGTAAATTTATGACTTGTAATAAACTTCATTAACTACCTTTTCTTCACTGCTTTCTTCATACTCTTTTTCAACTTTTACCAAGCCTGTCTGCTTTTACTCATTTTCCACGCTTTTAAAATTCTGTGGCTGATAGTTCTTTGTCTGGCGCTCTTTGGCCAAACCTGGCCCTTGCGCCACTAAAATCCACTAACCAACCAACCGAAGTCAAAATCTATGTCATTAAATTAAGGCAAAAACTCAAATTCTAGGTTGTGATGTTAAAGAAGTGTTTGTTCTGCATGCATTGTCCTTGAAAACACCATGTAAAATGTCCCCTTCATTTTTCAGCCTTGGCCCTTGTTCAATTTCTTCTCTCCCCTCCTTTTTGGTTTTAACTAATTTCTTTTTCCATGTTGGTTTCTTCCTCTTTTCTTTTACTTACTCCTCCTTTCTCTGTTTTGGTTTCCTTTTTTATTCTTCTCCTTATATACCATACTATTAAAGGAGCAATTCTTGTATCTATCAAAATTTTATTTTGAGGACGGTTAGATTTGGACGAAAGTGGTTAACCTACCGTTTTCTGGTCCTAGAAATCGATTTAGCTTGATCTCTACTTTGGAAAAATTCGTTTAGTGGTTTAAATAACCACCCCGAGTTACGAAGGTTTTTAGTGTTATGGTTTCATCCTATTAATGTTTCCCATGCTTATAAATCTTAAGACGTCACACTCTCACAATTGAGATGTTGGCATGCGGTCACGCCACCTGCCTCATTACGTCACGTGTTGTGTGTGGATCCTCTTAAAGTTTTATGGCGTCGCACTCTCGCGAACAAATTGCCTCATTATGTCGTGCGTTGTGTGCGTATTACGCATTACTTATATTTTCTTCTAGAACAAAAAGTGAGTTGTGCCAGCTGCTTGGAGTTCATGCGTAGTACAGTATAAGCAGCGGAATGGTAATTTCGTGTGTTTTTCCGTTAAAAAGGGAAACTGTAAATACAGCATTTTTTTTGTTACATTTTTGAATAGTCATTTGATGACAAGCATATCTTCTGTGCTAAAATATCATTAGTTCATTTTTATTAATTACTATTAACAGAGTGTCATGTAAATGGTAAACTTGACTTTTGCAAATTGTTGCCTACAGTTTCAAGCTGAAATATAAACATTTATGCAAAAAATATTAAAGAAAACTGGATAGAAGTAACATCGTGAGAAATTACGATTATGAGAAAAAGGTTTTCCTTACTGTCACTATCGTTTTCGAAAGACGAAATACCGTCCCCAGACAGAAAGCAACGCCTCCATACCCTCCCAAAAATTCTTCAGTTTTGCATCAATCTCAACAATGACCTAAATGATGACAACAGACACGGAAGAATCTCGTATGATTAACATGCACTGAACCCCCACCCAACTTTTCAGTTTTTGGAAACTTATTTCTTTCAGAGTTTCAGCCTTTTTGGATTCCCCGAGTTTTTTCAGTCGATTAGCAACCCTGTGAAGAAATCCTACCCGGGGAGTTATATCAGTAAACATTGTTCTGTGATGAATCTGTTAGGTTATTTCATTAGCATATTAGGTTCGACTGACAGGTGAGATTAGCACTTTTTTCTAAATTCTTCTCTGAGTATAGAAACTTCCTCCCTTAGGTATCTACAGGCATCTCTTCTGCACCTTTTCATTCATTAGTTTATTAGCTGGAATTAGAATCGTCTAGTAATGGCAGTGGAAAACTGCGGATACAAAGGTGCAATTGAATGCATTGTGCATTAGTTTAATGCTATATGGAAGCAGCCTTTTTAGTTTCTTATTCCATTTTTTTCTTTTATCTTATTCATATCTCAAATGATGTGTAGGTTTTTTTTTTATTCGTTTCAAAAAATGTAACACATCATACAAAATGCTTAAGAAATTATCATTCATGAGATCATTAACACCTATTTCCAGGATGAGGAAATCAAAAGAAGATACATCTAGGCTCAAAATGAAATCTAAAATTCTATGAGCACCAATGGTCTTTTCATATATATGAAAAAAATACTTCAGTGTGCATTAGTTTAATGCTATATGAAAGCAGCCTTTTTAGTTTCTTATTCCATTTTTTTTTCTTCTTTTATCTTACTAATCTCAAAATAGGTGTGATCTCAAAAGATGTGTAGGGTTTTTTTTTATTCGTTTCAAAAAATGTAACACATCATACAAAATGCTTAAGAAATTATCATTCATGAGATCATTAACACCTATTTCCAGGATGAGGAAATCAAAAGAAGATACATCTAGGCTTAAAATAAAATCTAAAATTCTATGAGCTCCAGCACCTGGTTTGCTGAAGGTGCAAATATTTGCACCTAAAGCTGGCCCTACGATTTTTTGTTTGTAATGTATTTCACCATTGAGGTACCAACAATACAGCCACAGATACTGCAAAAAGAAATCATTATCCCACATTTAAGACAATAAAGAGTTCAACACAACAGAAATGTATTTTCTACAATGACATACAAATACGTAGCATAAAATACTCTACAGCAGAATTATTGCAACAGGCACTGTCAACATAATGGTTCGTTTGCAAACTGAAGCATGCCATACACGTACTGGAAGTTCACGTGACTCTCAAAATAGGTGTGATCTCACAAATGATGTGTAGGTTTGGAATTTTTTTTTTATTCGTCTCAAAAAAAATGTAACACATCATACAAAATGCTTAAGAAATTATCATTCATGAGATCATTAACACCTATTTCCAGGATGAGGAAATCAAAAGAAGATACATCTAGGCTTAAAATAAAATCTAAAATTCTATGAGCACCAGCACCTGGTTTGCTGAAGGTGCAAATATTTGCACCTAAAGCTGGCCCTACGATTTTTTGTTTGTAATGTATTTCACCATTGAGGTACCAACAATACAGCCACAGATACTGCAAAAAGAAATCATTATCCCACATTTAAGACAATAAAGAGTTCAACACAACAGAAATGTATTTTCTACAATGACATACAAATACGTAGCATAAAATACTCTACAGCAGAATTATCGCAACAGGCACTGTCAACATAATGGTTCGTTTGCAAACTGAAGCATGCCATACACGTACTGGAAGTTCACGTGACTCTCAAAATAGGTGTGATCTCACAAATGATGTGTAGGTTTGGATTTTTTATTCGTCACAAAAAAATGTAACACATCATACAAAATGCTTAAGAAATTATCATTCATGAGATCATTAACACCTATTTCCAGGATGAGGAAATCAAAAGAAGATACATCTAGGCTCAAAATGAAATCTGAATTTCTATGAGCACCAGCACCTGTTTTGCTGAAGGTGCAAATATTTGCACCTAAAGCTGGCCCTACGATTCTTCTGTTTGTAATGTATTTCACCATTGAGGTACCAACAATACAGCCACGGATACTGCAAAAAAAAAATAAATCATTATCCCACATTTAAGACAATAAAGAGTTCAACACAACAGAAATGTATTTTCTACGATGACATACAAATACGTAGCATAAAATACTCTACAGCAGAATTATCGCAACAGGCACTGTCAACATAATGGTTCATTTGCAAACTGAAGCATGCCATTACACGTACTGGAAGTTCACGTGACTCTCAAAATAGGTGTGATCTCACAAATGATGTGTAGGTTTGGATTTTTTATTCGTCACAAAAAAATGTAACACATCATACAAAATGCTTAAGAAATTATCATTCATGAGATCATTAACACCTATTTCCAGGATGAGGAAATCAAAAGAAGATACATCTAGGCTCAAAATGAAATCTGAATTTCTATGAGCACCAGCACCTGTTTTGCTGAAGGTGCAAATATTTGCACCTAAAGCTGGCCCTACGATTCTTCTGTTTGTAATGTATTTCACCATTGAGGTACCAACAATACAGCCACGGATACTGCAAAAAAAAAATAAATCATTATCCCACATTTAAGACAATAAAGAGTTCAACACAACAGAAATGTATTTTCTACGATGACATACAAATACGTAGCATAAAATACTCTACAGCAGAATTATCGCAACAGGCACTGTCAACATAATGGTTCATTTGCAAACTGAAGCATGCCATTACACGTACTGGAAGTTCACGTGACTCTCAAAATAGGTGTGATCTCACAAATGATGTGTAGGTATACAAATGTAGACATACAAATACGTAGCATAAAATACTCTACAGCAGAATTATTGCAACAGGCACTGTCAACATAATGGTTCATTTGCAAACTGAAGCATGCCATTACACGTACTGGAAGTTCACGTGACTCTCAAAATAGGTGTGATCTCACAAATGATGTGTAGGTTTGGAATTTTTTTTTATTCGTTTAAAAAAAAATGTAACACATCATACAAAATGCTTAAGAAATTATCATTCATGAGATCATTAACACCTATTTCCAGGATGAGGAAATCAAAAGAAGATACATCTAGGCTCAAAATGAAATCTGAAATTCTATGAGCACCAGCACCTGTTTTGCTGAAGGTGCAAATATTTGCACCTAAAGCTGGCCCTACGATTCTTCTGTTTGTAATGTATTTCACCATTGAGGTACCAACAATACAGCCACGGATACTGCAAAAAAAAAATAAATCATTATCCCACATTTAAGACAATAAAGAGTTCAACACAACAGAAATGTATTTTCTACGATGACATACAAATACGTAGCATAAAATACTCTACAGCAGAATTATCGCAACAGGCACTGTCAACATAATGGTTCATTTGCAAACTGAAGCATGCCATTACACGTACTGGAAGTTCACGTGACTCTCAAAATAGGTGTGATCTCACAAATGATGTGTAGGTATACAAATGTAGACATACAAATACGTAGCATAAAATACTCTACAGCAGAATTATTGCAACAGGCACTGTCAACATAATGGTTCATTTGCAAACTGAAGCATGCCATTACACGTACTGGAAGTTCACGTGACTCTCAAAATAGGTGTGATCTCACAAATGATGTGTAGGTTTGGAATTTTTTTTTTTTTTATTCGTTTAAAAAAAAATGTAACACATCATACAAAATGCTTAAGAAATTATCATTCATGAGATCATTAACACCTATTTCCAGGATGAGGAAATCAAAAGAAGATACATCTAGGCTCAAAATGAAATCTGAAATTCTATGAGCACCAGCACCTGTTTTGCTGAAGGTGCAAATATTTGCACCTAAAGCTGGCCCTACGATTCTTCTGTTTGTAATGTATTTCACCATTGAGGTACCAACAATACAGCCACGGATACTGCTCCCGCACGGGGATAACTGGTTTTCCAGTTATTTGGGGAGCGGCGCCCCCACGGCCCGAGCTGGCCTTGTGACTGGTCAACATCTGGTGTCATGCCACCGCTTTGCTGTTGGTGTTTGCAGGGACGGCTGTTCATCCAGCTGTTGGGGTGTCGCGGCCCCACGATCCCGAGCTGGTCTTGTGTCTCGCTTTTTTTGTTTGTATTTATTTTCTCCACTGGCTAGTTGCCCGTGTTGTATTCTCTACCTAATCGCTACCACGTTATGTACTAACACCCCGGTCTTGTGGTTTTGTTACCCTCCACCACTAACTGATTTATATTAACCGCTCAGTTCGTAGGTTGCTGAGATTCCGTTTAGGTTCCCTGCCAGGATTTGTCTTCTTTAGATTTCTTTTTTTCCTTTTAGCTGGTTTGGGTGCTAGACCTACCTGCATGTTTGCCGCGTGCGGAGACCCGTGAGGCGGAAATGGGATGTCTGGCGGCTGAGGTCGCAGGAGACCGGATAAGTGCCTCCTGTGTACCAACACTCCTCTTCGACCCCGGCTTCGCTGTAAACGGGAGGCTAGAGACTAACCCACCTCTAGTCAGAAGTCATGTACCAAGTTGTGTGCAGGGCTTTAGCGGCTTTTTTGTCGTATGGCACGGCAGGGTGAGCCCGGGGGCTGTGGGATCATGCCAAAGGCGTTGGCATGACGGTACCCGGAGGCCGAAGTGTCCGCCGAGTGCGTGTGATCACAGCCAACGGACTATATCTGCAACGTATAAGCTCCAGAACTGTGTCCAGCGTCGTTTTCTTGGCTTGCGGACCTCCAGTTCTCCCTTGTAGGGCTCGGTGGTGGGTGGAGTAGTCTGCAGACGAATCTTCCTCCTTTTTTTCCATGGGTAAAAAGAACAAAAACTCCAAATTTAAGTCACCTGACAAAATGATAGTTGACAACGACTGTCCTTCGTCTTCTCAACCTACCAAGTCTCATACCCGTAAACGGTCTTTAGACCTTGACCTGGACCAAGAATGTGGAACCTCTTCTTCGGCAGCTGTACCAGTCGCTCCGAAGCGTCGTCTCCCTCGATTGCTGTGACTACGCATGCTACTCACTTGCTTGTAGAATCCATCGATCCGCATGAGAGACTGTCCACCAGATCTCCCTTTTTCATTTCTAAAGCTTTGGACGCTGCGGTTGGCCCCTTGAAGTCTGTGAGAAAGCTTCGCTCTGGGGACCTGCTTGTCCAAACTTGCAGTGTTTCTCAGAGTAACACTTTTCTGAACCTCACTAGTCTTCAAGGCATTCCTGTAAAAGTGACACCTCACCCGTTTCTTAACACCTCTCGGGGTGTTATTTCGGAGTTTGATCTCTTGCCATGCAGTGAAGACGAATTCGTGACTGAACTTGCTGATCAAGGTGTTATTGCTGCACGTCGTATGATGTTCCGGCGTGATGGTTCCATGATTAAGTCAAAAAATGTCATCTTGACTTTTAACTCCCCGAAAGTTCCGACCGAAATCAAGGCTGGCTACTTGGTCTGTGGAGTTCGCCCGTACATTCCCAGTCCTCTGCGCTGTTTCAGGTGCCAGAGGTACGGGCATTCACAACGTTTCTGTAAGAGTTCCGCTCGTTGCGCAAATTGTGGCTCCAGTGAACATGACGGGGAAGGTTGCACTTCTGCGGCCTGCTGTGTTAACTGCGGTGAGGCCCATGCAGCTTACTCCCGCAACTGTATGAAATGGAAGGACGAGATGGCGATCCAGCGCCTCAAGACCCTGGAAGGCCTCTCGTACCCTGCTGCCAAGGCCAAGTTGGGTATTCCCACCACCCGCCAGCGTACTTTTGCCGCAGTTGTTCAGTCTCAGCCACAACCCGTGCAGCCCTTTGTTCCGCGCCCTGTAGCTCTCGCAGCGCTTGCCAAGCGATCTACAGCTGACCAAGCGACACAGGTGTTTTTCCCCGAGCTCGCGATTTTTCGACTACCTGATTCTGGGCCTTCTCTTTTGCAGCCGACCCTCTCTTCCAGTTTAACGCAGAAAGCCTGCACGTGCGGACGACCCGGCCCTCAATCCGCAAAGGTGTGCAGTGTCCATCCAACTGTTGCGGTCCGCCTGAAGAACATTGCACCTGTCTCGGACTCAGCGAGGTCCCCACCCTCAACCAACATTGTGGAGGAACATAGGGGGGAGGAGAGTGACAGTTCGTCCCCAGCCTCAAACAACATTGCAGAGGAACATGGGGGGGAAGAGAGTGACAGTTCGTCCCCGCCCTCTGCCAGCATTGCAGAGGAGTGTGGGGGGAGGAGAGTGACTCATCCTTTGTGTAGTTGTGTTAAAAAAAAAAAATAAAAAAAAAAAAAAAAATTATAATTATAATAGTAAATTAATAAATTTTTATATAGACCTAATTGATTACCTTGTCTTCACAGCTTCCATCATACTCTTTTTCAACTTTTACCAAGCCTGTCTGCTCTTAATCATATTCCACGTTTTTAAAAATCTGTGGCTGATAGTTCTTTGTCTGGCGCTCTTTGGCCAAACCTGGCCCTTGCGCCAATAAAATCCAACAACCAACCAACCAACCAAACTGAAGCATGCCATTACACGTACTGGAAGTTCACGTGACTCTCAAAATAGGTGTGATCTCACAAATGATGTGTAGGTTTGGAATTTTTTTTTATTCGTTTAAAAAAAAATGTAACACATCATACAAAATGCTTAAGAAATTATCATTCATGAGATCATTAACACCTATTTCCAGGATGAGGAAATCAAAAGAAGATACATCTAGGCTCAAAATGAAATCTGAAATTCTATGAGCACCAGCACCTGTTTTGCTGAAGGTGCAAATATTTGCACCTAAAGCTGGCCCTACGATTCTTCTGTTTGTAATGTATTTCACCATTGAGGTACCAACAATACAGCCACGGATACTGCTCCCGCACGGGGATAACTGGTTTTCCAGTTATTTGGGGAGCGGCGCCCCCACGGCCCGAGCTGGCCTTGTGACTGGTCAACATCTGGTGTCATGCCACCGCTTTGCTGTTGGTGTTTGCAGGGACGGCTGTTCATCCAGCTGTTGGGGAGTCGCGGCCCCACGATCCCGAGCCGGTCTTGTGTCTCGCTTTTTCGTTTTTATTTATTTTCTCCGCTGGCTAGTTGCCCGTGTTGTGTTCTCTACCTAATCTCTACCACGTTATGTACTAACACCCCGGTCTTGTGGTTTTGTTACCCTCCACCACTAACTGATTTATATTAACCGCTCAGTTCGTAGGTTGCTGAGATTCCGTTTAGGTTCCCTGCCAGGATTTGTCTTCTTTGGATTTCTTTTTTTCCTTTTAGCTGGTTTGGGTGCTAGACCTACCTGCATGTTTGCCGCGTGCGGAGACCCGTGAGGCGGAAATGGGATGTCTGGCGGCTGAGGTCGCAGGAGACCGGTTAAGTGCCTCCTGTGTACCAACACTCCTCTTCGACCCCGGCTTCGCTGTAAACGGGAGGCTAGAGACTAACCCACCTCTAGTCAGCAGTCTTGTACCAAGTTGTGTACAGGGCTTTAGCGGCTTTTTTGTCGTATGGCACGGCAGGGTGAGCCCGGGGGCTGTGGGATCATGCCAAAGGCGTTGGCATGACGGTACCAGGAGGCCGAAGTGTCCGCCGAGTGCGTGTGATCACAGCCAACGGACTATATCTGCAACGTATAAGCTCCAGAACTGTGTCCAGCGTCATTTTCTCGGCTTGCGGACCTCCAGTTCTCCCTTGTAGGGCTCGGTGGTGGGTGGAGTAGTTTGCAGACGAATCTTCCTTCTTTTTTCCATGGGTAGAAACAAGAAACAAAACTCCAAATTTAGGACACCTGTGAATATGATAGTTGACAACGACTCTCCTTCGTCTTCTCAACCTACCAAGTCTCATACCCTTAAACGATCTTTAGACCATGACCTGGACCAAGAATGTGGAACCTCTTCTTCGGCAGCTGTACCAGTCGCTCCGAAGCGTCGTCTCCCTCGATTGCTGTGAATACGCATGCTACACACTTACTTGTAGAATCCGTCGATCCGAATGAGAGACTGTCCTCCAGATCTCCATTTTTCATTTCTAAAGCTTTGGACGCTGCAGTTGGCCCCTTGCAGTCTGTGAGGAAGCTTCGCTCTGGGGACCTGCTTGTCCAAACTTGCAGTGTTTCTCAGAGTAACACTCTTATGCACCTCACTAGTCTTCAAGGCATTCCTGTCAAGGTGGCACCTCACCCGTTTCTCAACACCTCTCGGGGTGTTATTTCTGAGTTTGATCTCTTGCCATGCAGTGAAGAAGAATTGGTGACTGAACTTGCAGATCAAGGTGTTATTGCTGCACGTCGTATGATGTTCCGGCGCGATGGTTCTTTAATTAAGTCTAAAAATGTTATCTTGACTTTTAACTCCCCGAAGGTTCCGACCGAAATCAAGGCTGGCTACTTGGTCTGTGGAGTTCGCCCGTACATTCCCAGTCCTCTGCGCTGTTTCAAGTGCCAGAGGTACGGGCATTCACAACGATTTTGTAAGAGTTCCGCTCGTTGCGCAAATTGTGGCTCCAGTGACCATGACGGGGAAGGTTGCACTTCTGCGGCCTCCTGTTTTAACTGTGGTGAGGCCCATGCAGCTTACTCCCGCACCTGTATGAAATGGAAGGACGAGATGGCGATCCAGCGCCTCAAGACCCTGGAAGGCCTCTCGTACCCTGCTGCCAAGGCCAAGTTGGGTATACCCACCACCCGACAGCGTACTTTTGCCGCAGTAGTTCAGTCTCTGCCACAACCCGTGCAGCCCTTTGTGCCGCGCCCTGTAGCTCTCGCCGCCCTTGCCAAGCGATCTACAGCTGACCAATCGACACAGGTGTTTTTCCCCGAGCTCCAGATTTTTCGAATACCTGATTCTGGGCCTTCTCTTTTGCAGCCGACCGTCTCTTCCAGTTTCCAGCCGAAAGTCTGCACGTGCGGCAGACCCGGCCCTCAATCCGCAAAGGTGTGCAGTGTCCATCCCACTGTCGCGGTCAGCCTGACCAACATTGCGACTGTCTCGGCCTCAGCGAGGTCCCCACCCTCAACCAACATTATAGAGGAACTTGGGGGGAGGAGAGTGACAGTTCGTCCCCAGCCTCAACCAACATTGCAGAGGAACATGGGGGGAGGAGAGTGACGGTTCGTCCCTGCCCTCTGCCAGCGTTGCAGAGGAGTGTGGGGGGAGGAGAGTGACGGTTCGTCACCCTCCTGGTGAATCATCCTTTGTGTAGTTGTGTTTCCTGATCATACTTATACTAGTTATTTAATACATACATAAATTTTTATATAAACCTCATTAACTAACTTGTCTTCACAGCTTTCATCATCCTCTTTTCCAGCTTTTACCACGCCTGTCTGCTCTTCATCATTTTCCCCGCTTTTAAACATCTGTAGCTGATAGTTCTTTGTCTGGCGCTCTTTGGCCAAACCTGGCCCTTGCGCCAATAAAATCAACCAACCAACCAACCAACCAACCACGGATACTGCAAAAAAAAAAAAATAAATCATTATCCCACATTTAAGACAATAAAGAGTTCAACACAACAGAAATGTATTTTCTACGATGACATACAAATACGTAGCATAAAATACTCTACAGCAGAATTATCGCAACAGGCACTGTCAACATAATGGTTCATTTGCAAACTGAAGCATGCCATTACACGTACTGGAAGTTCACGTGACTCTCAAAATAGGTGTGATCTCACAAATGATGTGTAGGTATACAAATGTAGACATACAAATACGTAGCATAAAATACTCTACAGCAGAATTATTGCAACAGGCACTGTCAACATAATGCCCCGCACGGGGATAACTGGTTTTCCAGTTATTTGGGGAGCGGCGCCCCCACGGCCCGAGCTGACCTTGTGACGGATCATTTTGTCATTTCGTCTTGAACGATTACATCACCGAAGGGACAGCTGTTCATCCAGCTGATGGGGGATGGCGTCCCCACGGCCCGAGCCAACATGTACTATATGTGATGATTTTCACATTTTTTATGTTTTTTCACTTTACATGAACCCGCCTCAGTTGTAGGTTGCTGAGGTTGTGATTATGCGCCAGCTCAGGATTTTAGTTTCTCGTTTTCTTTCCTGTCTTCTCCATTTCATGTTTCTTTCTTTGTTTTTCCGAGCTGGTTAGCTAGACCTGCCTGCACGTTTGCCGTGTGCGGTGACCCGTAAGGTGGAAAAGGGGATGCTGGAGGCTGAGGTTTCTGGAGGCCTGGGTGTTGTTGTCGCCAGTTGCCAACACTCCTCTTTGCCCCCTGCTTCACCCTAAACGGGCGGCTGGGAACTAACCCACTCCTAGTCAATGAGGTCTGTGGCCGAGTGGAGCCCAGACCTCTAACGGCTTGTCGTCTCGTACGACAGGGTGAGTCTGGGGATAGGGTGGGCATGCCAAAGGGGTGTTCCCCAGGCATGGGAAAGTCTGGGTGCATGCCGAGCGCATGTCTGCCCTATCAACTTGCTATATCCGCTTGCTATCCCTAGAGCCGTGTCCTGCGTCCACTTGGGCTTGCGGACCTCCGGCTCTCCTCGTTGGGCTCGATTGTGGGTGGGGAAGTCGGCGGACGAATTCTTAAAACTTCTATGGATGAAAACAAAATTTCCCAAGAACCAAAAAGCAAAAGAGGTATAGAGGAAGGCTCATCCCCTTCTGCCAAAAAACATGTCCCTGATTGTTCAAATGCTCGTTTCTTTTTGTGCACTCATTGGACCCTTCAAAGCCTTTGAGTGCCAAAAGTCCATTTTGGATAAATAAAGCTCTTCAATCCATCGCAAGCTCTCCTAAGAGCGTAAAGAAGCTCCAATCTGGAGATCTTCTTGTAGAAATGTCCACTGTGGCCTACAGCTCTACACTTCTTAACACCACCACGCTGCTTGAGACTCCGGTCAAAATAACACCTCATGGATACCTAAATTCATCTCGAGGTGTTGTCTCCTCTCAGGACCTCGTTGAGTGTGCTGAGGAAGAATTACTTGAAGAACTGAGGAGTCAACACGTTACGGGTGTGCGGCGTATTCTATTCAGGCGGAATGGGCAGTCCGTCCCATCCCGGAACATCATTTTAACTTTTGATAGCCCTTCCCTGCCTACATCCATCAAGGCAGGGTATCTCCACCTCGAGGTACGCCCGTACATCCCTAACCCTTTGAGATGTTTTAGGTGCCAGTCTTATGGCCATTCTCAGCAGTCGTGCAGGAGTAATCCTAGGTGTGCACGCTGTGGTGCCACAGAACATCTTCTGCAGGAATGTGTGGCCGAGGCTGAGTTTTGTGTGAACTGCAAGGGTTCACATGCAGCATCAGCCAAAGATTGTCCCAAGTGGAAGGAGGAGAAGGAAATCCAAAGGATCAAAACGGTGGAAAATATTTCCTATCCTGAGGCCAGAAGAAAAGTGGTTCCTGTTACATCTGATCGGCGATCATACGCTTCAGTGGTGGTTGCCAAATCTACGGTTGCCACTCAGACCGACATTGAGATCCCCCTTAAATGTCCATTCAATGTTAATGACATCATCGCAGTCGGACTGGAGGCACTCCAGTCTCGAGCTAGGGGTCTGAAAGCGCCACCCACCACTTCGCCGAAGCAGACTCATCCCACCACCAACAAGGGAAGTCAGGCCACTTCTTCTAACAAAAAGACCAAAGCCCAGGATAAGAAAAGCATTTCTTCTCCTCCAAAATCTCAGGAAACGACTCAACGTCGTGCGCCTCCCGGTAAGACACTTGGGACAAAACATTCTCCCATCTTAGCCCCTGGTCACACGCCTCCAGATCTGGGGGAACCCCCAGCAGAGGCGATGGAGCCGGACTTTGTTTGATCATTTTCATTTTCATTTCACTTATAACCATGGCTTCAATCATTCAGTGGAACTGTCGAGGTTTTCGGACGAACTTTGATGAAGTGAAACATCTGCTTTCATTTTACTCTCCGGTGTGCCTTTGTCTACAGGAGACGAAGCTTAAACCATCGGACCTGCTTTCAGTTCGAGGCTACAGTGCATTTCGGACAGATAACTCGTCTGGAAATATAGCCTGTGGGGGAGTTGCCATTCTCGTCCCTCACAGGGCCCCGCACGGGGATAACTGGTTTTCCAGTTATTTGGGGAGCGGCGCCCCCACGGCCCGAGCCGACCTTGTGACGGATCATTTTGTCATTTCGTCTTGAACGATTACATCACCGAAGGGACAGCTGTTCATCCAGCTGATGGGGGATGGCGTCCCCACGGCCCGAGCCAACATGTACTATATGTGATGATTTTCACATTTTTTATGTTTTTTCACTTGACATGAACCCGCCTCAGTTGTAGGTTGCTGAGGTTGTGATTATGCGCCAGCTCCGGATTTTAGTTTCTCGTTTTCTTTCCTGTCTTCTCCATTTCATGTTCCTTTCTTTGTTTTTCCGAGCTGGTTAGCTAGACCTGCCTGCACGTTTGCCGTGTGCGGTGACCCGTAAGGTGGAAAAGGGGATGCTGGAGGCTGAGGTTTCTGGAGGCCTGGGTGTTGTTGTCGCCAGTTGCCAACACTCCTCTTTGCCCCCTGCTTCACCCTAAACGGGCGGCTGGGAACTAACCCACTCCTAGTCAATGAGGTCTGTGGCCGAGTGGAGCCCAGACCTCTAACGGCTTGTCGTCTCGTACGACAGGGTGAGTCTGGGGATAGGGTGGGCATGCCAAAGGGGTGT
The DNA here is from genome assembly GCA_039090855.1 of Macrothele yani. NCBI lineage: Eukaryota > Metazoa > Arthropoda > Arachnida > Araneae > Macrothelidae > Macrothele > Macrothele yani. The sequence goes on along the minus strand of CM077031.1, from coordinate 31,500,104 downwards.
TCCCCAGGCATGGGAAAGTCTGGGTGCTCGCCGAGCGCATGTCTGCCCTATCAACTTGCTATATCCGCTTGCTATCCCTAGAGCCGTGTCCTGCGTCCACTTGGGCTTGCGGACCTCCGGTTCTCCCTTGTTGGGCTCGATTGTGGGTGGGGAAGTCGGCGGATGAATCCTTTAAATTTTTTCATGGCTCTCAATGAAATTTCCCATGAACCCAAAACTAAAAGAAGTATGGAGGAAGGTTCAGGTCCTTCCGCCAAAAAATTTGTCGCTGATGTTTCCAATGCTAGATTCTTTTTTGTGCACTCATTGGACCCTTCAAAGCCTTTGAGTGCCAAAAGTCCATTTTGGATCCATAAAGCACTGCAATCAATTGCAAGCTCTCCTAAAAGCGTCAAGAAGCTCCAGTCTGGAGATCTTCTTGTTGAGATGTCTACTGTGGCCTACAGTTCCACACTTATCAACACCAGCATGCTGCTTGAGACTCCGGTCAAAATAACACCACACGGTTACCTAAATTCATCTCGAGGTGTTGTCTCCTCTCGGGATCTTATTGATTGCACTGAGGAGGAACTTCTCGAAGAACTGAGGAGCCAACATGTTACGGGTGTGCGGCGTATTTCTTTCAGGAGGAATGGGCAGTTTGTCCCATCCTGGAACATTATCTTGACATTCAACTGCCCTTCCCTGCCTACATCCATCAAGGCAGGGTATCTCCACCTCGAGGTACGACCGTACATTCCTAACCCGTTGAGATGTTTTAGGTGCCAGTCGTACGGCCACTCTCCCCCGCACGGGGATAACTGGTTTTCCAGTTATTTGGGGAGCGGCGCCCCCACGGCCCGAGCCGACCTTGTGACGGATCATTTTGTCATTTCGTCTTGAACGATTACATCACCGAAGGGACAGCTGTTCATCCAGCTGATGGGGGATGGCGTCCCCACGGCCCGAGCCAACATGTACTATATGTGATGATTTTCACATTTTTTATGTTTTTTCACTTGACATGAACCCGCCTCAGTTGTAGGTTGCTGAGGTTGTGATTATGCGCCAGCTCCGGATTTTAGTTTCTCGTTTTCTTTCCTGTCTTCTCCATTTCATGTTCCTTTCTTTGTTTTTCCGAGCTGGTTAGCTAGACCTGCCTGCACGTTTGCCGTGTGCGGTGACCCGTAAGGTGGAAAAGGGGATGCTGGAGGCTGAGGTTTCTGGAGGCCTGGGTGTTGTTGTCGCCAGTTGCCAACACTCCTCTTTGCCCCCTGCTTCACCCTAAACGGGCGGCTGGGAACTAACCCACTCCTAGTCAATGAGGTCTGTGGCCGAGTGGAGCCCAGACCTCTAACGGCTTGTCGTCTCGTACGACAGGGTGAGTCTGGGGATAGGGTGGGCATGCCAAAGGGGTGTTCCCCAGGCATGGGAAAGTCTGGGTGCTCGCCGAGCGCATGTCTGCCCTATCAACTTGCTATATCCGCTTGCTATCCCTAGAGCCGTGTCCTGCGTCCACTTGGGCTTGCGGACCTCCGGTTCTCCCTTGTTGGGCTCGATTGTGGGTGGGGAAGTCGGCGGATGAATCCTTTAAATTTTTTCATGGCTCTCAATGAAATTTCCCATGAACCCAAAACTAAAAGAAGTATGGAGGAAGGTTCAGGTCCTTCCGCCAAAAAATTTGTCGCTGATGTTTCCAATGCTAGATTCTTTTTTGTGCACTCATTGGACCCTTCAAAGCCTTTGAGTGCCAAAAGTCCATTTTGGATCCATAAAGCACTGCAATCAATTGCAAGCTCTCCTAAAAGCGTCAAGAAGCTCCAGTCTGGAGATCTTCTTGTTGAGATGTCTACTGTGGCCTACAGTTCCACACTTATCAACACCAGCATGCTGCTTGAGACTCCGGTCAAAATAACACCACACGGTTACCTAAATTCATCTCGAGGTGTTGTCTCCTCTCGGGATCTTATTGATTGCACTGAGGAGGAACTTCTCGAAGAACTGAGGAGCCAACATGTTACGGGTGTGCGGCGTATTTCTTTCAGGAGGAATGGGCAGTTTGTCCCATCCTGGAACATTATCTTGACATTCAACTGCCCTTCCCTGCCTACATCCATCAAGGCAGGGTATCTCCACCTCGAGGTACGACCGTACATTCCTAACCCGTTGAGATGTTTTAGGTGCCAGTCGTACGGCCACTCTCAGCAGTCATGTAGGAGTACTCCTAGGTGTGGACGCTGTGGTGCCACAGAGCATCTACTCTCAGAATGTGTGGCCGAGGCCGAGTTTTGTGTGAACTGCAAGGGTTCACACCCAGCATCAGCCAAAGATTGTCCCAAGTGGAAGGAGGAGAAGGAAATCCAAAGGCTCAAAACGGTGGAAAATATTTCCTATCCTGAGGCCAGAAGAAGAGTGGTTCCCGTTATATCTGATCGGCGATCATACGCTTCAGTGGTGGTTGCCAAATCTACGGTTGGCATTCAGACCGACGCTCAGATCTCCCCTAACTGTCCATTCAATATGGAGGAAATCATCGCAGCCGGACTGGAGGCACTCCGGTCGCGAGCTAGGAGTCTGAAAGCGGCACCCGCCACTTCACCGAAGCAGACTCACTCCAACACCAGCAAGGGCACTCAGTCCACTTCTTCTGGCAAAAACGCCAACACTAACACCAACACCAAGGTCAAGGATAAGAAGAGCATTTCTTCTCCTTCAAAGTCTCAGCCAAACAATCAACGGCGAGCAAATCCCGCCAAGACACTTGGGACAAAGCATTCACCAATCTTGGCCCCTGGTCACACACCACCAAATCTGGGGGAACGCTCACCAGAGGAAATGGAGGCTGACCAAGTTTAATCATTTCCTTTTTCATTTCATTTTTACCCATGGGTTCAATAATTCAGTGGAACTGCCGAGGTTTTCGCACCAGTTTTGATGACGTGACACATCTGCTTTATTTGTACTCTCCGGTGTGCCTTTGTCTTCAGGAGACAAAGCTTAAACCATCGGACCTGCTTTCAGTTCGAGGCTACAGTGCATTTCGGACAGACCACTCGTCTGGAAATATAGCCTGTGGGGGTGTCGCTATTCTCGTTCCTCACAGGGTTCCGGTATCTTCCGTCGCGGTTTCCACAACTGTGCAGGCCGTGGCGGTTCGTATTTCTATGCCTGTGCCTCTTACTGTTTGCAGTGTTTATCTACCACCGGATGAGGATGTTAGCGTCTCTGTTCTGGAGAGCTTGATTGATCAGCTGCCCTCTCCCTTCCTTCTTTTGGGTGACTTTAATGCTCATCATCCTTTGTGGGGTAGTGTCAGCGCCAGCGCTAGAGGTCGTCGCATAGAGTCTCTTCTGTGCTCGGCCTCTGTGTGCCTTTTAAACACCGGTGCTGACACTTACTTCCATGAGCCGACAAGATCTTTCAGTGCGATCGATTTGACCTTGGGTTCACCATCGATCATTGCTGACTGGTCGTGGACGGTGTGTAAGGATCTCCACGGGAGCGACCACTTCCCAATCGTCCTCTGGCACCATGCAAACGTGCAATATTCTGCCTCCCGCCCACCTCGATGGAGGATGGATTGTGCCAGATGGGAGGTCTTCACATCGTCCGCGGTGATATCTTCTGAAATGGTGACCCAAGAGTCAATCGACGCAGCTGTACTTAAAGTCACAACTTGTATTCTTCAGGCAGCTGATCTTTCAATTCGTAAGACATCTACGAAGCTCCCCAGAATTCCGAAACCTTGGTGGAACCCTAAATGCGCAGCGGCTAGGAGAGCTCAACACAAGGCCTGGTCTACTTTTCGGCGTTATCCAACCGAGGCTAATCTCGTTGCTTTTAAACGTGCTAAATCCTATGCTCGGTTGGTGCGTCGACGTAGCAAGAGGGAGTCTTGGATCCAGTATGTATCATCTCTTACCTCACGTGCCAATTCGAAAACTGTGTGGGAAAGGATTCGTAAGATCCGGGGAACCTACAGTTCACACCAGATTGCCATTCTCGAGAGTAACGGCTGCACATATGCTGACGTCGGGGAGATTGCAGACTGTCTGGGGGAGGCGTTTGCCTCCGTTTCGAGTGATCTGGCGTATCCGGCCTCCTTTCATAGGATTCAGTCCTCCGCGGAACGCCAGAGAATCTCTTTTGCGCCGTATACCGACACTGGTTATAACTCCCCTTCAGCATGTGTGAACTTCGGGTGGCTCTGCATCGGTCCGGGGCTACTTCTGTCGGTCCCGATGACATCCACTACGACATGCTCCGTCATCTCTCCCAGTCGTCTCTCGAGAACCTTTTAATCTTATACAACCGCATCTGGTTAGAACACAGTTTCCCGGAGTCTTGGCGAAAGGCTTTTGTTCTACCTTTTCCGAAGCCTGGCAAGGATCCTAAGTCTCCCTCTAGTTATCGCCCAATTGCTCTCACTAGCTGTCTGTGTAAAGTTCTCGAACGCATGGTTAACTCACGATTAATTCATTTTTTAGAACATCATCAATTACTTTCACCATCACAAAGCGGTTTTCGGCGTCATCGTTCACCTCACGATCATCTCCTGCACCTTGAGACATCTGTGCGCGAGGCGTTCGTGCGTAGGCAGCACCTGGTTTCTGTATTCTTTGACATCGAGAAAGCCTATGATCGTGCGTGGCGGCACGGGATTATCCGTGACCTCCACGCATGCGGATTGCGAGGGAATCTTCCGACCTTTATTGTAAATTTTCTTCGCAATCGGGTGTTCCAGGTGCGCCTGGGTACGACGCTATCTGCAACATTCCATCAAGAACAAGGTGTTCCTCAAGGTTGCATTTTATCTGTCACATTGTTCATCCTTCGCATTAATTGTCTCCTCACAAATCTTCCTCCTGCGGTTTCGGCTACTGTGTATGTCGATGACTTGCACATCTTCTGCTCGTCATCGAGCATGCGTTTCATTGAAAGGCAGTTGCAGTCTAGTATTAATCAGATTTTTAAAGCGGCAAATAGCAATGGTTTCGTTCTTTCTCCCGACAAGACAGCGTGTGTTCATTTCTGCCGGAGGCGTGGCCTCCATCCTGACCCCGAGCTGTATTTGGACCGTGCAGCCATTCCAGTTTTGCCGGAGACCAAGTTCCTTGGACTGACCGTCGACCGTGCGCTTACGTTCCGTGTGCACGTTCGGCGGCTCAAGATTTCCTGTCTGCGTGCTCTTTCTATTCTAAAAATCCTTTCGAGAGTTTCGTGGGGCGCAGACAGGATCTCTTTGTTTCGCATTTACCACTCCTTAATTCGGTCGAAACTGGATTACGGCTGTATCGTGTATGGCTCGGCTCGTCCTTCCGTTCTCCGGCCTTTGGACGCTGTTCATCATCAGGCACTGCGTCTTTGTACGGGAGCATTTCGAACATCTCCGATTCCCAGCCTTTACGCTGATGCGAACGAACCATCGCTTGAATTACGCCGTCTGCAGCTGTCTGTCCACTTTTACTTAAAACTTCGGTCTCTTCCAGACCATCCTTTGTACGGTGCAGTTTTCCATCCTCAGCATGCTCGTTTATTTGCGAACCGGCCCTCGTGCGTTCCAACCTTCGGTCTTCGTATGGCGGCCGTAGCTCGTGATGCAGGGCTCGACTTGTCGCTTGTTGCAGCGATCAGGGGCTTTGGGGATCCTCCATGGCACCCACTTGGTGTCATGGTTGATACCACCTTTACGTCTTTCGACAAATCCTCAACCCCTGCGTCAGTGTACCAGCAGCTCTTCGCTGAGCATCGTGCCCTCAAATCTGAATACACTCCCATTTTCACTGATGGCTCCAAGATGCATGGAGTCGTTGGATCCGCAGCTGTCTGTGTTGATGACGTGTCAGTAGCGCGGATCCCAGCTGGGGCCACGGTGTTTTCGGCGGAGATGCATGCTGTGTATCTTGCACTTCTTCATGTTCAGTCGAGTTCTCATCATAGTGCTATGGTCTATATGGATTCATTAAGTGTCCTGCAGTCTTTGTCATCGCTGGACTATTGTAATCATCCTTTTCTTTTGAACGTACGAGGGCTTCTTCGTTCCTTGCTCGAGGCCGGTGTCCAGATTCAATTCGTCTGGATTCCTGGGCATGTTGGAATCTCGGGTAACGAGTGTGCTGATGCGGCCGCTAGATCTGCTTCCTCTTTGGTCGTCACACCCTTGCCACTCTTTCATCGCGATTTTCGATTTCTTGTTCGTGATCATATCAAACGAACGTGGCAGGGTCTGTGGGACCAACAGGTTGAAAATAAACTGCATCGTATAAAACCTATTCTCGAAATCTGGAACTCCTCATCTCGTCGGAACCGTAGGGAGGAAGTGGTGCTTGCGCGTCTCCGCATTGGGCATTGTCGTTTCACTCACCGCTTTTTGCTGTGTGGCGACACTGCGCCGATGTGTGAGACGTGCAACTGCCGACTCACCGTCACTCATCTTTTGTGTACCTGTGTTCGTTTTCGTGATGTACGTTTTCATTTCTTTCATTCTCATTTGTTGAACGAGGACGCCGCTACACTGCAGCGGCTCCTCAATGACCACTGCAATCCTGTTGTTGTTTTTTCATTTTTTAAGCAAATTGACTATTTTAAACGTATCTAGATTTTAGCCCTATCATTATACTCATTTTTCAGTTTTACTGAATCAGCTAGATTTTAATATTTGTATCATGTTTTTAGTACTGTTTGTTTCATTATCTTTTTTAGCCCTTTCATCGTTCTCATTCTTCAGTTTTATTTGATCAGCCATATTTTAAGCTTCATCGCACGTTTTTAATACTGTTTGTTTGTCTGTCTGTCTTGTAGTTTTTACCGTATTCATTTCCATCTTTCACTTTTACCGCTTCATCCTGTTTTTAGCCTTGTGTACTTATTTTATTGATTTTGTTCTCTTTTGATGTCTTTTGTTTGGCGCTCTTTGGCCAACCATGGCCCTTGCGCCAATAAAATCAATGAACCAACCAACCAACCCTCACAGGGTTCCGGTATCTTCCGTCGCGGTTTCCACAACTGTGCAGGCCGTGGCGGTTCGTATTTCTATGCCTGTACCTCTTACTGTCTGCAGTGTCTATCTGCCGCCGGACGAGAACGTGAGCGTCCCGGTACTGGAGAGATTGGTTGATCAGCTGCCTTCACCCTTTCTAATACTAGGTGACTTCAATGCCCATCATCATTTGTGGGGTAGTGTCAGCATCAGCACGAGAGGTCGTCGCATAGAGTCTCTTCTGTCCTCGGCCTCTTTGTGCCTTTTTAACACCGGTGCTGACACGTACTTCCATGAACCGACACGATCCTTCAGTGCGATCGATTTGACCTTGGGATCACCATCAATTATTGCTGACTGGTCGTGGACGGTGTGTAACGACCTCCACGGGAGCGACCATTATCCGATTTTGCTCTCGCATCATGCCAACTTGCCAACTTCTGCCTCCCGCCCCCCTCGTTGGAGGATGGAGCGTGCGAGATGGGAGGTCTTCACGCCGTCAGCTTTGATCTCTTCTGCGATGGTGACCCAAGAGTCAATCGACGCAGCGGTTCTTGAAGTCACAAATTGTATTCTTCAGGCAGCTGATCTTTCTATCCCAAAAACATCGACGACACTCTCCAGAAGTCCGAAGCCTTGGTGGACCCCTGAATGCGCAGCGGCTAGGAGAGCTCAACATAAGGCCTGGTCTATGTTTCGGCGTTATCCGACCGATGCTAATCTCGTTAAATTCAAACGAGCAAAATCCTATGCTCGGTTGGTGCGTCGACGTAGCAAGAGGGAGTCTTGGATCCAGTATGTGTCATCTCTCACTTCACGTGCCAGTTCGAAAAGTGTGTGGGAAAAGATCCGAAAGATCCGGGGTAACTACAGCTCTCACCAGATCTCCATTCTCGAGAGCAACGGCTGCACATATGCTGGAGTCGGGGAGATTGCTGATTGTTTAGGGGAGGCGTTTGCCTCCGTGTCGAGTGACCTGGCGTATCCTACTTCTTTTCAAAGAATGAAATCCACTGCGGAACGCCAGAGAATCTCCTTTGCGCCTTTTCTCGACACGGGATATAACTCCCCCTTCAGCATGGTTGAACTCAGGGTGGCTCTGCATCGGTCCGGCGCTACATCGGTCGGTCCCGATGGCATCCATTATGACATGCTCCGTCATCTCTCGCAGTCGTCTCTCGAGAATCTCTTAATCCTTTACAATCGTATTTGGTCGGAGCACAGTTTCCCGGAGTCTTGGCGAAAAGCAGTTGTTCTGCCTTTTCCCAAACCTGGCAAGGATCCCAAGTCTCCCTCTAGTTATCGTCCAATTGCTCTCACTAGCTGTCTGTGTAAAGTTCTTGAACGCATGGTTAATTCCCGGTTAATTCATTTTTTAGAATATCATCAAGTACTTTCACCATCACAAAGCGGCTTTCGCCGTCATCGTTCACCTCACGATCATCTCCTGCACCTTGAGACATCTGTGCGCGAGGCGTTCGTGCGTAGGCAGCACCTGGTTTCTGTATTTTTTGATATTGAAAAAGCTTATGATCGAGCGTGGCGGCACGGTATTATCCGTGACCTCCACGCATGCGGATTGCGAGGAAATCTTCCGACATTTATTTTAAATTTTCTTCGCAATCGGGTGTTCCAGGTGCGCCTGGGTACGACGCTATCTGCAACATTCCATCAAGAACAAGGTGTTCCTCAAGGTTGCATTTTATCTGTCACATTGTTCATCCTTCGCATTAATTGTCTCCTCACAAATCTTCCTCCTGCGGTTTCGGCTACTGTGTATGTTGATGATTTACACATTTTCTGCTCGTCATCCAGCATGAATTTTATTGAAAGGCAGTTGCAGTCTGCAATTAATCAGATCTTTAAAACGGCGAATAGCAATGGTTTCGTTCTTTCTCCCGACAAGACAGCGTGTGTCCATTTCTGCCGGAGGCGTGGCCTCCATCCTGACCCAGAGCTGTTTTTAGACCGTGCAGCCATACCAGTTTTGCCGGAGACCAAGTTCCTTGGTCTGACCGTCGACCGTGCGCTTACGTTCCGTGCGCACGTTCGGCGGCTCAAGATTTCCTGTCTGCGGGCTCTATCTATTCTTAAGATCCTTTCGAGAGTCTCGTGGGGCGCAGACAGGATGTCTTTGATTCGTATTTACCATTCCTTAATCCGGTCGAAACTGGATTATGGTTGTATCGTGTATGGCTCTGCTCGTCGTTCCGTTCTCCGGCCTTTGGACACTATTCACCATCAAGCACTGCGTCTTTGTTCGGGAGCATTTCGAACATCTCCGATTCCCAGCCTATACGCTGACGCGAACGAACCATCGCTTGAATTACGCCGTCTGCAGCTGTCTATTCATTTCTACCTGAAACTTAGATCTCTTCCAGGCCATCCTTTATACGATGCAGTTTTTCATCCCCAGCATGCTCGTTTATTCGGGAACCGGCCCTCGTGCATTTCAACCTTCGGTCTTCGTATGGCGGCCGTAGCCCGTGATGTAGGGCTCGACTTGTCACTTGTTGGAGAGACCAGGGGCTTTGGGGATCCGCCATGGCACCCACTTGGTGTCATGGTTGATACCACCTTTACATCTTTCGATAAATCCTCAACCCCTGCGTCAGTGTACCAGCAGCTCTTCGCTGAGCACCGTGACCTAAATTTTAATTACACTCCTATTTTTACTGATGGCTCCAAAATGCACGGAGTCGTTGGATCCGCGGCTGTCTGTGTAGATGACGTTTCAGTAGCGCGGATCCCAGCTGAGGCCACGGTGTTTTCGGCGGAGATGCATGCTGTGTATCTCGCTCTTCTTCATGTTCAGTCGAGTTCTCATCATCGTGCTATGGTCTATACGGATTCCTTGAGTGTCTTGCAGTCTTTGTCATCTGCAGATTGCCGTGACCATCCTTTTCTCGTGAATGTGAGACAGTTACTTCGTCGTTTGCTCGAGGCCGGTTTTCAGGTTCAGTTTTGCTGGATTCCTGGGCATGTTGGAATCTCGGGTAACGAGTGTGCTGATGCGGCTGCTAGATCTGCTTCCTCTTTGGTCGTCACACCCTTGCCACTGTTTCACCTGGATTTCCGCTTTCTGGTCCCCGCACGGGGATAACTGGTTTTTCCAGTTATTTGGGGAGCGGCGCCCCCACGGCCCGAGCTCACCTTGTGACGGAGTACTTTTCGTTTGCTCTTGAACGATAACATCACCGAAGGGACAGCTGTTCATCCAGCTGATGGGGGTTGGCGTCCCCACGGCCCGAGCCGATTTTCTCTTATTGTTTTGTTTTTTGTCTTCAGTTCATATCTTGACGTGTACCCGCCCCAGTTGTAGGCTGCTGAGGTTGTGATGAGGCGCCAGCTCCGGGTTTTTGTTCCTCGTTCACTTCCCTGTCTTTTCTCTTTTATGTTACATTTTCTGTTTTTCCGGAGCTGGTTAGCTTAGACCTACCTGCATGTTTGCCGTGTGCGGTGACCCGTACAGGTGGAAATGAGGATGCTGGAGGCTGAGGTATTTGGGGGCCGGGTTGTAGTGTCTCCAGATGCCAACACTCCTCTTTGCCCTCTGCTTCACCCTAAACGGGAGGCTGGGAGCTAACCCACTCCTGGTCAGGACGTCTGTGGCCGAGTTGCGTCCAGACTTCTAGCGGCTTGTCGTTCTGTTCGGCTGGGTGAGTTGGGGGTAGGGTGGGCATACCAAAGGGGTGTTCTCCGGGCACGGGAAAGTCTGGGTGCGCGCTGAGCGTGTGTCTGCCCTACCAACTTGCTATATCCGCTGACTATCCCTAGAGCCGTGTCCTGCGTCCTCTTGGGCTTGCGGACCTCCGGTTCTCCCTCGTTGGGCTCGGTAGTGGGTGGGGAGGTTGGCGGACGAATCTTTTTCTCCCTCATGGCAACACAAAGTGTTTCCCATGCTTCCAATTTAAAGCGCCCTGTGGAGGAAAGTACACCTTCCTCCACAAAGAAACTTGTCACATCAAATTGCAATGCTCTGTTTCTTTTGATCAAATCTGTTGACTCTTCACAGTCACTCAGTTTGAAGAGTCCCTTCTGGATCAACAAGGCTCTGCAAGCCGTTGCTGGCTCTCCAAAGAGTGTGAAGAAGCTCCCTTCAGGGGATCTTCTTGTGGAAACATCTCATCCACGCCACAGTGCCACCTTGCTGGAGACGTCCGTTTTGCTTGGCATTCCTGTCCAGGTTTCTCCACATGGTTACCTCAATTCCTCTCGCGGTGTTGTCAACTCCCGCGACCTGCTTGAGTGCAGCGATGAGGAATTGCTGGAGGAACTTGGTGAACAGCATGTCATTGGGGTTCGACGGATTCTTTTCAGGCGGGATGGGAAATCTATTCCCTCCCGTAACATCATCCTGACTTTTGACTCCCCAACCCTGCCTACTACCATCAAGGCAGGTTATTTACGGCTTGATGTTCGGCCGTATATCCCGAACCCCTTGCGTTGTTTCAGGTGCCAGCATTACGGTCACTCCCAGCAGTCTTGCCGTAATGTTGCTAAGTGTGGTCGCTGTGGTTCCACAGAACACTCTTTGGCAGATTGCTCAGCAGAGTCAGATCATTGTGTCAACTGCGAAGGGACTCATCCTGCATCTTCTAAGCAGTGTCCAAAGTGGATAGAGGAGCAGGCAATCCAACGCCTGAAGACAACTGAGCATCTATCGTATCCCGAAGCTAGACGGCGGATCGCCCCTTTACAACCAGGCCGGCGGTCCTATGCTTCAGTTGTGGTGCAGAAGGCCTCTGTGGCGGTCCAGACTGAGGTGCCCTTCCCAGCGCGGTGTCCTTATGCTTTTGCGGACGTCGTTGCTGCTGGATTGGAGGCACTGCAGTCTCGCCGCATTACCTCCAAGGCGGCATCAACATCGTCGCCGATACCTTCCTCTATGCCGAAAACATCTGTCAGCACTGGGACCCAGGGCACTGCTAAGAAGAAGCCGGAGAAGATGAAACCAGGTTCTTCCTCCCCGAAACAGAGCAGGCAAAAACCACCTCCTACCACCAGGGGCAAACACAGCCCTGTGTTGCCTCCAGACACTGCGGATGGCTTGGAGGTGATGGACGACTCTGAGACCTTCTAGTCGTCTGTCTTCATTCTCTCATTTCATTTCATTTTTCTTTATGGCCACGCTCATTCAGTGGAATTGCCGAGGTCTGCGATCACGCATTGATGATTTGAAAGGTTTACTGTCTTCGCACACACCTGTGTGCGTGTGTCTCCAGGAGACAAAGCTTCGCACGATGGACACTCCTTCGCTGCGGCCCGCACGGGGATAACTGGTTTTCCAGTTATTTGGGGAGCGGCGCCCCCACGGCCCGAGCTGACCTTGTGACTGGTCAACATCTGATGTCATGCCACCGCTTTGCTGTTGGTGTTTGCAGGGACGGCTGTTCATCCAGCTGTTGGGGAGTCGCGGCCCCACGATCCCGAGCTGGTCTTGTGTCTCGCTTTTTCGTTTTTTATTTATTTTCTCCACTGGCTAGTTGCCTGTGTGGTATTCTCTACCTAATCGCTACCACGTTATGTGCTAACACCCCGGTCTTGTGGTTTTGTTACCCTCCACCACTAACTGATTTATATTAACCGCTCAGTTCGTAGGTTGCTGAGATTCAGTTTAGGTTCCCTGCCAGGATTTGTCTTCTTTAGATTTCTTTTTTTCCTTTTAGCTGGTTTGGGTACTAGACCTACCTGCATGTTTGCCGCGTGCGGAGACCCGTGAGGCGGAAATGGGATGTCTGGCGGCTGAGGTCGCAGGAGACCGGATAAAGTGCCTCCTGTGTACCAACACTCCTCTTCGACCCCGGCTTCGCTGTAAACGGGAGGCTAGAGACTAACCCACCTCTAGTCAGAAGTCACGTACCAAGTTGTGTACCGGGCTTTCGCGGCTTTTTTGTCGTATGGCACGGCAGGGTGAGCCCGGGGGCTGTGGGATCATGCCAAAGGCGTTGGCATGACGGTACCAGGAGGCCGAAGTGTCCGCCGAGTGCGTGTGATCACAGCCAACGGACTATATCTGCAACGTATAAGCTCCAGAACTGTGTCCAGCGTCATTTTCTCGGCTTGCGGACCTCCAGTTCTCCCTTGTAGGACTCGGTGGTGGGTGGAGTAGTTTGCAGACGAATCTTCCTCCTTTTTTCCATGGGCAAAAACAAAAAGAGAAACTCCAAATTTAAGTCACCTGAGGAAATGTTTGTTGACAAAGACTCTCCTTCGTCTTCTCAACCTACCAAGTCTCATACCCTTAAACGGTCTTTAGAACTTGACCTGGACCAAGAATGTGGAACCTCTTCTTCGGCAGCTGTACCAGTCGCTCCGAAGCGTCGTCTCCCCTCGATTGCTGTGACTACGCATGCTACACACTTACTTGTGGAATCCATCGATCCGAATGAGAGACTGTCCACCAGATCTCCATTTTTATTTCTAAAGCTTTGGACGCTGCGGTTGGCCCCTTGAAGTCTGTGAGGAAGCTTCGCTCTGGGGACCTGCTTGTTCAAACTTGCAGTGTTTCTCAGAGTAACACTCTTTTGCTCCTTACTAGTCTTCAAGGCATTCCTGTCAAAGTGGCACCTCACCCGTTTCTTAACACCTCTCGGGGTGTTATTTCGGAATTTGATCTCTTGCCATGCAGTGAAGAAGAATTGGTGACTGAACTTGCAGATCAAGGTGTTATTGCTGCGCGCCGTATGATGTTTCGGCGCGATGGTTCTTTAATTAAGTCTAAAAATGTTATCTTGACTTTTAACTCCCCGAAGGTTCCGACCGAAATCAAGGCTGGCTACTTGGTCTGTGGAGTTCGCCCGTACATTCCCAGTCCTCTGCGCTGTTTCAGGTGCCAGAGGTACGGGCATTCACAACGTTTTTGTAAGAGTTCCGCTCGTTGCGCAAATTGTGGCTCCAGTGAACATGACGGGGAAGGTTGCACTTCTGCGGCCTCCTGTGTTAACTGTGGTGAGGCCCATGCGGCTTACTCCCGCACCTGTATGAAATGGAAGGACGAGATGGCAATCCAGCGCCTCAAGACCCTGGACGGCCTCTCGTACCCTGCTGCCAAAGCCAAGTTGGGTATTCCCAACACCCGACAGCGTAGTTTTGCCGCAGTTGTTCAGTCTCAGCCACCACCCGTGCAGCCCTTTGTTCCGCGCCCTGTAGCTCTCGCCGCACTTGCCAAGCGATCTACAGTTGAACAAGCGACACAGGTGGATTTCACCGAGCTCCAGCTTATTCGACCAGCTGAGTCTGCGCCTTCTCTTTTGACGACGACCGACTCTTCCAGTTCCCAGCGGAAGGCCTGCACGTGCTGGAGAGCCGGCCCTCAATCCTCTAAGGTGTGCAGTGTCCATCCACATGTCGCGGCCATCATGGCCGAATTTGCAGCTGTCTCGGACTCAGCGAGGTCCCCACCCTCAACCAACATTCTAGAGGAACATAGGGGAGGAGAGTGACAGTTCGTCCCCAGCCTCAACCAACATTGCCGAGGAACATGGGGGGAGGAGAGTGACAGTTCGTCCCCGCCCTCTGCCAGCATTGCAGAGGAGTGTGGGGGGAGGAGAGTGACGGTTCGTCCCCCTCCTGGTGAATCATCCTTTGTGTAGTTGTGTTTAGTGATGATAATTCTATTAGTTCATTCTTACATACATATATTTTTATATAAACCTAATTCACTACCGTGTCTTCACAGCTTTCATCATCCTCTTTTCCAACTTTTACCAAGCCTGTTTTTCTCTTAATCCTTTTCCCCGCTTTTAAACATCTGTCGCTGATAGTTCTTTGTCTGGCGCTCTTTGGCCAAACCTGGCCCTTGCGCCATTAAAATTCATCAACCAACCAACCAACCAACCTTCGCTGCGGAGACATTCCCTTTACCGTAAAGATCGCCAGGACGGCGTTATCGCCTGCGGAGGAGTGGCCGTCGTTGTTCCTCATGGTGTTCCTGTCACTGCGGTTGCCCTTCGGACGACTTTGCAGGCAGTGGCAGTGAGACTATCTGTGAACACATTGTTCACGGTGTGTTCCCTCTACTTACCACCAGATGAAGCAGTACGCCTTTCGGATCTGGAAGATTTAGTTGACCAGCTGCCGCCTCCTTTCTTCATCTTAGGAGATTTTAATGCACACAATCCGTTGTGGGGTTCTACCACTCGTGACTCCAGGGGCCGTGTTGTTGAGTCCCTTCTCTCCAACACGTCCCTCTGTCTCCATAACACCGGGGCGGTCACTTATTTTCATGAACCCACCCGCTCGTACTCAGCCATTGATCTGTCTCTGAGTTCACCATCCTTCTATCCTGACTGGTCCTGGAGCGTGTCTGGTGATCCCCTAGGCAGCGATCACTTTCCCATCTTTCTCCGTCTCGCGGGTGGCGGGTACCGTTACCCTACTCGCCCTGCTAGATGGAATATTGATCGTGCCAAGTGGGACACATTCACGGCTTCAGCGATTATTACTCCAGCTGTGGTGACCTCGGGAACGGTCGATGACGCTGTTGCGGCGGTAACGGATTGTATTGTGCAAGCGGCCGAACTTACCATCCCCAGGACGTCGACTAAACTTCCACGTTGCCCGAGACCTTGGTGGAATTCCACTTGTATGGCAGCTCGTCGGGCCCAACATCGGGCTTGGGGTAGGTTTCGTCGGTACCCCACCGACGCGAACCTACTTGCTTTCAAGAAAGCCAAGTCCTACGCGCGATTGGTTCGTAGGCGTAGTCAACGGGAGTCCTGGATACAATATGTATCCGGGATTAACACCAATACCAACCCTAAGATCGTTTGGGACAGGATCCGTAAGATTCGGGGACAGTACCCATCTGGGGAAATCTCCATTCTTGAGAGTGGTGGAGGGACGGTTGCTGACGCTCAGGGTATTGCTGACTGTCTGGGCGCTGCTTTTTCTTCGGTGTCCAGCAGCAGCAATTACCCTGCTTCGTTCCGGCAGTTACAGCCGCGGCTTGAACGGTCCAGGATTTCCTTTGGACCGTTTTCTGCCACAGATTACAACAGCCCGCTGACTGCCGTGGAGCTGCGGTCCGCTCTGAATCGGTCCGGCCGGACATCTGTCGGACCGGATAACATCCATTACGAAATGCTGAAGCACCTTTCTCCGTCCTCTCTTGAATGTCTGCTAATCCTGTTTAACAGGATTTGGCAAGAGCATGTCTTTCCCGAATCTTGGCACACTGCCATTGTCGTTCCTGTTCCCAAACCTGGTAAAGATCCCACTAACCCGTTGAACTACCGGCCAATTGCTATGACGAGCTGCCTTTGCAAAGTACTCGAGCGTATCATTAATTTTCGTCTCATTTTTTATCTGGAGTTTCATCACATTTTTTCACCTCATCAGAGTGGATTTCGCACATCTCGATCCACCACCGATAATCATCTTCGCCTTGAGACATCTGTCAGGGAGGCGTTTGTCCGACGTCAGCACATGGTCTCCGTATTCTTCGACATGGAGAAAGCCTATGACCGTACCTGGAGATACGGCATTCTCCGTGATCTGCATGAGTGCGGATTGCGGGGGAAACTTACCATCTTTCATCGCCGGGTTTCTCCAGGACCGGAGTTTCCGTGTGCGCGTCTGGTCGACCCTCTCTGCGGTGTACCCGCAAGAACAGGGTGTACCTCAAGGCTCCATTTTATCAGTCACTCTGTTCATCCTTCGTGTCAACCATATTTTCCACCTGCTTCCTCCGACGGTTCGTGGAACCATGTACGTGGATGATCTGCAGATCTCTTGCGCGTCAGTTAACATGCGCACCATCGAGAGACAGCTCCAGTCTGCCATTACCAAGATCTCTCACTGGGCTTCCCAAAATGGCTTTGGCTTCTCGACGCAGAAGACCGTTTGCGTGCATTTTTGTCGTAAACGGGGTCTTCACCCAGACCCCAGCCTCCGTCTGGGGTGTTCTACCATCCCTGTGGTGTCAGAAGCCAGGTTCCTTGGGCTAACTTTTGACCGAGCGCTCACCTTCCGGCCTCACATTCAGTCTTTGAAGGTGAAGTGCACGAAGTCATTGAGTATCCTGAAGGTCCTCTCCCGAACATCTTGGGGGGCCGACAGGTGCTCAATGCTTCGCATTTACCATTCTCTGATTCGGTCAAAGTTAGACTTCGGATGCATTACGTACGGTTCAGCGCGTCCTTCGGTTTTAAAGCCTTTGGACCCCGTCCATCACCAGGCTTTGCGGCTATGTACTGGTGCTTTCCGTACCTCTCCCGTGCATAGCCTGTATGCGGAGGCTCATGAGCCGCCGTTGTGCATCCGTCGTAAGCAGCTGTCTCTTCAGTTTTACACAAAACTGAAATCTCTTCCTGATCATCCCCTGCATGGTTCCATCTTCCAACCGGACTGTGTCCGCTTGTTTTCCAACCGCCCCTCCTGTGTTCCGACGTTCGGGATTCGGATGTCTGCCATAGTGCGCGATGCTGGTCTGAACTTGTCAAGGATTGGTTTGACCACCTTTTTCAACCGTCCTCCTTGGCAGTCCGTTCTAGCAACGGCTGACCTTTCTCTTTGTGTGTGGCCAAAGTCTTCCACTCCTGCTCTGGTGTACCAGCAGCTCTTTGCTGAAATACAGTCTGTCTACCCGGATTTCGTGCCTGTGTTCACCGATGGCTCGAGGTCCGGGGATGTCGTTGGATCCGCTTTTGTGTGTGGCGAAGCCTCACATGCTGAGAGGCTTCCGCCTGAATCCACTGTCTTTTCGGCAGAGATGCGTGCTGTACACCTCGCTTTGTGCCACATACAGTCTCGATCACTTCGTCGCGCTATGGTTTGCTCTGATTCCCAGTCCGTCATCCATGTTTTATCTTCTCCGGAGGACACGGACTCACCTGTCATCCTTGATGTCCGTCGTCTTCTTGGAACTTTGGAGGGTGATGGTTTCCTGGTCCGATTCTGTTGGGTTCCTGGCCATGTTGGGATCCGGGGTAACGAGCTGGCAGATCTCTCTGCCAGGTCTGTTTCCTCCATGTCGCCAGTTCGGCTGCCACTGTCTTTCCGTGATTTTAGACCTTTGATCCGGACATTTCTCCTGGACGAGTGGCAGTCCCTGTGGTCTCAGCAGGGCAGCAATAAACTTTATGCCATCAAACCGCACATCGGACTATGGAAGTCTAGTTTGCGGAAGAACCGTCGTGAGGAGGTTGTTCTTGCGCGTCTCCGCATTGGGCACTGTCGTTTTACTCACCGCTTTTTGCTGTGTGGCGACAGTGCCCCGATGTGTGAGGCGTGCCAATGTCGTCTCACCGTCCTTCATGTTTTGTGTACTTGTGTTCGTTTTTGTGCTCATCGTTTTCGCCATTTTCACTCTCATCTGTTGGACGAAGGAGCAGCTACGCTGCAAACTATTATCGGTGAAGCCTGCGATACGAGAGCAGTGTTTTCATTTTTACGGGATATTGACTTTTATAAACTCGTCTAGATTTTAACTTCTTCATTCTCATGTTTCATTTTTACCGCATCAGCCTGCTTTTAACCTTGTGTACGTTTTTTATTAATTTTGTTTCGTTTTGATGTCTTTTGTTTGGCGCTCTTTGGCCAACTATGGCCCTTGCGCCATTAAAAATCTACCAACCAACCAACCAACCGCTTTCTGGTACGCGACCATATTAAGCGAACGTGGCAAGGTCTGTGGGACCAACAGGTGGAAAATAAACTGCATCGTATTAAACCTAATCTTGAAGTCTGGAAATCCTCATATCGTCGGAACCGTAGGGAGGAAGTGGTGCTTGCGCGTCCCCCGCACGGGGATAACTGGTTTTCCAGTTATTTGGGGAGCGGCGCCCCCACGGCCCGAGCTGACCTTGTGACTGTTTGTGTTTTGATTTCGTCTTGATACGATGATACCACCGAAGGGACAGCTGTTCATCCAGCTGATGGGGAGTGGCGACCCCACGGCCCGAGCCGACAGTTGTGTTTAAAATCTTTTTCCATTTGTGGTTGTTGTTGTTGTTATCTAGCCACGCTCCCGCCTCAGTCCTGTAGGTTGCTGAGGTTGTGATTATGCGCCAGCCCTTTCCTCACACTTTCCTGTTTTTGCTTTCTTCTCCACTCCCTGTTCTTCCTTTTTCTCTATTTTCTACTCCTCTTCCCTTTCTTTTTCATTTTCTGTTCCTTCTTCGTTTCTTCGGGCTGGTTAGCTAGACCTACCTGCACGTTTGCCGTGTGCGGTGACCCGTACAGGTGGAAAAGGGGATGCTGGAGGCTGAGGTTACTGGGGGCCAGGCTATAGTTGTCACCAGTCGCCAACACTCCTCTTTGCCCCCTGCTTCACCCTAAACGGGAGGCTAGGAACTAACCTACTCCTAGTCAATCGGCTTGTCATTTCGTACGACGGGGTGAGTTTGGGGATAGTGTGGGCATGCCAAAGGGGTATTACCAAGACCCGGGAAAGTCGCGGTACTCGCTGAGCGCATGTCTGCACGATCAACATGCTATATCCGCCGCCTAACCCTAGGGCCGTGTCCTGCGCCCATGTTGGCCTGCGGACCTCCGGCTCTCCCCTGTTGGGCTCGGTAGTGGGCGGGGAAGCTGGCGGATGAATTTTTTTCGCTTTATATATGGATTCTTTAAATATTCCCCCTTCTGTCAAACTAAAGAAATCTTTGGACACTGATCCTAACCCCACCAATAAGAAACTGCGTACTTTGCCGCCGGACACTGCCCGATTTTTTATCATCCATGCACGGGAAGAATCTCACAAGCTTGGCTCCAAATCTCCCTTCTGGATTCAAAAAGCCCTGCAAGGAGCGGTTGCGTCACCAACCAGTGTGAAGAAGTTAAAATCGGGAGATATATTGGTGGAAATGTCAAGTCCACGCCATGGTTCATTGCTCTTGGGCGTCTCCAACTTGGGTGGTGTCCCTGTGGACATCAAACCTCATCAGTCCCTGAATTCATCCAGAGGTGTCATCTCCGAGCGCGACCTCGTGGATGTTTCAGAGGAAGAATTTCTTGAGGAGCTTGCCAACCAAGGTGTCACAGCGGTTCGTCGGATCAAGTTCCGCCGAAACGGGGAGCTGGTCAACTCCAGAACAGTGATTCTGACCTTTGATCGCCCGACTCTTCCATCTTCCATCCATGCGGGCTATTTGAACTGCTCTGTGCGCCCGTACATTCCTAACCCCCTTCGTTGCTACCGATGCCAAGTGTACGGGCACTCCCAGCAGTCTTGCCGTGGTGCTGCTACTTGCAATCGTTGCGGTTCACACGACCATCTTCAATCTGACTGCTCTGCTGCAGCTGCCCATTGTGTGAACTGCAAAGGCGACCATGCTGCCAATGCCAAGAACTGTCCGAAGTGGATTGAGGAGCGGAAGATTCAGGAGGTTAAGACACTTGAACACCTGTCCTACCCTGAAGCTCGACGGAAGGTCGTTCCCGCTGCTCCAAGCGCACGCACCTACTCTTCCGTTGTGGCTCCTAAAACATCCATTGCCACTCAGACAGACATCACTATACCAAAAGACTGCCCTTTCTCTCTCGAGGATATTTATGCTGCTGGGCTGAAGGCCCTTCGACTTTCCACCACTGACAGTCTATCTTTGCCACCACAGACCAATGCTCGGGGTCCTGCATCCTCGCCCAAGCGCGCTGTTGCAGAACAGGTTTCGCGTTCTACGAGCCCTGATCCCTCGCCTGCTAGACACAAAGGCAAGGCCAAACAATCCTCAGCCACTAAATCTCAAACAAAGGTTCAAGCCGGAACGAATCAGTCCCGGTCTTCATCCTCCAGACACCCCCAGTCCTTCCCCCGGTTACCACGCTGCCGAGGGGCACTGCAGACCAGACTGAGGAATTCATGGACTCCGAGGCCTTCTAGGCCTCTTCAGTTCATTTGACCCACGTTTCTTTCTTTCTATCTACCACTCAAATCATGGTTTCAGTCGTTCAATGGAACTGTCGAGGTTTTCGGACAAAATATGACGACGTCAAACATCTGCTTTCGTCGTACTCTCCGGTGTGCCTTTGCCTCCAGGAGACAAAACTTAAACCATCAGACCTGCTCTCAGTTCGAGGCTACAGTGCATTTCGGAAAGATAATGTTTCAGGAGATATAGCTTGCGGGGGAGTTGCCATTCTTGTCCCCCACAGTGTTCCAGTTTCTCCCGTTGCGGTCTCAACATCTTTACAAGCCGTTGCGGTGCGTATCTCCATGCCTGTGCCTCTAACTGTTTGCAGCGTCTATCTGCCGCCGGATGAGGATGTTAGCGTGTCTGCTCTTGAGAGCTTAGTTGAACAGCTGCTGTCACCTGCTCTTCTTCTGGGTGACTTCAACGCTCATAATCCATTGTGGGGTAGTGTCAGAACAGACGTACGAGGCCGTAGGATCGAATCTCTTCTGTCCTCGACCTCCCTGTGCCTTTTTAACACCGGAGCTGACACTTATTTCCACGAGCCTACACGAAGTTTCAGTGCGATCGATTTATCTTTGGGTTCACCATCAGTTATTGCTGACTGGTCGTGGACGGTGTGCAACGACCTCCATGGGAGCGACCACTTCCCAATTGTACTTGGCTATAATGAGAGCGTGCCATCTTCTGCTTCCCGCCCTCCTCGATGGAGGATGGATCGTGCCAAGTGGGAGGTCTACACATCGTCCGCAGTGATACCTTCTGTCATGGTGACCCGAGGGTCAATCGACGCAGCTGTTACTGATGTCACCACGTGTATCATTCAGGCAGCGGATCTCTCTATCCCAAAGACCTCAACGACGCTCCCAAGACGTCCGAAACCTTGGTGGACCTCTGATTGCACAGCGGCTAGGAGAGCTCAACATAAGGCCTGGTGTACATTTCGGCGTTATCCAACCGATGCTAATCTCGTTGAATTTAAAAGAGCAAAATCTTACGCTCGGTTGGTGCGTCGACGAAGCAAGAGGGAGTCTTGGATGAAGTACGTTTCATCGATCAATTCACGTGCCAGTTCAAAAACTGTTTGGGAAAACATTCGTAGGATTCGGGGAAGCTGTGGTTCCCATCAGATCTCTATTCTCGAGAGTAACGGCTGCACGTATGCTGAAGTCGGGGAGATAGTGGATTGTTTGGGTAGGGCGTTTGCCTCTGTTTCCAGTTCTGAGGCGTACCCTCTCTCCTTTCAGAGGACTAGACCAGCTGCTGAGCACCAAAGACTCTCCTTTGCGCCTTTTCATAACACCGAGTATAACTCCCCCTTCAGCATGGTTGAACTCCGAGTGGCTCTGCATCGGTCCGGTGCAACATCTGTAGGTCCCGATGGCATCCACTATGACATGATCCGTCATCTCTCGCAGTCGTCTCTCGAGAATCTGTTAGTGCTTTTCAACCGCATTTGGTTGGAGCACAGTTTCCCGGACTCCTGGCGAAAAGCTTTTGTTTTACCTTTTCCCAAGCCTGGCAAAGACCCCAAGTCTCCCTCTAGTTATCGGCCAATTGCCCTCACTAGCTGTCTGTGCAAAATCCTTGAACGCATGGTTAATTCTAGGCTAATTTACTTCCTAGAAGAACATCAAATTCTGTCGCCATCACAAAGCGGCTTCCGTCGTCATCGTTCAGCTCCTGACCATCTCCTGCTCCTTGAGACGTCTGTTCGAGAGGCATTCGTGCGTAGGCAGCACCTGGTGTCTGTCTTTTTTGACATCGAAAAAGCTTACGATAGAGCGTGGCGTCACGGTATCCTCCGTGACCTCCACGAGAGTGGGTTGCGGGGAAACCTGCCAACCTTCATTGCCAACTTCCTTCGTAACCGTGTGTTCCAGGTGCGCCTGGGTACAACGCTCTCTGCCTTCTTCCATCAAGAACAAGGTGTTCCTCAAGGCAGCATTCTTTCGGTGACTCTGTTCATCCTCCGCATTAATTGTTTGCTTAAAAATCTTCCTCCTACGGTTTCGACTACCATTTATGTTGACGACCTTCACATCTTCTGCTCGTCATCAAGCATGCATTTCATTGAAAGGCAGCTGCAGTCTGCAATTAACCAGATAGTTAAAGCGGCTAACAACAATGGTTTCGTTCTTTCTGCTGAAAAGACAGCGTGTGTCCATTTCTGCCGGAGGCGTGGCCTCCACCCCGATCCAGAACTCTATTTGGACCATGCAGCCATTCCAGTTTTGCCGGAAACCAAGTTCCTTGGTTTGACCGTCGACCGTGCGCTCACCTTTCGCTCGCACGTTCGACGACTCCGCACTTCCTGTCTGAGAGCTTTGTCCATCCTCAAGATCCTCGCCTCAGTCTCCTGGGGTGCAGACAGGACTTCCTTGTTCCGTATTTACCATTCTCTCATTCGGTCTAAACTGGATTATGGCTGTATGGTGTATGGCTCTGCGCGTCCTTCCGTTCTCCGGCCGTTGGATACCATCCACCATCAAGCGCTGCGTCTTTGTACGGGAGCATTTCGCACGTCACCCATTCCCAGCCTTTATGCCGACGCGAACGAACCGTCGCTTCATTTACGCCGTCTGCAGCTGTCCCTTCAATTTTACCTGAAACTTAGATCTCTCTCAGAACATACTTTACACGATGCAGTTTTTCATCCCCAGCATGCTCGTTTGTTCGAGACCCGTCCCTCGTGCATTCGAACCTTCGGTCTTCGTATGGCGGCCGTAGCTCGTGATGCAGGGCTCGACTTGTCACTCGTTGGAGAGACCAGGGGCTTTGAGGATCCCCCATGGCACCCTCTTGGTGTCATGGTTGATACCAGCTTTACATCTTTTGACAAGTCCTCAACCCCTGCGTCAGTGTACCAGCAGCTCTTCGCCGAACACCGTTACGTCAATGCAGACTTTATTCCTGTTTTCACCGATGGATCTAAGGCGGCTGGTGTCGTTGGATGCGCCGCCGTCTGCATTGACGAAGTTTCTGTTGCCCGCATTCCTGCCGAGGCCACGGTGTTTTCGGCGGAGATGCATGCTGTGTATCTTGCACTTGTTCACGTGCAGTCGAGCTCTCATCAGCGTGCTATTGTGTACACTGATTCGTTGAGTGTTGTGCAATCATTGTCATCTTTGGATTTCTCTGGCCACCCACTTCTTTTTACCGTACGGAGACTTCTTCGTTCTTTGCTCGAGGCTGATGTCCAGATTCGGTTCTGCTGGATTCCTGGGCATGTTGGGATCCCAGGGAACGAGTCTGCTGATGCTGCTGCTAGATCTGCCTCTTCTTTGGTCGTCACACCCTTGCCACTGTTTCACCGTGATTTTCGCTTTCTTGTTCACGATCATATCAGACGAACGTGGCGAAGTCTGTGGGACCAACAGGTGGAGAATAAACTGCACCGTGTTAAACCCATCCTTGGAGTCTGGAAATCATCGTGTCGCCGGAACCGTAGGGAAGAAGTTGTTCTTGCGCGTCTCCGCATTGGGCATTGTCGCTTCACGCATAGCTATTTGCTGTGTGGCGACGCTGCCCCAATGTGTGAGGCGTGCGACTGTTTACTCACCGTCTCTCATGTTTTGTGCAGTTGTGTTCGTTTTCGTCAGCATCGGTTTTACTATTTTCAGTCTCATCTGCTGGACGAGGACGCAGCTACGCTTCAAAAGATTTTGGGCGACCACTGCGACACTTTCGCAGTATTTTCCTTTTTAAAACAGATTAACATTTTAAAACTTATTTAAAAAAAAAAAAAAAAAAAAAAAAAAAAAAAAGTTATATTATAATGGTAAATTAATAAAGTTATATATAAACCTAATAAGCTAACTAGTCTTCACAACATCTTTCATCATCCTCTTTTCTAACTTTTACCAAGCCTGTCTGCTCTTAATCATTTCACCCCGCTTTTTAAAATCTTTAGCTGATAGTTCTGTGTCTGGCGCTCTTTGGCCAAGCCTGGCCCTTGCGCCACTAAAATCAATTAACTAACTAACTAACTTGCGCGTCTTTATCATGGAGGAGTCTTCTCTTTTGAAGACGACCGACTCTTCCAGTTCATGGAGGAGTGGCAGTCCCTGTGGACCCAACAGAGCAGCAACAAACTTCTTTCCATCAAACCGCAGATCGGACTATGGCAATCTGGGTTGCGGAAGAATCGTCGCGAGGAAGTGGTTCTTGCGCGTCTGCGCATTGGGCATTGTCATTTCACCCACCGCTTCTTGCTGTGTGGCGACACTGCCCCAATGTGCGAGACGTGTAACAGTCGTCTCAGTGTCCTTCATGTCTTGTGTACTTGTGTCCGCTTTCGTGACAACCGTTTTCAATATTTCCGAGCTTATTCTTTGGAAGACAATTCAGCTTCCCTTCAAAGTATCTTAGGTGACTGTTGTGATACGTTCGCAGTTTTTTCATTTTTCAGGCAAATTGACTTTCTTAAACTAATCTAAATTACCAAGCTTTTATCGTTCTTGTTTTTCAGTTGTCCTACTCCGCCGTGCTTCTTATTACTCTACCTAGCTTTTAACTTTTCTTTAATTGCTTCGTGATTGGCGCTCTTTGGCCAGACCTGGCCCTTGCGCCATTAAAATACACCAACCAACCAACCAACCAACCAACCTCATATCGTCGGAACCGTAGGGAGGAAGTGGTGCTTGCGCGTCTCCGCATTGGGCATTGTCGTTTCACTCACCGCTTTTTGCTGTGTGGCGACACTGCGCCGATGTGTGAGGCGTGCAACTGCCGACTCACTGTCACTCATCTTCTGTGTACCTGTGTTCGTTTTCGTGATGTACGTTTTCATTTCTTTCATTCTCATTTGTTGACCGAGGACGCCGCTACACTGCAGCGGCTCCTCAATGACCACTGTGACTCTGTTGCCGTGTTTTCATTTTTAAAGAAATTGACTATTTTAAACGTATCTAGATTTTAGCCTATCATCATCCTCATTTCTCAGTTTTACTGCATCAGCTAGATTTTAATCATTGTATCATGTTTTTAATACTGTTTGTTCCATTATCTTTTTTAGCCCTTCCATCGTTCTCATTTTTCAGTTTTACATGATCACTCAGATTTTAAGCTTTTTACCACACTTTTAATACTATTTGTTTGTCTTGTTTCTGGCGCTCTTTGGCCAACCATGGCCCTTGCGCCATAAAAATCGAACAACCAACCAACCAATCATTGCTCTTGGGCGTCTCCAACTTGGGTGGTGTCCCTGTGGACATCAAACCTCATCAGTCCCTGAATTCATCCAGAGGTGTCATTTCCGAGCGCGACCTCGTGGATGTTTCAGAGGAAGAATTTCTGGAGGAGCTTGCCAACCAAGGTGTCACAGCGGTTCGTCGCATCAAGTTCCGCCGAAACGGGGAGCTGGTCAACTCCAGAACAGTGATTCTGACCTTTGATCGCCCGACTCTTCCATCTTCCATCCATGCGGGCTATTTGAACTGCTCTGTGCGCCCGTACATTCCTAACCCCCTTCGTTGCTACCGATGCCAAGTGTACGGGCACTCCCAGCAGTCTTGCCGTGGTGCTGCTACTTGCAATCGTTGCGGTTCACACGACCATCTTCAGTCTGACTGCTCTGCTGCAGCTGCCCATTGTGTGAACTGCAAAGGCGACCATGCTGCCAATGCCAAGAACTGTCCGAAGTGGATTGAGGAGCGGAAGATTCAGGAGGTTAAGACACTTGAACACCTGTCCTACCCTGAAGCTCGACGGAAGGTCGTTCCCGCTGCTCCAAGCGCACGCACCTACTCTTCCGTTGTGGCTCCTAAAACATCCATTGCCACTCAGACAGACATCACTATACCAAAAGACTGCCCTTTCTCTCTCGAGGATATTTATGCTGCTGGGCTGAAGGCCCTTCGACTTTCCACCACTGACAGTTTATCTTTGCCACCACAGACCAATGCTCGGGGTCCTGCATCCTCGCCCAAGCGCGCTGTTGCAGAACAGGTTTCCCGTTCTAAGAGCCCTGATCCCTCGCCTGCTAGACACAAAGGCAAGGCCAAACAATCCTCAGCCACTAAATCTCAAACAAAGGTTCAAGCCGGAACGAATCAGTCCCGGTCTTCATCCTCCAGACACCCCCAGTCCTTCCCCCGGTTACCACGCTGCCGAGGGGCACTGCAGACCAGACTGAGGAATTCATGGACTCCGAGGCCTTCTAGGCCTCTTCAGTTCATTGGACCCACGTTTCTTTCTTCCTATCTACCCCTCAAATCATGGTTTCAATCGTTCAATGGAACTGTCGAGGTTTTCGGACAAAATATGACGACGTCAAACATCTGCTTTCGTCGTACTCTCCGGTGTGCCTTTGCCTCCAGGAGACAAAACTTAAACCATCAGACCTGCTCTCAGTTCGAGGCTACAGTGCATTTCGGAAAGATAATGTTTCAGGAGATATAGCTTGCGGGGGAGTTGCCATTCTTGTCCCCCACAGTGTTCCAGTTTCTCCCGTTGCGGTTTCAACATCTTTACAAGCCGTTGCGGTGCGTATCTCCATGCCTGTGCCTCTAACTGTTTGCAGCGTCTATCTGCCGCCGGATGAGGACGTGAGCGTGTCCGTTCTTGAGAGCTTAGTTGGGCAGCTGCCGTCACCTGCTCTTCTTCTGGGTGACTTCAATGCTCATAATCCATTGTGGGGTAGTGTCAGAACAGACGTACGAGGCCGTAGGATCGAATCTCTTCTGTCCTCTACCTCCCTGTGCCTTTTTAACACCGGAGCTGACACTTATTTCCACGAGCCTACACGAAGTTTCAGTGCGATCGATTTATCTTTGGGTTCACCATCAGTTATTGCTGACTGGTCGTGGACGGTGTGCAACGACCTCCATGGGAGCGACCACTTTCCAATTGTACTTGGCTATAATGAGAGCGTGCCATCTTCTGCTTCCCGCCCTCCTCGGTGGAGGATGGATCGTGCCAAGTGGGAGGTCTTCACATCGTCCGCAGTGATACCTTCTGTCATGGTGACCCGAGGGTCAATCGATGCAACTGTTACTGATGTCACCACGTGTATCATTCAGGCAGCGGATCTCTCTATCCCAAAGACATCAACGACGCTCCCAAGACGTCCGAAACCTTGGTGGACCTCTGATTGCACAGCGGCTAGGAGAGCTCAACATAAGGCCTGGTGTACATTTCGGCGTTATCCAACCGATGCTAATCTCGTTGAATTTAAAAGAGCAAAATCTTACGCTCGGTTGGTGCGTCGACGAAGCAAGAGGGAGTCTTGGATAAAGTACGTTTCATCGATCAATTCACGTGCCAGTTCAAAAACTGTTTGGGAAAAAATTCGTAGGATTCGGGGAAACTGTGGTTCCCATCAGATCTCTATTCTCGAGAGTAACGGCTGCACGTATGCTGAAGTCGGGGAGATAGTGGATTGTTTGGGTAGGGCGTTTGCCTCTGTTTCCAGTTCTGAGGCGTACCCTCTCTCCTTTCAGAGGACTAGACCAGCTGCTGAGTGCCAGAGACTCTCCTTTGCGCCTTTTCATAACACCGAGTATAACTCCCCCTTCAGCATGGTTGAACTCCGAGTGGCTCTGCATCGGTCCGGTGCAACATCTGTAGGTCCCGATGGCATCCACTATGACATGATCCGTCATCTATCGCAGTCGTCTCTCGAGAATCTGTTAGTGCTTTTCAACCGCATTTGGTTGGAGCACAGTTTCCCGGACTCCTGGCGAAAAGCTTTTGTTTTACCTTTTCCCAAGCCTGGCAAAGACCCCAAGTCTCCCTCTAGTTACCGGCCAATTGCCCTCACTAGCTGTCTGTGCAAAATCCTTGAACGCATGGTTAATTCTAGGCTAATTTACTTCCTAGAAGAACATCAAATTCTGTCGCCATCACAAAGCGGCTTCCGTCGTCATCGCTCAGCTCCTGACCATCTCCTGCTCCTTGAGCCCCGCACGGGGATAACTGGTTTTCCAGTTATTTGGGGAGCGGCGCCCCCACGGCCCGAGCTGACCTTGTGACTGGTCAACATCTGATGTCATGTCACAGCTTTTTTTTTTTGTTTTGGTGTTTGCAGGGACGGCTGTTCATCCAGCTGTTGGGGAGTCGCGGCCCCACGATCCCGAGCTGGTCTTGTGTCTCGCTTTTTCGTTTTTATTTATTTTCTCCACTGGCTAGTTGCCCGTGTTGTGTTCTCTACCTAATCTCTACCACGTTATGTACTAACACCCCGGTCTTGTGGTTTTGTTACCCTCCACCACTAACTGATTTATATTAACCGCTCAGTTCGTAGGTTGCTGAGATTCCGTTTAGGTTCCCTTCCAGGATTTGTCTTCTTTGGATTTCTTTTTTTCCTTTTCGCTGGTTTGGGTGCTAGACCTACCTGCATGTTTGCCGCGTGCGGAGACCCGTGAGGCGGAAATAGGATGTCTGGCGGCTGAGGTCGCAGGAGACCGGTTAAGTGCCTCCTGTGTGCCAACACTCCTCTTCGACCCCGGCTTCGCTGTAAACGGGAGGCTAGAGACTAACCCACCTCTAGTCAGAAGTCTTGTACCAAGTTGTGTGCAGGGCTTTAGCGGCTTTTTTGTCGTATGGCACGGCAGGGTGAGCCCGGGGGCTGTGGGATCATGCCAAAGGCGTTGGCATGACGGTACCCGGAGGCCGAAGTGTCCGCCGAGTGCGTGTGATCACAGCCAACGGACTATATCTGCAACGTATAAGCTCCAGAACTGTGTCCAGCGTCATTTTCTTGGCTTGCAGACCTCCAGTTCTCCCTTGTAGGGCTCGGTGGTGGGTGGAGTAGTCTGCAGACGAATCCTTCTCCTTTTTTCCATGGGTAAACCCAAAAACAAACGCTCCAAATTCAAGTCACCTGAGCAAATGATCGTTGACAACGACTCTCCTTCGTCTTCTCAACCTACCAAGTCTCATACCCTTAAAAGATCTTTAGACCATGATCTGGACCAAGAATGTGGAACCTCTTCTTCGGCAGCTGTACCAGTCGCTCCGAAGCGTCGTCTCCCCTCAATTGCTGTGACTACGCATGCTACTCACTTGCTTGTAGAATCCATCGATCCGAATGAGAGACTGTCCACCAGATCTCCCTTTTTCATTTCTAAAGCTTTGGACGCTGCAATTGGCCCCTTGAAGTCTGTGAGGAAGCTTCGCTCTGGGGACCTGCTTGTCCAAACTTGCAGTGTTTCTCAGAGTAACACTTTTCTGAACCTCACTAGTCTTCAAGGCATTCCTGTGAAAGTGACACCTCACCCGTTTCTTAACACCTCTCGGGGTGTTATTTCGGAGTTTGATCTCTTGCCATGCAGTGAAGACGAATTCGTGACTGAACTTGCTGATCAAGGTGTTATTGCTGCACGTCGTATGATGTTCCGGCGTGATGGTTCCATGATTAAGTCAAAAAATGTCATCTTGACTTTTGACTCCCCGAAAGTTCCGACAGAAATCAAAGCAGGCTACTTGGTCTGTGCAGTTCGCCCGTACATTCCCAGTCCTCTGCGCTGTTTCAGGTGCCAGAGGTACGGGCATTCACAACGATTCTGTAAGAGTTCCGCTCGTTGCGCTAATTGTGGCTCCGGTGAACATGACGGGGAAGGTTGCACTTCTGCGGCCTGCTGTGTTAACTGCGGTGAGGCCCATGCAGCTTACTCCCGCAACTGTATGAAATGGAAGGACGAGATGGCGATCCAGCGCCTCAAGACCCTGGAAGGCCTCTCGTACCCTGCTGCCAAAGCCAAGTTGGGTATTCCCAACACCCGACAGCGTAGTTTTGCCGCAGTTGTTAAGTCTCTGCCACAACCCGTGCAGCCCTTTGTTCCGCGCCCTGTAGCTCTCGCAGCGCTTGCCAAGCGATCTACAGCTGACCAAGCGACACAGGTGTTTTTCCCCGAGCTCGCGATTTTTCGACTACCTGATTCTGGGCCTTCTCTTTTGCAGCCGACCCTCTCTTCCAGTTTAAAGCAGGAAGCCTGCACGTGCGGACGACCCGGCCCTCAATCCGCAAAGGTGTGCAGTGTCCACCCAACTGTCTCGGCCTCAGCGAGGTCCCCACCCTCAACCAACATTATAGAGGAACATAGGGGGGAGGAGAGTGACAGTTCGTCCCCAGCCTCAAACAACATTGCAGAGGAACATGGGGGAGAAGAGAGTGACAGTTCGTCCCCGCCCTCTGCCAGCATTGCAGGGGAGTGTGGGGGGAGGAGAGTGACTCATCCTTTGTGTAGTTCTGTTTAAAAAAAAAAAAATATAATTATAATAGTCAATTAATAAATTTTTATATAAACCTAATTAACTACCTTGTCTTCACAGCTTTCATCATACTCTTTTTCATATTTTACCAAGCCTGTCTGCTCTTAATCATTTTCCACGTTTTTTAAAAATCTGTGGCTGATAGTTCTTGGTCTGGCGCTCTTTGGCCAAACCTGGCCCTTGCGCCAATAAAATCCAACAACCAACCAACCAACCAACCTGCTCCTTGAGACGTCTGTTCGTGAGGCGTTCGTACGTAGGCAGCACCTGGTGTCTGTCTTTTTTGACATCAACAAAGCTTATGATAGAGCATGGCGCCACGGTATCCTCCGTGACCTCCACGAGAGTGGGTTGCGGGGAAACCTGCCAACCTTCATTGCCAACTTTCTTCGTAACCGTGTGTTCCAGGTGCGCCTGGGTACAACGCTGTCCGCCTTTTCCCATCAAGAACAAGGCGTTCCTCAAGGCAGCATTCTTTCGGTGACTCTGTTCATCCTCCGCATTAATTGTTTACTCAAAAATCTTCCTCCTACGGTTTCGGCTACCATTTATGTTGACGACCTTCACATCTTCTGTTCGTCATCCAGCATGCGTTTCGTTGAAAGGCAGTTGCAGTCTGCAATTACCCAGATTGTTAAAGCCGCTAACAATAATGGGTTTGTTCTTTCTCCCGACAAGACAGCCTGTGTTAATTTCTGCCGGAGGCGTGGCCTCCATCCTGATCCAGAGCTCTATTTGGACCGTGCAGCCATTCCAGTTTTGCCGGAAACCAAGTTCCTTGGTTTGACCGTTGACCGTGCTCTCACCTTTCGCTCGCACGTTCGACGGCTAAGAACTTCCTGTCTGAGAGCCTTGTCAATCCTTAAGATCCTTGCCTCAGTCTCCTGGGGTGCAGACAGGACTTCTTTGTTCCGTATTTACCATTCTCTCATTCGGTCTAAGCTGGATTATGGCTGTATGGTGTATGGCTCTGCGCGTCCTACCGTTCTCCGGCCGTTGGATACCATCCAACATCAAGCGCTGCGTCTTTGTACGGGAGCATTTCGCACGTCACCCATTCCCAGCCTTTATGCCGACGCGAACGAACCGTCGCTTCATTTACGCCGTCTGCAGCTGTCTCTTCAATTTTACCTGAAACTTAAATCACTCACAGACCATCCTTTATACGGTGCAGTTTTTCATCCCCAGCATGCTCGTTTGTTCGAGATCCGTCCCTCGTGCATTCGAACCTTCGGTCTTCGTATGGCGGCCGTAGCTCGTGATGCAGGGCTCGACTTGTCACTCGTTGGAGAGACCAGGGGCTTTGAGGATTCTCCATGGCATCCTCTTGGTGTCTTGGTCGATACCAGCTTTACATCTTTTGACAAGTCCTCAACCCCTGACCCGCACGGGGATAACTGGTTTTCCAGTTATTTGGGGAGCGGCGCCCCCACGGCCCGAGCTGACCTTGTGACTGGTCAACATCTGATGTCATGCCACCGCTTGATTTTTATTTTGGTGCTATTGGTGTTTGCAGGGACGGCTGTTCATCCAGCTGTTGGGGAGTCGCGGCCCCACGATCCCGAGCTGGTCTTGTGTCTCGCTTTTTCGTTTTTGTTTATTTTCTCCACTGGCTAGTTGCCCGTGTTGTATACTTTACCTAATCGCTACCACGTTATGTACTAACACCCCGGTCTTGTGGTTTTGTTACCCTCCACCACTAACTGTATTATATTAACCGCTCAGTTCGTAGGTTGCTGAGATTCCGTTTAGGTTCCCTGCCAGGATTTGTCTTCTTTGGATTTCTTTTTTCCTTTTAGCTGGTTTGGGTGCTAGACCTACCTGCATGTTTGCCGCGTGCGGAGACCCGTGAGGCGGAAATGGGATGTCTGGCGGCTGAGGTCGCAGGAGACCGGATAAGTGCCTCCTGTGTACCAACACTCCTCTTCGACCCCGGCTTCGCTGTAAACGGGAGGCTAGAGACTAACCCACCTCTAGTCAGAAGTCTTGTACCAAGTTGTGTACACGGCTTTAGCGGCTTTTTTGTCGTATAGCACGGCAGGGTGAGCCCGGGGGCTGTGGGATCATGCCAAAGGCGTTGGCATGACGGTACCCGGAGGCCGAAGTGTCCGCCGAGTGCGTGTGATCACAGCCAACGGACTATATCTGCAACGTATAAGCTCCAGAACTGTGTCCAGCGTCATTTTCTTGGCTTGCAGACCTCCAGTTCTCCCTTGTAGGGCTCGGTGGTGGGTGGAGTAGTCTGCAGACGAATCCTTCTCCTTTTTTCCATGGGTAAACCCAAAAACAAACGCTCCAAATTCAAGTCACCTGAGCAAATGATCGTTGACAACGACTCTCCTTCGTCTTCTCAACCTACCAAGTCTCATACCCTTAAAAGATCTTTAGACCATGATCTGGACCAAGAATGTGGAACCTCTTCTTCGGCAGCTGTACCAGTCGCTCCGAAGCGTCGTCTCCCTCAATTGCTGTGACTACGCATGCTACTCACTTGCTTGTAGAATCCATCGATCCGAATGAGAGACTGTCCACCAGATCTCCCTTTTTCATTTCTAAAGCTTTGGACGCTGCGGTTGGCCCCTTGAAGTCTGTGAGGAAGCTTCGCTCTGGGGACCTGCTTGTCCAAACTTGCAGTGTTTCTCAGAGTCACACTTTTCTGAACCTCACTAGTCTTCAAGGCATTCCTGTGAAAGTGACACCTCACCCGTTTCTTAACACCTCTCGGGGTGTTATTTCGGAGTTTGATCTCTTGCCATGCAGTGAAGACGAATTCGTGACTGAACTTGCTGATCAAGGTGTTATTGCTGCACGTCGTATGATGTTCCGGCGTGATGGTTCCATGATTAAGTCAAAAAATGTCATCTTGACTTTTGACTCCCCGAAAGTTCCGACAGAAATCAAAGCAGGCTACTTGGTCTGTGCAGTTCGCCCGTACATTCCCAGTCCTCTGCGCTGTTTCAGGTGCCAGAGGTACGGGCATTCACAACGATTCTGTAAGAGTTCCGCTCGTTGCGCTAATTGTGGCTCCGGTGAACATGACGGGGAAGGTTGCACTTCTGCGGCCTGCTGTGTTAACTGCGGTGAGGCCCATGCAGCTTACTCCCGCAACTGTATGAAATGGAAGGACGAGATGGCGATCCAGCGCCTCAAGACCCTGGAAGGCCTCTCGTACCCTGCTGCCAAAGCCAAGTTGGGTATTCCCAACACCCGACAGCGTAGTTTTGCCGCAGTTGTTAAGTCTCTGCCACAACCCGTGCAGCCCTTTGTTCCGCGCCCTGTAGCTCTCGCAGCGCTTGCCAAGCGATCTACAGCTGACCAAGCGACACAGGTGTTTTTCCCCGAGCTCGCGATTTTTCGACTACCTGATTCTGGGCCTTCTCTTTTGCAGCCGACCCTCTCTTCCAGTTTAAAGCAGAAAGCCTGCACGTGCGGACGACCCGGCCCTCAATCCGCAAAGGTGTGCAGTGTCCATCCAGCTGTCTCGGCCTCAGCGAGGTCCCCACCCTCAACCAACATTATAGAGGAACATAGGGGGGAGGAGAGTGACAGTTCGTCCCCAGCCTCAAACAACATTGCAGAGGAACATGGGGGAGAAGAGAGTGACAGTTCGTCCCCGCCCTCTGCCAGCATTGCAGGGGAGTGTGGGGGGAGGAGAGTGACTCATCCTTTGTGTAGTTCTGTTTAAAAAAAAAAAAAAAATTATAATTATAATAGTCAATTAATAAATTTTTATATAAACCTAATTAACTACCTTGTCTTCACAGCTTTCATCATCCTCTTTTTCAACTTTTACCAAGCCTGTCTGCTCTTAATCATTTTCCACGTTTTTTAAAAATCTGTGGCTGATAGTTCTTGGTCTGGCGCTCTTTGGCCAAACCTGGCCCTTGCGCCAATAAAATCCAACAACCAACCAACCAACCAACCAGCTGAGTTTTGTGTGAACTGCAAGGGTTCACACGCGGCATCAGCCAAAGATTGTCCCAAGTGGAAGGAGGAGAAGGAAATCCAAAGGATCAAAACGGTGGAAAATATTTCCTATCCTGAGGCCAGAAGAAAAGTGGTTCCTGTTACATCTGATCGGCGATCATACGCTTCAGTGGTGGTTGCCAAATCTACGGTTGCCACTCAGACCGACATTGAGATCCCCCTTAAATGTCCAATCAATGTTAACGACATCATCGCAGCCGGACTGGAGGCACTCCAGTCTCGAGCTAGGGGTCTGAAAGCGCCACCCACCACTTCGCCGAAGAAGACTCATCCCACCACCAACAAGGGAAGTCAGGCCACTTCTTCTAACAAAAAGACCAAAGCCCAGGATAAGAAAAGCATTTCTTCTCCTCCAAAATCTCAGGAAACGACTCAACGTCGTGCGCCTCCCGGTAAGACACTTGGGACAAAACATGCTCCCATCTTAGCCCCTGGTCACACGCCTCCAGATCTGGGGGAACCCCCAGCAGAGGCGATGGAGCCGGACTTTGTTTGATCATTTTCATTTTCATTTCACTTATAACCATGGCTTCAATCATTCAGTGGAACTGTCGAGGTTTGCGGACGAACTTTGATGAAGTGAAACATCTGCTTTCATTTTACTCTCCGGTGTGCCTTTGTCTACAGGAGACGAAGCTTAAACCATCGGACCTGCTTTCAGTTCGAGGCTACAGTGCATTTCGGACAGATAACTCGTCTGGAAATATAGCCTGTGGGGGAGTTGCCATTCTCGTCCCTCACAGGGTTCCGGTATCTTCCGTCGCGGTTTCCACAACTGTGCAGGCCGTGGCGGTTCGTATTTCTATGCCTGTACCTCTTACTGTCTGCAGTGTCTATCTGCCGCCGGACGAGAACGTGAGCGTCTCGGTACTGGAGAGATTGGTTGATCAGCTGCCTTCACCCTTTCTTCTACTGGGTGACTTCAATGCCCATCATCATTTGTGGGGTAGTGTCAGCATCAGCACGAGAGGTCGTCGCATAGAGTCACTTCTGTCCTCGGCCTCTTTGTGCCTTTTTAACACCGGTGCTGACACGTACTTCCATGAACCGACACGATCCTTCAGTGCGATCGATTTGACCTTGGGATCACCATCAATTATTGCTGACTGGTCGTGGGCGGTGTGTAACGACCTCCACGGGAGCGACCACTTTCCCATTGTCCTCTCGCATCATGCGAACATGCCATCTTCTGCCTCCCGCCCTCCTCGTTGGAGGATGGAGCGTGCGAGATGGGAGGTCTTCACACCGTCAGCTTTGATATTTTCTGCAATGGTGACCCAAGAGTCAATCGACGCAGCGGTTCTTGAAGTCACAAATTGTATTCTTCAGGCAGCTGATCTTTCTATACCAAAAACATCTGCGACACTCTCCAGAAGTCCGAAACCTTGGTGGACCCCTGAATGCGCAGCGGCTAGGAAAGCTCAACATAAGGCCTGGTCTACGTTTCGGCGTTATCCAACCGATGCTAATCTCGTTACATTCAAACGAGCAAAATCCTATGCTCGGTTGGTGCGTCGACGTAGCAAGAGGGAGTCTTGGATCCAGTATGTTTCATCTCTCACTTCACGTGCCAGTTCGAAAAGTGTGTGGGACAAGATTCGTAAGATCCGGGGTAACTACAGCTCTCACCAGATCTCCATTCTCGAGAGTAACGGCTGCACATATGCTGGAGTCGGGGAGATTGCTGATTGTTTGGGGAGGCGTTTGCCTCCGTGTCGAGTGACCTGGCGTATCCTTCCTCCTTTCTGAGGATTAAATCCACTGCGGAACGCCAGAGAATCTCTTTTGCGCCTTTTCTCGACACCCGATATAACTCCCCCTTCAGCATGGTTGAACTCAGGGTGGCTCTGCATCGGTCCGGCGCTACATCGGTCGGTCCCGATGGCATCCATTATGACATGCTCCGTCATCTCTCACAGTCGTCTCTCGAGAATCTCTTAATCTTGTATAATCGTATTTGGTCGGAGCACAGTTTCCCGGAATCTTGGCGAAAAGCTTTTGTTCTGCCTTTTCCCAAACCTGGCAAGGATCCTAGATCTCCCTCTAGTTATCGTCCAATTGCTCTCACTAGCTGTCTGTGTAAAGTTCTTGAACGCATGGTTAATTCCCGGTTAATTCATTTTTTAGAATATCATCAAGTACTTTCACCATCACAAAGCGGCTTTCGCCGTCATCGTTCACCTCACGATCATCTCCTGCACCTTGAGACATCTGTGCGCGAGGCGTTCGTGCGTAGGCAGCACCTGGTTTCTGTATTTTTTGATATTGAAAAAGCTTATGATCGAGCGTGGCGGCATGGTATTATCCGTGACCTCCACGCATGCGGATTGCGAGGAAATCTTCCGACATTTATTTTAAATTTTCTTCGCAATCGGGTGTTCCAGGTGCGCCTGGGTACGACGCTATCGGCAACATTCCATCAAGAACAAGGTGTTCCTCAAGGTTGCATTTTATCTGTCACATTGTTCATCCTTCGCATTAATTGTCTCCTCACAAATCTTCCTCCTGCGGTTTCGGCTACTGTCTATGTTGATGACTTGCACATTTTCTGCTCGTCATCAAGCATGCATTTTATTGAAAGGCAGTTGCAGTCAGCAATTAATCAGATCTTTAAAACGGCGAATAGCAATGGTTTCGTTCTTTCTCCCGACAAGACAGCGTGTGTCCATTTCTGCCGGAGGCGCGGCCTCCATCCTGACCCAGAGCTGTTTTTAGACCGTGCAGCCATACCAGTTTTGCCGGAGACCAAGTTCCTTGGACTGACCGTCGACCGTGCGCTTACATTCCGTGCGCACGTTCGGCGGCTCAAGATTTCCTGTCTGCGGGCTCTATCTATTCTTAAGATCCTTTCGAGAGTCTCATGGGGCGCAGACAGGATGTCTTTGATTCGCATTTACCATTCCTTAATACGGTCGAAACTGGATTATGGTTGTATCGTGTATGGCTCTGCGCGTCCTTCCGTTCTCCGGCCTTTGGACACTATTCACCATCAAGCACTGCGTCTTTGTTCGGGAGCATTTCGAACATCTCCGATTCCCAGCCTTTACGCTGATGCGAACGAACCATCGCTTGAATTACGCCGTCTGCAGCTGTCTATTCAATTCTACCTGAAACTTAGATCTCTTCCAGACCATCCTTTATACGATGCAGTTTTTCATCCCCAGCATGCTCGTTTATTCGGGAACCGGCCCTCGTGCGTTTCAACCTTCGGTCTTCGTATGGCGGCCGTAGCCCGTGATGTAGGGCTCGACTTGTCACTTGTTGGAGAGACAAGGGGCTTTGGGGACCCGCCATGGCACCCACTTGGTGTCATGGTGGATACCACCTTTACATCTTTTAATAAATCCTCAACCCCTGCGTCAGTGTACCAGCAGCTCTTCGCTGAGCACCGTGACCTACATTCTGATTACACTCCCATTTTTACTGATGGCTCCAAGATGCATGGAGTCGTTGGATCCGCGGCTGTCTGTGTAGATGACGTTTCAGTAGCGCGGATTCCAGCTGAGGCCACTGTGTTTTCAGCGGAGATGCATGCTGTGTATCTCGCCCTTCTCCATGTTCAGTCGAGTTCTCATCACCGGGCTGCGGTGTACACTGATTCCTTGAGTGTTTTGCAGGCTTTGTCATCGTTGGACTGCTGTGACCACCCTTTTCTTTTTACCGTACGAAGGCTTCTTTGTTCTTTGCTCGAGGCCGGTGTCCAGATACAATTTTGTTGGATTCCCGGGCATGTTGGAATCTCGGGTAACGAGTGTGCTGATGCGGCTGCTAGATCTGCTTCCTCTTTGGTCGTCACACCCTTGCCACTGTTTCACCGGGATTTCCGCTTTCTGGTTCGCGACCATATCAAGCGAACGTGGCAAGGTCTGTGGGACCAACAGGTGGAAAATAAACTGCATCGTATTAAACCTAATCTTGAAGTCTGGAAATCCTCATATCGTCGGAACCGTAGGGAGGAAGTGGTGCTTGCTCGTCTCCGCATTGGGCATTGTCGATTCACTCACCGCTTTTTGCTGTGTGGCGACACTGCGCCGATGTGTGAGGCGTGCAACTGCCGACTCACCGTCACTCATCTTCTTTGTACCTGTGTTCGTTTTCGTGATGTACGTTTTCATTTCTTTCATTCTCATTTGTTGACCGAGGACGCCGCTACACTGCAGCGGCTCCTCAATGACCACTGTGACTCTGTTGCCGTGTTTTCATTTTTTAAAGAAATTGACTATTTTAAACGTATCTAGATTTTAGCCTTATCATCATCCTCATTTCTCAGTTTTACTGTATCAGCTAGGTTTTAATTAATTGTATCATGTTTTTTAATACTGTTTGTTCCATTATCTTTTTTAGCCCTTCTATCGTTCTCATTTTTCAGTTTTACATGATCAGTCAGATTTTAAGCTTTATACCACACTTTTAATACTATTTGTTTGTCTTGTTTCTGGCGCTCTTTGGCCAACCATGGCCCTTGCGCCATAAAAATCGAACAACCAACCAACCAACCATCACCGAAGGGACAGCTGTTCATCCAGCTGATGGGGGATGGCGTCCCCACGGCCCGAGCCAACATGTACTATATGTGAT
Source organism: Macrothele yani (assembly GCA_039090855.1). Lineage (NCBI taxonomy): Eukaryota > Metazoa > Arthropoda > Arachnida > Araneae > Macrothelidae > Macrothele > Macrothele yani. The sequence goes on along the minus strand of CM077031.1, from coordinate 31,460,510 downwards.
GATTTTCACATTTTTTATGTTTTTTCACTTTACATGAACCCGCCTCAGTTGTAGGTTGCTGAGGTTGTGATTATGCGCCAGCTCAGGATTTTAGTTTCTCGTTTTCTTTCCTGTCTTCTCCATTTCATGTTTCTTTCTTTGTTTTTCCGAGCTGGTTAGCTAGACCTGCCTGCACGTTTGCCGTGTGCGGTGACCCGTAAGGTGGAAAAGGGGATGCTGGAGGCTGAGGTTTCTGGAGGCCTGGGTGTTGTTGTCGCCAGTTGCCAACACTCCTCTTTGCCCCCTGCTTCACCCTAAACGGGCGGCTGGGAACTAACCCACTCCTAGTCAATGAGGTCTGTGGCCGAGTGGAGCCCAGACCTCTAACGGCTTGTCGTCTCGTACGACAGGGTGAGTCTGGGGATAGGGTGGGCATGCCAAAGGGGTGTTCCCCAGGCATGGGAAAGTCTGGGTGCATGCCGAGCGCATGTCTGCCCTATCAACTTGCTATATCCGCTTGCTATCCCTAGAGCCGTGTCCTGCGTCCACTTGGGCTTGCGGACCTCCGGCTCTCCCTCGTTGGGCTCGATTGTGGGTGGGGAAGTCGGCGGACGAATTCTTAAAACTTCTATGGATGAAACCAAAATTTCCCAAGAACCAAAAAGCAAAAGAGGTATAGAGGAAGGCTCATCCCCTTCTGCCAAAAAACATGTCCCTGATTGTTCAAATGCTCGTTTCTTTTTTGTGCACTCATTGGACCCTTCAAAGCCTTTGAGTGCCAAAAGTCCATTTTGGATAAATAAAGCTCTTCAATCCATCGCAAGCTCTCCTAAGAGCGTAAAGAAGCTCCAATCTGGAGATCTTCTTGTAGAAATGTCCACTGTGGCCTACAGCTCTACACTTCTTAACACCACCACGCTGCTTGAGACTCCGGTCAAAATAACACCTCATGGATACCTAAATTCATCTCGAGGTGTTGTCTCCTCTCAGGACCTCGTTGAGTGTGCTGAGGAAGAATTACTTGAAGAACTGAGGAGTCAACACGTTACGGGTGTGCGGCGTATTCTATTCAGGCGGAATGGGCAGTCCGTCCCATCCCGGAACATCATTTTAACTTTTGATAGCGCTTCCCTGCCTACATCCATCAAGGCAGGGTATCTCCACCTCGAGGTACGCCCGTACATCCCTAACCCTTTGAGATGTTTTAGGTGCCAGTCTTATGGCCATTCTCAGCAGTCGTGCAGGAGTAATCCTAGGTGTGCACGCTGTGGTGCCACAGAACATCTTCTGCAGGAATGTGTGGCCGAGGCTGAGTTTTGTGTGAACTGCAAGGGTTCACATGCAGCATCAGCCAAAGATTGTCCCAAGTGGAAGGAGGAGAAGGAAATCCAAAGGATCAAAACGGTGGAAAATATTTCCTATCCTGAGGCCAGAAGAAAAGTGGTTCCTGTTACATCTGATCGGCGATCATACGCTTCAGTGGTGGTTGCCAAATCTACGGTTGCCACTCAGACCGACATTGAGATCCCCCTTAAATGTCCATTCAATGTTAATGACATCATCGCAGTCGGACTGGAGGCACTCCAGTCTCGAGCTAGGGGTCTGAAAGCGCCACCCACCACTTCGCCGAAGCAGACTCATCCCACCACCAACAAGGGAAGTCAGGCCACTTCTTCTAACAAAAAGACCAAAGCCCAGGATAAGAAAAGCATTTCTTCTCCTCCAAAATCTCAGGAAACGACTCAACGTCGTGCGCCTCCCGGTAAGACACTTGGGACAAAACATTCTCCCATCTTAGCCCCTGGTCACACGCCTCCAGATCTGGGGGAACCCCCAGCAGAGGCGATGGAGCCGGACTTTGTTTGATCATTTTCATTTTCATTTCACTTATAACCATGGCTTCAATCATTCAGTGGAACTGTCGAGGTTTTCGGACGAACTTTGATGAAGTGAAACATCTGCTTTCATTTTACTCTCCGGTGTGCCTTTGTCTACAGGAGACGAAGCTTAAACCATCGGACCTGCTTTCAGTTCGAGGCTACAGTGCATTTCGGACAGATAACTCGTCTGGAAATATAGCCTGTGGGGGAGTTGCCATTCTCGTCCCTCACAGGGTTCCGGTATCTTCCGTCGCGGTTTCCACAACTGTGCAGGCCGTGGCGGTTCGTATTTCTATGCCTGTACCTCTTACTGTCTGCAGTGTCTATCTGCCGCCGGACGAGAACGTGAGCGTCCCGGTACTGGAGAGATTGGTTGATCAGCTGCCTTCACCCTTTCTAATACTAGGTGACTTCAATGCCCATCATCATTTGTGGGGTAGTGTCAGCATCAGCACGAGAGGTCGTCGCATAGAGTCTCTTCTGTCCTCGGCCTCTTTGTGCCTTTTTAACACCGGTGCTGACACGTACTTCCATGAACCGACACGATCCTTCAGTGCGATCGATTTGACCTTGGGATCACCATCAATTATTGCTGACTGGTCGTGGACGGTGTGTAACGACCTCCACGGGAGCGACCATTATCCGATTTTGCTCTCGCATCATGCCAACTTGCCAACTTCTGCCTCCCGCCCCCTCGTTGGAGGATGGAGCGTGCGAGATGGGAGGTCTTCACGCCGTCAGCTTTGATCTCTTCTGCGATGGTGACCCAAGAGTCAATCGACGCAGCGGTTCTTGAAGTCACAAATTGTATTCTTCAGGCAGCTGATCTTTCTATCCCAAAAACATCGACGACACTCTCCAGAAGTCCGAAGCCTTGGTGGACCCCTGAATGCGCAGCGGCTAGGAGAGCTCAACATAAGGCCTGGTCTATGTTTCGGCGTTATCCGACCGATGCTAATCTCGTTAAATTCAAACGAGCAAAATCCTATGCTCGGTTGGTGCGTCGACGTAGCAAGAGGGAGTCTTGGATCCAGTATGTGTCATCTCTCACTTCACGTGCCAGTTCGAAAAGTGTGTGGGAAAAGATCCGAAAGATCCGGGGTAACTACAGCTCTCACCAGATCTCCATTCTCGAGAGCAACCGCTGCACATATGCTGGAGTCGGGGAGATTGCTGATTGTTTAGGGGAGGCGTTTGCCTCCGTGTCGAGTGACCTGGCGTATCCTACTTCTTTTCAAAGAATGAAATCCACTGCGGAACGCCAGAGAATCTCCTTTGCGCCTTTTCTCGACACGGGATATAACTCCCCCTTCAGCATGGTTGAACTCAGGGTGGCTCTGCATCGGTCCGGCGCTACATCGGTCGGTCCCGATGGCATCCATTATGACATGCTCCGTCATCTCTCGCAGTCGTCTCTCGAGAATCTCTTAATCCTTTACAATCGTATTTGGTCGGAGCACAGTTTCCCGGAGTCTTGGCGAAAAGCAGTTGTTCTGCCTTTTCCCAAACCTGGCAAGGATCCCAAGTCTCCCTCTAGTTATCGTCCAATTGCTCTCACTAGCTGTCTGTGTAAAGTTCTTGAACGCATGGTTAATTCCCGGTTAATTCATTTTTTAGAATATCATCAAGTACTTTCACCATCACAAAGCGGCTTTCGCCGTCATCGTTCACCTCACGATCATCTCCTGCACCTTGAGACATCTGTGCGCGAGGCGTTCGTGCGTAGGCAGCACCTGGTTTCTGTATTTTTTGATATTGAAAAAGCTTATGATCGAGCGTGGCGGCACGGTATTATCCGTGACCTCCACGCATGCGGATTGCGAGGAAATCTTCCGACATTTATTTTAAATTTTCTTCGCAATCGGGTGTTCCAGGTGCGCCTGGGTACGACGCTATCTGCAACATTCCATCAAGAACAAGGTGTTCCTCAAGGTTGCATTTTATCTGTCACATTGTTCATCCTTCGCATTAATTGTCTCCTCACAAATCTTCCTCCTGCGGTTTCGGCTACTGTGTATGTTGATGATTTACACATTTTCTGCTCGTCATCCAGCATGAATTTTATTGAAAGGCAGTTGCAGTCTGCAATTAATCAGATCTTTAAAACGGCGAATAGCAATGGTTTCGTTCTTTCTCCCGACAAGACAGCGTGTGTCCATTTCTGCCGGAGGCGTGGCCTCCATCCTGACCCAGAGCTGTTTTTAGACCGTGCAGCCATACCAGTTTTGCCGGAGACCAAGTTCCTTGGTCTGACCGTCGACCGTGCGCTTACGTTCCGTGCGCACGTTCGGCGGCTCAAGATTTCCTGTCTGCGGGCTCTATCTATTCTTAAGATCCTTTCGAGAGTCTCGTGGGGCGCAGACAGGATGTCTTTGATTCGTATTTACCATTCCTTAATCCGGTCGAAACTGGATTATGGTTGTATCGTGTATGGCTCTGCTCGTCGTTCCGTTCTCCGGCCTTTGGACACTATTCACCATCAAGCACTGCGTCTTTGTTCGGGAGCATTTCGAACATCTCCGATTCCCAGCCTATACGCTGACGCGAACGAACCATCGCTTGAATTACGCCGTCTGCAGCTGTCTATTCATTTCTACCTGAAACTTAGATCTCTTCCAGGCCATCCTTTATACGATGCAGTTTTTCATCCCCAGCATGCTCGTTTATTCGGGAACCGGCCCTCGTGCATTTCAACCTTCGGTCTTCGTATGGCGGCCGTAGCCCGTGATGTAGGGCTCGACTTGTCACTTGTTGGAGAGACCAGGGGCTTTGGGGATCCGCCATGGCACCCACTTGGTGTCATGGTTGATACCACCTTTACATCTTTCGATAAATCCTCAACCCCTGCGTCAGTGTACTACCAGCAGCTCTTCGCTGAGCACCGTGACCTAAATTTTAATTACACTCCTATTTTTACTGATGGCTCCAAAATGCACGGAGTCGTTGGATCCGCGGCTGTCTGTGTAGATGACGTTTCAGTAGCGCGGATCCCAGCTGAGGCCACGGTGTTTTCGGCGGAGATGCATGCTGTGTATCTCGCTCTTCTTCATGTTCAGTCGAGTTCTCATCATCGTGCTATGGTCTATACGGATTCCTTGAGTGTCTTGCAGTCTTTGTCATCTCCAGATTGCCGTGACCATCCTTTTCTCGTGAATGTGAGACAGTTACTTCGTCGTTTGCTCGAGGCCGGTTTTCAGGTTCAGTTTTGCTGGATTCCTGGGCATGTTGGAATCTCGGGTAACGAGTGTGCTGATGCGGCTGCTAGATCTGCTTCCTCTTTGGTCGTCACACCCTTGCCACTGTTTCACCTGGATTTCCGCTTTCTGGTACGCGACCATATTAAGCGAACGTGGCAAGGTCTGTGGGACCAACAGGTGGAAAATAAACTGCATCGTATTAAACCTAATCTTGAAGTCTGGAAATCCTCATATCGTCGGAACCGTAGGGAGGAAGTGGTGCTTGCGCGTCTCCGCATTGGGCATTGTCGTTTCACTCACCGCTTTTTGCTGTGTGGCGACACTGCGCCGATGTGTGAGGCGTGCAACTGCCGACTCACTGTCACTCATCTTCTGTGTACCTGTGTTCGTTTTCGTGATGTACGTTTTCATTTCTTTCATTCTCATTTGTTGACCGAGGACGCCGCTACACTGCAGCGGCTCCTCAATGACCACTGTGACTCTGTTGCCGTGTTTTCATTTTTAAAGAAATTGACTATTTTAAACGTATCTAGATTTTAGCCTATCATCATCCTCATTTCTCAGTTTTACTGCATCAGCTAGATTTTAATCATTGTATCATGTTTTTAATACTGTTTGTTCCATTATCTTTTTTAGCCCTTCCATCGTTCTCATTTTTCAGTTTTACATGATCACTCAGATTTTAAGCTTTTTACCACACTTTTAATACTATTTGTTTGTCTTGTTTCTGGCGCTCTTTGGCCAACCATGGCCCTTGCGCCATAAAAATCGAACAACCAACCAACCCTCAACCAACATTATAGAGGAACATAGGGGGGAGGAGAGTGACAGTTCGTCCCCAGCCTCAAACAACATTGCAGAGGAACATGGGGGGAAGAGAGTGACAGTTCGTCCCCGCCCTCTGCCAGCATTGCAGAGGAGTGTGGGGGGGAGGAGAGTGACTCATCCTTTGTGTAGTTGTGTTTAAAAAAAAAAAATATAATTATAATAGTAAATTAATAAATTTTTATATAAACCTAATTAACTACCTTGTCTTCACAGCTTTCATCATACTCTTTTTCAACTTTTACCAAGCCTGTCTGCTCTTAATCATTTTCCACGTTTTTAAAAATCTGTGGCTGATAGTTCTTTGTCTGGCGCTCTTTGGCCAAACCTGGCCCTTGCGCCAATAAAATCCAACAACCAACCAACCAACCTTCTGACAGATCTCACAAGAAAAATGTCAAGGAGGAACTTCATTAGGAACGAAGGAGGAAAGCAGGTCTTGACTCAAGGGAAATTCCTCCAAGGCCTGCAGGATGTCGGAATTTTGAAGAAAGAGTTGTTCATCAGCAAGCCACCAAGCATCCTGAGAAAGAAAAAAAAAAAAAAAAATAGCCCTCTCCCCTAACAATTCATTTTCAGGAAATAAAATTGAGTCACCGCACGGGGATAACTGGTTTTCCAGTTATTTGGGGAGCAGCGCCCCCACGGCCCGAGCTGACCTTGTGGCTGTTTCTGTTTTGATTTCGTCTTGATACGATGATACCACCGAAGGGACAGCTGTTCATCCAGCTGATGGGGAGTGGCGACCCCACGGCCCGAGCCGACAGTAGTGTTTAAAATCTTTTTCCATTTGTGGTTGTTGTTGTTGTTATCTCGCCACGCTCCCGCCTCAGTCCTGTAGGTTGCTGAGGTTGTGATTATGCGCCAGCCCTTTCCTCTCACTTTCCTGTTTTTGCTTTCTTCTCCACTCCCTGTTCTTCCTTTTTCTCTATTTTCTACTCCTCTTCCCTTTCTTTTTCATTTTCTGTTCCTTCTTCGTTTCTTCGGGCTGGTTAGCTAGACCTACCTGCACGTTTGCCGTGTGCGGTGACCCGTACAGGTGGAAAAGGGGATGCTGGAGGCTGAGGTTACTGGGGGCCAGGCTATAGTTGTCACCAGTCGCCAACCCCCGCACGGGGATAACTGGTTTTCCAGTTATTTGGGGAGCGGCGCCCCCACGGCCCGAGCTGACCTTGTGACGGATCATTTTGTCATTTCGTCTTGAACGATTACATCACCGAAGGGACAGCTGTTCATCCAGCTGATGGGGAGTGGCGACCCCACGGCCCGAGCCGACAGTAGTGTTTAAAATCTTTTTCCATTTGTGATTGTTGTTGTTGTTACCTCGCCACGCTCCCGCCTCAGTCCTGTGGGTTGCTGAGGTTGTGATTATGCGCCAGCCCTTTCCTCACTTTCCTGTCTTTGCTTTCTTCTCCACTCCCTGTTCTTCCTTTTTCTCTATTTTCTACTCCTCTTCCCTTACTTTTTCATTTTCTGTTCCTTCTTCGTTTCTTCGGGCTGGTTAGCTAGACCTACCTGCACGTTTGCCGTGTGCGGTGACCCGTACAGGTGGAAAAGGGGATGCTGGAGGCTGAGGTTACTGGGGGCCAGGCTATAGTTGTCACCAGTCGCCAACACTCCTCTTTGCCCCCTGCTTCACCCTAAACGGGAGGCTAGGAACTAACCTACTCCTAGTCAATCGGCTTGTCATTTCGTACGACGGGGTGAGTTTGGGGATAGTGTGGGCATGCCAAAGGGGTATTACCAAGACCCGGGAAAGTCGAGGTACTCGCTGAGCGCATGTCTGCACGATCAACATGCTATATCCGCCGCCTAACCCTAGGGCCGTGTCCTGCGCCCATGTTGGCCTGCGGACCTCCGGCTCTCCCCTGTTGGGCTCGGTAGTGGGCGGGGAAGCTGGCGGATGAATTTTTTCGCCTTATATATGGATTCTTCAAATATTCCCCCTTCTGTCAAACTAAAGAAATCTTTGGACACGGATCCTAACCCCACCAATAAGAAACTGCGTACTTTGCCGCCGGACACTGCCCGATTTTTTATCATCCATGCCCGGGAAGATTCTCACAAGCTTGGCTCCAAATCTCCCTTCTGGATTCAAAAAGCCCTGCAAGGAGCGGTTGCGTCACCAACCAGTGTGAAGAAGTTAAAATCGGGAGATATATTGGTGGAAATGTCAAGTCCACGCCATGGTTCATTGCTCTTGGGCGTCTCCAACTTGGGTGGTGTCCCTGTGGACATCAAACCTCATCAGTCCCTGAATTCATCCAGAGGTGTCATCTCCGAGCGCGACCTCGTGGATGTTTCAGAGGAAGAATTTCTTGAGGAGCTTGCCAACCAAGGCGTCACAGCGGTTCGTCGGATCAAGTTCCGCCGAAACGGGGAGCTGGTCAACTCCAGAACAGTGATTCTGACCTTTGATCGCCCGACTCTTCCATCTTCCATCCATGCGGGCTATTTGAACTGCTCTGTGCGCCCGTACATTCCTAACCCCCTTCGTTGCTACCGATGCCAAGTGTACGGGCACTCCCAGCAGTCTTGCCGTGGTGCTGCTACTTGCAATCGTTGCGGTTCACACGACCATCTTCAATCTGACTGCTCTGCTGCAGCTGCCCATTGTGTGAACTGCAAAGGCGACCATGCTGCCAATGCCAAGAACTGTCCGAAGTGGATTGAGGAGCGGAAGATTCAGGAGGTTAAGACACTTGAACACCTGTCCTACCCTGAAGCTCGACGGAAGGTCGTTCCCGCAGCTCCAAGCGCACGCACCTACTCTTCCGTTGTAGCTCCTAAAACATCCATTGCCACTCAGACAGACATCACTATACCAAAAGACTGCCCTTTCTCTCTCGAGGATATTTATGCTGCTGGGCTGAAGGCCCTTCGACTTTCCACAACTGACAGTCTATCTTTGCCACCACAGACCAATGCTCGGGGTCCTGCATCCTCGCCCAAGCGCGCTGTTGCAGAACAGGTTTCCCGTTCTACGAGCCCTGATCCCTCGCCTGCTAGACACAAAGGCAAGGCCAAACAATCCTCAGCCACTAAATCTCAAACAAAGGCTCAAGCCGGAACGAATCAGTCCCGGTCTTCATCCTCCAGACACCCCCAGTCCTTCCCCCGGTTACCACGCTGCCGAGGGGCACTGCAGACCAGACTGAGGAATTCATGGACTCCGAGGCCTTCTAGGCCTCTTCAGTTCATTTGACCCACGTTTCTTTCTTTCTATCTACCCCTCAAATCATGGTTTCAGTCGTTCAATGGAACTGTCGAAGTTTTCGGACAAAATATGACGACGTCAAACATCTGCTTTCGTCGTACTCTCCGGTGTGCCTTTGCCTCCAGGAGACAAAACTTAAACCATCAGACCTGCTCTCGGTTCGAGGCTACAGTGCATTTCGGAAAGATAATGTTTCAGGAGATATAGCTTGCGGGGGAGTTGCCATTCTTGTCCCCCACAGTGTTCCAGTTTCTCCCGTTGCGGTCTCAACATCTTTACAAGCCGTTGCGGTGCGTATCTCCATGCCTGTGCCTCTAACCGTTTGCAGCGTCTATCTGCCGCCGGATGAGGACGTGAGCGTGTCCGTTCTTGAGAGCTTAGTTGGGCAGCTGCCGTCACCTGCTCTTCTTCTGGGTGACTTCAATGCTCATAATCCATTGTGGGGTAGTGTCAGAACAGACGTACGAGGCCGTAGGATCGAATCTCTTCTGTCCTCGACCTCCCTGTGCCTTTTCAACACCGGAGCTGACACTTATTTCCACGAGCCTACACGAAGTTTCAGTGCGATCGATTTATCTTTGGGTTCACCATCGGTTATTGCTGACTGGTCGTGGACGGTGTGCAACGACCTCCATGGGAGCGACCACTTTCCAATTGTACTTGGCTATAATGAGAGCGTGCCATCTTCTGCTTCCCGCCCTCCTCGATGGAGGATGGATCGTGCCAAGTGGGAGGTCTTCACATCGTCCGCAGTGATACCTTCTGTCATGGTGACCCGAGGGTCAATCGATGCAACTGTTACTGATGTCACCACGTGTATCATTCAGGCAGCGGATCTCTCTATCCCAAAGACATCAACGACGCTCCCAAGACGTCCGAAACCTTGGTGGACCTCTGATTGCACAGCGGCTAGGAGAGCTCAACATAGGGCCTGGTGTACATTTCGGCGTTATCCAACCGATGCTAATCTCGTTGAATTTAAAAGAGCAAAATCTTACGCTCGGTTGGTGCGTCGACGAAGCAAGAGGGAGTCTTGGATAAAGTACGTTTCATCGATCAATTCACGTGCCAGTTCAAAAACTGTTTGGGAAAAAATTCGTAGGATTCGGGGAAACTGTGGTTCCCATCAGATCTCTATTCTCGAGAGTAACGGCTGCACGTATGCTGAAGTCGGGGAGATAGTGGATTGTTTGGGTAGGGCGTTTGCCTCTGTTTCCAGTTCTGAGGCGTACCCTCTCTCCTTTCAGAGGACTAGACCAGCTGCTGAGCGCCAGAGACTCTCCTTTGCGCCTTTTCATAACACCGAGTATAACTCCCCCTTCAGCATGGTTGAACTCCGAGTGGCTCTGCATCGGTCCGGTGCAACATCTGTAGGTCCCGATGGCATCCACTATGACATGATCCGTCATCTATCGCAGTCGTCTCTCGAGAATCTGTTAGTGCTTTTCAACCGCATTTGGTTGGAGCACAGTTTCCCGGACTCCTGGCGAAAAGCTTTTGTTTTACCTTTTCCCAAGCCTGGCAAAGACCGCAAGTCTCCCTCTAGTTACCGGCCAATTGCCCTCACTAGCTGTCTGTGCAAAATCCTTGAACGCATGGTTAATTCTAGGCTAATTTACTTCCTAGAAGAACATCAAATTCTGTCGCCATCACAAAGCGGCTTCCGTCGTCATCGTTCAGCTCCTGACCATCTCCTGCTCCTTGAGACGTCTGTTCGAGAGGCATTCGTGCGTAGGCAGCACCTGGTGTCTGTCTTTTTTGACATCGAAAAAGCTTACGATAGAGCGTGGCGTCACGGTATCCTCCGTGACCTCCACGAGAGTGGGTTGCGGGGAAACCTGCCAACCTTCATTGCCAACTTTCTTCGTAACCGTGTGTTCCAGGTGCGCCTGGGTACAACACTCTCTGCCTTCTTCCATCAAGAACAAGGTGTTCCTCAAGGCAGCATTCTTTCGGTGACTCTATTCATCCTCCGCATTAATTGTTTGCTTAAAAATCTTCCTCCTACGGTTTCGACTACCATTTATGTTGACGACCTTCACATCTTCTGCTCGTCATCAAGCATGCATTTCATTGAAAGGCAGCTGCAGTCTGCAATTAACCAGATAGTTAAAGCGGCTAACAACAATGGTTTCGTTCTTTCTGCTGAAAAGACAGCGTGTGTCCATTTCTGCCGGAGGCGTGGCCTCCACCCCGATCCAGAGCTCTATTTGGACCATGCAGCCATTCCGGTTTTGCCGGAAACCAAGTTCCTTGGTTTGACCGTCGACCGTGCGCTCACCTTTCGCTCGCACGTTCGACGACTCCGCACTTCCTGTCTGAGAGCTTTGTCAATCCTCAAGATCCTCGCCTCAGTCTCCTGGGGTGCAGACAGGACTTCCTTGTTCCGTATTTACCATTCTCTCATTCGGTCTAAACTGGATTATGGCTGTATGGTGTATGGCTCTGCGCGTCCTTCCGTTCTCCGGCCGTTGGATACCATCCACCATCAAGCGCTGCGTCTTTGTACAGGAGCATTTCGCACGTCACCCATTCCCAGCCTTTATGCCGACGCGAACGAACCGTCGCTACATTTACGCCGTCTGCAGCTGTCTCTTCAATTTTACCTGAAACTTAGATCTCTCTCAGAACATACTTTACACGATGCAGTTTTTCATCCCCAGCATGCTCGTTTGTTCGAGATCCGTCCCTCGTGCATTCGAACCTTCGGTCTTCGTTTGGCGGCCGTAGCTCGTGATGCAGGGCTCGACTTGTCACTCGTTGGAGAGACCAGGGGCTTTGAGGATCCCCCATGGCACCCTCTTGGTGTCATGGTTGATACCAGCTTTACATCTTTTGACAAGTCCTCAACCCCTGCGTCAGTGTACCAGCAGCTCTTCGCCGAACACCGTTACGTCAATGCAGACTTTATTCCTGTTTTCACCGATGGATCTAAGGCGGCTGGTGTCGTTGGATGCGCCGCCGTCTGCATTGACGAAGTTTCTGTTGCCCGCATTCCTGCCGAGGCCACGGTGTTTTCGGCGGAGATGCATGCTGTGTATCTTGCACTTGTTCACGTGCAGTCGAGCTCTCATCAGCGTGCTATTGTGTACACTGATTCGTTGAGTGTTGTGCAATCATTGTCATCTTTGGATTTCTCTGGCCACCCACTTCTTTTTACTGTACGGAGACTTCTTCGTTCTTTGCTCGAGGCTGATGTCCAGATTCGGTTCTGCTGGATTCCTGGGCATGTTGGGATCCCAGGGAACGAGTCTGCTGATGCTGCTGCTAGATCTGCCTCTTCTTTGGTCGTCACACCGTTGCCACTGTTCCACCGTGATTTTCGCTTTCTTGTTCACGATCATATCAGACGAACGTGGCGAAGTCTGTGGGACCAACAGGTGGAGAATAAACTGCACCGTGTTAAACCCATCCTTGGAGTCTGGAAATCATCGTGTCGCCGGAACCGTAGGGAAGAAGTTGTTCTTGCGCGTCTCCGCATTGGGCATTGTCGCTTCACGCATAGCTATTTGCTGTGTGGCGACACTGCCCCAATGTGTGAGGCGATGCGACTGTTTACTCACCGTCTCTCATGTTTTGTGCAGTTGTGTTCGTTTTCGTCATCATCGGTTTCACTATTTTCAGTCTCATCTGCTGGACGAGGACGCAGCTACGCTTCAAAAGCTTTTGGGCGACCACTGCGACACTTTCGCAGTATTTTCCTTTTTAAAACAGATTAACGTTTTAAAACTTATTTAAAAAAAAAAAAAAAAAAAAAAAAAAGTTATATTATAATGGTAAATTAATAAAGTTATATATAAACCTAATAAACTAACTAGTCTTCACAACATCTTTCATCATCCTCTTTTCTAACTTTTACCAAGCCTGTCTGCTCTTAATCATTTCACCCCGCTTTTTAAAATCTTTAGCTGATAGTTCTGTGTCTGGCGCTCTTTGGCCAAGCCTGGCCCTTGCGCCACTAAAATCAATTAACTAACTAACTAACCAAATAAAATTGAGTTGGGAAATTACTGAATTCTCACATAGGGAATAAACTTTTTAATTGTTTTTAAAGCTAAGGGGTGTTAACGCAAAAGAATGAATTCTTTCTTAAAAAAAATAACTAACGCGATTTTCCTCAAGAGAATAAACGATTCTACTAACTTGTTTTTCCTTAAGGGAAAAATATAAAATCATTTTTGTCTGAGAATAACACACATCTAAATTCTAGAAATCACGTTGGGGGACCTAACAATGACTGAAAAAATAGCATACAAAGAAACGAGCTCTTACCTCTTCCATTGCTGAGACTGCCGGAGATCCACCTTCATTAGAAATATCCATTCTATTATAATGCAGAAGTTAAACTATTCTGAGGCCTGTACAATCGTCCTTATCTGAATAAGAAAACTGAGAGAGAGGAATGGCGAAGCTGCCTCTTCTTTGGTCGTCACACCCTTGCCACTTATTTGGGGAGCAGCGCCCCCACGGCCCGAGCTGACCTTGTGACTGGTCAACATCTGATGTCATGTCACAGCTTGTTTTTCTTATTTTGGTGCTGTTGGTGTTTGCAGGGACGGCTGTTCATCCAGCTGTTGGGGAGTCGCGGCCCCACGATCCCGAGCTGGTCGTGTGTCTCGCTTTTTCGTTTTCTTTATTTTCTCCACTGGCTAGTTGCCCGTGTTGTGTTCTCTACCTAATCTCTACCACGTTCTGTACTAACACCCCGGTCTTGTGGTTTTGTTACCCTCCACCACTAACTGATTTATATTAACCGCTCAGTTTGTAGGTTGCTGAGATTCCGTTTAGGTTCCCTGCCAGGATTTGTCTTCTTTGGATTTCTTTTTTTTTTTCCTTTTAGCTGGTTTGGGTGCTAGACCTACCTGCATGTTTGCCGCGTGCGGAGACCCGTGAGGCGGAAATGGGATGTCTGGCGGCTGAGGTCGCAGGAGACCGGATAAGTGCCTCCTGTGTACCAACACTCCGCCCGTACATTCCTAACCCCTTCGTTGCTACCGATGCCAAGTGTACGGGCACTCCCAGCAGTCTTGCCGTGGTGCTGCTACTTGCAATCGTTGCGGTTCACACGACCATCTTCAATCTGACTGCTCTGCTGCAGCTGCCCATTGTGTGAACTGCAAAGGCGACCATGCTGCCAATGCCAAGAACTGTCCGAAGTGGATTGAGGAGCGGAAGATTCAGGAGGTTAAGACACTTGAACACCTGTCCTACCCTGAAGCTCGACGGAAGGTCGTTCCCGCTGCTCCAAGCGCACGCACCTACTCTTCCGTTGTAGCTCCTAAAACATCCATTGCCACTCAGACAGACATCACTATACCAAAAGACTGCCCTTTCTCTCTCGAGGATATTTATGCTGCTGGGCTGAAGGCCCTTCGACTTTCCACCACTGACAGTCTATCTTTGCCACCACAGACCAATGCTCGGGGTCCTGCATCCTCGCCCAAGCGCGCTGTTGCAGAACAGGTTTCGCGTTCTACGAGCCCTGATCCCTCGCCTGCTAGACACAAAGGCAAGGCCAAACAATCCTCAGCCGCTAAATCTCAAACAAAGGTTCAAGCCCCGCACGGGGATAACTGGTTTTCCAGTTATTTGGGGAGCAGCGCCCCCACGGCCCGAGCTGACCTTGTGACTGGTCAACATCTGATGTCATGCCACCGCTTGTTTTTATTTTGGTGCTGATGGTGTATGCAGGGACGGCTGTTCATCCAGCTGTTGGGGAGTCGCGGCCCCACGATCCCGAGCTGGTCTTGTGTCTCGCTTTTTCGTTTTTATTTATTTTCTCCACTGGCTAGTTGCCCGTGTTGTATTCTACCTAATCGCTACCACGTTGTGTACTAACACCCCGGTCTTGTGGTTTTGTTACCTCCACCACTAACTGATTTATATTAACCGCTCAGTTCGTAGGTTGCTGAGATTCTGTTTAGGTTCCCTGCCAGGATTTGTCTTCTTTGGGTTTCTTTTTTTCCTTTTAGCTGGTTTGGGTGCTAGGCCTACCTGCATGTTTGCCGCGTGCGGAGACCCGTGAGGCGGAAATGGGATGTCTGGCGGCTGAGGTCGCAGGAGACCGGATAAGTGCCTCCTGTGTACCAACACTCCTCTTCGACCCCGGCTTCGCTGTAAACGGGAGGCTAGAGACTAACCCACCTCTAGTCAGAAGTCATGTACCAAGTTGTGTACAGGGCGACACAGGTGGATTTCACCGAGCTCCAGCTTATTCGCCCCGCACGGGGATAACTGGTTTTCCAGTTATTTGGGGAGCGGCGCCCCCACGGCCCGAGCTGACCTTGTGACTGGTCAACATCTGATGTCATGCCACCGCTTGATTTTTATTTTGGTGCTATTGGTGTTTGCAGGGACGGCTGTTCATCCAGCTGTTGGGGAGTCGCGGCCCCACGATCCCGAGCTGGTCTTGTGTCTCGCTTTTTCGTTTTTGTTTATTTTCTCCACTGGCTAGTTGCCCGTGTTGTATACTTTACCTAATCGCTACCACGTTATGTACTAACACCCCGGTCTTGTGGTTTTGTTACCCTCCACAACTAACTGTATTATATTAACCGCTCAGTTCGTAGGTTGCTGAGATTCCGTTTAGGTTCCCTGCCAGGATTTGTCTTCTTTGGATTTCTTTTTTCCTTTTAGCTGGTTTGGGTGCTAGACCTACCTGCATGTTTGCCGCGTGCGGAGACCCGTGAGGCGGAAATGGGATGTCTGGCGGCTGAGGTCGCAGGAGACCGGATAAGTGCCTCCTGTGTACCAACACTCCTCTTCGACCCCGGCTTCGCTGTAAACGGGAGGCTAGAGACTAACCCACCTCTAGTCAGAAGTCTTGTACCAAGTTGTGTACACGGCTTTAGCGGCTTTTTTGTCGTATAGCACGGCAGGGTGAGCCCGGGGGCTGTGGGATCATGCCAAAGGCGTTGGCATGACGGTAGTCGGAGGCCGAAGTGTCCGCCGAGTGCGTGTGATCACAGCCAACGGACTATATCTGCAACGTATAAGCTCCAGAACTGTGTGCAGCGTCATTTTCTTGGCTTGCAGACCTCCAGTTCTCCCTTGTAGGGCTCGGTGGTGGGTGGAGTAGTCTGCAGACGAATCCTTCTCCTTTTTTCCATGGGTAAACCCAAAAACAAACGCTCCAAATTCAAGTCACCTGAGCAAATGATCGTTGACAACGACTCTCCTTCGTCTTCTCAACCTACCAAGTCTCATACCCTTAAAAGATCTTTAGACCATGATCTGGCCCCGCACGGGGATAACTGGTTTTCCAGTTATTTGGGGAGCAACGCCCCCACGGCCCGAGCTGACCTTGTGACTGTTTCTGTTTTGATTTCGTCTTGATACGATGATACCACCGAAGGGACAGCTGTTCATCCAGCTGATGGGGAGTGGCGACCCCACGGCCCGAGCCGACAGTAGTGTTTAAAATCTTTTTCCATTTGTGGTTGTTGTTGTTGTTATCTCGCCACGCTCCCGCCTCAGTCCTGTAGGTTGCTGAGGTTGTGATTATGCGCCAGCCCTTTCCTCTCACTTTCCTGTTTTTGCTTTCTTCTCCACTCCCTT